>JAFEMH010000153.1:0-600000 GCA_022495995.1 Adenophora triphylla var. japonica | reverse complement strand
CTGCAGCATCAACTACTAATATTAATATTAACATATATAGTAACTATTATAATTAACTAATACTATTAATAGTAATTATTAATATGTATTAACTATTATAATTAACTAATAATATTAATAGTAATAGTTAACATATATAGTAACTATTATAGTTAACTAACACAATTAATAGTAATAGTTAACTTATATAGTAACTATTATAGTTAACTAATACTATTAATAGTAATAGTTAACCTATATAATAACTATTATTATTAACTAATATTATTAGCTAATAAGGAGAATATCAAAATTTATATAGATTTTGAGATAATGATGATTTGGCTTCTCCATAATTAAGCTTTTATCAACGCATGTACACACACACACACACACATTATAGCTATTAATACACATACACACACACACATATATATATATATATATATATATATATATATGTGTGTGTGTGTGTGTGTGTGTGTGTGTGTGTGTGCGTGTGTGTGTGTGTGTGTGATGACGCAGGAAATCGTTCAGGCTCAGCTTGTTGTGGTCCAACAGAATAAAGGCTGACTTGAGACCTGCATACCACTGGAAATTAACCGTGAACTGCGCCGGGGCTTGTCCGGCAAGGCCCTCCGGCGTGAGAATCAGTGTGGGCTGGAGAAGATGATATGGAAATATTGAGAACTTGTGTGTGTGTGTGTGTATGTGAATAGTGAAAGTTGCATTACCTTAGCCTATGATACTGCTCATGTATTTATAGGAGGTGAAGGGAACTAGGGTTCCCATCTGGACCGTTGGATTGGATTGCTATCAACCGTTGGATTGATTTTGTCTCCATGCGTCCACGTGGCGTCCTGTGATTGCTCCGTACGGGCAAGGACACTGCTGTACCTGTCATGTACAGTGGTTTGCCTTATAATGGAAAGTTTCACCCGCACACTTTGGCGCTACTGCTAGTTCCGTGGGGACATATGTGCAGAGGGGCCCAGTGGCAGGTTTGACTTTATCCAAAGATGGCTTGTTGAGTAAGCTAAGTAGAATGACGACCTAGAGTTGTATGTCTATGAGGGTCATCACTTGACAGATGAGACGACGGGTGAGTGCCTGGGCGAGGAGCCTCGTCTTTGAATGGGTTTGGTCGCTCGTTGGCGACGATGACCATCCTTTGTCAGACGGGCTACGACCCAACTCAGGTGTCGATTGGATGGGTTACGACCCATAGGGGAGATGGCTCATCATTGGCTGGGCTTGGTCGCTCAGTGGCGATGACTGCCATCCATTGTTTGATGGGCCACAACCCAAATCTTGAGTTGATTCTTCGGGCTTGATCTCTTATTGGGCCTGTCGAGCCCGTTCCTTGGAGGGAAACGACTTGGGCTTGGCCCATCACAAATTATTCCGTTCAGTGGCCCCCAACTCTTGGGTCGTTTCGACGGGCCGGGAGTTTGTGTTTTTTAGGGTTTTGAAACCCTAACTCACAGAAACGGCCGTCAGTTTGAAATTTGAAAAGAAGGGGTGATGACGTGGGTGGTCAGGATTCTTCCACTAGATGACACGCGTCCCATGATGGGACATTCTTCTCAAAAACCCCAACCTGTATTTAAAGCCCTTCATCATTACTGCGTGTGGTTTTCTAGGCAAAACCCTTCATCTTCCCTAAATATAAATACCCCTCTACTTCTCCCATTCCAAACTTTACAAACATCAGATTTTCGAGAGCATAGAGCAAAGGAGAGATTTTGGCCACCAAAACCCAACTCCGGTGACGAAAACTGTACTGGCTTCTCCACCTTTGAGTAACGTTGTAGCTTGGATCAGAGAATTCTTTGATTTGCCTCCAGAATCTTCGTCTTCCCCATTAACAGGTAATTTCTCCCTCTGTTCTTCAATTTTCTGGGTTTTTGGGACTTGAAAACTCCATTAATGGTCCCCAGGTCAATCAGCTTTGAGCGATGGGTAAGGTTTGGTTTTGGGCTCAACCAAAGGGTGTATAAATGTGCTAGGGGATTTGGAGTTCCCAACTGATATTGTTCTTGGGGATTTTGAAGAAGATGACCCAAGGGTAACACCCTTTAGATCCATGAACGACCTTCCAAGACATATCCAAAACCATTACTCCTTAGACCATCGTGATTCACTTAGGGGTTTTGTTTCAGGGGAATCTAGTTCGCCCTTGGCTAGTAGGTCGTCCTCTATTGGTGTTAGGACTGATTCCCTTGCTCTTTCCAACTGTTTTTTAGATATGGATCACGACTATCGTCCACAACAAACAACCCAAGAGGTCGTCCCTTCCGACACACCCGGTGCTAGCACGAGCGGCGACGCTCATATAGTCGATGCATTTCATACGAATGTACGGGCTGGACGCAACGAACGAGGCTTCGGTGAAGCTATTAACCATACACGTTGATTGCTTTCTTTAATCATACGGGCCATACCAATAACTTCATCTCCCCAGAAAGTGATTCTAAGCTTATCTCCCCTGCAGAAAAACAAAATTTAGTTAAACAAAAAATTAAGTAACTAAGTTAAATAATAATAAAGCAGCAAACAAACCTTGTATTCTGGATATCGATATATTGCATAGCAACCTCTTGGAAATCACTCATTCGGTGACCTACTTTCGAAATACCTACGACATAACCAATGATATCTAGAATGGCAAAATTAATAAAAAGAGTAAGTGTAAGTTATTTGGAACATAATTGAATTTTAAATAAGATATTATAACTACTAACCACATAAGTTTCTCTTATCATCGTTTGCTGTCAAAAACATGTCGTAAGGGATAATTGTAAAAATATGTCTCGGAATCCTAGGCACATCTTTAACAATCTCCTCAACAAATGTTGGCGCATCAAGCAAAATAAGGAGGTCCCTTGGAACGACACGAAACAATGGCTTTGTATTACCTATTGTGAAATTCTTAATATTGTATACATTTCCTACTGTGAAGAGCCCTTCAAAATCAGGGATAAACTTGCTTCGAATGACACAATGAATACCTTGACCCTAGCATATAAATAAACCATTAAAATCATTAGGCTCCCTTATTAAGATATGCATATTTATAATTCAACTGTAATACATAATACTCCCTCCGTCCCGTCCGATGTTTCACCATTTTGGTGAAGCACGTAAATTAAGAAAAGTAAGAAGTGGGAGAAGAGTTGAAGAGGGAAGAAGTGAGTGGATATGACAAGTGGGGCTCACAATTTAAATATGTGAGGGGGAAAAGTTAGTGTATATGACAAGTAGGCCCCACAATTTAAGTATGTGAGAGAAAAAAGTGAGTGAGGTTGACAAATGGGGCCCACATTTATTACCATTTTAGGAAATGTGAAGCTTTTACCGGGACACCCATTTGGGTAAAAGGTGAAGCTTCGGGCGGGACGAAGGGAGTATATCATAAATGGCAATTTACCTTTGTATCAATACCAAGGAAATCCATGCTCATCAAATCACGAAATTTTCTGGTGTTGTAAGCCCTCCATATGCGTGATGCACGTAAGATGATATGCTTGTCAAAGCGACCCTTTTGTAGCTGTTCAACCAATAATATTTGTGGAGCCATGTTCAAATGTGTAGCCTATGAGAAAAAATCAATTGTAAGTAAGTTGCTTGTTTAAACTTGATATTGCAGTAAGTTTAAGGATAATATTTGGATATGGTATGATAAAAGAACCTGAGATAAGCAATGGACCGAAGGTTTGTTTGTGTGAATGAAATTGCAGGTGAGTACAATGGCTTTGAATGCAAGTTTATATACTTGATACAAATGCACTTTGGGTATTCAGGAGAAATGGACAGCCAGAGGTGGAAGACCCTTGAGTGGTCGAAAATTCAGTTACCATTTCTGAGTCATTATTATTCAATAGGTGAATTTGTATCATTTGTTTGTGGTAATAAGCTGTTTTTTCTTAGCAATGAGAATTATTATCAAATAAACTCAAGTTTATTATGTAGAAGTAATTTCATTTCTTAATAGCTCAGTCTATTAATATATACCAGTAAGTTGTACAATCTTTGTCAAGAAAGATACATTAATTACATATTCACTGAATTTGTTTTGGAATGTATCTTTGTAATATTTTTAATCCCAATTACTATTGATGCATGTAACACCCAATTACTATTGATGCATGTAACAGTTATGTACATTCCTAAAGTAATACGAATTGAGTCTTTTCAGGTACATAACAGGTACAGTTTATACATACCAATTAATGTACTCAATTATTAATGTTAACCATTCATATACCTTGAGTAATTAACATATACTTCCTCCGTCCCACCTCACTTGACACTTATTTCCATTTTGGGCCGTCCCAGCTCACTTGACACTTCCCAAAATAGTCTACTTTTTATAATTTTATATTCACTCTACCCCACCACTCATCCTCTCTCTTCATTTTCCACCACTCAATTTATTAAACCAACACTACTATTTACCCCACTCATTCTCTCTCTTCATTTTCTACCACACATTTTTTTTATTTTATTCTTTTTTCTTAGTTCCCGTGCCCACCTCAAGGGTGTCAAGTGAGGTGGGACAGAGGGAGTATTATCAATATGGTACTGGTATTTCAAAAGGCAGCTCCTCATAAACTTAGTAATGACGTGGATTATTTGGAGTGCAGACTAATTAATCTGACTTGTCACACCCTAACGATGTTTCGCCAACTTTCATATAAAGGTATAGATTTGAGAATATTATAATGAATAGATCAGATAAATGGGTAATAATTTTTATTTTTTTTTGTATATAATTTAACTCCTTCATATTCATTTGAGGGATGATAAAGGAAAAAATGTAAATTAGCTTGATTGTATTGGTTGACATTACTATTAAAAAAGTCTGTCAATTTTCCTTAAAAAAATTAGTGCGTCGTTCATTCTTACACCATATCACAATAGTTGGAGCTAAACTTGGCCAAAGTATATTGTATTTTTGGTAAAAATATAAATATTGATAATAAGATGCATATAATCAATATCATATAATTTGCATACTCCCTCAGTCCCATGATAATATATAAAATTTTCTTTTTGGGCGTCCCACAATAATATATAACTTTCCTAAAATGGAAAGGAATCTTTACTATTCCCTCCACTCATTCTCTCTCCTACATTATTTTAATACTCACATCACCATTATAATTTACTATTCTCTCCACTCATTCTCTCTCCTATTTTATTTTCACACTCACAACACTTTCAATATAATACTTCCTCCTTAATTTTCGTGCATTATCAAAAATTCCCGTGCATTATCAAAAGTCTATATTAACCCGGGAAGGAGGGAGTATATGCTAGTGATTTTGCCATAATTATTTGACTAATTAAGATTGAGCATGTACAATTATTATCTTCAGGCTCCTCCTCATCATGGAGAGAGTCAAACTTTTGACAGTTAAGATCTTTTTATTACCTTTTCACATTTTCCCCTTTTTCTTTGGATTTTGCAAATCATATTTTCCCCTTTTTCTTTGGATTAGATGCTAATAGTAATTTTCTAGTCTAACATACTTTTAAAAAAAAAAATATACTTTTTTAAAATCAATTTTATATTAAGTGTTAAGTTTTTAAATAAATTAATAGTGTCAGTACAATTTTACTATGATATTAATAATATTTAACAAATTAAATTCATATAATATTCTTAAAATATTTGACAAGTCAATATTAAGATACGAAAAGGGATTATAAGATCTTAAAAAAAATATCCATAGAATCAAGATTTGAATGGAATATTTATTTCATTCCTACATGATTGTTTCTTGTACCAAAAGGAAAGCAATAACTCAGCCATGCCCATGCTCCACACTTTCCCCTTTTTCTCCATATTGCCCAAACCACTTGCAACTTTCCTAGTCAATTTTCTCGAGAAAATCCCAATTTTCCTCTCTCCTTTCACTATAAAAATCCTCTTAACCAATCCACCATTCTTCACAACACCATGAATTCTCTTCTTCTTCTTTTTCTTGCCTTCTCTTTTCTTTTCACCAAATCCCTCTCCCGTTCTTGTCCTCCGTCTTACGATTCAAGTGATTTATACCACAAATTTATCCAATGCATATCCGAAGATTTGGATACTTCCAAGGATGATTTTTATTCCATTGTTTATAATCCAACTAATGCAACATACCCTTCAGTTTTACAAGAATATATCAAAAATAGCCGTTTCAATACCCCAACAACTCCGAAACCCCTCCTCATTGTCACCCCTACAAAAATATCCCATATCCAAGCCACCGTATTTTGTGCGAAACCCAATGGCCTCCAAATTAAAATCCGTAGTGGGGGCCACGACTACGAGGGCATCTCTTACATCTCATCCGACCCAAATTTCATCGTACTTGACATGTTCAATTATAGAAATATTTCGGTTGATATTCAGTCCGAAACTGCCATTGTACAAGCCGGGGCGCAAGTGGGAGAACTTTGGTACAATATTTGGTTGAAAAGTAAGGTCCATGGGTTCCCTGCCGGGGTTTGCCCGACCCTAGGAGTTGGTGGGCATTTTAGTGGAGGCGGGTATGGTACCATGTTGAGAAAATACGGGTTATCCGTGGATCATGTTATTGATGCTGAAATACTTGATGCCGAGGGAAATATTATGGATAGGAAACTTATGGGGGAAGATCTTTTTTGGGCTATTAGAGGTGGTGGAGGGGGTAGTTTTGGTGTCATTTTGTCTTATACGGTTAAGTTGGTTCGGGTACCCGAAACCGTAACCGTTTTCAAAGTTATAAAAACGTTGGAAGAAAATGCCACTAATATAGTGTATAAGTGGCAATCTCTTGCAAACACTATTGATGAAAATCTCTTCATTCGGGTCCTTTTGCAACCCAATAACGGGTCGGTTCGGGCCACATTTATTGGACACTTTCTTGGTGATTCTAATACCCTTTTGGAAATTACCAACAAGGACTTTCCTGAATTGGGCCTAAAGAAAGAGGATTGCATTGAAATGAGTTGGATCAATTCCGTACTTTATTGGGCCAATTTTGATAACACAACAACTCCGGATATCTTAATGAATCGTCACTCTGATACCGTGGGTTTTGGGAAACGGAAATCGGATTACGTTCAGAAACCGATTTCCATTTCCGGGTTGGAGGCTATATGGAAGAAAATGGCCCAATTGGGTAAGGTTGGATTTGTTTTCAACATGTACGGCGGGAAAATGAGCGAAATTCCATCAACGGCTACACCTTTCCCTCACCGAGCTGGCAATTTGTACAAAATGCAATACTCGGTGAATTGGAAAGATGGAGGGGCAGAAGCGGAAAAGAATTATGTGGGTCAAATTAGAGAGCTTTACAAGTTCATGAGCCCTTATGTTTCAAGGAACCCTAGAGGTTCATTTCTTAACTATAGGGATCTTGATATTGGTGTTAACACAAAATATAGTTACGATGAAGGGAAGGTGTTTGGGGAGAAATATTTCATGGGTAATTTTGATAGGTTGGTTCAGATAAAAACTAAGATTGACCCGGATAATTTCTTTAGAAATGAACAGAGTATTCCAATTTTCAAAGGGAATTAGCAATATCATATTTTAATTTACCAATTGTTCTTAGTATAGGACTTGATTTTATAATAATATTTCTTACCAATTGAATGTTTCTTGTTGATTTTCATTGATGTTTTAAATTTTATTTAGGCTTATTATATGTATTTATTACGCTTTGATCCAAAATAAGTGTCAAATTTTAATTTTAATTTGTTTCAAAATAAATGATATTTATAAATAAAATATATAAATTTGAAGGAAGTGTGCCAGGAGAATTTTTTCCCAAATAATCTCGTTTTACTTTTTTATTTACCAAAATGACTTACTGTTCAAACTATTGCCCAGAATGTCCTCTTTTTTGAAACTCGCTACACCGTGTAGCGAGTTTGACTAGGGTTGGTCAAAACTCGCTACACCGTGTAGCGAGTATAGGGCAATTAATTAGGCCGTTGGAAAATTAATTACGGCATTTAATTAAACATAACTCGCTACACCGTGTAGCGAGTTTTGACCAGATTTAAGTCAAACTCGCTACACCGTGTAGCGAGTTCAATATATTCCAAACCCCTACATAACCCCCTCCGTCCGTCCCAACAAAACTTACCATTCTCTTCCTTTCTCAGTCCAGTTTTCCCTTTTCTTTCTTTCTTTCTTTCTTAAGTCCATCTTTCATCTATCTCTCTCATAATGGATCCATCAAAACCCCGCTGGTATCGTGGACGAAAACCTCTTCCGGTCTGACCCGGTCAAACCTCCAATCGTCTATCTAATCTCTCTCAAATTGAACGAGAGTTTCAATCTCCACCGTCTCCACCGCCTCAAATCGAACGAGAGAGAATCTCCACCGCGTCATATCATACCCGGGTCCCCGCTGGTGAAGCACGGTTAGCCATGCGTCGGCATCACACCGGAAAAGCTTCATGTCTCTCGGGGACCCCAGCTCGGTCGACCCAAGAGGCAATACGTAGAAAGCTTGAAGAGCGGAGGACGATGATGAATTCCGGGGGCAAAGCTTGGCTTTGCAATGGATTATCTCACTGGAGAGGGTACATTTTATCCGTTGAAAATGATCAAGGAGAAATGCAAACAACATGAAAGGGTGGAACAGGTATAATATTTTACATTAATTATAGTTAAGGTTGAAATTTACAATTAATTGGTCATAATATTTTTGTTCTATTAGGTTGTGGTTGTTGTCAAGAAGTGCACACCAGCGAGAATGGCTCTTTTCACGTGATTTTGAAGGATCCTACCGACACTATTGAAGCTTACTTAGGTGACAAAGTGTTTAAGCAAGCGAGGGCGGAAGTGACATAGGTGAAGGTGCTTTGTTACGATACTTACTCGGGTATGAAATATTTTCCTTAACATTACACTCCCTAAATATATCCTTACCTTTTTGTTCTAAATGTTTTGTTTTGTTCATCTATTAGGTTGTTGTTTGGGCCATATCACGCTCAAAAAAACTACTTAACATTGTTCCTTCCAATGTTTGTAAGGTCTTCCCTAAGGATTGTTAATTTCATCTTTGGACATGTATTATTTGAATTTATGTCGGATTTAATATGTACCTGAATTTATGTAATATTTTTCTATGTGACCGGAATGTGGTCACTGAATTTATTTATTTATGTAAGATTTTCTATGTGGCCGGGATGTGGCCACTAACTTGACAATATTTATTTTTTGTGATTTTATGTAAGATTTCCTATGTGGCCGGGATGTGGCCACTAACTTGAAAATATTTATTTTTTGTGATTTTATGTAGATTTCCTATGTGGTCGGGATGTGACCACTAACTCGAAAATATTTATTTTTTGTAATTTTATGTAAGATTTCCTATGTTATCATTTGTTTTAAAATATGAAAAATAAATATTTATGTGCAAGGTAAATCGAAAGTGGTGTTCAGCCACATGTCATTATTTTTTTAACACATGTAATTTTTTTTTTTGTTAGTACGAAGCTATTTTGAGCAACAATTTGAAGCTGATTTAATTGTCGAAATTAAAATTTAAAAGTTGTTATTGTTAAACCATTATATGTACTTCAAGTAACAATTTTTAGATATTCATTATGATATCTAAATTAACCTATAATTATTGCTCAAAATAGCTTCACGAACGAATTTTTTTTTTTTGATGTTACTACGAAGCTATTTTGAGCAAAAATTTGAAGCTGATTTAATTGTCCAAATTAAAATTTAAAAGTTGTTATTGTTACAACATTATATGTACTTCAAGTAACAATTTTTAGATATTCATTATGATACATAAATTAACCTATATTTATTGTTCAAAATGCCTTCGCGAATGAAAAAACAAAAAGAAGTAAAAAATTTTGAAATTTTGTTGCTGTAAAGGGATTTGTTTTTACTTAAACTCGCTACACCGTGTAGCGAGTTTCAATAAAGCTGAAATCGCTACACGGTGTAGCGAGTTTAATTCAGCTTTATTGAAACTCGCTACACGGTGTAGCGAGTTTAAGTAAAACAAAACACTTTACAGCAACAAAGTACAACACCCGTGAAGTTAAATTTTCAATGAATTCACGTGGTTCTGAGAGAATCTCATAGCTTTCTCTTTTTCTCCTCAGCTTTGTTTCTTCTCCTACCTTTCTCTCTTTCTCTCAATCAACTCTCTCAATCACCATTTTCTAAATTCCCTTAATTCAAAATAAAACTTCTTCAAGTTATTTTATTTCATCAGAATTGTTGAAGATCAACAAGAATCAAGGTAAATTAACATCATCTTAATTATTATTTTTGACTTGTGTTTAGATATAAAATTTAATGATTTAACTGTGTTTTATTATATTGTAGATATAATAAATGTAAGAGTTTTGTTATGTAGGTTTTAACACTTTGATTTCGTAATGTAGGGTTAAATATGAACGGGGGTCCAATCATTTTTATGTGTTATTGGGGAGGTGATGATGAACAACCGTTTGATGGTCCTCATTTCAAAAAGGGGCCAAAATGTGCAATAAGGGGTAATTGCCAATGGAAATACAATGAGTTGATTGATGAGTTATATAAAAAGGCGAACTTAGATCGGTCTCAATTTGATTTGAAAGTCATTTACAGATGCCCTCATTCTTTTGATAGCGGGATTGGTGAGTACTTTCCTTTCCGTATTGAAGATGATGCGTGTATGGAAGTAATGTTCGATCAGTTTGCTAAATTTGGGGGATTGGAAATTTGCAGTTGTATGTTGTTGTAAAATTAATTGAAAATCGATCCAATCCAGAATTTGAAACACAAAGACACGAGAGTACTTTCGGGTTTTCTCCAATGGTAACCGTGATGATGGGGTTGGTCCAAGTTCCCAAACTCTTGTATCAACTCAAACACCAAATTATGATGATGGGGCATTTGGCCATAATTATCATGTTCATGATGATGATCGGGCATTTGGGCATAATGATCACGTTAATGATGATTATGATGTTGACTGTGAAGAAGAGGAAGTGCACACTGATGTAGATGCAATGCTAGAGGATGATGATGATGAATATGAGGAGGGTAGTAGTGATTCGATGTCGATTTGGGAGCCGGTGATGATGGGCCGATTGATGATGATGTGGAAGCACCTCTTGTTCACTATGAAGTGCCGCAAAATCGAAGATATGAGAGAGCGAGTTATCCCTTTTACAGTGATATTGGTACATCTGCTCGACAAGAACAAGGCTTGATTGATTACGATCATGCACATAGTTTTCCAGTTTGGGATCCGGAACAACAACCGATTGCTAAAGCGGATACGCTTTCTGGCAAGAACGAGGCACAATTTGATATGAAAAGGTTCCATATTAAAAACAATCGCAGTTCAGTGGTAAGAAAGAGCACACCGAACACATGGGTAATTGAGTGTCCGTTAAAAAATTATCCATGTCATTTTTATGTTCGTGTGAGTAGGAAGAAGTTTGGCTATTGGGAAGTGACCAAGTATAAGGCTCCTCACCGCCGCTTATATTCTCGGAGCAAGTCAAGATCACCCCAATCTAGATGCCAAGTTTATCGGTCGGGAAGTCGTTGGTCTTATTAAGGCCGATTCAGCATGTCAAGGTTGGAGTCATTATTGCACACATCTCTAGTAGGTTCGACAAGGTAATTACTTACAAGAAGGCATGGTGTGGAAAGCAGTAATGGCATTGCAGATGTTTTTGGAGATTGGGAGGAATCTTATAAGAGGTTACCCCGCGTCCTAGCAGCCATTCAAAAATACAATCCGAGGACAATTGTTGAGTACTCTACACCTCCTCCTCCCGTCGGTGAAGCCTCCCTATTTCGACAGTATTCGGGCATTTGGGGCCTTGCATTGAAGCTTTCTCTCATTGTCGGCCGCCATTTCGTGGATGGAACATTTATGCATGGTAGATATAAAGGGGTAATACTGATTGCCATGGGTGTTGACGCCCAAGACAAAGATACTTCCGCTTGCCTTTGCCGTTGTTGAAAAGGAGGACTGGCCGAACCGGCGTTGGTTCTTATACCCGGTTTGCAAGCATATTATCAAGAGTCGTGAAGTATGCTTGATATCCGACCGTCATTGGGGCATTCTCAAGACCGTAGCCGAAGATACGTGGTGGCCAAACGTGCATCATCGATATTGCTTCGAGACATATGCGAGCAAATTTCTTGGAAAAGTATAGAGGGGAAGGGTCAAGTATCTGCTCGAGAGCGGGTAGAGCAACTCAAGATAGAAAATTGAAATCTATCTTAGAGAGTATCCGTGGAATTAAGCCCGAGGCAATTGCATGGTTTCAACATTTGGATGCTAGAAAATGGACATTGGCACACGATGGTGGTTACAGTGTATGGCATCATGACTACCAACATGTCCGAGGTTTTCAATGGTGTGATGAAGGGAGCTCGTGGGATGCCAATCACAAAGCAATTGTTGAAACCGCCTTCTATCGTTGTGTGGAGTACTTTCAAGTAAGGCATGGATTTTCAATCAATGCCTTAGGAGGTAATCCCGATAACCCTAACATCAATCCCCGACACCAATTCAAAGACGAAAGTCGCTTATCACTACTTGAAGAACACCGAGAAAAGCGGCAACACATCACGTCGGGAGGTTCAACAATCACGAAATGGGGGTGTATCAAGTGACAACAAAGCACGTCGTGGTGATCACGGAGGAAATATACAGATTGTCCGACTTAATGAGCGCACTCCGCACATGTGGTAAATGGGTTGCCTATCGCATGCCTTGTTCCCATCTCCTTGCTTGTTGTTCTCGCACAAAATATTGATGGTCGAGATTTCGTTTCGAATATTACACCGTTGGGGAATACTACAAGACATGGAAGGGAACATTCGAACCAATCGAGCATGAGGACTATTGGGGCGTGGATGGTTTGGGTGCCTAGTTTCTTCCCTAATCCCCTACTTCGACGTTCGCGAAGTCCTGACGACCTAGATCAAGACGCTTTCGTAATTCTATGGACTTTCAAGCGTATAAACGGAAGAGTATGTGTTCATCATGCCATCAGAAGGGCACAATCGTCGTAGATGCCCGAACCTTAGGGAGTAGAAGAATGTTTTTAATGTAATTTATGTTTGGCTTGAATTGGATTCAGTTTCAGTTTTATTTTATGTCGTTTTCATTAAACTTGAAAAGTCCAATGTAATTTATATTTGAGTTGAATGTAATTTTTCGCTTCGCTTTATTTTAATTAAGTTTTAAGTTTTAAGTTTTAATTTATGTTTGGCATAATTACAAAAAAAAAAGGTACATATTACATTACAGGCAGCTTGGGAGCGGACGCTTCGCCACATTGGGAGCGGACGCTCCTTTTATAGAAACTTATGCTGGAATACAAGGAAGAGTTGGAAATGTTCATTTATAATCGCTACACCGTGAAGCGATTTTCACTATACTCGCTACACCGTGTAGCGAGTTTAGTGAAAATCGCTTCACGGTGTAGCGATTTTAAAGAACTTGGGCGCCCACCAAAGCTGGCCGAAGAACAAGGGCGGCCACTCCAATTTTGGCCCAATAAATACAATTTTTTGATTCGTCCCGCAATAATTACACAGTAGCACATTTGAACATTTTTTTTTGGAATTATGCTAAACATAAATTGAACCTTAAAACTTAAATAGAAAATAAACTTTTCTTTTATTACTCCCTAATCTAATAAATATCATCAATTATAATTTTTTAAATATTCATTAAAATAACTAAAATCATTTTTAAAAATTGGAAAATTACATTCAAATCAAATATAAAGCTAAACTACTAAGAAAAAGTTACAAAATTTCAATACAAATAAAAAACATTCAAATAAAAAGTAAACTAATAGTACAGTTCAATACAAATAAAAAACATTCAAATAAAAACTAAACCAATACAACAAAGTTTCATTACGTAATAATAAAAAAACAAAAGTGAACTCTCTACCTATTATCATAGTAAGACGGGGTGTAGGGATTAGGCGGATTCCGGAGCCGAGACCCTCTTCTAAGCATTTGTTCCTGAAGCTCTTGTTCAGGGGTCATCTGAGCCGGATCGACGAAACCATGGAACCGTGCATGTGATAAAGGAGTCCTCAACCCACTTCCACTCGTATAAGCGCCGAAGCCCATAGTGGATGGTCCAGGGGAAGGGTCTGCCTGGGCAATCCCACCGCCACCCCCCGCCCACCCCCACCGCCACCCCCCGCCCACCCACCGCCACCTCCCCACCCCCAGCCCCACCCCCCACCCACTCCCTCCGGCACCCTCCCCAGCCCCCCGAAACCCCGCTCCAACGCTCAAAATCATACCGCGATCGTGGCCGCGATCGCGACCAAATGGGCCATAAGATGTATCGGTCTCGGGTTGCGCTTGAGGCTCGGCCTCGGCTCGGGCTCGGGCTCATCGTGCAAATCCATTTGGGGTGGTGGTTATGCCCGTCCACGACGTCGCCGACGTTGTCGAGGTTGTCCCCGTACGCGATCTACCGGTGGGGGAGGTGCAAGAGATCGAAGGCGGTGGAGCTCCCTAACTCCCCCGAACCCGTGTGTCACAATCTCCCGCATTTCGGCTTGGTGGGGATGCTCATCCCTCTCATTAGCGACATGCATGCGCCGAAGGGTCTCGCACCGTTTTTATATCAAAAATATATATAAGAACGAGAGACATAAGTTAATAATTGATGTTTTCTTTAAAAAAAATATTAGAAAAAAAAAAACTTTAAAAATGTAAAAACTTACCATAAACTCTATGGCAAAGGCACGACCGGTATCCATCCACCTCTACGTGAGTGAGCCGCCGCACAAACCTACACGTTATGTCCCTATACCATACCATATATGGGTCGGTGTAGGTCATATCGTGGAAGCCGAACACCCCGAAACCAAATTCTCGTGGCGCCTCGTCCCCATAGTGTAACAAGTGGGCGACGGTGCTCACCCCATCTCACCGTAGGCCTTCCCCGCCGATCCGAACGGTGCAACTCTGTGCCGTTGTCGAACGGTGCCGGGACAAACTGTCTCAGCCAAACCGCCTCATCACGCGATCGTGCAGATGCCACTCAACCCTCTCAAAGCATATGAGAGGGACCTTCGCCAACCATATCTCCTCACCCTCGCTGCGGTAGACCGGAGCGGGTCTCCCTCATAAGGCCGCCACACCACGTGACCCTCGTTCACCCGAGCCAACCGATCCCGATAGCCTCGCAGCTATGTGCAAGAACCTCTCTCGCATCAAGCGAAGCTCGCGTCCACTCCGAAATTTCATAAACAAAATAATTATAAGATTTTGTTCAAAAAAATAAAAACATTAACGACGAGAAAATAAAGTATGATATATGCATACATGCATCCGAGGGGCATGATGACGTAGTCCCGGTCTCGAGGCGATAACGGATCTCGCGGCCTCACACATGTCAACCTCTCCCAAGCCTGCATCTATATGAAATAAATGTATATCAAAAACTAAGTAATAATGCCGCAAATTTGAAATAAAACTTAAAAACATAATGAACATTAAAATGAACTAAAATACCTGTAGAACGTTGAGAAATCCTCCGCACGGTCTCGTGTGAGGGTCTGTCGCACTACATAACTCTCGATACAGAAAGCAAGCGCCGCACTCCCCAACCGTACTCCCCGACCCTAGAAACATCCCTAAGCAGCGGGAGATAACATAGCTTAACCTTGTTGTTCGTACGATCGTGCATGATCGTAGAACCCAAGGCAAGCAAGATATAAGCCCGTACGTACTGATCCACAATCTCGGGAGCAGCATCATCAGGGAGGTCACTAAAGTGTGTGAAACGTACGGTAATCCATCTGAGCTTCGATCAAGCTCCCATCAATATCTCCGTCTCTGTGGACGGCCCCCTAAATACTCCCGACACTCACCCGCCGCCCATATGTACCGGAAACCCATCATCGCAATAAAGATCCCCATCAATCGGCAACCCGCAAATCATGCCGATATCCCGTAGGGTGATCGTCATCTCACCAACCGGGAGATGGAACGTATGGGTCTCCTGACGCCATCTCTCGATCAAGGCCTCCAAAGAATGCAAAATCGCACCGTATCCGGCCTATGTAGTGCACTCCACCGAATCCGCACTCTGCCGGTCTCAATAATATGACAGAGCTAATACGCCCGGCAAGGTGGCACCATGACGAAAAACGAGGGGACTAGAAACCGGCCACCCTGACCAAATATACCTAGCCCTATGGTTCGCATGGCGGGTCGAATGTATGTATCGATAGGCCCGGATCAATGAACGCTTCCATCTATTTATTTCAATATCAAGGTTGGTTATTGTTCTATAAGGCAAGAAAATAAATAAAAGAATACAAAAATGTAATTACTAGTACGTGGCATTGTAATCCAAAGTTATCCCACACTTCCAAGAAGTGCCTGTGGGAAGTTCTTGGTTTCCAAATTCTATATACTAAGTAATACTTCAAGAGTAATCCTCATGCGGTTTTGAAAAATAGGATGAAGTTTTTTTTTATAAAATGTTTGAACAATAAATCATATTTTAAGGGTTTAGGGTTTGGGATATAAGTATATGAGATTTAGGATGTTGTTATATGTATATTAATTCCTATTCTATTTTTCTATCACTAAATCATATTTTAAGGATTTAGGGTTTCGTGACGAGAAATTAGGGTTTAGGGTTTACAATATGGTATATATGACGCCTAATTAATTCCTTCGACGTCATGCCTCACCTTATGTACCCCTTTCACGAATTAAGGATTCCGTTCTGATTACCTATAACTTATAAGAGTCATTAGGGCACAATCCACTTGGACCTTGTTCGGACAAGCTCACGTTCCTATCTCGGTAATCAAATTTGCTATAATCTCACACAAGTTAAACTTTGTACTCCCTCCGTCCCAAAAAAATATTCAAAAATCTTTTCAAATTTGCTATTTATTTCTATTATGAGCAAATTTGCTATATACTCCCTTCTAAAATTTTCTAAAATGAATGACCCAATTTACTTTAAATTTGTTGTTGATAAAAATACATTTTTTTTTTTGAAACAGAGTTGGAGTATATAATATTTAGCATGTAGAAGCTAAATATTATTAAGTTATTTTTTTGTAAAAAATAAATAAAAAATAAATAGACAGTTCATATAAATGGGAATAACAATCGGTCTAATCTATCCTCGATTAGTTTTCCGCACAAGATTTTTTAGTTTTATTATTAAAATATTTGAAATAATAATTTTTCTCATCTTTATATTAAATAAATTAAAATCTGAATGCATCAATTAATTATTCTCAACAATTAAACTATGTATAGGGCACAATTAATTCATCAGAAATAATATTTACATGTATATATTTAACAATAGTTCAACCAAAAATAAAATCCTAAATTGCAATGTCATAAAAAAAATCAAAAAAAATTAGTCACATAAATGGGAATAACACTATTTCAACAACAAATCAACCAAAAAAAATCATACAAAAAATAAAAAAAAAATTCTTGGCATATAGAAATTTGTCACATAAATTCGGAATAATAATATTTCAACAACAAATCAACCAAAAAAACTAAATAAAAATTCAGAATTAAATAAAAATTAGTCAAGAAATTCGGAATTAAAAAAAATCATAAATTCGGAATAAAAACTAAAATTCAACTTAATATAGAGATGTAAACTTACAATTAAGAAAAAGGTTGAAATTCTTGACAAAATCCTTGGCTTGGCTCGAATGTTCTTCTTCTTCCTTGTTGCAGCGGCTATGGAGGAGAGGAGTAAGTTTTTTTTTTCTTTGGTTTTTGGTTGAATGCGTGAACTGAAGGGGTAAGGGTTTTTAATTGAACTCGCTACACTGTGTAGCGAGTTTGACTTAAATCTGGTCAAAACTCGCTACACGGTGTAGCGAGTTATGTTTAATTAAATGCCGTAATTAATTTTCCAACGGCCTAATTAATTGCCCTATACTCGCTACACGGTGTAGCGAGTTTCAAAAAAGAGGACAATCTGGGCAATAGTTTGACCAGTAAGTCATTTTGGTAAATAAAAAAGTAAAACGGGATTATTTGGGAAAAAATTCGTGCCAGGATCTCCTTTAAGAATCCACAATCCACTAGTAAAATTGTTTCAAATTCAATTATTCCCATCCATACACTTTTTGACTCACTACAACGATGACTGAAAATTCTCTCATTTGCCATATTTTATGTTTTTATTTGATAAATTAGCATTATATTTTTTTGAGTTGGTCTTATGAAAAACGCATTTTTTTGACACTTAGAAAAAATGTGTTTTGTGTTTCCCCGTTTGTGCCAGTGCCAGTTAAACAAAGTGTCAGTGTGATAAAGTGCCAGTGCATGTGTAACAAAATGCCAGTGAAAAAAGTGTCAGTACCAATTTAACAAAGTGCCAGTATAAACTGTATAAACTGGCACTGGCACTTTGTTATACTAACATTTATGTTGGCTCTCAAAAACACAAGCACTGGCATTCAAAAACACATGCACTGGCACTCAAAAACACATACACTCGCACTCAAAAAATACTGATAATCATTTTTGCTGGCATTCAAAAAAACATGGACTGGCATTCAAAAAAACATGGACTGGTATTCAAAATCAGTAATCATTTTTGCTGACATTCAAAAAAACATGAACTGGCATTCAAAAAAATATGTACTGGCATTCAAAATCAATTACACTGGCATTCAAAAACAAAAAATCCTCAAAATCAATAAATCAATGTCTTCACTGTTCCCCTCAAATCGGAAGCTACTACGATCAACAATAGACAGTGATTCGAAAGACCGGAGAGCCGCGGAGGCATCTAATACCAAGGCCGGAGAGGAAACGCTGGAGGAAGAGGTGGAAGGAATCTCGTAGACGATGTGCTTTATGGCATTTTTACGCTCCAGCTTGGGTCTGGGCTTCTGCTTGGGGTCAATCATGGCGGACTTATTCCGATTCTGTCTATGAAGGAACAATTGGGATAAAGGATGCATTGAGAGCTGGATCCATCAAATTCCGAAATCAAAAAAATAGAGGGAGAGTGAATGTAAGGAAGATGATCTGAGGAGCGGCAATGGAGTTTGTTTAGTGAGAGAGAGGGGAGACTTTGCATTTAGAGAGATAGAGAGTATCATCTAGAGAGAGATAGAGCGAGAGCTGGTGCCTTATTTATACTTATTTATATACGATTGAAAAAACACGTTTTTTCAATTGTTTAGAAAAAATGCGTTTTTTACAAGTTTTTGACTATTTTTTTGGTGATTTAAATTTATTTTATATCAATCAAATTATTAATATTTATAAATTAAGGAGAATTTTTTTCTTTTAGCCTTTTGTTTTATATAGTTTGTACTTATTATAACAATTAAAATTTAATAATAACAATAAATTATTATTGATATTAGTTAACTTCTAATTTTATAGATAATTGAATTAATAATATTAGATATCTTTGATAAATAATGATTTATACTATATACACATATTATAATTAGTAAATATAATTAGCGTAAACCATTATTTACATCTAATGTATTAGTAGAATAATATTTTTATTATGTTTTTAAAAAATATTTTTTCTAGTTATGATTAATTAATATAGTAACCATCATCTTAAATAGAAAGTTATATGAGAATATTGATCTATTATAATAAGTTTAATACTTAATATTTTTCAAATACGAAGTATAGTAACTATTAAATTAAATATTAATAGTTACCTATGTATAGTAACTAATATTAAAGCATTATATAAGATATTCTAATAAATTAAAAAATTAATGTTATATTTATCTAATAATATTAATTTATATTAAACTAAATAATAATAGCTAATATATATTAATTATTGAGTCTTTTCGCTTCCACTTTGCTCAATTATTTTTATGTTTTCTTCCATAATATAAATTCATTATTATATAGAGAGTAGACGAAATTATATATGATTGTTAAGTTACTAATCATTAACTTTCATTAGTATAATTTATTATGAATAACGTTTTACATATGTAAATATTTAGGTTAATTGTATTTAGTTATTGACTCTTTAGATTACATCTTAATATGTGTTATTTATAACTTATAATATGTCTTTATTACATATTATCTATTTGAATAGCTATAGTTATATATTAAATTTATTAGTTAATTGAAAGAATGTAAAAAGTTGCACACGGATGAAATGACGCATGATATGGAAGCATGAGAAATTAGATAAATTCATTCGGGTGTTATGTGTAATCACCAGATTTAGTCTACTTTAAAATAGTATAGTATAGATTTAATTTTCACCAATAATTAATTGGTGACTTTTTATATTTCTAATCAATCATCTTTATTTAATTTTTTTGTAACTATTTTTACTAATATCAACCCTTAATTATCTCCATTTATCACTAAATTTGTATTTAGTTTTCATCAATTATTTGATAAGATTATTTGACATATTTATTAAGTTCACATTGATAGTTATAGTAATTGTTATATTTAACTAATAATATTAGCTTATATTAAACTAAATGATAATAGTTACCCTATATAATTACTATTATAATTAACTAATACTCTTAATAATAGTAGTTAACATATATATTCACTATTATAATTAACTAATAATATATAGTAATATTAATAGTTAATCTATATAGTAACTATTATAATTAACTAATAATAGTAATAGTGATAGTTAACATATATATTAATTATTATAATTAAATAATACTATTAATAATAATGTTAACATATATATTAATTATTATGATTAACTAATCTACAATATATAATAGCAAAAGTTTTTCAAGCTCCTAGAAAACTCCAAGTGGCATAATATCATTGGCCAATCTTTCCATCATCCACCAATCACAATCATCCATTTGAAATTCAATTAGTAATAACCAATCAAAATATTTCGAATATCATTGGCCAATCTTTCTATCATCCACCAATCACAATCATCCATTTGAAATTCAATTAGTAATAACCAATCAAAAGAATGTCTATTTTTTGAAAAGAAAAATACTCTATTCCTGATTGATTTTATATGAAAATAAAATAAAACTATTTTTCATTTATATACTTTAAAATTAGAGGTTTAAAATTCAATTGCAAGAGTATTTATTCATTTTTACCATTAAAATTTATAAAAAGTAAACAAGTCTATTGAATTAAAAATTAAATAATTATTTTTGGGACAAATGGAGTATTATATTATGTTACATAATTATTTTCGGGACAGGACGGGTGATTTCGGGCCCGCGAAGAATTCGAACGTCCCGTCCCGTCCCGCGTAGTTGCGGGATATTATAGTTTCATCCCGTCCCGTCCCGTTATCTCAAATTGACGGCTCTAATGATATCTACTCTACTAATTATTCAAATTCAATCATAAAAATAATACATATTATACGTTACATGGAAAGTGTTTTTCAAAACGCATAAACACAATATATGAAATGTTAATTTTTTGGAATTTATAAGAAAATATAAATAAGAATATAGAAACAAAATATTTTGAAATAAAAAAATATGGAAAGTTAATTTTATATCAAGTTCAGTGTGTGAAATTAGAAAAACGAAAAAAATAATAATATATGGAAATGTAATTTATGATAATTATTAAATACAGTTTACAGAGTATTTAAATTTTAAAAATCAATAAACATAATTTACAGAAAGCTACTCATGAAATTAATTACTTAAAATAAATGGAAAATTTAGTTTTTGAAATTATAGTTCAATATATAAAAAGTTAGTTGTGAAAATTATAAATACAATATATGAAAATGTATATTTTTGGAAATTAGAATTAGAGTATATGTAAATTTTATTTTCCAAAATTAAAAACAATATACAGAAAGATAATTTATGGAATCAAATTATTATATAATTATACATAAAATGAATAGTTAGTTATAGGAATTCACAAACACGATACATTTAAATATTTATTTTAATTATTAAATATATTATTGAAAATAAATTTATGAAAAATATTCTGGAGACTTAATTTTTGAACTTGCTTTGGGGTTGAAAGATTGATTCAGTTTCGAAAGTTTTTTTTTTTTTTAAATGTGGAAGTTGAAGTATAACAATAGTGAAATTATTTTTTTCTGTTTAGAAAAATATGATCTTGAGTAGTTATTTTAATATATTTTTTAAGCATAAATAAGGAATCTACAATATATAATAGCAAAAGTTTTTCAAGCTCGTAGAAAACTCCAAGTGGAACAATATCATTGGTCAATCTTTCCATCATCCACCAATCACAATCATCCATTTGAAATTCAATTAGTAATAACCAATCAAAATATTTCGAATATCATTGGCCAATTTTTTCATCATCCACCAATCACAATCATCCATTTGAAATTCAATTAGTAATAACCAATCAAAAGAATGTCTATTTTTTGAAAAGAAAAATACTCTGTTCCTGATTGATTTTTTATGAAAATAAAATAAAACTATTTTTCATTTATATACTTTAAAATTAGAGGTTTAAAATTCAATTGCAAGAGTATTTATTCATTTTTACCATTAAAATTTATAAAAAGTAAACAAGTCTATTGAATTAAAAATTAAATAATTATTTTTGGGACAAATGGAGTATTATATTATGTTACATAATTATTTTTGGGACAGGACGGGGAATTTCGGGCCCGCGAAGAATTCGAACGTCCCATCCCGTCCCGCGTAGTTGCGGGATATTATAGTTTCATCCCGTCCCGTCCCGTTATCTCAAATTGACGGCTCTAATGATATCTACTCTACTAATTATTCAAATTCAATCATAAAAATAATACATATTATACGTTACATGGAAAGTGTTTTTCAAAAAGCATAAACACAATATATGAAATGTTAATTTTTTGGAATTTATAAGAAAATATAAATAAGAATATGGAAACAAAATATTTTGAAATAAAAAAAATATGGAAAGTTAATTTTATATCAAGTTCAGTGTGTGAAATTAGAAAAACGGAAAAAATAATAATATATGGAAATGTAATTTATGATAATTATTAAATACAGTTTACGGAGTATTTAAATTTTAAAAATCAATAAACACAATTTACAGAAAGCTACGCATGAAATTAATTACTTAAAATAAATGGAAAATTTAGTTTTTGAAATTATAGTTCAATATATAAAAAGTTAGTTGTGAAAATTATAAATACAATATATAAAAATGTATATTTTTGGAAATTAGAATTAGAGTATATGAAAATTTTATTTTCCAAAATTAAAAACAATATACAGAAAGATAACTTATGTAATCAAATTATTATATAATTATACATAAAATGAATAGTTAGTTATAGGAATTCACAAACACGATAGATTTAAATATTTATTTTAATTATTAAATATATTATTGAAATTAAATTTATGAAAAATATTCTGGAGACTTAATTTTTGAACTTGCTTTGGGGTTGAAAGATTGATTCAGTTTCGAAAGTTTTTATTTTTTTTTAAAATGTGAAAGTTGAAGTATAACAATAGTGAAATTATTTTTTTCTGTTTAGAAAAATATGATCTTGAGTAGTTATTTTAATATATTTTTAAGCATAAATAAGGAATCTACTATATATAATAACAAAAGTTTTTCAAGCTCCTAGAAAACTCCAAGTGGCACAATATCATTGGTCATTCTTTTCATCATCCACCAATCACAATCATCCATTTGAAATTTAATTAGTAATAACCAATCAAAATATTTCGAATATCATTGGCCAATCTTTCCATCATTCACTAATCACAATCATCCATTTGAAATTCAATTAGTAATAACCAATCAAAAGAATATCTATTTTTTGAAAAGAAAAATACTCTGTTTCTGAATGATTTTTTATGAAAATAAAATAAAACTATATTTCATTTATATACTTCAAAAGTAAAGGTTTAAAATTCAATTGCAAGAGTATTTATTCATTTTTACTATTAAAATTTATAAAAAGTAAACATGTCTATTGAATTAAAAATTAAATAATTATTTTTGGGACAAATGGAGTATTATATAATATTACATAATTATTTTTTGGGACAGGACGGGGAATTTCGGGCCCGCGAAGAATTCGGACGTCCCGTCCCATCCCGTCCCATTATCTCAAATTGACGGCTCTAATGATATCTACTCTACTAATTATTCAAATTCAATCATAAAAATAATACATATTATACGTTACATGGAAAGTGTTTTTCAAAAAGCATAAACACAATATATGAAATGTTAATTTTTTGGAATTTATAAGAAAATATAAATAAGAATATGGAAACAAAATATTTTGAAATAAAAAAATATGGAAAGTTAATTTTATATCAAGTTCAGTGTGTGAAATTAGAAAAACGAAAAAAATAATATTATATGGAAATGTAATTTATGATAATTATTAAATACAGTTTACGGAGTATTTAAATTTTAAAAATCAATAAACACAATTTACAGAAAGCTACTCATGAAATTATTTACTTAAAATAAATGGAAAATTTAGTTTTTGAAATTATAGTTCAATATATAAAAAGTTAATTGTGGAAATTATAAATACAATATATTAAAATGTATATTTTTGGAAATTAGAATTAGAGTATATGAAAATTTTATTTTCCAAAATTAAAAACAATATACAAAAAGATAATTTATGGAATCAAATTATTATATAATTATACATAAAATGAATAGTTAATTATAGGAATTCACAAACACGATACATTTAAATATTTATTTTAATTATTAAATATATTATTGAAATTAAATTTATGAAAAATATTCTGGAGACTTAATTTTTGAACTTGCTTTGGGGCTGAAAGATTGATTCAGTTTCGAAAGTTTTTATTTTTTTAAATGTGGAAGTTGAAGTATAACAATAGTGAAATTATTTTTTTCTGTTTAGAAAAATATGATCTTGAGTAGTTATTTTAATATATTTTTAAGCATAAATAAGGAATCTACAATATATAATAGCAAAAGTTTTTCAAGCTCCTGGAAAACTCCAAGTGACATAATATCATTGGCCAAACTTTCCATCATCCACCAATCACAATCATCCATTTGAAATTTAATTAGTAATAACCAATCAAAATGTTTCGAATATCATTGGTCAATCTTTCCATCATCCACCAATCACAATCATCCATTTGAAATTCAATTAGTAATAACCAATCAAAAGAATGTCTATTTTTTGAAAAGAAAAATACTCTGTTTCTGATTGATTTTTTATGAAAATAAAATAAAACTATTTTTCATTTATATACTTCAAAAGTAAAGGTTTAAAATTCAATTGCAAGAGTATTTATTCATTTTTACCATTAAAATTTATAAAAAGTAAACATCTCTATTGAATTAAAAATTAAATAATTATTTTTGGGACAAATGGAGTATTATATTATGTTACATAATTATTTTTGGGACAAGACTGGGAATTTCGGGCCCGCGAAGAATTCGGACGTCCCGTCCCGTCCCGCGTATTTGTTGGATATTATAATTTCATCCCGTTCCGTCCCGTTATCTCAAATTGACGGCTCTAATGATATCTACTCTACTAATTATTCAAATTCAATCATAAAAATAATATATATTATACGTTACATGGAAAGTGTTTTACAAAAAGCATAAACACAATATATGAAATGTTAATTTTTTGGAATTTATAAGAAAATATAAATAAGAATATGGAAACAAATATTTTGAAATAAAAAAAATATGAAAATTTTATTTTATCTCAAGTTCAGTGTGTGAAATTAGAAAAACGGAAAAAATAATAATATATGGAAATGTAATTTATGATAATTATTAAATACAGTTTACGGAGTATTTAAATTTTAAAAATCAATAAACATAATTTACAGAAAGCTACACATGAAATTAATTACTTAAAATAAATGGAAAATTTAGTTTTTGAAATTATAGTTCAATATATAAAAAGTTAGTTGTGAAAATTATAAATACAATATATGAAAATGTATATTTTTGGAAATTAGAATTAGAGTATATGAAAATTTTATTTTCCAAAATTAAAAACAATATACAGAAAGATAATTTATGGAATCAAATTATTATATAATTATACATAAAATGAATAGTTAGTTATAGGAATTCACAAACACGATACATTTAAATATTTATTTTAATTATTAAATATATTATTGAAAATAAATTTATGAAAAATATTATGGAGACTTAATTTTTGAACTTGCTTTGGGGTTGAAAGATTGATTCAGTTTCGAAAGTTTTTATTTTTTTTAAATGTGAAAGTTGAAGTATAACAATAGTAAATTATTTTTTTCTGTTTAGAAAAATATGATCTTAAGTAGTTATTTTAATATATTTTTAAGCATAAATAAGGAATCTACTATATATAATAGCAAAAGTTTTTCAAGCTCCTAGAAAACTTCAAGTGGCACAATATCATTGGCGGACCAATCTTTCCATCATCCACCAATCACAATCATCCATTTGAAATTCAATTAGTAATAACCAATCAAAATGTTTCGAATATCATTGGACAATCTTTTCATCATCCACCAATCACAATCATTCATTTGAAATTCAATTAGTAATAACCAATCAAAAGAATGTCTATTTTTTGAAAAGAAAAATACTCTGTTTCTGAATGATTTTTTATGAAAATAAAATAAAACTATATTTCATTTATATACTTCAAAAGTAAAGGTTTAAAATTCAATTGCAAGAGTATTTATTCATTTTTACCATTAAAATTTATAAAAAGTAAACATGTCTATTGAATTAAAAATTAAATAATTATTTTTGGGACAAATGGAGTATTATATTATGTTACATAATTATTTTTGGGACAGGACGTGTGAATACCCCGTCCCGATGCAACGCGCATTCGGAGGTTTGAAAATAAATAATCATATAATGTCGAATCGAAATGGGATATTCATTTAGTGACACTCGCTTTAAACCATATTAAAATATTAGTTTAATTTTGAGAGTCGCCACGCCACTTTGATATAGCCCAAAGCTTTGAAAAAAGGCTAAACAGTTAATTGGGTTCGGGGGTCAAGTTACAACAGAAGAAGAAACGCTATCACTCCTATTGCCCGACGGATCGGTCTTTCTAGCATGTGGGGGTGTTGGTTGTGTGCGGTGTTTACAGGAATAGATAGAAGAAACGGGATCATGCATAAGGAGGAGGGGAGAGAAAGAATTAGTTAATGATCACACCCTAGAACCTTTGAGTTAGGCCCTCGGAAGGTGCACTAATCAACGTTCATCCTTAGGGGATTGTTGATCATGGGATAATTATAACTAAGGTGGAAGGAAAGAAATAGTTCCTAGATCCATTGGGTTCCTTGGTGAAACCTTAGATCATCCTCGGCTATACATATTTAAATATATTAAAATAGTCCTAAATCTAGCATAAAGGAACAATTAAAATATAATAAGCATGCAAATAATAAATCTAGCATAATAAAGACAATAATAATAAAGACAGAAAAAATAAACAGAAGACTTACCTAATGATGGCAAGGCTTTTGGATCGAATCTATGAAGATTCGAAGAACGTTCTTGATAAAATATTTAGACTTAGAAAACTCGAGTTTAGTCTCAAGTTTTCTATGGAGGAAATCTCAAGTTTTGTCTTGAGTTTTCCGTAGAATGATTATGTGTTTAAAGTGTGAGGCGGAGTGGGGTTTATATAGTGAAAGGAATTGGGGAGGAACGGTTACGAAAGTGATGTGGGAAAACTGAAAGGGTCGATCGGCACTTTTGAGAAGGGTCGATCGGCACTTTAAAAGAAGGGTCGATCGGCACTTTTGAAAAGGGTTGATCGGCACTTTAAAAGAAGGGTCGATCGGCACTTTTGAAAAGGGTCGATCGGCACTTTAAAAGAAGGGTCGATCGGCACTTTTGAAAAGGGTCGATCGGCACTTTAAAAGAAGGGTCGATCGGCACTTTTGAAAAGGGTCGATCGGCACTTTTGAGAAGGGTCGATCGAACCTTTCTAAGAAGGGTCGATCAAACCTTTGCGTAGATCTTGTTCTCGCGTTCGATTTGATATGCGGTGGGCCCAAAACGGAGTTCGTATGAGAAAGTTATGGCCTTCGGAAGTTTTAGCTGACATTTGGTCTATCGGGATTCTAAAACTACAAATAAGAGCTTTCGGGGAAATATTACTTGAGCCTATTGAAACTCATAAATGGCGAGAGTTCCTCGAGAGGTTCCTTAATGCCTATCGGGGTATTTTCAGGTCGGGTACTAACAGTAGCCCCTCGGCGACGCTTCTTGTAAGACAAGTGGGGTCGACGATTAAGATAGGATCCGTCCTGAAAAAAGGGATTTCAGGAGGTAAGAAAATGATCTTGCGGATATGAGGTTTGGACTCGAGCCGAGTCGCAAAGGATGACCAGGTAGGTCGAGCGGCTGGACCCACGTCGGGCTACCTACGTATCCCAAAAGGAATCAAGCCAAGTCGTAGTTCGGAAACGTGGGCGTTTAGTACCCGAGAGTGGCGGACGTGCAGCGTCTCAAGCCAAAGATGCGATTTGTGGCAAGGCTTTGGGGATCGAATCTAAGGGCGATTCGAATAATATTGAGAGATGTACGGAAAGGAGAATCAAGTATAGTCTTGCCTTCTCCGTGGGAAAATATGTTGTGTGTGGAAAGGAAATTCAAGTATAGTCTTGATTTTCCCCTTGAAAATTGTGTGTGATGGAACAAATCAAGTGTAGTCTTGATTTCTCCGTGTGAAGATATGTTTCGAGATAATGTGTGGAAAGGAAATTCAAGTATAGTCTTGATTTTCCCCTTGAAAATTGTGTGTGATGGAACAAATCAAGTGTAGTCTTGATTTCTCCGTGTGAAGATATGTTGTGAGATAATGTGTGGAAAGGAAATTCAAGTATAGTCTTGATTTTCCCCTTGAAAATTGTGTGTGATGGAGCAAATCAAGTGTAGTCTTGATTTCTCCGAGTGAAGATATGTTGTGAGATAATGTGTGGAAAGGAAATTCAAGTATAGTCTTGATTTTCCCTTTGAAAATTGCGTGTGATGGAACAAATCAAGTGTAGTCTTGATTTCTCCGTGTGAAGATATGTTGTGGAAAGGAAATTCAAGTATAGTCTTGATTTTCCCCTTGAAAATTGTGTGTGATGGAACAAATCAAGTGTAGTCTTGATTTGTAAGATAATGTGTGGAAAGGAAATTCAAGTATAGTCTTGATTTTCCCCTTGAAAATTGTGTGTGATGGAACAAATCAAGTGTAGTCTTGATTTCTCCGTGTGAAGATATGTTGTGAGATAATGTGTAGAAAGGAAATTCAAGTATAGTCTTGATTTTCCTCTTGAAAATGGTGTGTGATGGAACAAATCAAGTGTAGTCTTGATTTGTGAGATAATGTGTGGAAAGGAAATTCAAGTATAGTCTTGATTCGCGTACTGAGAGAAAGTGTATGGGGCAGACCCTTTGAAATGGAGGATAGACCTCTGAAATGGAGGATAGACCTCTGAAATGCGGGACGGACCCTTTGAAGGTACGGGACGGACCATTTGAAGATGCGGGACGGACCCTTGAAATGGAGGATAGACCTCTAAAATGCGGGACGGACCCTTTGAAGGTACGGGACGGACCCTTTGAAGATGCGGGACGGACCCTTGAAATGGAGGATAGACCTCTAAAATGCGGGACGGACCCTTTGAGATACAGGACGGACCCTTTTGAAATGGAGGATAGACCTCTGAAATGCGGGACGGACCCTTTGAAAATACGGGACGGACCCTTTGACAGTACGGGACGGACCCTTTGAAGATGCGGGACGGACCCTTTGAAATGGAGGATAGACCTCTTTGAAAGTACGGGACGGACCCTTTGAAATGGAGGATAGACCTCTAAAATGCGGAAAACTGTAGCTGCCAAAGGACTTAGGCTACTGTTTACTGATGAAGAATAGTTGTGTGAATTGATTGGGATTATTATGGCTTCCCGAGCCGAAGAACCAAGCGATTAAAAGATTGGGATAATCATTGCTAAGGCTTAGAGAGGAGTCTTGTCTCCTAGGCTTAAGGCTAGGGTTTTAGAGAGGCATTTGTCACCTAGGCTTAAGGCTAGGGTTTAGAGAGGTATTTGTCACCTAGGCTTAAGGCTAGGGTTTAGAGAGGTATTTGTCACCTAGGCTTGAGGCTAGGTTTTAGAAAGATATTTGTCACCTAGGCTTGAGGCTAGGGTTTAGAGAGGTATTTGTCACCTAGGTTTGAGGCTAGGGTTTTACATTTGCGGTAAGTCTAAACAAGACAGTTTGAGCAGAAGGGTTATTGGTTTAAACTAGGCGAGGCCGAGTCATCTTGAGAGTCACAGAGATACGTTTTTGATAGATTTGAAGAGTTTGAAAATTTGTGGAGACCAAAGAGTGATTTTTGTAAACAAGGTACCAAGGAGGACAGTATTTTGAAAGCATGTTTATTTGATAAAGAGGCCTTATGATTAATCATGTTTCTAACTAACTCAAAGAGTTTGCCACATGCTGATCTTGATGACAAGGGATGCCCTTCATGCTAGATATGACTTCATTGGAGCTCCGATTTTTGTTAGAGCACATAGTCGACCCATTTTTGTTGAGGGGAGCCCTACTGTTTGATGAAGTGACCTTGGCGAAGCCCCAGTCGATAATGCAAAGCAAACCTGAAGGGAATGGCGAAGCCCCAGTTGATGATGCAAAGTAAGCCTGAAGGGAATCTGGTAAAGAGAGCCTGAGAGAACAGCTTAGCAAAAGCCCCGGCTTGGAGAGATTCAATGTGTCCCTATTGCAGACAGAGTCATCTTGTGGCCACGGGGGCGACCCATCGTTTCGAACAACAATCCATCAGTCGTTTGGACAAGACTCAGAAATGTATACGTGCAGGGGCGCATTTTTTGAAGGTGGGAATGGATCCCGATTTCGTGTATGACACTCTCGCTTTTGGGTTTGACTCTTTTGGGAGAGTATAAGCATCACTAGGTGTAGAAAAGTGTATGAAAGCCCCTATGAGACGAAAGACAGTGTTTGGCTCTATTTTCCTATGATGTAGAAAAGAAGACTTGTCGAGACATTTGAAGAATTATTTTATTGAATTATATCTTGATTGCTCGTGAATGGACCTCACCGATTGGTTTATCAAATTCCAATTATATAGGTAAACAAATGAATGTTTTGATTTGAAGGTGAAATTGGCTTGTCTTTAGAAGGAGAAGGATGTTCCGTTGTTGCTTCTTTGCTCTGTTCGGTGGTAATTGTGGTGCGGGCTGCCGTTGTATTGATCTCCTTCATGGGAAAGAATGAAAAATAGAAAAAGATTGGGGTGGAAGAAAAGGTGGGAATTGACTGATTATAACCCAAAGATTTTTTCATTCCTTCAAGTGAAGATTCTTTGTTCCTTTGTTCGCATGGCGAGGGAGTAGTCCACGGCGCGTGTCTCCTTGCTTTGCCGGAGTGCCGGCGAGAGGCACGGATGCGAAAGCCCAGTGAGACTTTGCGTACGGTGTTTGAGGAGTCGAATGAACGAATTTCAAGAATAGGACAAGTTCCCAAACTTTTGAGAGAATATGTAATATGCTCACGTAGGATAACAAGTGACTCAAAAATTTGAATATGCATTTCTTTTAAATAATCTTTTGAGAATGCCATCCGGTAGCGGTTGTAGCTGGGCTTTGGATTGCGATCGATCATGAGGTGATGATTAACATGACCTCTTAAAGTGAGAGGTTAGTGGGCCTTTTCTTGAGTGTTTGGGATTTCTAAGGTGAAGGGATTTTCTTGTTGTTGCCTCTTCAGGACCTCTAAGAGTGAGGTTAACTTTGATTTTGGCAAGGTCAAGGGTGGTGATGGAATCCTCTAAAAGTGAGAGGATGGACTTTGGAATGGGTTTATGGGATTTGTCCAGAGGGAATCTTTGTTGCTTCTTCTCGCGAGTTTGTTGTGGTTTCGGCGAGTAACTTGATCATGATAGGATCTTCACTCGATGTCTCATTTTCACAACCTTTGAGATGGGAGGTTCACTTCGGAGTGATGGAGGTTGTTTTTTTTTTTTTTTTTTTTTTTTTTTTTTTTTTTTTTTAAACACCCTCTTATCGAGAAAAGCCTTCGGATTTGTTTGCTCGCGATAGCCCCTAGTGTATGCCTTAGGATGGTTTTACCTTTTCCCTCTTGGGTTTGGAGGTGGTCCCTTCGAGGGAGCCCCTTGTATGAGTTTCTTTTGCATTCCGCCTTTCTTGAGCTTGGAGGTGATTACTTCCTTTGTGAGTCAGGGAAGCCCCTAGTATGGGCTTCTTCCTTAGGGTCTCAAAACTTGTCGATCTTGAAATGAAAGGGTATTATTTAGTGAGGATAAGGTTATGGCTTCCTATGGTGAGAGGTTTAAACTTCAATTGCTACTGGATAGCATTCTCAAAAGAGTATTTAAAATAAATGCAAACTCAATTATCCGACTTATTAAGTAAGGCAGAATATATTCGGACCATAAGAAAGATATGTGAGCATATTCAATGAAAGCTTATCGATCGAATGGAAAATCGAGAGGAGACGCGAGATTGGGGGGTTGGTGAGCCCCAAGTTGATATTCATGCAGCACTTGTGAAGGATAGGAACAACTCCTTGCATCTTCTTTAAATTGCGGTGGCGTGAGCAGCTATTTTTTGATGATGAGCAACAACGGTCTTTGTGCTTGTCTTGACCATATGGAAAGGAGGTCAAGTGGGGGAGAGTGTATTTGGGGAAGTGTAGGCTCGAGGGAGCATAGGGGGAGTGTACAAGGAGAGGGTCTGGCGATAGTGTATGGAAAGTATATGGTGGAGTATGGGAAGAGTGTATGAGAGAGGGATGTATAGAGATGGTGTATATAAGGAAGGGACGGTGAGTTGTTTACTCCAATCAAAGCATTCATTCATTGTTTACTTTATTAGCCTAGGTGGGTTAATCGGTGAGATTAGCAATCAAGTGATAATTATAAATAAAACAATTCTTCTTGAAAGTAATGCGAGATTATGTCTCAAGTCTAGAGAGAAAAGAAAGAAAGACTCTTTTATTATTGAAGCAACTAATCTAAAGTGGACATTACATATCAATGCCCAAAGTGGAAGTAAGAAAGACGCACTAGAACCTACAAGGCCGAATGAATCTAAATCCTTCCTTGAAGTACGAGGGCTTCTTCATTAATGAGGCCTTGGTTGATCAAATTTTGAATCAAGCGTTTCACCCGCTTACGGTTGTCGATGGTATGCCCAATGTACTTGTGGTATACGCAAAACTTGGATGTATCCAAGTTAGATCTCGGGTTAATCGGCTTGTAATTCTCAAGCGGCTTGATCAAACTCTTTTCCACCAAAATGTCGAAGAACTCACCCGAGTGCATTCCTAAGTCATCAAAATGTTCCTTGTTGATCTCCCTCTCGGGTATTGGTGCCTTTCGTTGGTTGGTGGCCACGGCGGGCATCTGAATGAGACATTCTGATGTGTTGGACCATAAGTGGGACCATAAGCATGTGGATGATAGGGACTCGGAATTGCACGGGAGGAGGATCTCTTCTCAAGCACTCGTGAATGCAAGACAAATGGTATTGCTCAATTTCGTGCATGTCTTTGAGGAGGTTGATCACTCCCAACCTCATGTCCGAGACTTCTTTAAGGGCTCCAATGCTTTTCTCCATAGACATGATGCAGTGCAGAAGAACATACGGCGAGTCAAACCAATGAGTTGAATTAGACTCACAATTAATCTTAAGGCATCTCCGAGAAAATAGTTGATCTCCACAATTTGAGAGTTTGACCGGGCTGAAGTTGCCTACGTAACCCTTACCATTTAATGTATGAGTCTCAGGTCACCGTAGTTCGAGGGGGCCCCGATAGATGATACAACCAGGGTTAAGTTTAGAGAAAGAGAGAGGATGAATGTAAAAGAGTCCGTTTGGTGAAAAAAGGAGAGGAAGATGACTCGATCCTTGGTCAAATATAAGTGAGGGTGATCTAGACGAGCTAATCGGACTTGGTAAGTTGGCTTAGGTAGGCCCTAGATGGTGGTTTGATCTATATGGGTCGAGAGAGGTTTGATCTAGGTGGGTCTTTGGCTGAAGGGTGCTAGAGATAAAGGATCTAAACTATGGATGGTTTTAAGGCTAAGGGAGCAAACTGCGGATGGTTCAAGAGATAAGAGGTAGAACTTTGAAGGGTCCTAACTTGAAGGATGTAGACCGTGGGTGGTCAAAGGTAGAGGAATGGACCATGGATGGTCCAAGAGACGAGGGGTGGACCTCGAAGAGTCTCAGGTGGAAGGATGGACCTTTAATGGTCCTAGATAGAGAGAGTGGACCTCGAAGGGTCCTAAATTGAGGAGTGAACCTTGAACGGTACAAGGTAGAGGGAGTGGACCTAGAAGGGTCCAAAAGATGAAGAGTGGACCTCGGATGATCCAAGATTGAGGGAGTGGACTTAGAACGGTCCAAGATATGAGGAGTGTGGACCTTGAAGGGTCCAAGAGTGGACCTTGAACGGTCCAAGATAGAGAGACTGATCCTAGAGCGGTCCGCAGTAGAGGGTGTGGACCTTGAAGGGTCCAAGAAGTAAAGAGCGGACCTCGGAGGGTCCTAGAAATGGAGAGTGGACCTCGGAGGGTCCTAGAAATGAGGAGTGGACCTCGGAGGGTCCTAGAAATAAGGAGTGGACCTCGGAGGGTCCTAGAAATGAGGAGCGGACCTCGAAGGGTCCTAGAAATGAGGAACGGACCTCGGAGGGTCCTAGAAATGAAGAGCGGACCTCGGAGGGTCCTAGAAATGAGGAGCGGACCTCGGAGGGTCCTAGAAATGAGGAGCGGACCTCGGAGGGTCCTCGGAGGGTCCTAGAAATGAGGAGCGGACCTCGGAGGGTCCTAGAAATGAGGAGCGGACCTCGGAGGGTCCTAGAAATGAGGAGCGGACCTCGAAGGGTCCTAGAAATGAGGAGCGGACCTCGGAGGGTCCTAGAAATGAGGAGCGGACCTCGGAGGGTCCTAGAAATGAGGAGTGGACCTCGGAGGGTCCTAGAAATGAGGAGTGGACCTCGAAGGGTCCTAAAAATGAGGAGCGGACCTCGAAGGGTCCTAGAAATAAGGAGCGGACCTCGGAGGGTCCTAGAAAATCGAGGTCCTAGAAATGAGGAGCGGACCTCGGAGGGTCCTAGAAATGAGGAGCGGACCTTGAAGGGTCCTAGAAATGAGGAGCGGACCTCGGAGGGTCCTAGAAATGAGGAGCGGACCTCGAAGGGTCCTAGAAATGAGGAGCGGACCTCGGAGGGTCCTAGAAATGAAGAGCGGACCTCGAAGGGTCCTAGAAATGAGGAGTGGACCTCGAAGGGTCCAAGAAATGAGGAGGGGACCTCGAAGGGTCCTAGAAATGAGGAGCGGACCTCGGAGGGTCCTAGAAATGAAGGGCGGACCTCGGAGGGTCCTAGAAATGAAGAGCGGACCTCGGAGGGTCCTAGAAATGAGGGATAGTTAAGCACTTTATTTACAAAAAAGCCCTCTATTTTATAGAACCTACTCTTGGTTGGAAGGGATACCCCTTTTTCGCAACTAACTAAAGGTCCTAAAGTGGTGGATCCTAACGACTAACCGTCTCATATAGTCATTTAAGATGATATTTATGGGAAGTACTACAGACCTATGATAAGACAAGATCTTTTAACAAGCACTCGACCTTACATGGCACATCCTTTAAAAGGAAATCAAATTTTTTGTGCTCTTTTCTCTCTATAGATCTTGACTTATCACTGATTCGTAGTGACTCAACATAAAGACCTTATTAATTGTCTACATGAAAAAAAGCTAGTCAAACCAACCGGTCACAAGGAGTGTATTCTTAGCAAAGTGGGTGACACAAGGGTTAGATTTCAGGCTCCCACCGTGCAGCCGAAGCGCACTGATGAGTGGATGGCCAAGTGAGACTCGAAAGGGAGGCAACATGATCACCACACTTCCCGCACTTTGGCTTCTCCGAAGGGTTAAGGGGTAGCTGTGCAGTGTGACACGGACTCTAGTGGTAGTGTGAGGTAAAAAGTCTAATTATTTTTTTTTTTTAAGGAAAAAAGAGAAAGATTTTTTTATGAGATGCATGCATGCAATGCAACAGTTAAGAATAGGAGAAAAAGAAAAAGGAAGTAAAATACAACACCATACAAGAAAACGAAAGTCTGACCCACTTAGTTTGAAAAAATTTCAAAAACAGTCCCCAGCAGAGTCGCCACTGTGAATACCCCGTCCCGATGCAACGCGCATTCGGAGGTTTGAAAATAAATAATCATATAATGTCGAATCGAAATGGGATATTCATTTAGTGACACTCGCTTTAAACCATATTAAAATATTAGTTTAATTTTGAGAGTCGCCACGCCACTTTGATATAGCCCAAAGCTTTGAAAAAAAGCTAAACAGTTAATTGGGTTCGGGGGTCAAGTTACAACAGAAGAAGAAACGCTATCACTCCTATTGCCCGACGGATCGGTCTTTCTAGCATGTGGGGGTGTTGGTTGTGTGCGGTGTTTACAGGAATAGATAGAAGAAACGGGATCATGCATAAGGAGGAGGGGAGAGAAAGAATTAGTTAATGATCACACCCTAGAACCTTTGAGTTAGGCCCTCGGAAGGTGCACTAATCAACGTTCATCCTTAGGGGATTGTTGATCATGGGATAATTATAACTAAGGTGGAAGGAAAGAAATAGTTCCTAGATCCATTGGGTTCCTTGGTGAAACCTTAGATCATCCTCGGCTATGCATATTTAAATATATTAAAATAGTCCTAAATCTAGCATAAATAGGCACAATTAAAATATATTAAGCATGCAAGCAATAAATCTAGCATAATAATAAAGACAGAAAAATAAACAGAAGACTTACCTAATGATGGCAAGGCTTTTGGATCGAATCTATGAAGATTCGAAGAACGTTCTTGATAAAATATTTAGACTTAGAAAACTCGAGTTTAGTCTCAAGTTTTCTATGGAGGAAATCTCAAGTTTTGTCTTGAGTTTTCCGTAGAATGATTATGTGTTTAAAGTGTGAGGCGGAGTGGGGTTTATATAGTGAAAGGAATTGGGGAGGAACGGTTACGAAAGTGATGTGGGAAAACTGAAAGGGTCGATCGGCACTTTTGAGAAGGGTCGATCGGCACTTTAAAAGAAGGGTCGATCGGCACTTTTGAAAAGGGTCGATCGGCACTTTAAAAGAAGGGTCGATCGGCACTTTTGAAAAGGGTCGATCGGCACTTTAAAAGAAGGGTCGATCGGCACTTTTGAAAAGGGTCGATCGGCACTTTAAAAGAAGGGTCGATCGGCACTTTTGAAAAGGGTCGATCGGCACTTTTGAGAAGGGTCGATCGAACCTTTCTAAGAAGGGTCGATCGAACCTTTGCGTAGATCTTGTTCTCGCGTTCGATTTGATATGCGGTGGGCCCAAAACGGAGTTCGTATGAGAAAGTTATGGCCTTCGGAAGTTTTAGCTGACATTTGGTCTATCGGGATTCTAAAACTACAAATAAGAGCTTTCGGGGAAATATTACTTGAGCCTATTGAAACTCATAAATGACTGAGAGTTCCTCAGAGGTTCCTTAATGCCTATCAGGGGTATTTTCAGGTCGGGTACTAACAGGACGGGGAATTTCGGGCCCGCGAAGAATTCGGACGTCCCGTCCCGTCCCGCGTAGCTGCGGGATATTATAGTTTCAACTCGTCCCGTCCCATTATCTCAAATTGACGGCTCTAATGATATCTACTCTACTAATTATTCAAATTCAATCATAAAAATAATACATATTATTCGTTACATGGAAAGTGTTTTTCAAAAAGCATAAACACAATATATGAAATGTTAATTTTTTTGGAATTTATAAGAAAATATAAATAAGAATATGGAAACATTATATTTTGAAATAAAAAAATATGGAAAGCTGATTTTATATCAAGTTCATTGTGTGAAATTAGAAAAATGGAAAAAAATAATAATATATGGAAATGTAATTTATGATAATTATTAAATACAGTTTACGGAGTATTTAAATTTTAAAAATCAATAAACACAATTTACAGAAAGCTACGCATGAAATTAATTACTTAAAATAAATGGAAAATTTAGTTTTTGAAATTATAGTTCAATATATAAAAATTTAGTTGTGAAAATTATAAATACAATATATGAAAATGTATATTTTTGGAAATTAGAATTAGAGTATATGAAAATTTTATTTTCCAAAATTAAAAACAATATATAGAAAGATAAATTATGGAATCAAATTATTATATAATTATACATAAAATGAATAGTTAGTTATAGGAATTCACAAACACGATACATTTAAATATTTATTTTAATTATTAAATATATTATTGAAAATTAATTTATGAAAAATATTCCGGAGACTTAATTTTTGAACTTGCTTTGGGGTTGAAAGATTGATTCAGTTTCGAAAGTTTTTTTTTTTTTTTTAATGTGAAAGTTGAAGTATAACAATAGTGAAATTATTTTTTTCTGTTTAGAAAAATATGATCTTGAGTAGTTATTTTAATATATTTTTAAGCATAAATAATGAATCTACTATATATAATAGCAAAAGTTTTTCAAGCTTCTAGAAAACTTCAAGTGGCACAATATCATTGGCCAATCTTTCCATCATCCACCAATCACAATCATCCATTTGAAATTCAATTAGTAATAACCAATCAAAATGTTTCGAATATCATTGGCCAATCTTTCCATCATCCACCAATCACAATCATCCATTTGAAATTCAATTAGTAATAACCAATCAAAAGAATGTCTATTTTTTGAAAAGAAAAATACTCTGTTTCTGAATGATTTTTTATGAAAATAAAATAAAACTATATTTCATTTATATACTTCAAAAGTAAAGGTTTAAAATTTAATTGCAAGAGTATTTATTCATTTTTACCATTAAAATTTATAAAAAGTAAACATGTTTATTGAATTAAAAATTAAATAATTATTTTTGGGACAAATGGAGTATTATATTATGTTACATAATTATTTTTGGGACAGGACGGGGAATTTCGGGCCCGCGATGAATTCGGACGTCCCGTCCCGTCCCGCGTAGTTGCGGGATATTATAGTTTCATCCCGTCCCGTCCCGTTATCTCAAATTGACGGCTCTAATGATATCTACTCTACTAATTATTCAAATTCAATCATAAAAATAATACATATTATACGTTACATGGAAAGTGTTTTTCAAAAAGCATAAACACAATATATGAAATGTTAATTTTTGGAATTTATAAGAAAATATAAATAAGAATATGGAAACAAAATATTTTGAAATAAAAAAATATGGAAAGTTAATTTTATATCAAGTTCAGTGTGTGAAATTAGAAAAACGGAAAAAATAATAATATATGGAAATGTAATTTATGATAATTATTAAATACAGTTTACGGAGTATTTAAATTTTAAAAATTAAATTTTGATTATTTGATATAAAACATGCTGTTATTTTAATATATATATAGGTAAACACGTTGTCGAGGCGGTAATGTTGTCCGGAAAGAATGTTGGTAAGAATGTGTTGATACCGAGAATGATTATGTCATCTGATACAACAAAATTCCCGGTTAGGTTTCAACGGAGACAATTCCCACTGACCGTTTCTTTTGTAATGACGATAAATAAAAGTCAGGGTCAGTCTCTCGCTCATGTTGGCCTTTTTCTTCCAAGACCAGTATTTAGTCATGGACAATTATATGTTGATTTTTCTAGAGTAACTACAAGGAAATGACTTAAAGTGCTTATATGTAATAGTCATGAACAGTAAGATGACACGACTACAAATGTTGTGTACAAAGAAGTTTTTGACAAGTTGTAATATATTACATAAAAATATCTCATTAATTTTTTGAATTGTATTTACATTTAACTTTTACCTCAGTGTTTTATTCCCCGTCGGGGACCGACGGGTTACTCACTAGTACTACTAATATTAATGTTAACCTATATAGTAACTATTATAATTAACTAATACTATTAATAGTAATTATTAATTATTAATATGTACTCCCTCCGTCCCACCAAAATTGATACTTATTTCTTTTTTGGTCCGTCCCACCAAAACTGATACTGTCCAAAATGGCAAAGGAATCTTCACTATTTACCCCACTCATTCTCTCTCCTATTTCACTTTTACACTCACAACATTCTCTCTCCTAACTATTTCTCCCACTCATTCTCTCTCCTATTTAATTCTTCATACTCACAACATTTTCTTTCACTTTTTCTCTCACTTACTTTTCCTTAATCCCCGTGCCCAAAAATTTGGTATCAATGTTGGTGGGACGGAGGGAGTCGTGCCCAAAAATTTGGTATCAATGTTGGTGGGACGGAGGGAGTATTAACTATTATAATTAACTAATAATATTAATAGTAATAGTTAACATATATAGTAACTATTATTAGACGTGTTCATCCGGTTATAATCGCCGGTTAACGGTTATAACCTGCGGTTAAAAAATTCGTTAAGTCTTAACTGTAACCTAATCGTTAATCGTGTACTAACGGTTACGGTTATACGGTTAACGGTTATAACCGTTTAACACGGTTAAAACAGTTAATTGAAGGCCTTTTTTTTCAGATTAGTCCTTTTAACGGAATAGTTAACAGTTTCTGTTAATTTTTGTACTGTATATCCCTTCTTTCTTTTTTTTTTTGAATAAAGAATACTATTTGAGATGTTAGTTATTTGTAATTTTTTTTGGAAAAAGTTATATAAAAAAGTTAAGAATTTTTAAAGAAATGAAATTTTAACGGAAAGTGTGTTTAACAGATTTTTTTAACAGTATTTATTTTTATTTAATTTTTTTGTTGGTTAAGCAAAGATATTTGAGAAATATTTCTTATAAAAATAGTTTTTAACATTTTTTTGAAGAAAACAATTAACTTTTTAATAGATTTTTAACAGTTTCTGTTAAGTTCTTTAAAAAAGTTAATTTTCTTTTATTTTTTTTTTGGATAAAGAAGACCATTTTAGAGTTTTGTTTACTACATACATTTTTTTGCAAAAAGTTATATAAAAAAAATTATGAATTTTGAAAGAAATAAAAATTATTTTTTTTAAATAAACGAAAGTATATAAAAGAAAAAGGGACGGTACCTTTAAATTTTATTAATTAAAATAAAATTACAAAGAGGGGAACAACCAACCTTACCCTTTTCTAATTAAGGGGGGACATTTAGGAGCCTTTACCTCAACCTAACTATTACAATTCAATAAAAATAAACCTAATCTAAAAAATTAAAATTAAAAACTAATCTAATCCTCACTCACTTCCCGTAGAGTCATTCACATTTTATTGATATTTTGGGTCAAGTGTATCCTCTTCATAAGGCATATCTTGTTCTCTCTTTTCCGATCTAACCCAATCCCCAAGTAATAGTTGATTTTTCAAGTTTTCAACCGTTAGTTGGGAACGTCTTTCATCCAAAACATTTTCTCCAATGCTAAATGCGGATTCGACCGCCACCGTTGACGCGGAATCTATTATAGTTAACTAACACAATTAATAGTAATAGTTAACTTATATAGTAACTATAGTATATATATAGATTTCTTTGCAAATTATTAAAAAAATTTGCTCAAACACTTGGTTGGCGAATTTTCACTCAAATCGGTTAAGCAAATCTATGAGCGAATGATATATATATATATATATATATATATATATATATATATATATATATATATATATATATATATATATATATATATATATATATATATATATGATTAAGAAGCAATCAATATATTTGTATACTTCTATAAATATGTAACTAAGTTTACATATATATTAAAAAAATATTTATGTAATTATGCAAAGAGTAACTCTTGTAAAAAACTAATTTTTTTCAAAATGTTATAAAAAACTAGTTTTCAGAACAGTTCATCACTCTTATTAGTTAGACTTAGTGCTTTAAAACTAGTTTTTTTTTATTAGGTTACGGAAAAAACTAGGTTTTTGCAAGATATTTGCTTATGCAAATAAATAAGTTAAAATTAGTGAGAATATTTAGCGCCACATGGAGACCGAATATTGCATTACATTCTCTACCTCACCAACGACCTGATTTTTTTACTTCTGTTTTGTGATTTTTAGCTAATGCTACCAAATGTTCTAAAAAATTGCTAGACGACTGCTAGATAACAAAGTTGGATCTAGCGCTTAGAGTGTTTAGGCGAGATTGAAAATTTTGACATGATTTATAATATTACTAGTATCGTGCCTGTGCCGGTTGGTACGGTGAACAGTATAAAATGAAAAGAAACTGAAAAAATATTATTGTCTTTATAGATTTATTCTCAATCAATCTTTATCTAGGGAGAGAAAAGTATTCGAAGAAAAAGAAGAAGTAACAAAGGTGGAAGAAAAAAAAAAACCAGAACAATAAAGTGTAAATGTGAGGTGGGGGTAAAGTGTAAGTCAGAATTTTCGTACACCACATTACAAATACAAAGTCCGTAATCTAAAATATATAGGTTGTTATTAAAAAAACGGATGAACAAATCAATAGATAATCTTTAAAATTGAGAAATAAATAGAATGTTTTCCATGACTAAATTATTTTTATGAAAAGCAATCATAAATTATGAATAGAATAAAAAATATAGAAATAACAATCATTGTTTTGTTAACAACAAAAAACTAATCTCTTGGTTCCTCTTTGACGACACTGACGAAAATCAAAGCTTCACCTTGAACTCTTCTTACATACTCTTCTGTATACTCTTCCTGCATTTACAGACTAATAGATATCAACCACATTAATTTAACTATATGATGCATTATATTCAATTATATTTGAACATAAAAAAGCATACCAATTCGGTGAATAAAATTGGATCATCCCTAATATCATCATACATCAAGGGAGGTGGAGAAATTTGTAACGTATCAATTGGAAGGAGTGGGAGGAACCTATCATATGGTAATACGATAAAACTTCACTCTTTTGCTGTTTCAGTTGAAGAAGCATTAAGTGATACAATAATTTTAAAATGATAGGTTCCAAAACACTACAGACGCTGTGGCTGCTCAATTCTTTCTGAAGAACATTCATATTGACATGAGGAAGGCTGATTCTGAGCTATTCGGGTTGACCAGAAATCAAGATAGGCCAAATGTATTTGGGGAGCTAATGAGGGTTCTCATATCTCCTTCAGAAAGTATTGAGCAAGTAGTCAACTCAGTTATTGGTGGAGGGAGGAATCCTGATATTGCATTACACATGCGGATGCTAATGAACAGGTATTGCAATGCGTAACCTTAGTTCTTTGGTAGAGGAGTTATGCCGGATTTGAAATGCTAAGTTCTGAAACCTATATTCTCTTTACAGTATATACAAATTTTCTAATACTATGAAAATTGCAACAGTTGTCATGGATTTGCTGTTGAGAAAAGTGAGTTTCTATTTCTCAGAGAATTCAATTTTAGTACATCAACCTGGTTTTAAAAGTTATTTTTTTTCTTTAAAAAATATCCAGAAATAATGACGTCCACTGTGGATATGTGTCCTTCGCAAACTCAATTTCAGAAAGGACTTTACTAATCCCAATTCGCTGGCTACACTCAATATATGGACATGGATTTTTACCTTGGATGCATTAGGAAATTTCACATCTTTAAGGACCTAGGCAAAGGCCTCTCAATAATTTTAAGTGTGGGTTCAGATGGAGACTTTCTATATAGTCAAGAAGAAGCAGGATCAGGAGTGATCAAAATGAAAGAACATAAAACTAAAGTGCGGGTTTCTTCTGAGGAATTTTGTCAAATAGGTTATGTGCACACCAAGATTAACCACAAAAATCATTCAGCAATTTATTAACCCATAAAATTTTGTAGTCAGACTAAAAATTAGCAATTTATGAACCCAATTCAAGCATAAATAAAACTAAATTAACCCCAGAAATCATCACATGAAAGTTTGCAGGCATACTAAAATTTGAGGGATCAAAACAGTTACCTTTTGCGAGGTAACGCTGAAAGTTGTTGCCGGAGAAAGAAAAGTAAATTGAAGTGTTGAAACAATGTACTGAGATTTATATGGGATGAATTGGTCTCAGATTCTGAGCTGGCAAAGATGAAAGTTTGCAGGCAGACTAAAAATTGAGGGATCAAAACAGTTACCTTTTGCGAGAAAATGCTGAAAGTTGTTGCCGGGGAAAGAAAGTAAATTGAAGTGTTGAAACAACGTGTGCTGAGATTTATATGGGTTGAATTGGTCTCAGATTCTGAGTTGGAAAGGATCCGTTCCATTTTCTGATTTGGAGAGGAGAGTTAGGAGAAGAAGATGTTGCCCGTTAGAACAGTTCCCTGAGGTCTCACGCGAAAGTCGTTGTCGAAAACAGAAACAAAGATGAATGAGGAATATCGGTGAAAAGAAAGAAAGGAAAAGCCGACTGCAAAAAAAAAACGTGGGTGACCGGAGATACAATCTCAGCCGTTCTTTATGGTGGTTACGGATTGATCCTGACCACTCTTTATCTTTCAGTTATTCCTGACCTTTATTATAATAGAGACTAGTATCCATGCCCGTGCCAATGGCACGGTGACGGTATGCATGGTGGTCAAGTAAAGAAAATTATCTTAGAATTCATCAAAATAGTAAATCAAATAATGAGACACTATATACAAAATAAAGAAATACTGAATGTGATAATTTTGAAAATGGTTTTGTTAATGCATTTACAATTCCAGGGAATATATTTTCAATTCATTTCAAAATACGCATTAACCAATTTGGTTGGAGGACAAACATCTACTGCCCATGGAAATGGACTTCACTAGCCACACCTTCATCAATCCATTCTGATTCCTAGTGCATACTGTAAAGCCATCATCCAGTCCTCCTCCGCCAATTCATGCATAAAAAACAATGTGATACACCTAATGGGACCTGTATGGCCATGTAAAGCCATCATCCAGTCCTCCTCTGCCACTTCATGCATAAAAAATAATGTGATACACCTAATGGGACATGTATGGCCACACAGGACATCTACACATACATGTTGGCCGCCACCTAATTCTTCCATAAACCAATAAGTTGGTGGCATGAAATCTAAGACATTGTGGTGTGAACTTTACTTGAAAATTTTACAAAGATCTTTAATTCATTTGTTTTTAACCAAAATATGTGCCTTTACTTCAGTGTTTTGTGCTCCAGAGTCCAGCCACGCCCCCATACCTAGGCCGCGAAAGGCACCTTTTGCTCCTTGATAAGCCTTCAACCTATAATAAACAAAATAGCATGTATTGGTTAAAAGCAAAGAAATACTCCCTCTTTCCAAAAAAAAATATTCAAAAAAATCTAAATTTGCTCAAGATCATTCATTTTGGAATGAATGGAGTAAGATATAAAAGGCAAGAGTATGCATAAGAAAAAATTAAGCACCAACAAACCTATTTGGTAAAACAATGCATACATGAAGAGTGCATACTAAGAGGAGAGGTGGATAAATTGTTTGGGGATCGGAAAATAAAAGAGATTGGCAACAGTTTTAGGGCAGTTGGTTTTTCATGGGGTGGGAAGTTAAAAACAATTTTTTTCAGAGATAATTTAGGCCATTGGATCAATTTTATGAGATTCAATCTTAGCCTCTCTTTTTCTCGGTGGTTACCTCCATTCCCTATTGTAATATAGATAATTTATTAATACACATATAACTATAAGTTGAAAAAATATAACTTGTTACAGACTCAATAGGGGTAAAGAAACAGAGCATCAAAACCAAAACGATAATCCAGGAATGCTAACAAACGTCCACTAAACCCCGTTTCCAAGGCGCGGGTTTTTATTTCCCAACTATCATGAAAAATAAATTTTAAATTAGTGAAATTTAATAATTATAATTTGAGTGGTTAGTATAAAAACATTTTCTTAAACACCCCTCCCCACACACCCACCATTTTTTATTCTCACGACCCCAAACCCACTGTTCATTTCCTTAAGTAAGTTGCAATGTCTTTGCATTAGAAAGCTGCCTAATCCGTAGATACAAAGCAATAGCCACATGTTTGGCAAGTTAACTTGAGTGCCACCAAAAGTGGAGACAAAAATTATCCTTATGGTAAAAAAAATAAAAAATTTATCCCTATGCATAATACATGGATGGGATTTCATTTTTTATGTAGTTGGACATGAAATAAATAATATTTTTCCTTTGGTTATAATAAAATATGATTTACATATACGTAATATAAAAATAGCTAACTGAATGAAGAAACTTGCACTATATTCATCTCGTTAATCTTGACTGATTCCTTTTAACAGTCCAAATTTTGACTTATGTGAAGTTCAACCACAAAAGAGCCATATCCTCGCTATGTAGATCCTTCAAAATCTTTGACAGTGAACCCAACTTTCTCAAACTTATCCCTCTCCCTATTCTTTCTAAACTTCAAGTAATCTTCACAATCAAAAGGCTTGTTGGCTTTCAAGTTACCTTCTTCCAAACATCGCCGGTTGCAAGAATTATCCTTAAAGCACCAAAAGAAGGCAAGATATAACCGATTCACACATATCCTGATAACAACTTTGTGTTCAAATGACCTCAACCTACCATTACTCCAATCTTGCATCAAGTGTCTAATGTTCACGACGAAAGTCTCTTCACACGGGTTTGATAATAAAGAGATGCAGTTATTTAGTTTCATACCCCCACTCACTCTCATATTTTTGTCAAATTTAGTCTCATCTCCTAAATCAAAAGGTGCATCGTTATGACAAAAAGACCAACAATGCTTCCTTAATTATTTTACCACCCAAGTCCCAACACACAACTTGCGCTATATTTTCTGATATACGACTTTAGTTAAGTAAGTTGAGATCCTATATCAAAAAGATTCCGTGGATTGCTAAACCTCATGTCAATCATAGATAAGATAGATGAATTAAATACTAAATCATGTAATAACGAATTGACTCCATAATACATTCACCTACAAAAAAGAGCAATTTAATAAATTTAATCACACTGGCCAATTAAAGATTCAATCTTTAAAACTGGATTGTCTATCAGTATAACACATGCTTTCAGTAAAGTCAATCAGATTACTAAGTAATGAACATAACAGATGGAAATAAAACAACTCAACCACTACCCCCCTTCACCCTCCTTCCAGAGGTTCTATTTTATTAAGACTTAAAATTTTCAAGTGTGAACACCGGAAAAAAAAACCACACCCACAAACAAAATATAAAAGTAAATGTCAAACTAAAGTAAAAACAAAAGGTCAGGACAAAGATCAACACTGTAGATAGCACTTATATGCAAAAAGGAGCCAACAAAGACGAACAAAAGGGAAATTTAACTCTAAATAAATTGAAATATTGAAGCTAATCGCAGTAAAACGGGAAACAAACGAATTCATCCACACAACAACAACACAAAATAAACTAAGGTTAGAAGTAAGAAATCACAATAAAATCAAATTGCTACCGAAACAACAAAACCCACAAAACAAAACAAAAAAACATAAACCCTCAAAACAGAATCGAAACTTAAACGAAGTCAGTTTTCAATATCTTAAATTATTATTAGTGAACTTTCACAAGATAGTGCTCAATAATAACCCTTTAAAGCAATAAAAAACATCCCAATCAATCAAAGAAAAATAATTTCAGCTTCCAGTTTAAACTTCTGATAAATAACCAATCCGCACTCGTCTATTGAGTACTCGATTTCAAAAAATAAACTACTGGATATGCCACATCCAATGTAAAGTTAGGGTTTAATTTTTGTGAGAATATTACCTCTTTAACTTTGGATGAATTGAGTTGGATGGTAGAGTTGATCCAAGAGAAGAAACCCTAAGCTTAACTTGCATAGTAACCCCTAAAATAAATTCACCAACCCGGTGACATTAGATGAAATGAGAAATCCACACCCATGACAGAGCTCTGGATAAAAATGTCTTTAAAAAGGCAATGTTGCAACAATAGATATTAAATTTCAAGAAAGTAAATGCTAGCCATTGACCGATAAATAACATGTTTTCTTCAACAAATCATCCAATAGTCTATTTGAAATACATTTTTGGGATATCTAACATAACCCATTCCATAATTGATAATATTAATCAAAAATAGCTATTGAGGGTGTATTATTGATTAGGAACGGCTTTACACCATTGTAAGTGCTCCAATTTGAGCTTGTTAAAATTTTCGTTAGAAAATTAACGAAAGTTATAACATTTCTAACAATTCCTAACAATCCTAACATTTCTAACAAAGTGAGGGCAAAATGGGCATTGCTATTTAAAGATAAACCTTCAAAGGAATCTTAAAAAGCAAAAGAATTAAGAAAATCCCGAAACAGCAAGTTGAAAAACATTTTCTGCTGATATTTTTGAATTTTATTCCTTGTGTCCAAAGCCTGGAGCTGCATTTAATGAACAGTGCACGCCACCAATCCCATCCGCGCGGACATCTTTGTAAAATTCAGAGGGCTATAAATTGAGCCCTCCAGTCACAAAAATAAGGAGCCACAACACAATTTGCACTGAACCTCTGGCGAAATATAGAGAGAAAACAGTGAGAATTCACTTGAATTGTCACCATTTTCTCTTGAATCTTTCCCAACTCACACTCACTCTCAAATTCAAACCCTAAACACATTCAAGCCTCAAACACTCATATATTCAATCCAAAGCCTCAAAATACAAGGAAGATAGGTATAACCTCCCTCTTCTTACCCTAAATCTCTCATCCATGCATGCATCTTCAAACTACAAAATGTAGTTCATTCTTCTTCTTGTCTTAAGATCCAAGAAGATCACCATGGAAGTCCATCTCCATGGATGATCTTCTACAAGGATCAAAATTCTCTTTAATGTGTTCTTGTTTTCTTGCAAATGCATTTTCAAAACCCTAAAAATCATTTTCAAGCATCAAATCTCATTTTCAAAGGATAAAATTCCCCTTCCCAAGCAAATGAAGTGCTTAGTCCTAATGTACCCCAAGGATGGTTTGGTATAGTTGATTCACCACTAAAATGTCAAGTGATCACTAACCAAAACCTAGGGAAATGGGGACAAGCATGGATGCAAAACCCCCCTTAAAATCATATTTTCTTTCTTGAGAAGTTGCTGTCCAGTAGCAATTTTCTCAGACCTCAGTCCATGGTCTAATTTTTTGACACAGATAAACTTGGAATTTGGTGTTGACTACAAAACACTTTTTGTAGCCAACATCCAGAGCTTTCCAGACATGTTTTTACTTTATTTTTTGGGTGAGTAAAACTCCTCTTTTCAAATTTTCTTTCAGAGGCTAGTTCATCAGCTTCTGGAAATCCAGATCTCATATCTGAGGTTTCCAGAAGGTTTGGACCCCTCAAATCTTCTCCAAAATGTAAAATTCCTTCGCACAAATCTTATTTAAGGTATCTGGAACAACTTTCATTCTCTGAGTTTATCCAGATTATGAAGTTTTAAGACCCTTGAATCCATTTCAAAATCAAAGGTCCACTGCCTTTTTCATTCTGGCAGAAGTGGCTCTCAACTTCAAAAGGTCTTTTGAGTACCAAATCTCAATCCAAAAATCTTCCAAAAAATCATGGGATCAGTTTAAAGTCTTAAAAAGATATCCCAATTTTTACTTTTCTGAGTTTCAAATTATTTTGGCCAAAACACACACACACACACACACACACACACATAAATGATTTTTAGCTTGGAAGACTCGTTTTACGAGGCATTCCGGGTGCACACTAACGTCCTTCCCGGCGTGTAACATGACCTCCGAACCCAAATTTCTGATCTCGGGCTTTTTTTCAAAGTTTTGGCCCTTAAAACAAAAATGGCGTGGCGACTCCGTTCTTTTTCCCGGGTTTTATTTGGTTTTTTCAAAGAAACGCGAAAAATCGAATTTTTTCCCGCGAAATGGCGACACATCATCACAACCATTTACATTAAAATTGTTAAATAAAACAAACTGCGAAAATGAGTACATGTACGTAGCTGAAACAAAACAAATAAAAAATTCAAATGCACCTCCAGATTTCCCCATCTTTCGCTCTGATTGCGGCTAACACTATGAGCGGGTTTCCATTCGATTTGAGAGCTAAAATTAACCTTTAAACAATGGAATCCGTGAAAAGAAAAATTGAATATGTACTTTTGGAAAAAGTTATAAACACCAAAATAGAATTTCTTCACTTCAACATGTAAAATAAAAGCAAAGAAACAAATAAATAGAAACATACTCATATGACAAAAAGGAATGTAACTGAAGAGAGCGGGAGGGAGAGCATAAAATTGATTGCTGAAGGAATGTCTTCCGGTTGCTTACAAATTATCTTCCGGCTAAGTTCTTCTAAACTGTATACTGAGAAAGACATGCACTATTTCAATCCATCTATTTGTACATTAGTAATGAACTTTTTCAATTTTCTTATTTCATTTCTAGGTCTTCTTTCAAAGGATATGGGGAATGGGAAGAAGGTTAGATGGACGAGCGCGTGAGAAAGAGGAGAGTAAGGTGTTTTGGCAACAATCACTTGATAGAAGAAAAGCATCTTTGTCCAAAGATGGGGATATGATTGTGTTAGAACTTGATTAAAGATGATATCAGAAATAAATCATGAGATTAGGTTTATCTAAGAAATGGCCTAATTATAGGCCATCTGTGCCCCCATAGAAAAAATATATAAACTGTCATTTTAAAAATATATATATATATACAAAAAAGAGAAAAATAGTTATATTTTACAGCTAAAAGTTTAAAGGTTAATAGCAAAAAACGTTTATGAATTTTTCCCAACTCTTACTCATGCATTCACTGAATGAGCAAATGGAATGACACTGTACTCCTACAACTATTTATCTTTTATTACTATGTTTACATAATGACACTGTGCTCCTACAACTACAAATCCTCAATTACTATGTTTACAATTCCCAGACTAAAATCATAAAGAAATAGTCATGTAACATTAAGTAAAAAAAAATCCTTGATAAAATTTTCACAATGTGCATTATCTAACAAACCTGTAGGTATCATTATCTAAGTCTCTTTAGACAGAATAAAGCAGCGTAACATCAAAGTTAATGGTGTTTTGAAAAACCTTGATTCTCTAAAAGATGAACTCAAGAACGACGGACCAATTCTTTAAAATCAATTAACTAACGTTCTCTAAAAAATGAACTCAAGAACATTGCCCATCATATAGAAGTTGAAAGATGGGAATATGGTTGAAGGGTTACGGCCAGGAAACGTTGAAATAGTGGCCAAGTATTAAGATCTCCAACTTGGCATGTTTGTCTATTTTGGGGCGGTGTAGGGGGAGGGTTTTCTCTTTTATAAAAAAACAAAAACAAAATCACATAATCCATTATCATACCACTATTAATTTACCATGGAATTAACAGAAAACATTGATTCTCGGTCCAACAATTTCCCCTTATTGTATAATTCCAAAAGAACAAATTCCAGAGCATGAATAATATTAGATTGAAATGGGAGAGAGAGATAGAGAGAGAGAGAGAGAAACTTCATTATGGATGAATTTGGTGAAGAAGAATTCGACCGGAACACGGCCCTTGACATTGGTCGTTGACCTGTGGCGAAAGGAATCTCAAAACCCTAGCCTGCTAGCCCTAGCGTCTGGGGCGGAGATGGGGGAGGGGTCGTAGGTGACTAACGACTGTCCATGCCTATGCTTGGGTCGGGGGTGACTTCCTCTTTCCTTTTTCAGACGGTGTTTGTGATTTGAAGGAAAACAGATGATGGAAGAATTGGGGAAACTGCCGGTACCGATGGAAACCGTCTTGAGGCTGATGGCGATTGTATTGCCATGAATGAATGAATGACCCGGCTGATTATGATGACAGATCACAATGGCAATTGGGGAAGGGGAGAGAAGGGATTTTTCAATTAGGAGTGAAGATTGAAGAGATGCAATGTCGGACCAGAAACCACTCCATTGAATGTCGTTTTCTTCAAAGAACAGAGTGGGATCCAAATTAAATCTCGACCTTCTTTGTCTTTTCTTATATTCAATCCTGACCACTTTTTGTGTGACAGTTAAAATCCACCCTTATTGTATAGACTAGTACTTTCCTATCCGTGTCAATGGCACGGTGACAGTACAACATAAATAATGTGTGGTTGAGATCATAATCCCAAATGCATTTAGTTTAGTATCTATACTTACATTGTAAATAATCAAAACACCATAAAAAATAAAAAAAAACAAATCTATTAAAATGTTAAATTTTTCATTTGATTGCAAAAATAACAATATTGATGGTCCCTTATATAACCCCAACCCCACCCACTTTCCTCTTTTCCCTCACCCTCTTTATCCCTCTTTATGTAATCCACTATCCTTTTGACTTAGTATTATTACATTGGCACGGTGACAGTACACAAATTAAAGTAATGATGAAATCGCATTCCTCCCATCAAAAAATAAAAATAAAAATATATACCCAATATCCTGATGATTACTTTGTGCCATAATCAACATTTGCTGGAGGGTGGTTTGTTTGTGTAACTGTCGTAGAGAATATAAGGAAGTAATGTAGTTTTTGTGCAAAAAAATAATAATAATATAGTTGTATTTTCTTCAAATTGGAATAAACTACGTTACTTGTAAATTAAATTTTTTTTTAAGCTCGTGAAAAAGCAAACAAAAAAAAAAAATAATTAGTTTGGGCCAGAGAGTAATAACTAATACAAAAATTATTAGTATTATTTAACTAAATATTGATGAGAACAAATAAATTATTTTTGTAAGAATAAATTTAATACTATTAGATTTGGGCCAGATTAGATAAATTGGGCTACTGGTGGACCAATTTTTTAAGCATGTTACATGAGGAATATTTTAGTCATTTCAATATATTTTGTTATCTAATCAATCCCACTTTACACCCTTACTCAAATTTACCCAATTTTAAAATAAAATTTTAATTATTAAATAAAAATAAAATAATCAATTTATATTATTTTTTATCTATTTATATAATGTTTAAAAAACTAATCAATGTTTTATTTAAAGTAATGAAAATTTTGAAATAATTTTTTTTGTATAAAATATATTTATTCTAATTCTTTCATTAGTTTAAATATAGGCTACTAACCTCTTTCGAAAAGATATAAAATAAATAGAAGGTGTTAATTAAATAAGTATAAACAAATAAAGCAAACAAAACGTGAAAAGGACAGAAACAAAAAGAAGGAAGAAAAAAAAAAAAAGCAAAACCCAATTGGTTTCATTCTGTACTACCCCCATCCCTTTCCCTCCTCAACTCCTTCCCAGTTCCCGACCACCTTTTACATCTCCTCCCCCATCTCCTCCCCATCATTTTTAGCTCCCTTTCTCCGGTCAATGACCCCCACCCCATCTCACATTTCGCTTTTATCTTTCTGTCACCATCCTCTCCCCTTCCCCTTTTCCTTAACACACCACCCTTCTTTTTCTTTCCTCCCCGTCCCACTCCATGTCCGCCGTTTCTTTCCCAGTTGTTCGATCGTCCCCTTTCTCTCAAACCCTCCCCAAATCAGGATTTGTTAAGTTTTTTTTTTTTTTTTGATCTTTCATTTCGGGATAAATTGTTTTGATTTGGGAGAAATTGGTTATTTGGAAATAATTATTTTGATTTCTAATTTTGTTCTTTGATTTTTTGAAAATGGTGATTTTAGAAAAAAATGGTGTTACATCCCTCTCTCCTATCTCTTTCTTCTCTATTTCTTCTTCGGATTCCCATCACATCTTCATCCGTTTCCGTCGATTTCGTCATTATCTCCGCCGCAACTGCCGCATGGATCAGCAAATCCGCACCGTCGTAGCTGCTCATCATGTGGCTATTACCCCCTTGAATCAACAATCCTTTCTTAATCAGCCGCCTGTGTCTCTTCCGCCTCAACACCTTACGACAAAGACCCGCTGGCACTGCATGGACAACAGCAACAAACCGCCGCACACTACGCCGTCGTCCCTCCGGTCACCTCCGTAAACCGATTCGCTCAGTGAGGAAAGTTGTTCGCTTGCAGAGAGAGTTTGAAATTGAAATTAGGGTTCGATTTTAAGAATTACCGGATGGTATTATCGGTCCTCATTCGGATCCAGTGAGGGATTGGCCTGTTTTGCCTCATCTTCTTCGCCAGTTTCTTCTTGATCCTGAATTTGAATGTCTTGTGCGACGGCTGCAATACAACACAAAAAGAAACAAAATCAGTTCATGGAGATAGTGATTGATGAGAAAGAAGAGAGAGAGAGAGATGCAGATGGGGATGAGAGACGCTCACCATTTTCGAATTGAATCTGCAAGTTAGGGAGGGAGGGGAGAGATGACGCCAGGGAGGTGAACAACTGCTACCAACCGCCTAGGAGATTACCAACCGCCTAGGGGAGTGAGGAAGGAAGATAAATCTCAGCCTTCGGATCAACTTGTCAACTTTCAATCTCAGCCTCTCTTTATGGGGGGATAAGAGACAGTTATTTGCTTTGTGTATTGTATTATAGATTGTGAAATAATTTAAGATTTGTGATTTCAAATAATCAATTCACGATTTGAATTTTCAGTGAGAACTTTTTTGAATTTTTACCGATAAGAAACGACACCGTTTTAGTTTTAGTACCTAATATTTTAGAAAAAAAATTAAAATAGCAAGGCGAATCTCGGCTGTTGGCAGCGCACAACCCTAATAGTCGGCTCGTGGGGTGTTTAGACGATCATTTTTTGACTAAATACATTTCTAAGAGGATTTGGAGTTAGTCGCATCATTTTTTGGCCGCATAACGCATGGGGGGGGTCTAGACGAGCGACTTTTAAAACACTGATGTTACCTCCATTTTGTTAACGAAAATTCCACAGCTTTCTATTATTTTAATTGAATTTTAATTATATAATTTAAGTTAATTTAGTTATTTATGAGAATTTAAAATTGATATTTATGCTATAAAAATATTATTAATAACTTTATTAAAATAATTAAATTAGCTTAAATTATTATATATACTTCAATTAAAAGAAGAGGAAATTTCATTTTGGGCCCCAAAGTTTAGGGAGTGTTTCTAAGTTAGGCCTTATTCTATTACTATTTACAATTTAGGCTCCAAATTTGTCATCCTGTTATCATTTTAGGATTTTTAACTAGTTCTGTTAGAAAAATACGTTGAATGATCACGTGCAAGTCACGTGTCATTTAACGAAGGATGTTTTTGAACAACAATTCTTTCTTTGTTGTTTTAATGCAAATTGAATGAAAATAAATAGGTAAAATAGAAAATCTAAATTAAAAATCTTCTATAACCGTATATCCTATTTTTATGTTTCAACTTCAGCGATTATCCCAATTTTCCCAATCATGGCTGTCGCCCTCCACACTTTTCCTCCGCCATCGTTCCCCACCTCCGCCGTCATACACCATCTCTCCTCCTCACACCTTCTACCTCTTTTTTCTGTCTGTGCCTCTTCACCTTAATACTCCGTCGAAGGCAAAACGTCGTTTAATCAAGCATCGTCTTCTCTTCATCTTCCCTCCCTTAATTCGACGACTTCATAATGAGAATCTCTCATCTCCCTATCTCTCTCTCTCTCTCTCTCTCTCTCTCTCTCTCTCTCTCTCTCTCTCTCTCTCTCTCTCTCTCTTTAAATTTGAGTTTGAAATCAGATTTGAATATGAGTCTGATAATCAGATTTTAATATATATTTGAAATATGACTTGATTCCGCATTTGAAAACATCCGATTTAAATCTAGATTTAAAAAACAGGTTTGAAATTGGGTTTTGATTAAAGTTTGGAATTGGGGATTGATTTTATTTTGGATTTTGACTTTTGAATATGGATTTTGTTTGATATTTTAATCTAGGTTTTATTTTTATTTTTGAGATGGTGGTGGTTATGATGATGGTAGGTTGTGGTGATGAAGTTGGACTATTGGTGGGATGGTGGTGATGATGGTGGCTGCAGTGAGGTAGTTGCGACAGTAAAGATGGTGTGAGGATGATATTGTTGGTGAATAAATTTTTACTTCTTTTGAAAAATGATAATGTTCATTTTTTTTTGAAACATAAAAGGATAATTTTCTTAAATAGTTTAAAATATTATATTTTCATGAAAAGTAAATTCTTGCTTAAAAATAAAAAGAAAAAATGAAAAGTAAATGCTTAAATATTTTTAATTGTATTTTATAAAGTAATTACCCATCTGTTTGCACTCCCCCCCCCCGGGATTTCGGACCCCAGTGTTGGTGCGCACCACAACGCTCAAAGGTTTTGAGTACTTCTCTTTCGCGCTCCCCTTGACACGCTCCTCTCTCACTATCACTGAATAAAATTTGTTTACGTTTGGAAGAGGCTCTGAGTTCAGAATATTTAATTTTACATTCTCTAACTTAGGTGTCTCGAGTCCCGTAACAAACTGATGCACTCGCTCCTCCTCCCTTCGCTGAGTGAGCCTCAAGTTGATCTCACATTTGCATCCGATGTAAGAGCACGCTGTAACCTTGTCATAGTCATTCAATTTATCCCACAACTTCTTAATCTGACCATAGTAAGCAGCAACACTCTCGTTCTTCTGTTGCTTACAATTGGCTAGGTCACACTAATATGTTGCACCCTTAGCCTATTGCCAACCCAAAATCTCTGCTCAAATTCGTCTCACAAAATCCTTGTCTCATCCACGTAAGTTACCGTGGATCGAAGATTTGGTTCAATAGTGTTGAAGATCCATGACACCACCATCGAGTTCACAGTCCGTCAAAGCTCTAGTTTGTCCGCCTTTGTCGGACGATCAATTGTTCCATTGATGAACCCGGTTTTCATCTTGGCTCTCTACGAACCCTTGAAAACACGAGTCCATTATTCATAGTTTTCTCCTTTCAATTGGATATAAGTGAGAATATGTCCGGTATTATCACTCGATGAAAGGAAGTAAGGGGTTCTTTTATCACTACTCTCGATAGCCATTTGCGTTGAGTTGTGTTTAGGTTTAAGGTTTCAAGATCACAACTCTGATACCAAGTTAGAAATCAAGAGTAGGAGAGGGTAGAATTTTCTCTATGAATTTCAATGCCGTCAATGACTTTATATACAAATTAGAGATTTTGATAAGATCTTGATCTAATCATGATATAAATCAATCCCTACAATCACGCTATCAATCCCTACAATTTCGCCAACTACTTGATACACACTATCAATCCCTATCATTAAACTAACTACTTGATATAAATAAATAAGGACAAGATATGTACAAAGAGACCTAGATATACGCGAGATCATGTCGAGCGCTTGAGCGCTCTCCTTTGCTCGTGCGCCCCTATCGCCCATGCTCATCCCTCCAACACCCTCAATGGTTCTTCCTGGCGCCCTTCCTACTGGCGCCTTCAATGGTTCCTTGCGCTCCTAGGGCGCTCCTCCAACATAAATATGTCTGGGGTTAATTTTTATTGTTATTTTTAATTTTAGACCATGCTTTTTGAAACAAATGTCTTTTTATTACGATAATTTTGTAATCCCAATTTGAATTTCCTTTTTTGTGTTATTATTCGAGAGAAGCGTTTCAAAATCCCCTTTAAGAAACTCACTAGAAAAACTGTTTCAAATTCAATCATACCATCGGCTTAGTTTAAAGAATATCCTCTGGAAAAAAAAAAAAGCACTTTTCTATTAATTTTAATTACTACAAGAATGCGGCTGATTACTGACGGAATTTTCGTCACTAATTCATGCTTTTTTGCTAATAACTTAATTTACTAACTAAATTACATAGTCTGCGATCCCTGCAAAAAGGTTTGTTCCTATTTTTAGTTATGAGTGTTCACACCGTAAGTGAATTCCATTGGTTGTAATTGTAACTAAACGTCTGCTAGAAATTACTGACAAGTAATTTATCAACTTTAAACAAAAGAAATAAAATTAAAATCTAATTCTATTTCACTTAATTTAACAAATCAACATATAATATCATATGAAAGTTAAAGAGCATAATAGAAATGTTAATAGATTTTTCAAAAATGTCTCAGCCACAAGTGACTTTTTACATAGTAATATGGTTTCACAATGTTTCATTTTACGTAACTTTAAAAAGCCATAAGTAATTCATCCTACTGTTTGATTGCATAAGTTTTGAATATAAATTTAAAATACGAGAGATTTGCAAAACCGACCTTAGCTCAGTTGGTAGAGCGGAGGACTGTAGTGTGTTGAGCAGTTGATCCTTAGGTCGCTGGTTCGAATCCGGCAGGTCGGATTATTTTTTCCAATTTTAACTGACAACAGTTTTGGTCTGAGCTGTGGGGAACCTAACTATTTTTTTATTCAAAAGAAAATATTTCCTATGACTATATATACTCTCTGTGAATTGAATGTCATTTTATTTTTTGTTTTTTCTATTAAAAATCAACATTTTCACAATAACCCTTAAATTCAAAATTTCAAAATAGTATTCATTTTGGGAGGGAGGGAGTATACTCCCTCCGTCCCACAATAATATGTAAACTTTCTATTTTGGGCGTCCCACAATAATATCTAACTTTCCCTAAATGGAAAGGAATCTTTACTATTCCCTCCACTCATTCTCTCTCCTACATTATTTTAATACTCACATCACCATTATAATTTACTATTCTCTCCACTCATTCTCTCTCCTATTTTATTTTCACACTCACAACACTTTCAATATAATATTTCCTCCTTAATCCCCGTGCAAAACCCAAAAGTCCATAAATCTATGGGATTATAATGGTGTTGTGAGTATTAAAATAATGTAGGAGAGAGAATGAGTGGAGAGAATAGTGATTTATGGTTTCCATTTTAGGAAAGAAACAAAGTGTGAACCATGTAAATGGACGCCCAAAATAAAAAGTGTGAACCATGTAAATGGACGGAGGGAGTATATTGATAATTGATAACTGACAACTGAGAAAATAACACCCTTTTAAATTAAACCGACAACAAAATTCAAATCAAAGCTCAGATTACAGAACCTTTTTATTGAGAGTTTTTTTAATCGATCGGGTATTCTATGTTAATCTACTGACATGATACTGAATATGAAAACAACTGTCTCCAACATGAATATAAAAGAGTCCTGTGATGACAGGGAGATCATAGGCTAGGGGCGAGCAGAAAACCCAAAAAAAATCATTAACACCGAAAAAACCGAAAAATCGGGACTGAAAAACCGAACCAATAGCTTATTGGTTTGGGACGGTTCATAAAAAATAAAAAACCGAATAAATGGGTTCGGTTCCAGTTTAAAATATTTAAACCATTAAGAAACCAAACCGAATCGTTAACATATATAAAACTACATTAAACTACGTCGTTTGATTTGGTCACAATGTTTCTTCATCTTCAGGACTCTCCTCGGAGCTTCAGTTTTCTTCTGTTTCACCCCATGAAAAGAATTCAAGCAAGCCCCCTTTCATTTCTCAGTCATCAGATACAGGGGCATCTGCTCTTTCGAAACATTCCTGTCTTTCTGGAGTTCTCCAGTCTACAGCATCAAGCCAATACATGAAGGAGAACCGCAATGCTTCATGGTCTACAGATTCATTGCCTGATTTTCTTGATTTTCCTGTTAATACCCCTATGCAGAATATGAAAGGAATTTGAAAACTTAATTTTCATTGATCAACTGAGTACAATATATATACAACTTTGGATGACTATCTTAGGCTAGAGATATACATGATCAAAATACAAAAATAAAGAGATATTCCTAATCACTAAAGCTAATCAAATAATAACTATATTTACAATAATATCTCCTGTAAATAAGGAAGGAGAATAACTGAATATTTGCTATGTTCTTGGAGGATCTTGCGGTGATGTTGAAGGATCAGTAGGATCCTTAATACGCTCCCTCAAGTTGGACGGACTGGAATAGAGTCCAATCTTGGAAATAAGGGACAGAAAGCGAACTCGGGACAGCGGTTTGGTGAGAGCATCAGCGAGTTGGTTGTAACCGGATATGTGTTGAACACGGAGCCTTCCCAGTTGAACTTGTTCGCGCACGAAATGAAAAGCAAGGGCAAGGTGCTTCATACGTGAGTGAAAGATGGGATTTGCTGAGTAGTTAGCTGCTCCAAGATTGTCCGAGAAAATGGCGGTGGTGCTGCGGGGTGAGAGAAAGTTCGAGACGAAGATTTTGGACCCACATAAGTTCAAATTTAGTAGCAGCCACGCGCGAAAATTCCATTTGTTGAAGAACGAGCAAGGGCCCGTTGTTTCTTGGAGGACCATGAAATGAGGTTGCGCCCAAGATACACTAAAAAGCCAGTGGTGGAGATAAAATCGTCCTTATCACCGGCCCAATCGGCATCACAAAAAGAGTGAAGAACAGGAGGTGAATTTCTGAAGAGTTGAAGACCCAAGTGAATAGTATCGTGAAGATATCGAAGAAGGCATTTGAGAGCTGCCCAATGATTTTCTTGAGGGTGGTGAAGAAATTGGGCAAGCTTATTGACTGGGTAAGCAATGTCTGGACGGGTAAGGGATAAGTATTGCAAACTACCAACTATGGCGCGGTAGTCAGAGGGATTACAGATTGGAGTTCTAGGGTGGGCCGAAAGAATAGGGTAAGAATTCATGGGGGTTGGAGCAGGTTTCGAGTTGTCCATATTGTGTTTAGCTAGAAGATCGTTAATGTATTTGGACGGAGAGAGAAGAAGACCTTGGGAGTTGGGTGTGACTTCGACTCCTAGAAAGTAAGAGAGCGGACCTAGATCCTTTAGGGAGAAGCGAGAAGCAAGGGTTGTGATAAAGGATTTGAGAAGAGAGTCGGAGGGGCCAGTGACAATAATGTCATCGACATAGACAAGTAAAAAAAGACGACTCGAGTGTGTAGTGAAGGTGAAGAGAGACGGATCCGAGAGAGAAGTGGTGAAGCCAAAGGAAATGAGAAAAGATTTTAGTTCGGTGTACCACGCTCGGGGTGCTTGTTTAAGACCATAGATGGCCTTTGGAAGCTTACAGACAGAGGAAGAGTTGGAGGTATTTAGAAAACCCGGGGGTTGGGACATGAAAACTGTTTCAGAAAGATTGCCACTGTAGAAATGCATTATTTATATCAAGTTGGCGAAGAGACCAACCTTGGGTAATGGCAAGAGAAAGAATGAGACGAATGGTTACCGGCTAACCACGGGGCGAATGTGTCGAGTAGTCAAGACCAGGCCTTTGGTGAAATCCCTTTGCCACAAGACGAGCTTTATATTTGGAGATGGTGTTATCAGGATTGTATTTAACACGAAATACCCACTTGCACCCGATGATGTTGGGTGCCTCGTGAGATGGAACAAGAGTCCAAGTATGGTTACGCATGAGAGCATCATATTCCTCACGCATGGCGGCATGCCAGTGGGGGGGGTAGCAAGAGCTTGTTTTATGGATGTGGGAAGGGAGGTAGGATTGGTTAGGGTAGCTAGAGAGGCATATTTGGGATTGGGTTTTCGTATATTGTTGGACAGGCGGGTAATTATGCTTTGGGTTGGAGGAGGCGGGTTGGGGTTCAGATTAGGCAAGGTTGTGTCAGTAGGGGAGGGCTGTGTGTTGACTGGGTTCGGGATTGGTGGAGGAGTGGTGGGCGGAGGTGGGAGAATAGTGACTGGAAGGGTTGGAGGGGCTGCTGTAGTGGTTGGAGGGTGGGGAAGAGGGTCTGCTGTGGTGGTAGAGGTTACGGCAGAGGGTGGGGAAGGGAGGTGTGGGTCAGCAGCAACAGGCGGAGAAGGGTTAGAAGTGGTGAGGATTGGTATTGTAAGAGAGCACCATTCATTTGGAGTCATAATCTGTGTAGGAGGGGAAGATGTGAGAGTGGTATAAGAAAATTCTGACTCAACGAATTTGACATGGCGAGAGGTATATATACGGTTTGAAGTTGGGTCTAAACAATAGTAAGCACTTTGGGAGGAGGAGTAGCCAATGAAGATGCATGGAGTAGATTTGGGTGCGAGTTTGTGTGGGGCATAGGGGCGTAACCACGGGTAGCAAAGGCACCCAAATGAGCGGAGTTTGGTATAGTTGGGGGCAGTTTTGAAAAGGCGGAGAAACGGAGAGTCATTTTGAAGGGTGGGAGTGGGCATACGGTTAATTAAGTAGGTTGCGGTGGTGAGGGCATGAGACCAAAATTTTAGAGGAAGGTTTGCATGAGAGAGCAAGGTGAGACCGGTTTCAACAAGGTGTCTATGGCGACGTTCGGCGAAGCCATTGTGTTCGGGGGTATGGGGAGGAGATGTTAGGTGGGAAATGCCATTGTTAAGAAGAGACGGAGTGAGTTTAAGATATTCTCCACCATTATCGGAGAAAACTTGGAGAATGGGTTTGGCAAAGAATTTTTCAACGAGGGCACGAAACCGAGTGAAGGTGGAAAAGGTGTCGGATTTGTGTTTAAGTGGATAGAGCCAAGTATATTTTGTGAAGTGATCAACGAAGATGACATAATATTTGTAATTGTCGTAGGAGTGTACGGGAGATGTCCATACATCCGAAAAAATTAAGTCAAGTGGTGCGTGAGATTGAAGAGAAGAGGTGGCAAACGGAAGTTTGTGACTTTTATTAATATTGCAAGAATTACAGTAATCAAAAGAACCACTAGGAATAGATAAAGAAAATTTATTATTCAAAAATGAGACAATAGGGAGGGAGGGATGGCCTAATCTATGATGCCAAGACTTGAGAGTTGAGGCGGAGCTAGTGTGAGCTTGAGGAGAGACGGAAGGGTTCAATGTGTAGACACCACGATCACATGTTCCTTGGAGGAGAATGCGGTTGGTCGAGAGTTCCTTTATGAAAAAAGAAGAATGTGAGAAAGAGATAGTGGCATTATTATCCTTGCAAAACTGAGAAACAGACAAGATATTGCGGGAGATTAAGGGAACATGTAGAAAATTTTTAAACAAAAAGGAAGAAGTAGATGTAGTGTAAGAGAAAGAACCTATGTTGGAGATGGGGAGGGAAGAACCATCTCCAATGATAACATCGTCTGTGCCATCATAGGGGTGATGAAGGGAGAGAGTAGAGAGATCGTTTGTGATGTGATTTGTGGCTCCGCTGTCCACAAGCCAAGGAGCGGAGAGAGATTGACGAGAGGAGGAGGAGGCCGTGTGAGCTTGGGCAGAGGAGTGAGACTGAGAGGAGCGGGATGGGCGGTGGTTGGAGGGAGGCGGAGGGAAAGTGACCATAGGGAAATCACGTTTGAATTGTCGGCATTGTGAGATGACATGACCAACAAAGCGACAGTATTGGCACTTCCCTTTAAAGGGGGCAGAGTTGTTGTTGCGGAATTGAGGAGGGGTGGGAAGAAGGGGCTGGGATGGGTTTGGCCTAGGCTGAGAAGGTGGGGAGTGAGAGAAGGCTGCATGAACAGAGGCAGGAAAGGTAGGCGTGGTGTGGGAGGGTTGGTTTTTGAGGGTGAGTTCATGGTGTATAAGCTTTTCGTGAAGGGCTTCAAAGGATATGGGGTTGTCCCTAGCCCTAACGGAGTCAATGATGGGTTTGAAAGCATCATAATCTAAACCTTTTAGAACCTTAGAAATAACATCTTCCGTGTCCATGGGTTTGCCTAATAGAGCAAGTTTGTCAATGCAAGACTTAACAGTTTGCATGTATTCAGTGATTGTGAGATTGGATTTGGTGATGGAGTCTAGGTGGTCTTTTAGTTGAAGAATGTGACCACGAGAAGGGTTAGCATAGGTTTTCTTTAGAATGGTCCAAGCTTGGTTGGATGTGGTTGCATGAGAGACTAAGGGGGCAACGGTATTATCCAAGGTGCCAAGAAGTGCACCAAGGATTAGGCGATCTTGCCTATTCCAAGTAACTAGGGCAGGGTTGGGGCTTTCTTTACCTTCGGCTGTGATGAATTTCGGAGGTTGTGGGTGGGTTCCATCAACGAATTGAAGAAGATCAAGGCCAAATAGTATTGAGGTAACTTGGGCAGACCAAGCAAGGTAGGTGAGGGGTGTTAAGGTTTTGCAGTTTGCAAGGTTGACAAGAAGGATGGGGTGGTTTGGCTCGGCTGGGTTGGGTAGTGCAGAGGAGGAGCTTTGGGCAGCCATGTGGAAGTGAGGGACAGTAGGGAAGAGATGCGGCTGGTGGGAGGAGAAAGGGTGACCGGCAAAGCTCTGATACCATGAAAGGAATTTGAAAACTTAATTTTTATTGATCAACTGAGTACAATATATATACAACTTTGGATGACTATCTTAGGCTAGAGATATACATGATCAAAATACAAAAATAAAGAGATATTCCTAATCACTAAAGCTAATCAAATAATAACTATATTTACAATAATATCTCCTGTAAATAAGGAAGGAGAATAACCGAATATTTGCTATGTTCTTGGAGGATCTTGCGGTGATGTTGAAGGATCAGTAGGATCCTTAATAGAATAATCATATCGAGAGCAGTAACAGTGCTTTGTATATCAATAATTCATGTTTCTGGTTATGCATGTACAGCAGTTTAAGTGCATACTGTCAATGGTATCAGGATATTATTACACAAAATAAGCAATGTTCGTGATTTTCATGGTTGCAAATTACACCGAACCAAACCGAAACCGAAAACACCAAACCATTAATAAACCGAAACTTCTCGGTTTCAAAACACCTCAAACCAATATCTTTTGGTTCGGTTCGGTTCCGACCTAACACCCAACCGAACCATGCACACCCCTATCATCTACCACCTGTTTTTCTTTCAGGGAAGGAGGAGAATCTTTCCGATGTGTTGATTGGTTTCCATGAGCTGATGAGCCTCTGCTGCTTCTGATAGTGTTAGATACTTGTAAACCACTGGTTTAACCTTCCCAGCTACGATAGCTGGCCAAACGTTCTTCTCCACTTCCCCCACTATTTCAGCTTTGTTTTCCACGCTTCTGCCTCTCAAACCAGCCGCTGCACGTAGACAATCAGTTTTCATTCAAACACAGTATATTTTCTATGTGTGCATGAGAGAGAGAGAGAGAGAGAGAGAGAGGGGGAGAGACTAGTGTTATTGGTAGTACTTTTAATGACGTATCAATAACTAGTTTACTTAGAACAATATTGTTACTTTAATCTTCTGTGACATTCACTAACTCCGATTGAAAGTAGAATCTGACGGTGTTTGCCAAATCCCTAATGAAAAGAATCTACTCTCTCCGTCCTTAAATAAGTGTCCACATTTTCAATTTTCCAAGAAAATGAAGGAAGTTTGCTTTTTATGCACCTTTAGTAACACACATACCCCACATACCCATACTGTGAACAACTACGTCATTGCCAAGTACAAATTCGGACATGATAGTTTAGAAGGTGGCACAAGTAACTTCCCCAGAAAATAAATGGACAATCATATTTAGGGACAGAAAGTGTTTATTTTGTTACCACTTAGCAGCACCATAGATATTACTCCCTCTGTTCAAAAGTGACAGTCCAAAAAAAATTGTCATATTTACTAATGATCAAGAACAAATTTGAAAATTGTTTGGGCATTCATTGTGGGACGGAGGGAGTAGATAAGTAGAAATAGAGGATATACCCGTACGTAGCATGCATGTATAGATAAAGGGTTAGTGTACATACACTGTACTGTAAGTCGTTTTGCCAGCAACGCCACCAGATTTACTTCTGCTATCGCCCCACCCATAAAGCCAATGATGAAAAGCCTTCCACCAATATTTAGGCTGTCAAGGTTCTTTTGTAAGTAGGGACCACCAATGTTGTCCAGTATAACATCAACACCTGTAGTTTGACATTTGGTCAGAGCTTCTGATTCAACTGATTATAATTATACTCCATCCGTCCCGGAAAGTTGTCCCACTCTAAATTTCATGGTCAACTCAATCGAACTTTGACCATAACTTTATGAAAACCTAATTATCCTATGTAAATTAAACATTGTGATTAATAGTATTCCTAATGGTGAATCAATAAGAATTTTTTGAATTGCATTGGAATAATTAGGGGAACTGCAAACAAAAAGGATACACAGTAAAAGTTACCTCTTCCTCCAGTTTCTTCCTTAATGCGTGAAACAAAATCTTCGGTCTTGTAGTTGATCCCAACATCAGCACCAAGCTCCTTGCAAACTGTTAATTTTTCCTCACTACCTGATGAATAGGATTGTAAACAATTCCTTACTACCACATGATTCAATTTAAACTCATGGCACAAATATATATCAAGAATAATATGATTAATGTACCTGCAGTGACAAATACTTTGACTCCAAGATATTTAGCTATTTGAATTGCAAATGTGCCAATGCCGCTAGACCCTCCGTGTATCTGAAAATAAACAAGTTTTCAGCTAACAGCGCTGACCAGAGCCTTTGGTTGTAACTCTAAAAAAAATGTCATAGGTTTGATAATTGTAAAAAGAGAGGCAAACAATACACAAGCACTTGACAAGATCCGAAATGTTTCCCCCGTAATATAGTAAACAGCATTATACCGTATCATTAAGTAGTATCCTTTTTTTTGTGAAATTACTATGATATCCCTTGTCAATCATCATGTTCTATAGCAATCATGATGTCATATGGCAAGATAATTAAGGGTATTTGTGTATATATGCTACTAAAAAGGCTTAGAAGCCAACTTTCTTAAATGTCCACCGACATTAAACTGAAACATAGACATTTATTTAGGGATTAAGAGAGTAATATTTAAAGGTAGCGAGAGTTCTTTATCACAAAACTCACAAGGGCAAAGGGCAAACCCCGGTGCGCCAAGCGGGGGTTAGGAGAGGGAACCATTTGCTAGAGCCTTCCCCTGACAATTGCCAAGAGGCTGTTCGCCAAGGTTCGAACCCGTGACAAGCTTAAACATGAATTCTCCTCATATACACATTCGCATCGCTAATCCCACTATTCTTCTTGGTACATCCCAAAACAAAACCCTCTATTTCAAAAGTAAGCAAAACAAATTTCAGGCTAATCTAGTAATCTCTCATTATTACGACAAAAAGTTGGAACAACTATAACTCCAGTTGTAATATTCGATTCCAAGGATACCCTTGTAATGCAATATTCGTTTTAGGAAAATCATAACTGTTCAACAATATATCTCCGCTCTGACAGAGAGGAGTAACCACACATCGGTCTACTGGCCATTAAACTTCGAGAACTCCACTTTATTTAGCAATCACTAATGCAATAACAAATATAACTGCAGATCACACTCAAAAGAATAAAGAGTTAACAAAATACCAGAAATGTCTCCCCTTTGGATAGCCGGCTCATCATAAAGACAGTTGACCAGACAGTGCATGCAACCTCAGGGAAGCTAGCAGCATCTTTCAATGAAACACCAGATGGCACAGGAAGAACTTGACCAGCTGGTACAGCTACCTTTTCAGCATACCCTCCACCACTTAGAAGAGCACATACCTGCACACCACAACTTCTTCCACTAGTATTAGAATACCTATAATTGCTCTGTTCATGCTGTTGAAATGAATCAAATTTCAAATTCAGTAAGGGTGTGTTTGGCAACTCAATTCCAAGCTTTGGAATTGAAAATGGTTAATGATAAGAATATGTAAATATTATGTTTTTATTTTGAATATCTTTTTGTATTTATTCTTAAGAGATTAGGTAGTTAGAATCTTCTAGATATCTTAGCAGTGGCGTATCTAGGATTTAGAGTGAGGGTGTGCAAAATCTAATGCAATAAATTAGCCTAATATTATTAGGTATTTAAATCAACTAGCATAATATTAATATACATCAACAAGTTTATTTCAATTTAAATTCATAAACAAACATCCCCAAATCATCAATTTTCAACTTTTAAAACCCTAAAATTGAATTATAAAAAGTACCTTTTTGAGATTGAGATTGAGACATTGTTGTTTTGTTGTAGCTTTCAAAACCCTAAAATTGCTCAAGTCGTCGCGGCCTCGCCGGCCGGAGAAACGGAGAGCCAGAGACAGAGGAGAGGTGCGGCTCGTCGGTCTCGTCTCTCTACGCTGAAGTGTGAACTGGAAAGAAATCAAAGAACGTTTGGTTTCTTTTTGTAAATTACAATGCTAGTTTTATCTAACTTTCACATATTTACACTTTGCATCCCTCTTCTTTCAAAAATTACAGTTTGCACCCTATATTTTTTTTTATAAATACTCGGTAATTTTTTTTCAAAATGTTAGGTGCGTCATTTGCACTTCCTGGCGATGAAGTGCATCCGCCCCTGTATCTTAGGCCTAAAGTCATGGGATTTATCTTTTGTATTTCAATTTATAAATAGGTTGTAACAAGTGATTGATCAATTAATGAAAATATTTCTTTCATATTTTAGCCCGATTGTCAAACCCGTCACAGTCCGTCTCCTTCTCTCCCTTGCCCTAAGCCAAGGATGGTCTCTCCGTTAATTAGACATCAACGCCGCCTTCCTTCAAGGCAAACTTCATGAAACTGTTTTTATGTCTCAACTCCTCGGCTTCGTTGACGAAGTTAACCCAACTAATGTGTGCCGACTCACCAAAGCCATATACGACCTCAAACAAGCACTTCGAGCTTGATATACCGAGCTCAAACCCACCTTATCTCCTCCGGCTTTCAACCCTCACTAGTTGATCTCTGCTAGTTCATCTACAACCAATACCATCATATACTTTACCTCATTGTCTATGTTGATAACATTATCATCACCGGTTCGTCCCAACCACTCCTCCAAAACTTAATCACCAACCTCTCCAATCGCTTCTCTCTCAAAGACCTCGGGACTATCTCCTATTTCTTAGGCATTAAAGTCACTCCTAATGCTCAATGTCTTGTACTCTCTCAAATCAAATACATTTATGATTTACTCACTCGCCACAAAATGATTGACTCCAAGCCTCTACCCACCCCAATGCTTAACTACCCACCTCTCACCAACTCCTCGGGCACCCCTATCTCCAACCCATCTGACTATAAGGCCATTATCGGTGGCCTCCAATATCCATCACCCGCCCGGATATTCCCTTTCCCGGTCAACATACCCAATTTATGCAAAATCCACTAGACACTCATTGGACTGCCTTGAAACGCTTTCTTCGCTACGTACTTTTCACTTGGGTTTACAGCTCTACCGTGACAACTCCCCTTCTCTTCATGCCTTTTGTGATGCTGATTGCGCAGGTGACAAAGATAATTATGTCTTTACCTACGGCTACTTAATTTATCTTGGATGTAACCCAATTGCTTGGGCATTCAAGAAACAGCGAGCACTTGCCCGCTCCTACACCGAAGCTGAGTTCCGAGTTGTAGCCGATGCCACAGCCGAGACCCTATGGGTTTGCAATCTCCTCATCAACTTCTTGCCGCACCAATGCCGTGATCACATCACCACACCCGCGCGATCATATATTGTGACAACCTTTGGTCACTCCTATTCAGCAAACCCGGTCTTTCACTCTCGAATGAAACATCTCACGCTTGCTTTTCACTTCGTTCGTGAACAAGTACAAGTTGACGCTCTACGTGTTCAACATATCTCCGGCAACGATCAACTTGTCGATGCTCTCACCAAGCCATTACCTCGTCCTCGTTTTCTATCATTTGTCTCCAAGATTGTACTTATCCAAAGATCGTCCATCTTGCGGAGGCCTGATAAGAATATGTAAATATTATGTTTTTATTTTGAATATCTTTTTGTAATTTTTTTGTATTTATTCTTAAGAGATTAAGTAGAGGGCGGGCCTTGGCGCAACGGTTAAGTTGCTCCTTTGGTGACCATAAGGTCACGGGTTCGAACCTTGGCGAATGTCAGGGGAAGGCTCTAGCAAATGGTTCCCTCACCCAACCCGCTTGGCGCACCGGGGTTTGCCCTTTTTTATTCTTAAGAGATTAAGTAGTTAAAATCTTCTAGATATCTTGTTGGTGATTTTAGTGTCATCAACTTGTTTTATTGTAATGATGATTTACTAGAGATCAATGTGATTCGTATTAGACTCGGATACGAGTAAGGGAAAGTGTGGAGTACACACTCGTTTGAGCTAAAACGAAGTCAACCTCGATAAAGAAGTAAAAGTTAAAGGGTAGCACATTTTCTTTGATGTGCTCTGGCCGAGCATGTCCTGACTGCCGAGCAGTAGCACGGCATTGTCCAAGTTTCTGGACAGCCTTGCCTGGCCGAGGCACGTGCCTTGCTCGGCCGAGCAAGATGAACAACACGGCCGCAGTAGCCTAAAAGACACTGCCGCGCATCCGGGGCAAAATGACTTGGGACATCCATGCTCGGCCGAGCGAGTCCACTCGACTCGGCCGAGCGGTTCTGAACAGTGCCAGCTCAAACCGAAAAGACACATCACTGGGCTAAAGTCATTGTCTTTTGGTTATACCCTTTACCGATACCTCTCCATCTCGTATTTATACTGTGGATCGATCTCGATTGTATATACATGAAAACCACAAGTGATACAACAATAACGAAAGCAACACAATTCTCAAGTTTTGATTTGTTCTCTTTGCCTAGAAAACAAATTGCGTGATTGTCTTATCCCAATAAAGATTTTGTGTAACCCAGGCATTAAGGGTCGAAATACTTTATTCGGAAAGTGGATTATACACGATTCAATCACATATCCGGCCTCTGTATCAAGATCAAGACCCTATATTTCCCCTACAAACGAATAAAGTATTTGGTGATACTCATGGCTGGTGGAAGTACTTTGAAGGAGATGACGAACAAGTTTGGAAAGCTAGACAAATTTGAAGGACAAGACTTCAGGCGTTGGCAAAAGAAGATGCACTTCCTTTTAATAACGTTAAAAGTGGTGTATGTTCTATCTACCCCTATTCCGGAATTGCTTGAAGATGACAACTTGGAAGCAATCAGACGTAGATCAAAGTGGGAGAACGATGACTACATCTGCAGAGGACACATATTAAACGGTATGTCTGATTCTCTCTTTGACATCTATCAAAATGAGGAGTCTGCTAAAGAGTTATGGGATTCTCTTGAATCCAAGTACATGGCAGAAGATGCTTCTAGTAAGAAGTTCCTTGTGAGTAATTTTAATAATTACAAGATGGTCGATTCTAGACCTGTCATGGAACAATTCACTGAACTCCTTAGAATCCTTGGACAATATACACAACACGGGTTGAAGATGGATGAGTCAATATCGGTTTCAAGTGTGATTGATAAGTTGCCTCCCTCCTGGAAGGATTTCAAACACACTTTGAAACATGATAAAGACGATCTATCTTTGGTTCAACTTGGTAGTCACTTGCGCATAGAGGAATCTCTTAGGGCGCAAGAGGATGACAAAGGCAAAGGAAAAGAAGTTGCTGGACCCTCGGTCAATATGATTGATGAGGGTGGAAACAATAAAAACAAAGGAAAGAAACGTAGTTTCAATGACAATGGTTCTGGTTCCAACAAGAAGCCTAAATTGGCATGTTGTAAGTGTGGCAAATCTGGTCACTTTAAGAAGGATTGTCGTGTTGGAAACAAAACGAATGGCGCTAGCACAAGTGGTTCGGGAAAGGGGTCTAAGGACCATTCTCAAAACCAAGGATGATGCGATTGCGTGGTGGATTGATTCCTGAATGCGTACACAACTCATACAAGCTGTAAGATCAGTTGTTGGTTCAAGACATTCGAACCAATGAAAGACGGATCTGTCCTTTACATGGGTGATGACCATTCCGCTCCTATTCAAGGAAGAGGAAGCGTGGTGTTGGAATTCAGTTCGGGAAAAACTATTTCTTTGTTTAAAGTATTGTACGTACTAAAACTTCGTTTCTGGTCCTGTATTGAACAAGTGTGGATACAAACAAGTATATGAATCCGATAAGTTTACCTTATCGAAGTTTGGTGTATTTGTAGGATTTGGTTATAATGGGATATTTATGTTGAATTTAAATAAAATTTCTAGTTCTATTTATATGATTTCTTCTGTTGTTATCAATTCTTCGTAATGGCATGCTCGGTGGAAAATGTAATATTTCAAAAGGCTTTCAATTCTTAATGTAAGATTATCCCATTTTGAACATAGCCACCATCATTAGATGCGTTGTGAGTTTGTTCAAATGCATAGCCACGCATTTAATAATGTGTTGTGAGTATGCGGATCTACTTGCTTTGGTTGAATATTTATTCACCATTAAGTTAAGAATTGATAAGTATTTTGGATTAATTTCAAATGAATGATCATTTGATTGAGGTAGGGATCAAGAGATCAAATTGAATCTCAATACTCTTACTGTTATAGTATAGAGGAGGATCCAAGAACCTATGATGAAGCAATAAAATCTCGAGACGCTGGTTTTTGGAAAGAAGCCATCGATGATGAGATTGGTTCTATTGTGGAAAATAATACATGGGTCTTGTCTGATTTACCACCAGTGCCGTAAACCTTTGGGGTGCAAATGGATCTTCAAAAAGAAGATGAAAGTCGATGGAACAATTGACAAGTTTAAAGCTCGATTGGTAATCCAAGGCTTTAGACAAAAGGAAGGGATCGATCACTTCGATACCTATGCACCGGTTGCTCGTATCACTACCATTAGATTACTGATAGCTTTGGCATATTCGTAATCTATTAATCCATCAAATGGATGTCAAAACAAAGCATTTTTAAATGGTGATTTGGAAGAAGAAGTGTATATGAAACAACCAGAAGGATTTGTTATGCCAGGTAATGAGCATAAGGTATGTAAGTTAATTATGTCATTGTATGGGCTGAAGCAAGCACCTAAGCAGTGGCATCAAAAATTTGATGAGGTTGTTTTGTCGAATGGTTTTGTATTAAATCAATCCGACAAATGTGTATATAGCAGATTTGATGAATCCGGTAGAGGTGTGATCATCTGCCTATATGTAGATGACATGTTGATTTTGGCAGCGACCAAAATGTAGTTGATAAAACTAAGAAGTTTTTGTCATCAAAGTTTTCGATGAAGGACACGGGAGAAGCCGATGTAATTCTTGGTATAAAGATTAAACGGATGAACAAGGGAATTGCAATATCACAATCTCATTATATCGAGAAAATTCTCAAGAGGTTTAATTGTGATAATTGTTCTAAAGTTAGTACTCCCATGGATCCTACCGAGAAACTTGTATCAAATACCGGTAAACCCGTGTCACGCTCGAATACTCAAAAGCCATTGCGCTTGATGTATGCTTTATGACGGCACTCGACACGATATTGCTTATGCACCGGAAGATTGAGCAGTTCACTAGTAATCCTAGTAGACAAAGATTGGCATGCTATAACAAGTGGTGTTCAAGTACTTAAAAGGTACTATGGACTACGGTTTGTGTTATAGTGGACATCCTTCTATATTAGAAGGTTATACCGATGCTAGTTGGATCAACCAAGAAGATTCATCTTCTACTTAGTGGTTGGGTGTTCTTGCTTGGAGGAGGTGCCATTTCTTGGGCTTCCAAAAAGCATACATGTATTACGCATTCTACAATGGAATCTCGAAGCTCAGAGTATCGGCCGTCGCCGGAAAAGAAGCTGAGCGCTTCGAACTTGATATATGAGATTCCATTATGGCCAAAACCGATATCACCAATGTCTATCCATTGTGATAAGCCGCCACCTTGCCAGGGCCTATAGTGATTTATAATGGCAAGTCTAGACACTTGGGTGTCGACATAGTATGATTCGGGAGTTAATCGCGAATGGTGTGATATCGCCGAGTTTGTTCTGTAGCAACAAAATTTGGGCGACCACTGACGAAGGGGTTAGCCAGAGACTCGTAAATAAGTCTCAGAATGGGAATGGGATTAAAGTCCATTTAAATCCTCTAATTGTGAGATACCCAATTCCCTTCTAATACAACGTTAAAGCTTGAATTCAATGTGGAAAGCTCGCAATGGAGATTGGAACACATGTTATTATCTTTCCCAAGGTAATGTGTTCTGCACCGCAAGTAAAGGTTAGGTTGAAGAATATCTTCTTAATAGTTCCTTTGAAAAATTGCAAATGCAGGTGCAAGATTAAAAGGAACTACCTGTGGACATGAAGTTTTGCCGCTTCAAGAAGCTAGGACTCGGCTTCCTATATGTTCACTATCGATACGGACACAATGGCTTGTAATAGTGTCAAGATTAAACAAAGAGAATTGTATCGAACTTATGTGTATAGTATCTTCAGTATTCATACGGGTTGACGGGTTCAATCGTTACGACACCCCGATTCTCGAGTATTTGAAATGTGTATTATACTAAGATGAAAATTCAATCGCAAGACATTTTCATTTATGCATTCGTTTGTTTCGTTATTTATAAAGTTTAGTAAATCAAAGGATTACACTAAAATGGAGGGGATTTGTTGGTGATTTTAGTGTCATCAACTTGTTTTATTGTAATGATGATTTACTGTAGATCAATGTGATTCGTATTGACATTCCTGGATACGAGTAAGGGAAAGTGTGGAGTACACACTCGTTTGAGCTAAAACGAAGTCAACCTCGATAAAGAAGTAAAAGTTAAAGTGGTAAAGACATTTGCCGATGTGCTCTACCGAGCAAATGTCCTTGACTCGGCCGAGCAGAGCATGGCAGATTGTCCAAGTTTCTGGACAGCCTTGCTCGGCCGAGGCATGTGCCTTACTCGGCCGAGCAGTATGAACAACACAGCCGTGCAGTTCAAAAGACACGGCCGTGCATCTGGGCAAAATGACTTGGGACATCTATGCTCGGCCGAGCGAGTCCCTTGACTCGGCCGAGCAGCTTCCCGAACAGCGCTCAAACTGAAAAGACACATCACTTGGCTAAAGTCATGTCTTTTGGTTATACCCTTTTACTGATACCTCTCCATCTGTATTTATACAGGGATTGATCTCAGTTGTATATACATGAAAAACACAAGTGATACAACAATAACGAAAGCAACACAATTCTCAAGTTTTGATTTGTTCTCTTTGCCTAGAAAACAAATTGCGTGATTGTCTTTTCCCAATAAAGATTTTGTGTAACCCAGGCATTAAGGGTCGAAATACTTTATTCGGAAAGTGGATTATACACGATTCAATCACATATCCGGCCTCTGTATCAAGATCAAGACCCTATATTTCCCCTACATATCTTAGGTCTAAAGTCATGGGATTTATCTTTTGTATTTCAATTTATAAATAGGTTGTAACAAGTGATTGAATTCAATTAATGAAAATATTTCTTTCATATCTTTATAGTTAAACCCTAAACACACCCTTATCGATAGCAGTAGGTGCAAATCGATTATTCTGAAATACTTTACAAGAACCTAATATTATTAACCCAAATTTAAAGAAGTTGCTCGACTGAAACAACCATTAGACTAAACCTATCTCATCCCGTATCAAACTAGCAAAATAAAAAATATAAAAACCAATTCCGAAGGCAGGATCAAGGAAAAAATAGCTATAATTAAGTAGCACAAATTGAACTAGCAAATGAGTGACCTGATCGCCGATTTGCCAACGGGAGACGTTTTTGCCGGCGGCTATGATGATTCCAGAACATTCTAGACCTGGGTACTGACTGGCGCCAATAGGGGGAGGATGTTTGCCATGGCGTTGAAGGGTATCGGCTCTGTTGAGAGCGGTGGCTTCCACTTTGATCAAAACTTCGTCGTCATGAATTTGCGGGTCTTCTACGTCTTGTAGCTGTAGAACTTCTGGGCCGCCGGGAGCTGTGATAGTTACGGCTTTCATTATTGTGCTCGCCGGAGAAATTGGCTGAGTTCACTTATTCTTACCGTTATAGACTAGAAGACTGGCGTTTGGCTTGATCGCCCGGCCTACTAATCTTATCTATTTATTTCAGAGAAAACGACTCTTATCTAGGTAACATTGGTAACGTAAGTACTCATTTTCATCAAATAATAATGAAACATATTTTTTAGTGTGTAAAAGTACAACATACTTTTATAACTTTTTTTTTATTGGACTTTTCTATTGTGTGTCCATAAGCGTATGATAAGGATTAAAGATTTTTTTGTAATGTGTGTCAAATTAATACTTGACACATATTACAAGAGAATCTTTGAATAAATCTTTTAAAGATTCTCTTGTAATGTGTGTCAAATTAATACTTGACACACATTATAAGAGAATCTTTAAAAGATTCTCTTATAATGTGTGTCAAGTATTAATTTGACACACATTACAAGAGAATATTTAATCCTTATCATGTGTCCATGGGCACACAATAGAAAAGTCCTTTTTTATATAATACAATTTTCAATTATAAAAAAAAAATATGAACACGGGGTAAGAGAGCTCTGATTTTGTGATAGTGAGATAGATTAAACGTTCAACAAGGCAACAATAGCGTTCGGGGTCAGACAAGGGATCGTCATCCGTTAAAGCTAACCGATGATTTAGCTCGATACTCGCCGGACGTGTACCAAGAAGACCAGTTTCTGAGAGAATATCAAGAGTGTATTTCCTTTGAGACGAGAAGATCCCATCCGAGTAGCGTGCAACCTCTATTCCTAAGAAATACTTCAAGCGTCCAAGATCTTTTATTTTGAAACAACGACACAGATAATCTTTAAAGTCAGAAATGGCAGCAGAATCATTACCCCCAATGACCAGATCGTCAACGTAAGAAAAGAAAGAATAGTCTGAGTACGATTGAACAAAATCGTACTTATTCAATGCAGCAGAGAGCTTTGCAAACCAGCAACGAGGTGCCTGACGAGCCCATACAAGGACTTTCGGAGTTTACATAATTTGCCAGACATATGGGGTTGATACCCCTAGGAAAGCTTCATATATACCTCCTCACTTAGATCTCCATGTAAGTAGGCGTTGTGAACATCCATTTGATGAAGTTCTCAACCACGAGCCGCGGCAATAGCCAGGAACACTCACACTTTAACCATTTTGACCGTTGGAGCAAAGGTTTTCATTGTAGTCTATGCCTTCCACTTGAAGATTACCTAGAATCACCAGTCGTGTCTTGTATCATTCCACCGTTCCATCTGCCTTATATTTGATTTTATACACCTATTTGGTCCCAATAACCCTTTTACCAATAGGAACATCCACCAGATCTCATGTCCCATTCTGATCAAGAGCATCAAGCTCATTGTTCATGCTGCCCTCCACTCTTTCGACCGTACAACCTATGCAAAGTTTCTGGGCTCAAAATCTGTATCAATTGCGGACAGAAAACAACAATGTGCAGAAGAGATTTTAGTGCAATTGACAAAATATGATAAAGGATATTGAGTACCTGAAAATTTGTTTGAAAAGAGTGAACTGGACGAGGGGCTAGCTCGTATAGTGTGTGTCTGAGATGTGCTTAAATCATACTCGGTGCTTGTATACCGTGAGGAGGGAACCTTTATCCATTTTCCTCTGCCCAAATTATAATATGCTTCCTCCATGGTAGGTGCAGGCACTTCACTTATAACAAATTCAGTGTTAGGAGCCTCATTTGAAGCTACAGGCGCCCCATCATGCTCAAGGGCCGCCTCATCATTGTCATCATCATTTACAAGGGGCGCTTCAACGAGAATTTCAACTTCTGCGCCTCGCTCAGAAGCACAAGTATCCCCAATAACCGTCTCATCAGGATTATAAAAAATGGAGTCGGGACTAATAACCTCTTCATTTGGACAATCACTTTGACCCATGAAGGGAAATTTGGATTCTACAAAAACAACATCATGGGAGACAAGTGTTTTGTTTTCATCAATGTTATACAATAACGATCCTTTCTTTTCAAAAGGGTAACCCAAGAAAACACACTTTCGACTTCGACTAGCAAATTTATCATTATCACGACGTGAATAATGGGCATAACAGAGAGAACCAAAAACCCTAATGTGTTTATAAGTGAGTGCTCTCCCAAAAATGCTTTCATAAGGAGTTTTCCCATGCAACAATTTTGAAGGAGTGCGATTAATTAAATACCCGGCCGTCAAACACACAATAGTTAAAAGATAAGTTGCTCCACACAATGCAAGTGTTCGATAATCACCCCAAAGATCAACATTAATTAAATAAAAATTCCTTCAGAATTGCTCTCACTAGGCAAAAACTTATCTCTAGTTTGTTTGGCTTTGCAACAAATTTCACAAACATCTTTATTAGCACTATTTCAACTAACAAAAGGAAGTAAACTAACTACTTTACTTGATGGATGTCCCAACCGCTAATGCCATAACTCATGCTTTGCAAATTCCTTAGCATTGCAGACTCGTGATTTGGTAGACTTCCTCAAATAGTACAACCCCTCACTTTGTTCACCCGCACCAATCAACGTCTTCGAGGTTCGGTCATGTATTACACAAAGTTTGTCAGAAAATTGCACAAAATTATTTGAGTCACAAAGCGACTGAGAGACAGACAACAAATTGCAATTGAATGACGAAGCATATAACACATTTTGTAGAACAAGTTTAGGCCCAATTTTAACATCGCCTTCTTTTGTGTCAATGATGTGCTTCCCATTAGGCAGTCTTACTCAACTGGATTCAATGTTTCGAACATAGCCAAGCAACGCAAGGTTTCCTGTTATTTATTGATTAGCCCCGCTATCTACTTGTCAAGGCTCATCATTCATCTTACCATTCATGCTCTCATTACTTTTGACGTTAGTCTGTACCATGGCTTTGAAGTTGTTCCACTTTTCAATTGTAAGTCCCAAGAGTTGAGCGGGCTCTGCACCTGTCATCTCTGCACCATCATCATCATTCACTTGTACAGTATTGGCTCTGAAAGACTCGCGCCCTCTCGCTCCTCCAGCTGTTGCCGTGAAATTCTTCCTTTTTCCATTTCGTGAGAATTTCTCGCCCCACCATTCCGGATGTCCCACAAGCTTGAAACAAGAGTTGGCTTCGTGTCTCTTTTCTTGCAATGTCCACAAGTAACATTCCCCATCTCTTTGCACTCCCCCCTGGATTTCGGACCCCAGTGTTGGTGCACACCACAAAGCTCATAGGTTCTGAGTACTCCTCTTTTGTGCTCCCCTTGATACGCTCCTCTCTCACCACCACTGAATAAAATTTGTTTACTGTTGGAAGAGGCTCTGTGTTCAGAATATTTAATTTTGCATTCTCGAACTTAGGTGTCTCGAGTCCCATAACAAACTGATGCACTCGTTCCTCCTCCCTTTGCTGAGTGAGCCTCAAGTTGATCTCATATTTGCATCTGGTGCAATAACACGCTGAAACCTTGTCATAGTCATTCAATTCATCCCACAACTTATTAATCTGACCATAGTAAGCAGCCACGCTCTCGTTCTTTTGTTGCTTACAATTGGCTTGGTCACACTTAATCTGTTGCACCCTTGGCCCATTGCCAACTTAGAATCTCTGCTCCAAGTCGTCCCACAAAATTCTTGTCTCCTCCACGTAAGTCCCCGTGGATCAAATATTTGATTCAATAGAGTTGAATATCCATGACACCACTATCGAGTTCACAATCCGTCAAAGCTCTAGTTCATCCGCCTTTGTCGGACGATCAATCATTCCATCGATGAACCCGATTTTCATCTTGGCTCTCAACGAACCCTTGAAGACACGAGCCCATTCTTCATAGTTTTCTCCTTTCAATTGGACATGAGTGAGAATATGTCCGGGATTATCACTCGATGAAAGGAAGTAGGTGTTGGGTTTTATGGGTCCATGCGCAGCGGAATTAAGCATCTAATAACACAAAACCCAAGCCCTAAAATCCGTTCTATACGATTAAATTGAATTCCTATGAGATATAATTTACCAACCTTTATTGCTTTCAGTTCTTGAGCTATCGAACAATTATCAATGTGATTTTGAATCACAAACTTCGATCTTCAAAAACTTGAATCTTCATATTGCTTTGAACAATAGAACTCTAGGCCTTGATCATTGTACGAGCGAAGACCCTCTAGTAGTATCCACACGTTAGAATGAACCAAGAACAGTTCTTGAAAATTGCTAGATTCTTAAACCTATGAAAGAATATTGAGAAATATTTTGGTGAGATTTTCTTTCTTGAAAATTTGGCTAGCTTGATTAGGGTTACAGACCTCATATTTATATTACCTTAATATAAGTATTTGTTTCCTAATCATATTAGGAAACTAGTCTGAAACCGCATCTGGCAGGTTCTGTCGCGCGGCGACACAAGCCACTTGGCCAGTTTTGTCGCGCGCCAAGGTATGCCACATCAGGAACTCTCAATCATTCCTCCTTTGGTTTAACCAATTCATTCTAGTTGTGTGTGACCCAATAGAATTACATTATGTTGGCAATGAGCTTGATCATATCGATCATAAGACATAAGCGGACTCTAGCAAGCCATTATGTCTACCCAAATAATATAACGTAAGAGTTCACGTTTCCAATGGTACACTTCCATTTCTCCCTTTGTCTCACGATGTTATATTGAACACAAGTCATGGTCCACGTCAACTTGTATTTGTTCAATGCTTTCTCGATCTTGAGTATAATGATAATCCAATCTCATTGGGATGTGGCCACACACTTTCATCATTATCACTCATCGAGGGGCCCAAGCAAAACATCTCTCTTTCGAGGGACAAATTCCATCTTGACTTATCATCCTTCCCATCATGAATCCGATCATGCCAAAGATAGCCTTTATAAATATCGTGTTAAGATATCGTTAACTAAAATCAAACATAACTTTCATCATATGTAAGGTCATGATAATCTCAGGTCTAGGGACTAAATGAAGTAACCATATGAGATTTAATTATGACATTTGACCATGACATAAATCTCATACGGGTCAAGTCCAGTCACTTGTTCACTAACAAGTACCCATAATTTCAATGTGCATCTCTATGCATATAATCATTATATGATTATCCATTGACAATTATACTAATTATTCTCTTAATAATTAGGGACGGAGATTATTATAATAAATATGCAAAATATATAATAATCAAATAATAAACTTAAACTATAAAGATGATACATAACGGTTTTAAGTTAAACATAATTAAAGCCTAGGGCATTACACCAACAGTCTCCCACTTGCACTAGGCTCCATTTATGTATCGAATACCCATGGATTTTGCATGACCATCATGCTTCTGCCTGTGCGAGGGTCTTTGTAAGTAAACTCCTAATGTCATCATCGGTTGATACTTTGCATATCTTAACGTCTTCTCATTCTTTATGAATTCCTCGAAAAAACGTCTAAGTGAGTGTTTGGATCGCTGTTGTGATCTTGGTTTCATTGTTTGCACAAATGGCACCACGATTGTCATAACAAAAGTCTCACCGATTAGTGATACTTGGAACATTTCCAAAACACTAAATGAACTTTTGATCCAAACTGCCTCTTTTAGCTACATCATATGTTGCTAGAACTTGGCCTTAGTAGTAGAATCGGCTACAATTTTCTGCTTGGAATTCTTCCAATCAAAACTGCACCTTTAACAAGCATAAACACAAATTTTAATTGCAATTTTAAATTAACTTTGTCAGTTTGGAAGCTGGCATCTATGTAACCCTTACAACAAGATTATCTTCCAACCTTTCAAATACCAAGAACATATCCTTATTTCTTCTTAAGTACTTAAGGATCATCTTGACTGCCATCCAATGGTTCACATCAGGATCAGATTGGTATCGACTCATCATGCTCCAAACATATGAGACGTCGGGTCTAGCACAAGTCATGGCATACATGACAGATCCAAATGCCGAAGCATATAGAACTTCATTCATTCCCCTTTTGCTCATCAATTGTCATAAGACAATGAATATTGCTAAGAGAAATACCATGACCCATTGACAAGCTACTCTTCTTAGACTCTTCTAAGAACCTTGTCAATGTGAATACTTTGACTCAAACCAATTTATCCTTCTAGATCTATCTCTATAGATCTTGATGCCAAGGATGTAAGCGGCTTCACCCATATCTTTCATTGAAAAACCTTTCCTTGACCAAGACTTGACAGTCTTAAGTGTCGGAACTTCATTTTTCCAATGAGTAAGATATCATTGTAATAAGATAAGACAATAGAAATAATACTACGCTCCCACTGAATTTCATGTATACACAAGATTCATCTTCGTACTTGATGAAATCAAACTCTTTGATCGATTCATCAAAATGAAGATTCCAATTCCTTGAAGCTTGCTTCAACCCATCTCATGGATCTTTGCAACATGCATACTTTATTAGAATTTCTCGGATCGACAAAACTTCGAGTTGTGTGCTATACACATCCTTAATAATCTTTCCATTTAAAGAAAGCCGTTTGACATCCATTTGTCATATCACATAGTCACAATATGCGATTATGGCAATTGAAATTCTAATGGACTTTGACATTGTAACTGGCGAAAAGGTTTCAATATAGTCAATATTATGAATTAACCTAAATCCCTTTGCTATAATCCTTAGTCATGAAAGTATACACCTTCCCATCCATGTTGGTCTTGAAGACCTACTTGCACCCTTTAGTTTTTAAACCTTCAGGTAGCCCAATCAAGTTCCAAACTTGATCATCGAACATGGATTGTAATTCGGACTTCATGGTTCCTAACCATTTATCCAAATTGGGAGCGGACATCGCCTCAAGATAGGAAGTAGGATCGTCATTCTCAATGACTTCCACTTTATTACTTTTCGGAACGAGAAATCAATATTTCTTGAGTTCGGATCGTAACCTATCCGATCTACGATGGACTTGTGCATCTTGAACCGGTTCCACAACTCTTTGTGAACTTGGTTCCATCTCTACTCTTGGTTCCATATTATTTTCGGTTCTTGAACTTCTTCAAGATTAGTTTTACTCCCATTAGATCCTTTATTGAAAAACAATTTCTCAAGAAACGAATCAAATAGAGCAACAAACATTTTGTTCTCTTTGCGGTTGTAAAATTAATATCCAAAAATAACCTAGTCAGATTTGGTGCAAACTTATAAGATATGTCTCTTTACATAAGATTCGCAACCCCAAATCTTCATGAAAGACATTCTTCCATGCCACATCTCATGTGGGGCCTTTAGGAACCGATTTAGTAGGGACTCGATTCAGTGTAACCGCATCATTTCTAATGCATATCCTCAAAAGGAATTAGGAAAGTCAACTTGACACATCATTGAACGAACCATGTCTAACAAGGTTCAATTACTCATTTCAGACACATCATTCATAGTGGTGTTCCATGTGGAGTCAACTCTTGAAACAATTTCACAGTTTTGAGATGATTGTCAAACTCTTGGCTCAAATATTCACCACCTTGATCCAATCGTAGTACTTAATAGTTTTACCAAGTTATTTTGTATTTCATCTTGAAATGTTCGAAACATCTCAATTGATTCACCTTTGGACTTCATCAGATAGACATAGTCATATCTAGATAAGTCATCGGTGAATGTGATGAAACACCAAAATCCTCCCCTAGCAATGCTGATTAATAGTCCATATGCATCTCATGTATAATGATCAATAAGTCACTAGCCCTCCCACTACTCTTAGTGTAGGGTGGTTTGGTCAATAATCCCAATAAACAAGATCCACATTCCTCAAATGATTCATCGTCATATGAGTCTAAAAGTCTATGTTAATGAAGTTTAGATATATGTTTCTTATTTATCTGACCAAGCCAGCAATGTGTAAGTACGCCAATCCAATTCGCAACCTTTTAGATGCATTTTAATATAATAAAATTGCATTTAGGGGCATTTTGGTAAATTCCCGGCCTATCCCGAGACTTCCGGAAACGTTCCATGAGTTTCCCGCGAAGGAAGTACCTTTTGGTACATTATTCATGCCAAAGGACCCCTTGGGAATAAAACCTGTTGGACCTTTTGGGTATTTTCCCGAAATGTTCCAGAAACTGGTTTTTGGCGCCAAAAGCGGTTGAACCACCTTGTGTCACGCGATAGCTTGAGGCATGGAAAGAGGACGCGTAAGGTCGTGCGACATACTAAGGCAGCCAACTGCAGCCTATAAATAAGACCCTCCCCCTCACATAAAAGGATCCCAACTTTAGCCTACTGTTACTCTGCAGGATTTGCAGCGTAACGAACCTCTTCAAACACAAACCTCTCTCTCTCCTACCTTCAACCTACCCAATTCCTTCCCATCCAAACCCAATTCTCAAGCCACACCAATTGAACCCCTTACATCAATCCTTCCAGATCAGAAGTGACGAATTGAAGGGTTCTATATCTGACTGGATATAGAATTCGTGGAAGCATCAAGGGTAACGATTCCCTAAACTTAATATCTCTCTCTCTCTTGCTTAATTTCTATTAATTCTAGCATTTAATTTTGTTTGGATTCAGTAATCAGATCCTAGCTATCTGGATTACTGAATCCCAATCGCAATCTCTCTGTTTAATCTAAATAATCAGTGCAATTGAGCTTATATTGTTGATCATTTGATTGGATTTGGTGTTTGAACCCCAAGGGGGTGTGGATCTATCCATATCCACACTCCCTGGGTCGATTTAGTGTTGTTTCTGTTTTCCATTCGTAATTCAGCTAATTGATTAGATCTGTATAGCTTCTGTTGATTCCGTGTTCATCTTGTTAAGTTTCTGCAGATGGCTCATATGTGTCACGCGACAACTTCGTCTCCAAGTGATCCTGTGTCACGCGACACATGTGGTCACTGGTGCGATGTGTCATGCGACATACATGACCCATCTGCAGAGACCCTTTTTCCTTTGTAATCTGTTTTAGATTGTTTGTATCAGGGATGTGGCCTCCCTAAATAATGGGCTCACAATATGTAATTCTCGTTCCATAATTAATAAGATGCATTTTATCACACTTTGTTTATTATCAATATTTGCACACACTTTGGATTTACTTGGATGTTTCTGATTGAAAGACTCGTCTATGGACGAGGCGTGTTGGGTGAACTCTCGGTTCTTCCCAACACGTAACCTGACCCCCGAACTCATGTTTTTCTCTCTAAATAAAGGTTTTCAATGTTTCCTCTTAAAACGGCGTGGCGACTCCTTCTTTTCATTTAAACCGGAAACCAATTTCGGGCGAGCGCACATTCAGTGGCGACTCCGCTGGGGATGTCACTTGAAAACCTGTTTTTCAAGTGTTGAGTGGGTCAAGCTTTTGTTTAGTCAAAACATCCAATACATCCATTTTGTGTGCATTATTTTATAATCATTTGTGATTCATACATCTTGTTGATTATGGAACTTGTGAGCCCTTTGTGCTTGTGGCCATTCTTTCTTGTGCATTAGTACTTGTGTGTTGCTCTGGCTATGGTAAAACAGGGGCTGATTTGATGATTGAAGAGTGGCGGTTCAGTGACCATCCAGGTCGTGCGACACCATTGTCTCTGGTTGTCCTGTGTCACGCGACAAAGGGTGGCCACTGAACATAATTTCAGAAGACTGGTTTGAGGGCAGTCCCTTGGATCAAGCAGGACTCAATTGATTGTTGTTCCCTGTTTATCCTGTGTGAGGGTGTGTGTTGTTTTTTTTTCCTTTCTAAAAAAAATAAATAAAAATAAAAAAAATCTCTTTTTTGTAAATAAAGGAATATAGTCATCCTCACACTACATCACTTAGATTTAGAACCCTCGGGTGCGATTGACGGCATCGCGGACGGCCATGAAATTCGCCTACGCTTGAGCGCCTGAAATCAAACCTAAACCCCTAGTGCGTTATAGGTGGCACCACACTAAACCTTACCCACGGTTGGTTTTCGATACAATGTTTTAATTACAACAAAATGAATTGTTTTTGAAAAGTAGTATAGGTCCTTATACCTTCTCCCAAAACCTCACACCTTGTGGGCATGTTGCCAAATGCAACATGATTTCACGTGGGGACATGTCACTCCCATGGCGTGTTCTAAACGAGAGATCATGCCGCATTGCCAACATGTACTGACGAGAGGTCATGCCGGATTTTTCTTCGAAATTCTTCGAAAAGACCCGTTATGCTGCCCAAATTTCCTTAGAAATTTGGACAAACCTTTTCGTTCCATAAAGATGTTAGGGTTTGGTTAGGTATCATTACCTACTATACGTTTCAAAACAAAGCATTTGATGTAATTCGAACGTTGCGTCATTAGGTTTCCCCGAGGTATAGTTAGCATGAATAAAGGCTTATCCTTTCCCAACTGTATTTAGGATTTAAAAGACTAATTTATACTTGAACATAAATAAATTTGTGTTTGTGCGAGTCTGTCCCGTTTCTTTCCCTCTCCCGTTACTCAAAAATTTCCCTTCCAACACCTTATAAACCCCTCTCTACACTTGCAGCTACGGCGAGTTGGATCCGCTCTTCTGCTTCAGGAGGTAGTTTGGTCCGTGTGCAAGCAGTGTCAGTTGGTTTGGAATCAGAAATGGCCGGCAATGGAGATGTTTTTTCTGCTCAGTCCGCTGGAGGCTCAGTGACAGTGGGTCAGACGGGTTTGAATGAGATGACTACGGAAGAATTGAGGGTGATGCTGGAAGCCGCTCTAGCTCGGGAGCGTGAGGCTTGTCTCTTAGTTCAAAATGCCAAGGCTCGTGAAGAAGAAGCTCACAACCGCTTCGTGGAAGCTATGAGAGCCAAAGGGATTGCGGTACTTCGTCGGGAGGATGGTTCCTACGAAGAGATTACGGAAGATAGCCATAATGAAATCGGATCCGCTTCACTGCTTCGCCCAACCCGGCCTAGCTACAATACGATGCCTCCCCGTGAGCTATGTTCCGCGATACGATCAAGTAGCTTCTCCAGGGTGGTGGCAAGTGACCAGGGAAGACTCATTCCCCCATCTTCTCGAGGGTATAGCCAGTCATCCAAGAAGGTGTCGGCGAAATGACGGTCGGCCTACGAATTTCTTTGATCTCACCGCTTCTCCAACTCCTAACGCTCCAATGCCACGCTTCAAGATGGACCTCGGTTTCGAACCGGTTTTCCCGGCCTCGATGTGTGTATCCCGATGGTTATCGGGGTGTTCCGCATGGTGTTTAGCAGAATGGTCCGCACCGGCTCTCAGAAATCGATAGTTCAGGATCGGTGTCTCAAGGTACCAGTTCCTGGACTCAAGACAGACTTTTCTCAACCAAAGAATGTGTTCCACCCTTACTCGGCATATTTATGGTTCTACCCCATACTGAGCTCCATGTGTCGGCTCAGGATTATCTTCTCTTGGTCGAGACAGAGGTCGGGCCACAATACTGACTCCCAACCCCGGTGGGCAATTCAACGGTTATGATATGTATGGAAACAAGATTCCTAGCCCGATTAGCTTGTTGGACAGCAATATTGGAATTCCTAGTACTCTTGGTCTCCCACCAACCGCTTTGCCCGTGGGACCTAATTCTGATTTCCCAATACCGTCGTCAACGGTGGCTCCTGCAGTTCCTCAGACTTCAAGTTTGGCACCGGAAGTGGCGCTTTGCCGAAACAGATGCAAAGAACAGATTGACAGATTAACCGTGGGTTCTAGTGGTCTTAAAGTCGTGGATCCCGCCCAAGTGACACCTTTGCCGCACAAGTTTAAGATGCCCAAGCTAGATTTTGATGGTACCGCCTGTCCAAAGATGCATATAGATACTTATGTGATGACAATGGGGACAATGGGCTGCACTCCCGAATTCATGGCTTCCCACTTCCACCTAACCTTGAAAGGATCGGCACTTACATGGTTTTTAGCTCTAAAGCAAGAATGCCGTACTACTTGGAGCCAGATAACAGAAGCCTTCCTGGAAAAGTACAAGGGTAATTTGGAATGGCGCACTACCCGGGATGATTTTGTAGGAACTATCAAAAAGTCGGATGAGTCAATCACGGAATTCTACAAATGTTGGAATGCTAAGCTCAACGAGTTATCGGAGCCAATCCCCCTCCAAGACCAAAAGGACATCTTTCTATCATGTATTAAGCCAGTGCTTAGGGAAGCCATTGGGAAAGGATGGTACCCAGATCTGCGAGAGATGGTGGGAATGGGAGCAAGGAGTGAGAATAGACTGTTCAACCAAACTCCAAGTGCAAACACCAGTAACAACAGCAGTGGTGGAGGTTACCGATATCGTGCATCCAATCCTGTCTCAGCGATGGCGCCAAGAGGAAGAGAGCCGGCCAAAGACAATAGTATCAACAATCTTCAAAAGGGAGGTAACAATGTGCAGAATGTGATGAGGCTTCCACCTAGGCCACAACCACGATTTGATGATTTGGGTATGTCAACAGAGGAAGTTTTCAACGGTTTGTTACGAACTGTCATGATCAAGACATTGGAGAACTACAGTCCTGCTCGCCCTAATCCTCATATGGATGCTAGCAAGTATTGTCGTTTTCACCAATTTCCGGGGCACACTACAAACTCCTGCGTAACTCTCAAGAAGATAATCCAGGGCTTAGTGGATGATAAGAAAATAGAAAAATCTCCTCGCCCGAATATTGTCAACAATCCTCTGCCAAACAACAATGTGAACCTTATTGACTTTGAGAATGATTATTTTGTTAATGTATTAGAATTTGGGGAACCCGTAGTTGGGAATGATAGCAATGGTTGTAATGAGGTCGAAACTGATGTAATCTCCTTTTCTGGTGAAATGAAAGATAAGTTCTGTTATGTTACGTATCTCGATGATTTACATGATGTGAATAATATTGTTGAACTTGATGATTACGAAGAACGGCTTGATCGTTAATGCTATATCTTCAATGACTCCTAGAGAATCCCCAATTTCCTTGGAAGAACTCGTAATAGCGGCTAGTTGGGAAGCACCCTTGACCATCAATGAGATACGACAAGCGACTTGGCCATACGGCAATCACCCCGTCCCGCTCACGTTAGCGTAACTCAAGGAAGCTAGCAAAGAGTTCGTGGTTGATGAACAGCAAGAAGTTAATCTGTTAACTCGCTCAGAAGAATGTTGGGAGTAAATAATCCAGGATCCATCCGGGAAAGGGAAAGCAGCTGGTGCTCTAACCCTCGCCTCCTCTCGTAATCCTCACAAAGCTAGACGAAGAAGTTCAGGAAGACCCGATGCGGACACGCTTGAAAAGAACGCAAGCCGATATTTCTTTGTGGTCCCTACTTACATCCTCCTACCCTCACAAGTTAAAATTGGAAGAAGCTTTGTTCAAGACGAAGGTATCCGTCAACGCTACCCTGCACGAAGCATGTCGGTTGATTGAAACGGCTCGGTATGGGAATATCATTACTTTCACAGATCTTGACTTGCCTTGCTTACGGTGCGAAGCATAACGAATCCTTACACATTACGGTGCCTACGGGAGGGACGGCGGATTCCCCATGTGTTGATAGATAATGGGTCACGTATGAATGTGCTCCCGCCAAAATGATGAGTATGTTGGACATCAACGCGCAGTAACCTTAAACCATCTAACCGGACCATAAAGGCTTATGATTCGACATCCCGGGCAGTGTTGGGGATAGTCTCCTTAATCTCGATGTTTGGAGGTAAAGAGATGATGGTAGAGTTTCAGGGTTATAGACATTCCTGTTACATTCTCGGCATTATTGGGTAGACCCCGGATCCACGAGATTGGAGCCGTAGCTTCCTCGCTTCACCAATGTTTAAAGTTTGTGCGGGAAGGGGTGCCGACAACCATCTATGGTGATAGTGTTACGATCGGAGAAACCGGTGCAAATACCTTACCAAGAATGGAGATCAAACTCGACCAAGAAAATCCAATGCTCGGCGGATTCACAATTGAGAAGCCTAAGGGGCAAGTACGTACCATAGATCCGACGACATCTTCAGACAAGATTCCTTCCGTGTTGAAAATGCTAAGAGGTATGAGCTATATCCCCGGTCTGGGCCGGGAAACGCCAACAGGGACCGTGTAGGCTTGTCTTTGCCAAAGAACTAAGAGAAATAGGCAAGGTCCGGGGTATGCCGTGACTAAGGAAGATAAGGTGTATGACAAAACCGAGGCTTTCAAAGAAAAGATGACCTCAGTTTCGGTAGAAAGTACAAGAAGCCTTGAAATGCGCCGTACAGTTGGTCTCCGAATAAGCACTTTGTCGAGAGGATGGGGATATGTTTGTTTGTCACGAGCCAAGGCTGATTCCGGCGGAAGAAAGAATGAAGACGATCCGAGAGGTTCGCCAATAGCAAGAATCCGGTGAAAGAAATGTTTGATAGTTTGCCCAAAAGGCAAGGTGTGACCGCCACCTACGAGAGCGAGCCTACCACTTCTGGGGACCCGAATATGAGAATCAGCTTGAAAAGCTTGTTGCAGGATGAGCCCACAATATGTAAAATTCGCGGTGCGACCACGCGAGATATTGATGGGGAGTTGGCGAGATTTGTTTGAAGAGCAAGGTGCCAAGAGCCCGGAAGCGGTACGTCTTTGGCGAGAAATGAGAGATGGTGCTAAGGAGCCGAATGATCCGATTGAATTTTCCTCCGACAGTGAGGTGGTAGCTATGCTAGAATTCGAGAAAGAATCTGCCGTGGAGCTAGTCAAGTTTGGAGACCGCCGCAGTAAGGACCGTTGCACTGGACTTCGTTCGAGGACCGGTCGCCGACGGGAGACTATGATTGAAAAGCTAGGGCTCAAATCTCGTCCTTGTCCCTCCAAGTATAAATTCATCCCTGTGTCTTGAGTCGCCTCCCGAGTCTCTTGTTATAGAATTTGAGTCTTCTCGACCGGCCTAATGTCCTCACGACGAGACCGTCTTCGAGTTGTAAACACCGTATTCCCTTTGCTTTGAATAAAGTGGTTGATCTTTCGAGTACCCCGTGATTGCCAATCTAACAATTGAATGCTTAACAAAAAATAATCATCAAGATTTAAAAATAATTAAGCCTGATTCAATTGAAGATAATGCGTACTTAATCGATGAACAATTTTTAGAAAAAGATTCAAAACAGGCTTGCGAACAAAAGGAAAGTCGGGCCCAAGCCGCCGATGAGGTATTAACAACGGTGAACCCGGGAGCAGTTTGAAGAACCCAAAGAAACGCAGATTGGTAGCTTCTTCTCCGGAGATGAGCGGGTCACTTTGATTGAGTTGCTCAAAGAATTCATGGATGTGTTCGCTTGGTCCTACAAAGATATGCAGGAATTTGGATGCTTCTATTGTGGAACACCGAATACGTGGGTCAGAGAATTAAGCCGCCAAGCAGAAATTGAGGCGGATAAAACCTGAATGGTCCTTACAAGTGAAAGAAGAAATTGAAAAGCTCCTACGGGTAGGCTTCATCAAAGTAATTGAATATCCAACTTGGTTGGCCAACATTGTGACAGTCACCAAAGCAAATGGAAAGGTTCGAGTCTGCGTGGATTTCCGAGACCTCAATAAGGCTAGTCCTAAAGATGACTTCCCCTTGCCCAACATTGATATGCTAGTGGATGCAACCGCGAACTTTGAGGTCAAGTCTTTCGTTGATGGTTTTGCGGGTTACAACCAGATTAAGATGGCTGAAGAGGATCAAGACAAGACGGCATTTACAACTCCGTGGGGTACTTATTGTTACACAGTAATGCCATTTGGTTTGAAGAACGCCGGGGCTACTTATCAAAGAGCAGTCACTACCCTTTTCCACGACATGATCCACAGAGAGATTGAAGTGTATGTAGATGACATGATTATTCATTCGAAAGGGTCAGACGAACAACACTTCATTGATTTGAGGAAATTCTTTAACAGACTCCGAGAGCACTCCATGAGACTGAACCCAGCCAAGTGTACATTTGGGGTTATTCGAGGTAAAGTTCTGGGATACATGGTCACCGAGCGCGGCATTGAAATAGATCCCGGGAAGGTTAAGGAAATCATTGAAATGAAGCCACCCTAACCGTCTCACAGTAAAAGGATTCATGGGTCGCCCGCAATACATCGGCGGAGTTCGTCAACCAATTGACCACCATATGTGAGCCGATCTTCAAGTTGCTAAAGAAGAACCAGGAGGTGGTTTGGAACGAGGAATGCCAGCTAGCTTTTGAGAGAATCAAACCCTATCTCGTCAATCCTCCTATTCTCTGCCCACCTCACGAAGACAAGCCTTTACTTCTATATCTGACGATCACAGACACGGCCTTTGGGGCTATGCTAGCACAAGAAAAGAAGGATTCAAAGGTTGAGAATGCCATTTATTTCGTCAGCCGTAAATTCCAAGGGAGTGAAGTGAATTACTCTGCCCTCGAGAAAACTTGCGCAGCTCTGGTATGGGTGGTCGGAAAGCTAAAACACTATATGCTATCCCACACCGTACACTTAGTCTCCAAGATGGACCCGATCAGATATCTATTCCAAGGTGACAGAGGAAACATCTCCACCAGGTTGGCAAAATGGACTTTCTTCTTGGAAAAATTCGACATCAAATATGTGATCCGTAAATCAATAAAAGGACAGGCATTAGCAGAACCCGGTTAATTTGAATTCCCCGGTATAGAAGATCAAGGGCCGAGATCTCCGGTTCCGAGATGAAGGGATCCTCGCTATAGAAAGCGGAAACAAGTGGCGATTATTCTTTGATGGAGCGGCTAACAAGAAAGGAAATGGCATTGGGATGGTTTTAAAAGACCCAAACGACATGCATACTCCCATAGCAATCAAGTTGAATTTCTCGGTTACTAACAATGCACGAGTACGAAGCTTGCATAGCCGGTCTAGAAGCTGCCCTTGAGCGACATGTGGAAGAATTGGAAGTGTTCGGTGATTCCCAATTGATAATCAACCAGGCCGCCAACAAATGGAAAATTATAGACCCATGCCTCCCGGAAGTACCATGCTTACATCGCGTAACTCGTCGGCCAATTCAAGGAAGTATCATTCCAGTTCTTACCGCGAGACAAGAAACAGATTCGCGAGATGCTCGGCTACTTTAGCCTCTTTGGTGGAAATCCCGGAAGGTAAATCAATCGAAGCCATTCGGGGTCGGTAGAAGAGAAAATCCTGCATATTGTTGTGAGATTGAGATCGAGTAATCGGTGAACCGTGGTACAATCGGATCTTTCAATACCTCAAGTATGGGAAGCATCCTTTCTGTGGACCAAGAAGGAGATTCAAAGAGTACATGCCAAGAGCTTGCAGGGCCCTAAAGAGGCTCGGCCCACAATATGTCATACTCGGCGATGAATTATGGAAGAAAAGGGAAGGTTGTCCGCTCCTACTCTGGACGGTAAAGAAAAGGCTCAAAGAGTAATGGAAGACGTTCACAACGGTGCTGCGGACCTCATATGAACGCTTGATCTCTCATGCATAGCATCATCAGTGCGGGTTACTTACGGATCACTATGGAGACAGATTGCATCCATTTTGTGCGGACTTGTGATAAATGCCGGCGATTCTCCAATCGAACCACATCCCTCCTCACGACTTATACCGTATGACAACTCCGTGGCCTTTCGCAACATGGGGTATTGATGTCATTGGGAAGATTTCTCCGCCGGGAGCAATGGGCATGCATTTGTATTAGTGGCCGTGGATTACTTCACAAAATGGGTAGAAGCTGCGTCTTATAAAGTGCTCACCGCCAAGAAAGTTGCCCGATTCATAAAGGAGCAGATTTTCTGTCGCTATGGAGTCCCAAACGAGATTATATCGACAATGGAACCCATTTTGAGGGAGAAACCGATCGGTTGCTCACTTGAATACCGAGTCAAACGCCACAAATCTTCACCATACGGGCCACGGATAAACGGCGCTGTTGAAGGCGCCAATAAGAATTTGGAGAGAATCATAAAGAAGATGGCCGAGCGAGGACGAGATTGGCCGAAAAAGCTGCATTTAGCATTATGGGGCTATCGCACTTCAATCCGAACTGCCACCGGCGCAACCCCATACGCTCTGACCTACGGAATGGAGGCCGTAATGCCCATTGAGTTAGAGATTCCTTCCCTCAGGGTTTTGCTCGAGAATGAGGTGAACGAGATCGAATGGCTCCAAAGTCGATATAATGAGCTGGCTCTACTAGATGAACGAAGACTAAAAGCCATGGAGCATAACAGGGCATAACAGATAAGAATGGCCCGTGCTTTTGATAAGAAAGTGAAACCCAGGGATATCAAAGTCGGTGATCTGGTTCTTAAGATGAAGCCCTCAAATCAGAGCAGTGCGTTGGGCAAATGGGCACCCATTTGGGTTGGACCGTTTTTAGTAAAGAAAGTATTCTCCGGAGGAGCTATGCAGCTGTCAGACTTGGATGGCAACCCATTTCTGCACCCCGTCAATGGCGACAAGTTGCGGAGGTATTTTGTATGATCGAGTCTTTCCCCCTCTAAAAAAAAATAAAAAAAATAATATAAAAAAAAATAAATAAAAAATAATAAAATGATGATAAATAAAGGCGCAACAAAATTGTCCCAGATGAGACTGAAAACCTCTCAAAAGGCAGTCCATGCAAAAATAAGGGACGCGCCCGGTGCTAAAGAATATACCCAGCTAGACCGAAAACCCAAAAGAGGGCGGTCTAGGTAAAAAACAGGGTTGCACCATTTCCCCCTTCTATCTTCCCCTTTCTTAAACACTAAAGTCAATTGAGTCGAACTACGGAGACCTGAGCCCCTTAGTTCTCTTACAAAAGGGGAACGTAGGCAACCACTTGTGGTTCGGTCTAAAACTGCTGCAAAAATCTCTCTTTCTACCAAAATGCGTTTTGATTACAGTCCCAAGGCTTTTCAAAGGATCATTTCGAGTTAATATTCTTGTTGATGAGTTCAAGCACGGCCTACCTTTTGACTTAAAAAGACTGTTACGAATAAAAGAAAACATTGATAACATCTATTCTGTCTCCATTAAGTAATCAAAGGGTACTCAGTTTCCATACAGATAATTCCTACTCTCAAAACATAAAGCAAAAGAGTCTCGAGTCTCTCAAAATAAAAGGAAAATGTGTGTCTAGAGGCTCGTCCCCGCTCCCGAATTCGCTCCTCTATCCTTCCTCTTTCTCGGTCCCCGGGAGGTCTTTGGCTTAGGAATATCAAACAAGTCAGTTTGAGCCCGTCCCAATTCAGGAATAATGCGCGCCGGCGGTTCAATCAGACCAGTCTCCCTCAAGGCAGCCCTAGCAATCCTCTCTTGCCGCAACGCCTCTCTGCGAGCTCTCATCTCTGGATCATTTCTTAAAGCAGCCCTCCGGATCTCTTGCCTCTCATAGTCATCAGCAGCATCGCCGGTAACATTGTCTGGGTTTCCTCGTGCCTCTATATCTCTGAGAGTTCTACTGGACAGAGAGTCTGCTCCCAAGTATTCCCGGCGGCGAGTCTCTATAGCTAGCCTGCACGTAACCCCGATGCTCCTCATACCAATCCGTATACTCGTGGTCGAAATGTAAAATCCTCTAGATCGTCGAAGGAGCACACGAGTGGGAAGAAAGCCCTCCGTAAAAGATCCGCCGAAAAAGCTGTATAGCCCGGGGCTCGGCCATGGACATCGGAACAGCATCGGGCCACCGCCTCTCCTCAAAGCTCGGAGGATCTGCCGAGGTACCTATACTTGTCTGCTCACCGGTGATGGGACACGTAGAAGAGGATACATGCAAACCAGGCAACCTGGACTACTACCGATCCATCCCGAATATCTCTCATGGTCTGTAAGTTCCAGGCAGGAATCCAAAAGCTCAGATCAATGGTCTCGTACCGTGACAACCTCATCTGCCAACTATCAGCAACCTCGTCCCTCACCAGCCTACGTAGCCGAGTCACCCAGGGCATTGCCGTCCGACTCCCTGGTAATGGTCCGATCAAGCGTAACCTCTCAAAGAACCACAGAGATAATAAGCTGGGGTTACTGCCTCCCATGAAGTCACGATCCCCCTTTGCTAGCCTGTCAATACCGTGATAAGTCTCGGCCCGACAACGGGTACAACATCCATCTCCCCTTGGCCGTAACGAATTTGACGAGAATCTATACCCGGTCACCCCTCATTTGCCTAACAATCTCCAACAAAGTGCTTGGCAGACCCGCATATCCGCAAAAATAGTAAGCCGACGGTGTGAACAAGATAAACATATCCAGAGAGGTAGAAAGGTCAAATGTATCAGGACGGGACAGACGCAACCTAGCCATCCGAGTCAAATCTATGGACCCATCACCTTAATCATAGGCAATACCCGATCCGCGAGTGCGAGATAAAAAGTCGTAGATAGCTGCTCCTCAACCAATCGATCGTCTCGGGGAATGCTACAGCAGCCGCCTTACCCAAGCCTCGTCAACGCCTAAAGTCTTCCATAGTTGGGGTCAGCATAATTGTATGACAAAGAGAATACATGACGCTCGGAATCCTGAAAGGGGGATGCGGCAAGCAAATCCCGATCCAACCCTCCAATCTTTCAAGGACCAAATGCAAGGCATAATGTACCGCTTATCGATAATATTTCTATGATGCCTCGTATGAAATCCCCAAATTTCGATGAAGTCCCGATGAAATTGACACTCCCGGAAGCAACCTCCTTGCTATGATGTTCCATTGCAGCCAAAAGTATCAGTCTTGACCAAAGGAATTGCTTATCGGCCAAATAAGGGCTGCTGGGTTTCTCTACTCAGAAGACAGTGTCTGCAGAATGAAGCCTAGACCGACTTTTGAAGGGCACATTACGAGCCTCCCTTAGTCGTGCGAGCAGACATATACAGGACATAACATGTCGGGCGACATACTTTGGGCGAGAACAGACAGTGTGGAAAAGCCTGCAGAGGTTACCCCAGAGCATTTTCCGACTCGCCGTTGCCATAACACACCCCTTACCCTCATACACATACCCCTAAAAATACACGGGAGAGGACCCCTGCTATACACACCTACCTGGAACAATCCCAAAACCCCATATATAAACCCGACAAAGCCGACCTTTAACCCAATAATTGCGTTCGCTTTCCCGGAACAGACAGACTCGCACAAACCAAGCTAACATACATTAATCTTTGCTAACAAGATAGGCTTGTTTAGGCGTAGCGCTGGCATATGTTGTTTTACCCCCGCAGGTACAATAATCAATTGAGTCCCGAAGACTGGCCCTCCGACTAAACTGGAGAAGAAAGGAAAAAGCAAAATGGCACGTGCATATATGACAGCCCCAAGAAAAGCAGCCAATCCCCCGGAAAACAGAATTCCCGGATTGACGAACAAATTTCCAGAAACCAATAGCCTCGAGGCACAAGAAAGAAGCAGCCCCCCCAGCTGCCCAAGAAAAGCTAAGGACACCAAAGAAAAGCGGCAATCAAGCAAAGACCGTCCAACAGAAAAAAAAACAGTAACAAAGAATTAGCGTGAGACCCCTTGGCAGCTAAATTCATCAACAACAAAAGCAGAAGCAGAAGTGGTATGAGTCCCTTTGGCATCCACAAAGATCAACAGAGCAGAAAAGAGATAGCGTGAGACCCCCGGCAGCTATACTCATCCCCAACAGAGCAGAAAAGAGATAGCGTGAGACCCCCGGCAGCTATACTCATCCCCAACAGAGCAGAAAAGAGATAGCGTGAGACCCCCGGCAGCTATACTCATCCCCAGCAAAGAAGAAAAGAAGCGGTATGAGTCCCTTCGGCATCCACGAAAAGAAGCAGCAGTAGTGTGAGACCCTCCGGCAACTACCCTGCAAAAGAGAAGTGGAATGAGACCCTCCGGCATCCACGAGAAGAAGCAGCAATAGTGTGAGACCCTCCGGCAACTATCCTGCATGAGAGAAGTGGTATGAGACCCCTGGCATCCACAAAAGACCCGTTGCAGCATGAGACCCTCCGGCAGCTACAACTCGTCAACAGCGATAGCGTAATACCCCCGGCAGCTACTCGCAAAAGTACCAGTTGCAGCATGAGACCCTCCGGCAGCTACAACCTGGTGTGAAAGGAAGCAACCATCCGACCACAGTAATACCGATCCCTCAGAAAACCACAGGTAAGCACAGCAAAGGTATGAAGATACGTCTCTACCCCTTTCCTTGCTTATGATTTTGATTTGGTAATTCCGAACTACGATTTGGCTTGATTCCCTTGTTTAAGGGATACGTAGGAATCCTTTCTCAGAAAGGTCCAGCCATCTTTCCCCTTTTTTACCCTTCTAGCCCTTCACCTTATCCCTTGATGCTCATTGGGATTGGGTCTTATTTTATCGACAACCCCACTTTTTCCAAAAGTGACGTTGCCGAGGGGCTCTGTAAGTACGCCAATCCAATTCGCAACCTTTTAGATGCATTTTAATATAATAAAATTGCATTTAGGGGCATTTTGGTAAATTCTCGGCCTATCCCGAGACTTCCGGAAACGTTCCATGAGTTTCCCGCGAAGGAAGTACCTTTTGGTACATTATTCATGCCAAAGGACCCCTTGGGAATAAAACCTGTTGGACCTTTTGGGTATTTTCCCGAAATGTTCCAGAAACTGGTTTTTGGCGCCAAAAGCGGTTGAGCCACCTTGTGTCACGCGACAGCTTGAGGCATGGAAAGAGGACGCGTAAGGTCGTGCGACATACTAAGGCGACCAAGCTGCGGCCTATAAATAAGACCCTCCCCCTCTCATAAAAGGATCCCAACTTTAGCCTACTGTTACTCTGCAGGATTTGCAGCGTAACGAACCTCTTCAAACACAAACCTCTCTCTCTCCTACCTTCAACCTACCCAATTCCTTCCCATCCAAACCCAATTCTCAAGCCACACCAATTGAACCCCTTACATCAATCCTTCCAGATCAAAAGTGACGAATTGAAGGATTCTATATCTGACTGGATATAGAATTCGTGGAAGCATCAAGGGTAACGATTCCCTAAACTTAATCTCTCTCTCTCTTGCTTAATTTCTATTAATTCTAGCATTTAATTTTGTTTGGATTCAGTAATCGGGTCCTAGCTATACGGATTGCGAATCCCAATCATAATCTCTCTGTTTAATCTAAATAATCGGTGCAATTGAGCTTATATTGTTGATCATTTGATTGGATTTGGTGTTTGAACCCCAAGGGGTGTGGATCTATCCATATCCACACTCCACAGGTCGATTTAGTGTTGTTTCGTTTTCCATTCGTAATTCGGCTAATTGATTAGATGCGTATAGCTTACGTTGATTCTGTGTTCATCTTGTTAAGTTTCGCAGATGGCTCATATGTGTCACGCGACAACTTCGTCTCCAAGTGATCCCGTGTCACGCGACACGTGTGGTCACTTTGGTGCGATGTGTCATGCGACATACATGACCCATCTGCGAGACCCTTTTCCTTTGTAACTGTTTTAGATTGTTTGTATCGAGGATGTGGCCTCCCTAAATAATGGGCTCACAATATGTAATTCTCGTTCCATAATTAATAAGATGCATTTTATCACACTTTGTTTATTATCAATATTTGCACACACTTTGGATTTACTTGGATGTTTCTGATTGAAAGACTCGTCTATGGACGAGGCATGTTGGGTGAACTCTCGGTTCTTCCCAACACGTAACCTGACCCCCGAACTCATGTTTTTCTCTCTAAATAAAGGTTTTCAATGTTTCCTCTTAAAACGGCGTGGCGACTCCTTCTTTTCATTTAAACCGGAAACCAATTTCGGGCGAGCGCACATTCACAATGCCATATGAACTCGTTGTTCATATTGTTCGGTTTAGATCTCCCATTTATATTATAGATATCTTCAATATTATTTTGTTTCTTACCATCAAGTATATGAAGACCATTCAATGACATATATCATTGAATAAATATAAAACTTCTTATTTTCAATAAGAAAATTATATCCTTCATCATCCAATAAGAAACGGAAATAACACTCCTACTCAAATCCGGAACGTATCATACTTGTTCAAAATAAGTATTAGTCCACAAGGTAAAGTGACTTCATAAGTCCCTATGGCTAATGTAGCAATCTTGCTCCATTCCTACGCATATGTTTAATTCACCTTCTTTGAGTAGCTTTCTATTCTTTATTCCTTGCACATTTAAACAAATGTGGGATCCATATCCGGTATCATATACCCAAGAACAAGAAGTCGAAAGAAAAAATATCTATCATATAGATACTTGAAGTAGTAGCAATCATATTGCCCTTCTTCACCTTTTAGGCCTTCCTAATAAGCCTTGCAACTTTGCTTCCAATGACAATCTCATTACAATGGTAGCAAAATGCATCCTTTTGAGACATTTTGGGTTTAGCCTCTTCGGCTTTGGCAACTTTTGCCCCATGTTTAGCAACTTTTGTGTTACCTACTTTGTGTTTCCTTCATGAACCCCTTTCTTGTGTTAACCATTAATACACTTGCGGATTGCTCCTTTTGCATCTCATGCATTAAGAGCTTTCACCACAACATACATCTTTTGCCTAGCTTGCACTTGAAACATTTCCTTTGTGCGTTTTGCTAGAACAAAAGCAGTTTCCATGTGTTCAAGGTTCTTCATAAAAATCTTTAAACATGGTGCAAGTATAAATCAAGCAATACTATTAGAATCATCAACATGTTTCTAATGTTTCTCCTTATTTGCCCTTTGCAACATTTGCAGTAGGTTCAACAGGAACGAATTCGTCAAGAACGTGCACATTTGCCTAAGAACAATTCTTGAGCATCTGATCAAATCAGAATAACTGGTATCGTTCTTTTCGAACTTTGTCCTTCGTAAGGACGAATCGCAATTCATTATGTAATGCTACTTCTACAACAAAATATACAAACTATATGAACACATATCAATATCAACACATTTATCATCTAAGAGCAAATAATATAATTTACAAATACTCCCACTAAATCATACACCTTCCAATGCAAATAAGCATAATATGCATTTAATGGGCTAAGATCCAACTTTAATTTAATCTCAAGTATGCTATGGCGCACCGCTCAAGATTAAATTAATTAGGTAGAAAACATCAATCATATCGTATATGATTCTTAGATCTTTTATGAGATTTATTTAAGACATCATATGTCTAAGCATATTTTAATCTCATCTTATGCCTTGGGTTCAAAACCATTTTGATAACCCAATTAAGTTCATCCACTTTAAACGTATAGGAACCACCATTTCCTCATCTTGCTCGCAAACGTAATAGAATCAAAGCACCTTGTCACGACCCAAAATATAGGCATTAATTATGAAGTGCATTTTATATTATAGTTCCTTATTTAAGTAATTTATATGATATACTAGTTGTGTTAATAATTTATTTTATGTTAAGATAAATGAGTGAAAGTAAACTTTAATTCATTATATGTAATGAGGTGCTTGATTTCAAAGTATGAAAACTAGGTGAGTTTAAATTAATGGTTTAACTTAATTAGGGGCTAAAATGTAATTGGTGAGGTATATCATCTTTATGTGGGTGAAAGCCTCATTAATCATATCATCTTCTTCTCTGCAAGTAAAAAACTCCATTGTTGAGCCAAGCCAAGTTTTTCTTTTCAAAATTCACCATAAATTATATCCCTACCCTTTCTTCAAAGTAATTGCACCAAAATGATGAGTGGAGCTTGAGGATTTCTTCTACCCAACCAAGAACACTTTCCATTGTTATATTCAATTGAGGCAAGTTGTTATGTTTCCCTTTTATGCATGCTCATATAGATATGTTACAATTGGTTGAAGTGTAATTGTTATTTGTGAAACCTAGTCAAGTTAATTGTAGGGTTTGCTAATTTGGGTGTTTAGTAGAATTGGGAACTTTCATTGAATTGAAATGGGTAAATGATTGTTGGGTGAAGATTGTAACATTCTTTTTGAAATTAAAGAGTTGGGTTGTATTGGGTAACCTATAATGAAGGAATTAGGGAGTTTTGTAGTTTGGATTGTGAACAATGGTGCCATCAAAGTGTTAGAACTTTTGGGTTGGAAGTCTGAATTTTTGGCTCACAGTTCGTACACAGGCTTGACATGCGGGCGGCCGCGCTCCGGCCTAGGCGGTCGCGCTCATCAAAGGAAAATTGGCCAAAACTCTCGGGCGCTAGGGCGGTCAGCAGCTCCAGCCACGGCGGCGTGCGGCCCCTGTTCCCAAACTTTGTTTCCTAAACTATTCTTACTTAATTACTTAGACTATTTTAACCTCATAGCACACCTTAATTATAGTATAAGAAAACAGTAACATTTTAATGCCGAAGATGCGTGGATTGAATCATGTATTGGTAGCCTTAGTGCTAAATATGGCGAATACTTTATTATGTTGCTATTTTATAAATGCTTGGGTGGAGTATGTATCCCTACTTTGGATCATACATTATTTTGTTAAACAAATATGTTATTATTGTGTTTAACTAGTTAAAGTCCAGCTGGTACTTGGTTGTCGGGCAATGTTATGGAATTATAATGGCACCGAGCCAAGTTCATTATAATACATACATTGGTAACTTGATTTTACCCTCCATTGGCCATGGATGGGATTAGTGGTGGCATCTTCTTTATGGAGATGGTTCTAGTTGCTTGGGGTTACGGCGAGTGTCGAGTCCACTATGATCTTGACTTGGTTATGGTTCGGAATCGCTTCATCAACTGCTGCTGCTGCTCAGAGTTGGATGACCCTTGTGTTTAAACCTTGGCTAGTATCCTTCTAAGTGTTAAATTAATGCACTTGGGTGATGTTATAAGTTGATTCTTCTTTTGTATCATAAGTGTTAATTATATGAACTATGAATGCTTTATATGCAATGCATGTCATATTGTTGCATATATAACAGCTTGTTGAGATTTATCTCACCCCGTCCCTTTTAATGTTTTAGGCAGGAGCGAGCCAAGGGTATAGGTCCGGTTGAGACTCGAGGAGGACGCCAGTTTAAGTTGTTATTTTGGGGTAAGAGTTTAGTGGTTACATTATGTAAATGTAAACCAAGGGATAGTACACCCAAGTTTGTTATGTAATCACTAAGTTTTTGATACCGTAAGTATTGTATATATTTGGAACTATGTTCCTAAGTTGTTATGGTTAATTGTGCACTCTTTCATGAAACGTTCTAAACTTTTATTTAAATTAATCAGGTTCTTATATTCATTATTTAGAAAGGATATTTTCGAAAAAGATTTTTTTTATTAAATATGGCGTCTCCAGCTTACGACTCGGACGTGTGGCCAAGTAGGTCCATGGATCGGGGGCGTGACACACCTTGCTATGGCAAGCCCACCCAAAACTATCCGAGTGGTCTCAAGTGTTTTAATCATGGATTGGCATAAAGAACTTAAAAGTTAAATGAAGGTTCTTTAAAGCAGATTATAAACATATCAAAAAGATAATCATAATGTACACCAGGTAAGTTTCCAAGAAAATAGGTGAGCCACAAGGACTGCTTAAATACCAAATCTTCCTTCGACAGAACTCTCCTAGTCATGCACAATTACAATACCGATTTGAATGCAACATAATCAATACTTTGTATACTGACTTGTTTCTTATAAACAATCAGACTCATAAACTGATTTGTTTCTCATAAACAATCAGATTCCTTCAAATTTTGTGTAAACTGACTTGTTTCTCATAAACAATAAGAAAACCAAAATTTTGATGTTTCAACTAAACATTTAACAAAACTTCTTAACACTTAAGAAAACATAATTCATGCATCGCAACAATTAATTAAAATCATATTTAAATTAATTAAGCATGCATAAACAAAGAATTAATCTAGCATAGCCCTATAAATTTAATTTCCAGAAATTTATAGCATCCAGATTAAGACAGAAACATATCAGATTGTAAACATTATCACAGATTAGCATGAAAATTCAACAAAACTGATACTGCCCAGATTGACAAAGAATGTCGCACGACCAGGGATTCCATAATACCTTTCTGTCGCACGACCCAACGAGACTACAGCCCATGGCCAACACATGTCGCACGACTTAGGTTGCCAGTTCGCAGATTTTTCAGATTCAATCAATTCTAATCACAAGGCAATTAAATCATATAAAACAACCCTTTTACAGATTTAATTCATCATAATCAGAAAACGATTTTCACATTGTTTCACATAAACAATTAAAATTCTATCGCATACAAAAACATGCAATAAGCATATAAACGATTTATATCTTACTTCTAACATGCCAATTCAAACTTAACCATACGAACGGGGCTCTGATACCACTGTTGGGTTTTATGGGTCCATGCGCAGCGGAATTAAGCATCTAATAACACAAAATCCAAGCCCTAAAATCCGTTCTATACGATTAAATTGTATTTCTATGAGATAGAATTTACCAACCTTTATTGCTTTCCGTTCTTGAGTTATCGAACAATTATCAATGTGATTTTGAATCACAAACTTCGATCTTCGAAAACTTGAATCTTCATATTTCTTTGAACAATAGAACTCTAGGCCTTGATCGTTGTACGAGCAAAGAACCTCTAGTAGTATCCACACGTTAGAATGAACCAAGAGCAGTTCTTAAGAATTGCTAGATTCTTAAACCTATGGAAGAATATTGAGAAACCTTTTGGTGAGATTTTCTTTCTTGAAAATTCGGCTAGCTTGATTAGGGTTACAGACATCATATTTATATTACCTTAATATAAGTATTTATTTCCTAATCATATTAGGAAACTAGTCTGAAAACCGCATCTGGCAGGTTCTGTCGCGCGGCGACACAAGCCACTTGGCCAGTTTTGTCGCGCGCCAAGGTATGCCACATCAGGAACTCTCAATCATTCTTCCTTTGGTTTAACCAATTCATTCTAGTTGTGTGTGACCCAATAGGATTATATTATGTTGGCAATGAGCTTGATCATATCGATCCTCATAAGACATAAGTGGACTCTAGCAAGCCATTATGTCTACCCAAATAATATAACGTAAGAGTTCACGTTTCCAATGGTACACTTCCATTTCTCCATTTGTCTCACGATGTTATATTGAACACAAGTCATGGTCCACGTCAACTTGTATTTGTTCAATGCTTTCTCGATCTTGAGTATAATGCTAATCCAATCGCATTGGGGTGTGGCCACACACTTTCATCATTATCACTCATCGAGGGGCCCAAGCAAAACATATCTCTTTCGAGGGACAAATTCCATCTTGACTTATCATCCTTCCCATCATGAATCCGATCATGCCAAAGATAGCCTTTATAAATATCGTGTTAAGATATCGTTTGACTAAAATAAAACATAACTTTCATCATATGTAAGGTGATGATAATCTCAGGTCTAGGGACTAAATGAAGTGACCATATGAGATTTAATTATGACATTTGACCATGACATAAATCTCATACGAGTCAAGTCCAGTCACTTGTTCACTAACAAGTACCCATAATTTCAATGTGCATCTCTATGCATAAAATCATTATATGATTATCCATTGACAATTATATTAATTATTCTCTTAATAATTAGGGACGGATATTATTACAATAAATATGCAAAATATATAATAATCAAATAATAAACTTAAACGATAAAGATGATACATAACGATTTTAAGTTAAACATAATTAAATCCTAGGGCATTACACCAACAGTAGGGGGTTCTTTTCTCACTACTCTCGATAGCCATTGCGTTGAGTTGTGTTTAGGTTTAAGGTTTCAAGATCACCGCTCTGATACCAAGTTAGAAATCAAGAGTAGGAGTGGGTAGAATTTTCTCTATGTATTCCATTTCCGCCAATGGCTTTATATACAACTTATTGATCTTGATAATATTTTGATATAATCTTGATATAAATCAATCCCTACAATCACGCTATCAATCCGTACAATTTGGCCAACTACTTGATACACACTATCAATTTCTACAATTACGCTAACTACTTGATATACATAAATAAAGACAATATATGTACAAAGAAAACGAGATATACGCGAGATCATGTCGAGCACTTTAGCACTCTCCTTTGCTTGTGCGCCCCTATCGCCCATGCTCATCCCTCCAGCGCCCATGCTCATCCCTCCAACGCCCTCAATGGTTCGTCCTGGCGCCCTTGAACACTTCTGGCGCCCTTCCTACTGGCGCCTTCCATGGTTTCTGGCCCTCTTAGGGCGCTCCTCCAACATAAATATGGTTGGGGTTAATTTTAATGTTATTTTTAAAAGACCATGCTTTTTTAAACTAATGTATTTTTATTGCGATAATTTTGTAATCCCAATTTGAATTTCCTTTTTTGTGTTATTATTTGAGAGAAGCGTGCCAAAATCCCCTTTAAAGAAATTCACTTGAAAACTGATTCAAATTCAATCACCATCGGCTTAGTTTAAAGAATAAAGAAAAAGCACTTTTCTATTAACTTTAATATACTACAAGAATGCGGTTGATTATTGACGAAAATTCCGTCACTAATTCATGTTTTTTGCTAATAACTTAATTTACTAACTAAATTACTTAGTCCGCGATTCCTGGAAAATGCCTTGTTCCTATTTTTAGTTGTGAGTGTTCACCGTAAGTGAATTTCATTGGTTGTAATTATAACTAAACATCTGCTAGAAATTACTGACAAGTAATTTATCAACTTTAAACAAAAGAAATAAAATTAAAATCTAATTCTATTTCACTTAATTTAACAATAAACATATAATATCATATGAAAGTTAAAGAGCATAATTGAAATGTTAATAGATTTTTCAAAAATGTGTCAGCCATAAGGATTTTTTTCTCAAATAATTCCATTTTAAAAATTTATTTTCCAAAATAACTCACATTTGAAACTATTTTTCAAAATGTCCCACTTTTTGAAACTCGCTACATGGTGTAGCGAGTTCAACATTTGACCGTTAAAACTCGCTACACCATGTAGCGAGTTTGGTTAAATTAAGAGTTTAGGTGTTTTAATTAATCAGCATAATTAACAAAGAGGAACTCGCTACACCATGTAGCGAGTTTGACCAAGGCTTGGTTACCTCCAACAAAATTCAAATAAACCCAAAAAATGGATCAATCTCTCCTCAGTTATATAAATTGTCGTACCAATTCCTCCGGCCAATCCTCCACCCCTCAATCTTCTCAATCCCGTCTCTCTCAATCCTCCAGTCCATCGGCTCTTATTCCTGGTCCCGTCGGTGTCGTACAGTCCGCCATGCACCGAAAAATCCTCGACCGTCAGAGCTTATCTTCGCAAGAATCCCCGATGGCAACACAAGAGTATATACGGTGAGCGATTGAAGATCCGGTGAAGGATGAAGATTTCCAAGACAGCCCTTGGCTCTCTGCAATAGAATTTTTCACTGAAGCCGGTACATATTATCCGTTGAGCTCTATCAAGAAGAAATGCCATAATATTGATACGGTGGATCAAGTATAATATCAAGATTAATTATAGTTAAATGTGTGTAAAGATAATTAATTTTTTACATTTATATATGTTCTATTAGGTTGTTGCTGTTATCAAGTCCTGCACACCAAATTGTCTTGGTGATCTTATGGTGACTTTAAAGGTTAGGATATGAGCTTAGTATGCTTTCTAGCATGGGTGAAATGTGTTTTAAGTTACTAATTGGGATAAAATTATTAGGATCCTACGGATACCATAGATTCTTCCATTCATCGAAAAGTGCTAACTGAGAGTGAATTTGCAAATGATATATATGTTTTTGTTCTGATACTTCAGAAGGTATGATATATTAAATAGTGGAAGTCAGTACACTTTGGAATCGTCATTAATACTTCCATCTAATTATTATTTTTGAATTTTTTAGGTTGTTGTTTTTGCCCCCACACGATTAGCACGTTATCTTAACATCACACTCAACAATACAAATTTTCTTAATTTTGCTGAATTGTTGGAATCATATAGTAAATGATGTTAAGCTCATTTGGTTTGCAGGTATTTCCTAAGAATAATGAAGTTAAGTGAATGCTAAGCTCATTTGGTTTATATGAATTTCCTAAATGTTTGAATGAATTAATATAAGATTTTCTATGTGATCGGGATGTGATCACTAACTTGATAATATTTATTTTAATGTTATTTTAGTTTTTTAAAATTATTTGGTACAGTTTATGTTTGGTTTTGTTGCAATTTTTCCTACCATCGTTTTTTAACACATAAAAAAATTTGTAAACAAAAACATAATTCATGAAGAAGAGTTGAATGTAATACAACTTCAAACAAACATTCTGACCTAAATCGCTACACCATGCAGTGATTTCACTCGGTCCATGAAACTCGCTACATGGTGTAGCGAGTTTAAGCTGCCATTTCCAGTAGATAAGGTTTCTACAGCAGATTCATTCTCATTCTCTCGTATCCCTCATACTTACTCTTAAAAAAAACAAATCTTCTTCACATCATTTAATTTTGTCAGAATCGTTGAAGATCAAGAATCAAGGTATATTAACATCATCTTAATCATTGTTTTCACTTGTGTTTAGATAAAAAAAATTTAAGTTTTTAACTGTATTTTAGTATATTATAGATATAAATGTTAGGGTTTTGTTATATAGGTTTTAACACTTTGATTTCGTAATGTAGGGTTAAAGATGAACGGGGGTCCAATCATTTTCATGTGTTATTGGGGAGGTGATGATGAACAACCATTTGATGGTCCTCATTTCAAAAAAGGACCAAAATGTGCAATTAGGGCTAGTTGTCGATGAAGATATAATGAGTTGATTGATGAATTATATAAAAAGGCGGGCTTAGATCGATCTCAATTTGATTTGGAAGTCATTTACAGATGTTCTCATACTTTTGATAGCGGGATTGGTGAGTACTTTCCTTTCCGTATTGAAGAAGATGCGTGTAAGTATATAATGTTCGATCATTTAGCTAAATTTGGGGGGATGGGTAATTTGCAACTGTATGTGGTTATAAAATTGATTGAAAATCGACCCAATCCAGAGTTTGAAACACTGCACACAGGGACCATTTATGGGTATTCACCAAGTGGTAACCGTGAGGCAGGGGTTGGTCCAAGTACCCAAACACTTGTATCAACCCAAACACCAAATTATGATGATGGGGTATGCCAAAATGACCCTGTTAATGACGATAATTCTGAAGATGATGTAAATTAATTATGAAGAAGAAGAAGAAGAAGAAGAAGAAGAAGACACTGATGTAGATGCAATGCTAGACAATGATGATGATGAATATCAGGAGGGTAGTAGTGATTCTGATGTCGATTTAGGAGAGGGTGATAATGGGCCGATTGATGATGACGTGGAACACCTTTTGTTCATTATGAAGTGCCGGAAAATCGAAAGTATGAAAGAGCGAATTATCCCTTTTACAGTGATATTGGTAGTTCTGCTCGACAAGAAGAAGGCTTCATTGATTACCATAATGCACCTAGTTTTCCAGTTTGGAATCCGGATAACCATGAAATTGCTAAAGGGATACGCTTCTCTGGCAAGAACGAGGCGCAATTTGATTTAAAAAGGTACCATACTGGCACCAATTGTCGGTTCAGTGTAAGAAAGATCACAACTCACACATGGGTAATTGAATGTCTATTGAAAAAAATTTCATGCAATTTTTATATTCGTGTGAGTAGGAGGAAGTTTGGCTATTGGGAAGTGACCGAGTATAAGGCTCCTCATTGCTGCTTATATTCTGGAGAAAGTCGAGATCACCCCAACCTAGATGCCAGGTTTATTGGTCGGGAAGTAGTTGGTCTTAATTAAGGCCGATTCAGATGTCAAGGTTGGAGTTATTATTGCACACATCAGTAGTAGGTTTGGAAAGGAAATTACCTAGGCATGGTGTGGAAAGCAGAAGGGCATTGCAAAGGTTTTTGGAGATTGGGAGGAATCTTATATAAGATTACCCCGCATCCTAGCAGCCATCCAAAAATACAATCCCAGCAAAATTGTTGAGTATACTAAGGTAAGTTCATTACCGATACTTGAAGAATAACGAGAAAGGTGGGACACATCAGGTAAGGAGTTTCAACAATCATGAAATGTGGGTGTATCAAGTGACAACCGTACGTTAGGGTGATAAAGGTGGAAATATTCAGATTGTCCGTTTTAATGAGCGTACCTGCACATGTGGTAAATGGGTTGCCTATCACATGCCATGTTCCCATCTTCTTGCATGTTGCCATGCACAACATCTTGATGGTTGAGATTTCGTTTCGTTATTTTTTAAACTGTTAGGGAATACTACAAGATATGAAAGGGGACATTTGAACCATTACACCACGAGGACTATTGGGGTGTGGATGTTTGGTGCCACGTTTTTTCCCTAATCCCCACCTTCGACGTTCTCCGAAGTCCGCAGCCTAGATCAAGACGCTTCCGCAATTGTATGGACTTTCAAGCAGATAAACGGAAGACTCTATGCTCATCATGCAAACAAGAAGGCCACAATCGCCGTAAATGCACGAACATTAGGGAGTAGAAGAATGTTTTCCATGTAATTTATGTTTGAGTTGTTAGATTTACTTTCTATTTCATTTTGATTTCGTTTGAGTATGACTTAGATGTAATTTTGATTGTTTATACAGTTTGTGTTGTTTGAATATGACTTTGTTTTTCATTTGGATTTGGTTTGAAAGTTTATGTTTTGCAAAATAACAGTTATGTTAAAAATTTATGTCCATGACAAACTGTAATGAAAGTGTATGAAGTTTCTGCCTAATATGAAGTTTCTGCCAAAAAAAAACCCTGTTCAAAGTGAAGTCGCTACACGGTGTAGCGATTTCACTAAACTCGCCACACGGTGTAGCGAGTTTAGCGAAATTGCTACACCGTGTAGCGATTTCACATGAACAAGTTTTCACAGCATCAACAAACTTCAGTCATCCCACCTACACACAAAAATTTCCATATCCAATATCCAATATATCAAACTGTAAAACCTGTACAATATACCATAACACACACCTACACATCTACATACATGTACTAAAGTGTAAAAAAAATATACAAATATCCAAATAAAAACTAAAAAATCATAGTTTCACATATTACAAATAACAACTAATACTACAGTTTTATTACATCTAAATAAAAAATAGTTTCACCTATTTCTCCTCTCATAGTCAGCCTGGGTGAACTTCCTCGTCGGTTGCTGCTGTCGAGACCCTCTTCTAATCAACTCCGCCCGTTGAGCAGGGGTAAGTCGTACCCCACTAGATGAAGTCGCAGCCGGATCAGAGAAGGGTATAGTGCCCTCAAAGTGAGTCCCGCCAGAAGAAGTCAAACTCGGATCGGAGAAGGGTCGGATCCCTGCTTGTGATGTAGATAGACAAACCCTAAAGCCACTTCCACTCCCCGAATATACTCTGAAACCCATAGTGGGTCCAGGGGGAGGGTCTGGTTGGGCACTCCGCCTACTCGCACTCCCACTCTCCCACCCAATCCACCCACTCCCACTCCCCACCCACTCCCATCCCCGCAGCTACTCCCACTACCACTAAATTGACTCTGAGTCCACTGTGACGGCTATTCAAATAGTCCATCATCCTGGGTCTGGGCTTGAGGCTCTGGCTCTGGGTCGATGTGAGGCTTGGGCTCTGGCTCGTCAAGCAAGTCCATTTGTGGTTGTGGTTGTGGCTGTGCACGACGTCTAACACGACGCTATCGAGTTTCTACCCCCTATGCGTGATCTATCGGTGGGGGAGGTGCTGCAGCAGCCTCAAGGCGTTGTTGTTCCCTAACTCCCGTGAGCGTGTGTCTAATAATCCTCTGTATCTTAGCTTGTCTGGCATGCTCCTCCTCCTCATTGTTGACATGCAAATGTTGAAGGTTCTGCACCTGTTTTTATATCAAAAAAATAAGTATGAGACATAAGTTAATAAATTGAAGTTTTGTTTTAAAAAAAAAACTAGAAATAATAACTTGAAAAATGTAAATACTTACCACGGCCTCTAGGCAAGGGGCAACTGACCATTATCTAGCGTCCTATATATGAATGAGGTTCTGCACAAACCTGCACGTTATGCTCCGATACCACATCATATATGGATTGGTGTAATGCTTATCGTGAAAGCCTGGGACCCGCGAAACCAGAAAGTGTCGTCGTTGTCCCAGAGTGCAATGTATTGTCGATTGCAGTCGCTCCAAATCACGAGATTGTTTCTACGCCTATCAACTTTGTGCAAGTCTGGACGAGTGTTGCACGGTTCTGGGATCCCCTGCAGCAAGCCAAACTACCTCATAACACAATCCGACAAATGTCACTCTATCCTCTCAAAGCATATAAGAGGGACCCGCGCCATCCATAGACATGTCCCGGAGTGCAGTAGGCCAGAGCATATCGAACTCTATAAGGCTGTCACACAACCTGATCATCGGTTAGCTTGGCCAGCTGATCACGATAGTCTCGCAGGTTATGGGCAGTAACCTCCCTGAGATACAATGATGAATGGGGCCACCTGAAATTTCATAAACAGAATAATTATAAGAAAAAGTTAAAAAAAAAAAAACTATAACGACAAGAAAATAACGTATGATATATATACTTGCATCCTAATGGCATGTGCTCGAAGTCTGGATCTCTGTTTCGCCTACGAATTCTAGGTTGCACACATAGCAACCGATCCCAAGCCCAAATCTATATCAATAAAATCTATATCAAATACTATAAATAATGTCGATAATTTGAAATCAAACTTAAAAACAACAACATCATGAATATTAAAATGAGATAAACATACCTGTAGAATGTTGAGAAATCCTTCGCATTGTCTCGTCAAAGGGTTAGTTGCACTACACAGCTCTCGATATAGAAAAGCCAGCGAAGCACTTCCCCAAATGTACTGCCAGACACTCGAAACCTCCCCAAGCAGAGGGAGATAACACAACTTAACCTTGTTGTTCGTACGATCAGGCATCACCGTAAAACCCAAGATGAGCATGATATATGCCCGTACGTACATATCAACAAGGTCCTGGGGGGAATCATCAGCTAGGTCATGGAAGTGTGAAAATTGGCTCGTAATCCACCGTAGCTTTATACTACTCCCATCCATATCTCTGGGAGATGGGACAGCCCCCAAAAGCTGCTGACATACATCCCGCCAGTCTACAAGTGCTGGGATGTCAGCATCTCTAACAGCATCCCCATCAATCGGCAACCCAGAAATCATGTCGATATCCTCTAGGGTGATCGCCATCTCACCAACCGGGAGGTGGAATGATTGGGTCTCCGGACGCCATCTCTCGATCAAGGCCTCCAGCAACCCAAAATTGTATTGAATCCTCTCTATGTAATGAACTCCAGCAAAGCAACACTCGGATAATCTCGACAAAATCCTCGGTGCTAGTCTATCTGGCAACGTGGTGCCACGACGAAATGAGAGCGTACTAGCAACCTCCACTCCGGCCCAAATAAAACGAGCTATGTGGTTCTCTTGCTTGGTCAGAACAGAGTTATCGATAGGCCCGAGATCAATGAAGGAATCCATCTGTTTCAACAAAAGAAACTCAATTTCAATATCAAATAAATATATACTCCCTCCGTCCCACAATAATACCGAAAAATTTCCCTTTTGGGCGTCCCACAATAATCAATAACTTTCCCAAAATGGAAATAATTTTATTACTTCTTTATTCACCCTACCCCACCCAATTAATATTAAACCCACCCATTTCATTTAATTAACCTAACCACTCTTTCTCTCTCATCTCTCTAACCATCAGTTCTACTATTAATTATTTTTCAAAAAAACATAACCTCACCACTCTCTCTCTCATCTTTCTTCATTTCTAGGGTTCTTTACATTTCAAGAGAACTCCTTGTTCTCTCCGTCTCTCTTAGCGCCGTTCATAGATCGATGTCCCAAAACCCCGGATTGAGTCCTTCCACTACTGTAATTCACAATCCTTTCAAAGACCTACCATCTTTCCTCTGTTTTTTTGCAATTTTTGGCCGCCATGGCTGCCATGGCCGTGCCGGAGATTATGTCTATTTCTGACTTATTGCAGTCGGTAATAGACGGCGAACAACAATACTCGCCTGGCTATGTGAGATTTCTCGAGGCTTGCTCTAAGATCCCTGGTTTGGCTGTGAAGAGGGTTGTTGGTGTGGGTGATTTTCCTTATTTCGAAGAGCCCCCAAAATCTGATGAAAAATCTTCTTCTTCGGCTTTGGTTGAGCCGAAAATGCTCGGTGAGCCACCATTGTCGCCGGGTTATGAGAATTTTTTGAAGGAAACAGAGCTTCTCCTGGGTTAGAATGAGAAGAACTCAGAATCTGTCCGTGATTTTGTGTCTTACGAAGATTATTGTTTGGCAAAATCAGGTTTCATCTTCTTTATTCTCTCTTTTAGCCTTTTACAGTAAGAGTACCACTTGGGTTTTTGGAATTAAATGGTTGGTTGTGAAATGATAAAAAAATGGCATGATTTCTGTGATTAAATGTTGTGTCCCCCATACTATATGCCATGTTATATGAATTTTCTTTGAGAGCTTGCTGATAATTCTTGGTATCTGGCATGGATTTTGGTTGAATGTGCTCTATGATGAATTTTCTCTGAGAGCTTGCTGATAATTCTTGGTATCTGGCATGGATTTTGGTTGAATGTGCTCTATGATGAATTTTCTCTGAGAGCTTGCTGATAATTGTTTGTACTGCACTTGGTTTGGCTTTACATGGTGAGATGTGCTCTTGAATTTGGTTTTGGTCTGCTATGCATGCTTTATGACTAGAAATGGTGAGATGTGCTCTATGATGATTTGATGCTTGAGAGTAGTAGCCATAATTTATGAGAGTAGTCCATTCTTACAAAAGTATTCTACTTGGTTTGGCTTTACATGATTTCTACTTGGTTTCAGAAGTACTCTATGATGATTTTTTTCTGAGAGTAGTCCATTCTTACAAAAAACAAAAAGAAACCACCTTTTCAATCCATTCAAAAGATTTTAAAGAGTAAAACGGGCTAACTCAATGGCTGCCATCATGCCTTCTAGTCCTTCAGCTTGTCCATATGCCTCCAAGTACAGTATGCATTCTCTTACCAATTCAGGATTGATTACAATGCTATCTGGCAGTTCTCCTCTTCGGTCCAATGCTTGCTTTCCAATATGTGAGAGTTTGAAATCATTTCCACCTTTCACCTTCATAATATTTTCCATGTTTTTTTGCAAACTGAGAAATACATAGTTGAGTGTCTTATGTGATAGCTTTGCATAAGAGTCTTCAACTGCTTTGATCAATTCCTCCACTGTCCTAGCTTCCACATCATCCTTCAATGAGTCTATAGACCTAAACCAGCCTAGGTCATTGATATTAGTGTCAGGTGAGTTTGGTGGCTGGAAATTAATCTGAATGTTGAAGCCATCCTCCCTTGTCGCCGATCCGAACTCTGGATCATTGTTGGTGATGTGGGGTGGGGCATTGTCCCACTGGATTGTGATATCTTTGCTTGAATTTTGTGGCCATTTTGATTTGATAGCAGGAATTACCTACAATAAGAACATGGAGAAATGCATGATTAAAGTGAAATAGGCAGACTAAATAATTTTACACGGTAGTACTTTAAATTGCTGATCTTACTTGGTTTAGCACCATGGCTTTGGTAACTTCTTTGTTAACTGAATCTAGTGGCTTTGTGACTAGAGTTCCAGCAACTCTGTTTCTGCTATTTCTCTTTGCTGGTTCTGTTTTTGAAAATGGCCACATGCCTATCTTTCCATCAAATATCATCTCCCCCTCATCATTATAATGTGGCCTTGTTACGGCACACATGAACATCACTTTTGTGATAAATCTTTTTGATTGGCATGCTCTATATGGCTCTTGTTCTCCGGTATAAATGTAGTACTTCTGATTGCATTTTGTGATGTAAAACCATTTTTCATCCACATGTATATCATGTGTCATGCTTTTGAACTTTGGGGTGCATGTTTGTTCATCAAAATAAAGTGCTGAAATGCAAAATTTAAGCCTTGAAAGCTGATTTTCTGGGGTTAGGGCTGGATGTATGGCATTAGTATGGTGTTTGATCACACCTTTTTTATTCCACCTCCCAATGGTACTCTTACTAACTCCCATGGCTACTCCTAAATTTCTGATTGTTTTTCTTTTGCTAAATTCGTTTCCTTTCATTTTTTCAAGATCAAATACCACTCTTTTTTTTTTCTATACCCAATTTTTTTGAAGCAAAAGAAAGAGGATTACCTAGTTTTGTTTGTTGTTTAATGTGTAACCATACAGCATAAACTGTAGACTCAGCAACATTAAAATGGATTGCTACTTGACTTACTTTGCCTTTTGGAAGCTTTTCATCTACAACGGAAATCAGCAACATTTGTGCCATCAACATTTTTTCCTCTGCTGTAAGATCTTTTCTACCCATTTTGATTGTTGGTGGTGGAAATTTAGAAGGTCTGTTTTCCTCTGCTGTAATTCTTGGTATCTGGCATCATGGATTTTGGTTGAATGTACTCCTATTTAAAAGGTGAATGTGTTTGTGCTTTAGAAGGTCTGTTTTCCTTTTCAAATGATTTGTATTTAAAGGTTGATTGTATTTTTAGGAGGGAAATGTAATTGAAAATGGTTCCTTATTGTGGAGGGAATTTTAAATTTTTGGATGTAAAAAATTGTACATTGTGATGTAAAAATTTGTACTCAGCAGGATTATTATTTATAAAATGGCTGATTGGTACTACTACTTTGTAATTACTACAGGCAGGAGTATTTTGGAGGGAAAGGGAGGAGAGAGAAAGGATTACTTCCATTTTAAAAAAAGTAATCCTTTCTCTAATCTCCCTAATTAATCTCCTCAATCCTTTTCTTTACTGTAAAAAAGGACATTGTCTTCATTCCCGTGCCTTGCCAAAATTTCTATATAAACCTGGGACGGAGGGAGTATATAAACATAGAGACTTTGAAATATCAATAGCAAATATTTCTACTTCTCCAAAATTGAGTATCAAATTGAGTTCAAAACCCCAAACTTTCAATATACCACAATGGTGTTCAAATATACCAACTATTGAGTTCAAATATACCAAAAATGGAATTCACATATACCAACAATTGGGTTCAAATATACCAAAAATTGAGTTCAATAACAACAATAAAGTGAGTTCAATATCAACCTAAATTGAATTGAAGTATACTAACAATTGAGTAAAAAAACATGTATGTAAACTTACAAGTTGATGAAAATAATGGCAAAATTGAGTTTAATATAAAAGTATACTAACAATTGAGTTTAAAATATATCAACAATTGAGTTGAATAAACCTAAATTGCAAGTAAACAAATACTCAAATCAAAGCAAAATCAACACAAAATGAAGTAAAAAACATGAATGTAAACTTACAATAACAAAATTTTGGAAATGAAAAGCTTGAATTTGATGAAAATAACGGTAAAATTTCTCCTTCTTCTCTCTTTCTTCTTCCACCGGCGGCTGTGGTCTTTAGGGTTTTTTTTCTTTCTTCGAACAGACTGTAAGTCGGAAATGAAAAAATGAGATTTTTGAGAACTCGCTACACGGTGTAGCGATTTTGACTGTAACCGGTCAAACTCGCTACACGGTGTAGCGAGTTCTTCTTTACTTAATTACAGTGATTAATTTCAAACGGCAAGCCATAATTACATCGTAGCGAGTTTCCAAAAAGTTGTCATTGGGGTGTAGCGAGTTTCCAAAAAGTTGTCATTTTGAAAAATAGTTTGAAAAGTAAGTTATTTTGAAAAATAGATTTTTTTTAAAAAAAAATTATTTCTAGAAAAAAATCCAGCCATAAGTGAATTTTTACATAGTAATATGAATGTTTCATTTTACGTAACTTTAAAAGGCCATAAGTAATTCATTCTATTGTTTGATTGCATAAGTTTTAAATATGAATTTAAAATACGAGAGATTTACAAATCCGACCTTAGCTCAGTTGGTAGAGCGGAGGACTGTAGTGTGTTGAGCAGTTAATCCTTAGGTCGCTGGTTCGAATCCGGCAGGTCGGATTATTTTTTCCAATATTAATTGACAACAGTATTGGTCTGAGCTGTGGGGAACCTAACTATTTTTTTATTCAAAAGAAAATATTTCCTATGACTATATACTCTCTGTGAATTGAATGTCATTTTATTTTTTGTTTTTTCTATTAAAAATCAACATTTTCAAAATAACCCTTAAATTCAAAATAGCATTCATTTTGGGACGGAGGGAGTATACATATATTGATAACTGACAACTGAGAAAATAACACCCTTTTAAACTGACAACAAATTCAAATCAAAGCTCAGATTACAGAACCCTTTTTATTGAGAGTTATTTGATTCGATCGGGTATTCTATGTTAATCTACAGACATGATACTGAATATGAAAACAACTTGTCTCCAACATGAATATAGAACAGTCCTGTGATGACAGGGAGATCATCTACCACCTGTTTTTCTTTCAGGGAAGTAGGAGAATCTTTCCGATGTATTGACTGGTTTCCATGATCTGATGAGCCTCTGCTGCTTCTGATAGTGGTAGATACTTGTGAACCACTGGTTTAACCTTCCCAGCTACGATAGCTGGCCAAACGTTCTTCTCCACTTCCCCCACTATTTCAGCTTTGTTTTCCACGCTTCTGCCTCTCAAACTAGCCGCTGCACGTAGACAATCAATTTTCATTCAAACGCAGTATATTTCCTGTGTGTGCGTGAGAGAGAGAGAGAGGGGGGGGGAGAGACTAGTGTTATTGGTAGTACTTTTAATGATGTATCAATAATTAGTTTACTATGAACAATATTGTTACTTTAATCTTTTGTGACATTCACCAACTCCGTTTGAAAGTAGAATCTGACGGTGTTTGTCAGATCCCTAATGAAAAGAATCTACTCTCTCCGTCATTAAATAATTGTCCACATTTTCAATTTTCAAAGAAAATGAAGGATGTTTGCTTTTTATGCACCTTTAGGCTGTAGGATTTAGAAAATCCCTTGGGTTGTTTATTTACAACCTCTTAATAAGGAAAAAGAGTCCTATTCTAATAAGGAGAAGGAGTTTCCTTATTCTAATTATAATACTCCCTCCGTCCCTAAAAGATTGTCCTGTTGTACATTTTGCAATTATTAAGGAAGAGTTTCATCTTCTTGTACCTTATTAGATTTGCACTAACATTCATGCCTAAATTTAGAAATGGGACATACTTTTTGGGACAAGTCAAAATGGCAAATGGGACAATCTTTCAGGGATGGAGGGAGTACAATATTTAGTTGCCTAATCTAAATACATGAGAATATTAACAAGAAATAATCTAGAGAAAGTCAAACAAGTAACATTAGGAAACTTTAGGAGGAGATTCCGTAATATCCTTAATACGCCCCCGCAAGATGGACGATCCTTGGAGAAGACCAATCTTGGAAATGAGTTGATCGAAGCGTAAACGAGATAGTGGTTTCGTTAGAACATCAGCAAGTTGGTCATTACCAGAGATATGTTGCACACGGAGAGAGCCAGACTGAACCTGTTCACGAACAAAATGAAACGAGAGAGCCACATGCTTCATCCGAGAGTGAAAGACCGGGTTTGCTGAATAAGTTGTGTGGCACCAAGGTTGTCACAATATATAACAGGCGGAGAAGTAAGTGAAATACCAAGCTCAATAAGCAGATTTCGAACCCAAGTAAGTGAAAGACCGGGTTTGCTGAATAAGTTGTGTGGCACCAAGGTTGTCACAATATATAACAGGCGGTGAAGTAAGTGAAATACCAAGCTCAATAAGCAGATTTCGAACCCAAGTAATCTCAGCAGTGGTGTCAGCAATGGCACGAAACTCGGCCTCAGTGGTAGAGCGGGCAAGAGCACGTTGCTTGCGAGATGACCAAGTAACCGGGTTACGCCCGAAGAAAACAAAAAAACCAGAGGTGGATACAAAATCATCCTTGTCACCAGCCCAATCGGTATCACAATATGCATGAAGAGAGGGGAAAGACGCAGAGTAAATCTGGAGACCCAAGTGCATAGTGCCATGAAGGTAGCGGAGGAGCCGCTTGAGAGCAACCCAGTGAGATGATTAGGGATTTTGCATGAACTGTGCAAGTTTGTTCACCGAGAAGGCAATGTCAGGGCGAGTAAATGACAAGTATTGAAGACCTCCAACAATAGCACGATAGGAAGTAGGGGATCAATAGCGGGAGTGGTAGTAGATCTCACAAGGGGTGGTGATGTGACTATAGGGGTGGGGAGTGGTTTACAGTCAATCATGTTGTGACGGGTGAGAAGATCATGGATGTACTTCGTTTGGGAGAGGAGGATGCCATTTTTGTTGGGGACAACCTCAACACCCAAGAAATATGACAGAGGACCAAGATCTTTGAGAGAAAAATGCTTGGACAAGCTAGTGATGAATGACTGAAGGAGTGTAGGCGATGGTCCGGTGATAATGATGTCATCAACATAAACCAAAAGAAAAATTGGGGTCGGTGTTTTGTTGAATATAAAGAGGGAGGGATCGGCTAGGGAGGGGTGAAAGCCATAAGTGGTGAGGTAGATTTTGAGTTCTTGGAACCAAGCTCGAAGTGCTTGTTTGAGACCATAGATGGCTTTAGAGAGATGACAAACGTGAGAAGGGTTAGTGGAGTCCTCAAAGCCGGGGGGTTGTGTCATAAAAACGGATTCAGAGAGCGAGCCTTGAAGAAAGGCGTTGTTGACATCAAGCTGGCAGAGAGGCCAGTGATTGGTTGTGGCAAGGGAGAGAAGGAGCCTGACAGTAGCGGGTTTGACAACAGGACTGAAGGTTTCAGTAAAATCAATACCGGGTAGTTGGTGAAAGCCCTTGGCTACAAGCCGAGCCTTGTATTTCTGAATTGTATTGTCAGGGTTGTTTAATGGTGAGCTCATGTTGGATGAGTTTTTCATGGAGGGCTTCAAAGGATATGGGGTTATCACGGGCGTGGGTTGAGTCTATGACGGGTTTGAATGTTTCATAATCTAGACCTTTGAGGATGTTGTAGGTTATGTCTTCGGAATCCATGGGTTTACCTAGGATGGCGAGTATGTCGGTGTAGGATTTGACGGCATTTATGTATTCCGAGATGGAGAGTTGGTTTTTGGTAAGATTGGCAAGGATGTCCTTTATTTGAAGAATGTGGCCACGGGAAGGGTTGGCATATGTGGCTTTAAGGGTGGTCCAAGCTTCATGGGAGGTGGTGGCGTGGTGGACAAGGGGAGCTACGGTAGGATCTAAGGTACCTATGAGGGCCCCAAGGATGAGGAGATCTTGGTGAGACCATGTAATGGCGGCCGGGTTAAGGATAGATATAATGGTGGCGGGTTTAGCCGGTTCATCGTCGGTTTCCGCGACGGCAGGATTGGCGGTGGTAATGCTATTCTCGGGTTTGGGGTGGGTGCCATCGACAAACTTTAGAAGGTCGAGGCCAAAGAGGATAGAGGTGATTTGGGATGCCCATGTAAGGTAGGTAAGGGGAGTAAGGGAACGGCAGTAGGATAAATTAACTAAGAGGAGGGGTTAATCGGGTTCGGCGGAGTTGGGGATGGTGGAAGAGGGAGAGCCAGCAATAGGGGAGAAGGGGAGGGGCTGCCGAAAATTGAAGGGATTTTAGGCTATGGATCTTTGTTGCTCTGATACCATGTAAGATTTAGAAAACCCCTTGGGTTGTTTATTCACAAACTCTTAGTATATATACAAGAGAGAGTCCTATTCTAATAAGGAAAAGGAGTCCTATTCTAATAAGGAGAAGGAGTTTCCTTATTCTAATTATAATACAATATTTAGTTGCCTAATCTAAATACATGAGAATATTGACAAGGAATAATTTAGAGAAAGTCAAACAAGTAACATTAGGAAACTTTAGGAGGAGATACCGTAATATCCTTAATATAGGCTCCGTTTGTTTCAACGTAAAATATTTTCCGAAAAATGATTTCATGTAAGATGTTTTCCGAAAAATGAAGACGTTTTCCGAAAAATGAAGATGTTTTCCTGAAAAATGAAGATGTTTTTCGGAGAATGAAGATGTTTTTCGGAAAATGAGATAAACATGTTTTCGGCTATTTGGTAAGGAAAATATTTTCCGAAAAATATTTTCATGTGTTTAATGAAAATATTTTTCGAAACCGAATATTATTAGATTAATGTGATAATATATTTTTATTGAAATGAGTGTCTTCAAAATTATATTTTCTTGAATCATTAATTTTTTTTATAAAAACTTTTTTTCCTTTTCTTCTTTAATTTTTCTTCAAACCAAGTGATTTTTTAGATAATTGTTATAATGTAGATTTTTTAAAAAAAATCAGGCTTAAAATATTATCCATCCACTTTTTTTACACAATTTTTGAGTTTATTATTGATAATTTATTTGTTAATTAAGACTTCAAGAAAAAAATAAAATAAGAACTGAGTTTATTGAACCATCTTCTTAAAATTATATATATATATATATATATATATATATATATATATATATATATATATATATATATATATATATATATATATATATATATATATATATATATATATATGAGTTGTACATTGTGAAATATGAGTTGTACATGAAGGGCACAATTTTCCTGAAAATGTTTTACTTAGGAAAAATCCGTAAGTCATTTTCCTTAGAAAGGGCGTAAAATGTTTTCCAAAAAACGTTTTCTCCATTTTCCGGAAAATAACCAAACACCGGAAAATGGGGAAAACGTTTTCCAGAAAATGAGTTATTTTACGAAAAACGTTTTCCGGAAAACAACCAAACACTGTAAAACGAGTTATTTAGGGAAAACAATTTCCGGAAAACGTTTTACGTCGAAACAAACGAAGCCTTAGGATCACACATACACACATACCCATACTGTGAACAACTACGTCATTGCCAAGTACAAATTCGGACATGATAGTTTAGAAGGTGGCACAAGTAACTTCACCAGAAAATGGACAATCATATTTAGGGACAGAAAGTGTTTATTTTGTTACCACTTAGCAGCACCATAGATATTACTCCCTCTGTTCAAAAGTGACGGTCCAAAAAATTGTCAAAATTTACTCTTGAGCAAGAACAAATTTGAAAATTGTTTGGGCATTCATCGTGGGACGGAGGGAGTAGATAAGTAGAAATAGAGGATATACCCGTAGCATGCATGTATAGATAAAGGGTTAGTGTACATACACTGTACTGTAAGTCGTTTTGCCAGCAACGCCACCAGATTTACTTCTGCTATCGCCCCACCCATAAAGCCAATGATGAAAAGCCTTCCACCAATATTTAGGCTGTCAAGGTTCTTTTGTAAGTAGGGACCACCAATGTTGTCCAGTATAACATCAACACCTGTAGTTTGACATTTGGTCAGAGCTTCTGATTCAACTGATTATAATTATACTCCATCCGTCCCGGAAAGTTGTCCCACTCTAAATTTCATGGTCAACTCAATGGAACTTTGACCATAACTTTATGAAAACCTAATTATCCTATGTAAATTAAACATTGTGATTGATAGTATTCCTAACGGTGAATCAATAAGAATTTTTTGAATTGCATTGGAATAATTAGGAGAACTGCAAACAAAAAGGATACACAGTAAAAGTTACCTCTTCCTCCAGTTTCTTCCTTAATGCGTGAAACAAAATCTTCAGTCTTGTAGTTGATACCAACATTAGCACCAAGCTCCTTGCAAACTGCTAATTTTTCCTCACTACCTGATGAATAGGATTGTAAACAATTCCTTACTACCACATGATTCAATTTAAACTCATGGCACAAATATATATCAAGAATAATATGATTAATGTACCTGCAGTGACAAATACTTTGACTCCAAGATATTTAGCTATTTGAATTGCAAATGTGCCAATGCCGCTAGACCCTCCGTGTATCTGAAAATAAACAAGTTTTCAGCTAACAGCGCTGACCAGAGCCTTTGGTTGTAACTCTAAAAAAAATGCCATAGATTTGATAATTGTAAAAAGAGGCAAACAATACACAAGCACTTGACAAGATCCGAAATGTTTCCCCCGTAATATAGTAACATCATTCTACCGTATCATTAAGTAGTATCCTTTTTTTGTGAAATTACTATGATATCCCTTGTCAATCATCATGTTCTATAGCAATCATGATGTCATATGGCAAGATAATTAAGGGTATTTGAGTATATATGCTACTAAAAAGGCTTAGAAGCCAACTTTCTTAAATGTCCACCGACATTAAACTGAAACATAGACATTTATTTAGGGATTAAGAGAGTAATATTTAAAGGTAGCGAGAGTTCATTATCACTCAACTCCCTTGTCTACGTGCTTCAACAAAACTCACTAGCTTAAACATAAATTCTCCTCATATACACATTCGCATCGCTAATCCCTCTATTCTTCTTGGTACATCCCAAAACAAAACCCTCTATTTCAAAAGTAAGCAAAACAAATTTCAGGCTAATCTAGTAATCTCTCATCATTGCGGCAAAAAAGTTGGAACACCTATAACTCCAGTTGTAATATTCGATTCCAAGGATACCCATTGTAAGGCAATATTCGTTTTAGGAAAATCTTAACTATTCAACAATATGCTCTGACAGAGAGGAGTAACCACACATCGGTCTACTGGCCATTAAACTTCGAGAACTCCACTTTATTTAGCAATCACTAATGCAATAACAAATATAACTGCAGATCACACTCAAAAGAATAAAGAGTTAACAAAATACCAGAAATGTCTCCCCTTTGGATAGCCGGCTCATCATAAAGACAGTTGACCAGACAGTGCATGCAACCTCAGGGAAGCTAGCCGCATCTTTCAATGAAACACCAGATGGAACAGGAAGAACTTGACCAGCAGGTACAGCTACCTTTTCAGCATACCCTCCACCACTTAGAAGAGCACATACCTACACACCACAACTTCTTCCACTAGTATTAGAATACCTATAATTGCTCTGTTCATGCTGTTGAAATGAATCAAAATTTAAATTCAGTAAGGGTGTGTTTGGCAACCCAATTCCAAGCTTTGGAATTGAAAATGGTTAATGATAAGAATATGTAAATATTATCTTTTTATTTTGAATATGTTTTTGTATTTGTTCTTTAGAATCTTCTAGATATCTTAGGCCTAAAGTCATGGGATTTATCTTTTGTATTTCAATTTATAAATAGGTTGTAACAAGTGATTGAATTCAATTAATGAAAATATTTCTTTCATATCTTAGCCCGATTGTCAAACCCGTCACAGTCCGCCTCCTTCTCTCCCTTGCCCCCTAAGCCAAGGATGGTCTCTCCGTTAATTAGACATCAACAACACCTTCCTTCAAGGCAACCTTCATGAAACTGTTTTTATGCCTCAACCCCTCGGCTTCATTGATGAAGCCAACCCAACTCATGTGTGTCGACTCACCAAAGCCATATACGGCCTCAAACAAGCACCTCGTATTAAGAATATTAAGGAAACTCAGTTTCCCAAAGTTATTTGTTTGACTTTCTCTAGATTATTCCTTGTCAAGATTCTCATGTATTTAGTTTAGAAAACTAAATATTTGTATTGTATTTAGAATAGGAAGTTCCTTTTCATTATTAGAATAGGACTCTCTCTTGTATAAATATTGGAAGGTTGTGAATAATAAATCAAGGATTTTTCAATTTTCACATGGTATCAGAGCATTAAGATTCAAACCCCCTCCCCCTAAAACCCCCTCAATTTTGGCAGCCCTCCCCCCACCCTTGCAATGGCCGGAGCTTCCTCCACCATTCCAAACGCTGCCCAACCTGACCAACCCCTCTTCTTGGTCAACCTATCTTATTGTCGTACCCTCAATCCCGTCGCTGAAATCGACGATGAACCGGCCAAACCGACCCCCACCACCCCTCTCCCCACCACCGCCTTCACCGCCCAAACTCGTCCATCACCCAACCGCAACTCCTACCGCACCACCAATCCCTCCCCATCCTCTAGCTCGAACCCCTCACCCCTCCCCCTTAAGGGTAAGTGCCAATACTGTCGTAACATTGGCCATGTCCTCTTCCAATGTCGCCAATTTAAGCGCGACCACCCCACCCTAAACTTCTCCCCTTCATCGCCAAAACCGAAACCCACAACCTAATCCCCAAGCCCACACCGCCGCCTATCACAACCCCTCTTCCCCTCCTTCTTGGCTCATCGATAGTGGTGCAACCAATCACATCACAAATAACCTTTCCAACATTGCCTTACACACACCCTACAATGGCAGTGACGACGTCATTATCGGAGACGACTCTTCCCTTCCTATATCTCACATAGGTTCTTTCTCTCTCTCCACGCCCTCTTCTCTTCTTCAATTCAATAGTGTCCTACATGTTCCTCTTATTACTCGTAACATTCTATCTGCGTCTCAATTCTGTCGTGACAATAATGCTATCATTGAATTCTCACTCTCTTCCTTTCTTATTAAGGATCAAGCCACGAGTCAAACTCTTATACATGAAAACCTTGAGGACGGTGTCTACATTTGGCACCCTCCGCCCATTCAAGCTCACTCAAGCTCCCTTTCTTCACAACTGTGGCATCATAGATTAGGACATCCCACTTCCCCTATTCTTAGTTTATTACGTAGCAAGTTTAGTTTATCTATTTTCTCTAGTCTACCTCCATGTAATTCTTGTTTTATCAATAAAAGCCACAAGCTACTTTTTGCATCTTCTTCTCTTATATCACATGCTCCCCTTGATCTCATCTTCTCGGATGTATGGACCTCTCCCGTCTATTCTCTTGACAAATTCAAATACTATGTCATCTTTGTTGATCACTATACCAAATACATTTGGTTCTACCCCCTAAAACACAAATCCGACACTTACAACACCTTTATTCGCTTTAAAACACTCGTCGAAAAATACTTCAAATGTCCCATTATTCAAGTCTACTCTGACAACGGGGGTGAATACCTCAAACTCACACCCACTCTAGCTCAAAACGGCATCACCCATCTTACCACCCCACCTCACACTCCTGAACATAATGGGTATGTCGAACGTCGTCACCGTCACATTGTAGAAACGGGTCTCACCCTCCTCTCCCATGCCAACCTACCCCTTACCTTTTGGCCCTATGCTCTCACTACTGCCACCTACCTCATAAACAGATTACCTACCCCCACCCTCAACAATGATTCCCCCTTCGCCTATTCCATTCCCCACCAAACTACACCAAATTACGTAGCTTTGGTTGCCTCTGCTATCCTTGGCTTCGCCCATATACCCCCCACAAGCTAGCCCCCAAGCCCATCCCATGTATCTTTGTTGGTTACTCACCCACGCAAAGTGCATATTACTGCCTTGACCCCACCTCCCACCGCGTCTACACCTCCCGCCATGTCCGTTTTATTGAAACTACTTTTCCCTACAACTTCCTGACCTCCATTCCCCCCATTGCTTCCGCTCCCCCTCTCTCAGATTGGCACTCTATTCCTCCCCGTCCTAAACACTACACCTTCCGTTCAACCACCACCAAATTCCTCCACCCCTCCCCCTACCCACCCCCTTCACAACCTCCCTCCCCTACCCAGCCTGAACCAACCCAGGCCCAAACAACTGACCCGCGCGATCGACCCCCAGAACCGCGCGATCGCCCCCTCATTCCAGTAACTTCGCACGATCGCCCCTCTGATTCGCGCGATCGCCCCCTTCTTCCAGAAACTCTGCGCGATCGCCCCCCCCCTCACCTGCGCGATCGCCCTCTCCTCTCAGCAGCACTGTTCTCCCTCCCACCCGTATCATTACCACCAGGCTGTCCCATGAAATTACCAAACCCAACCCCAAATATGCCAACCTTTCCTACCTCCCCTCACCCACAAGCCTTTCCACCACCACCAAACAAGCTCTCTCTATTCCACACTGGCGTAACGCCATGATCGAGGAATTTCAGGCTCTCACTTGAAATAAAACCTGGAGTTTAGTTCCTCCTGCCACAGCCCACAACATTGTCGGGTGCAAATGGGTCTTTCGCATCAAGTACAACCCTGACAACACAATTCAGAAATACAAGGCTCTGGCCAGCCGTGGCTTTTCACCAACAACCCGGTAGGTTGACACGAAAACCTTCTGGCCTTGTTGTCAAACCCGCTACAGTCAGGCTCCTTCTCTCACTTGCCACAACCAACTGCTGGCCTCTTCGCCAGCTTGATGTCAACGACGCCTTTCTTCAAGGTTCACTCTCCGAATCTGTATTTATGACACAACCCCCCGGCTTTGAGGACTCTACTAACCCCTCATGTATGTCATCTCTCTAAAGCCATCTATGGTCTCAAGCAAGCCCCTCGTGCTTGGTTCCAAGAGCTCAAAACCTACCTCACCACATATGGCTTTCACCCCTCCTTAGTCGATCCCTCCCTCTTTATACTCAACAAAACACCAACCTCTATCTTTTTTTTTGGTTTATGTTGATGACATCATTGTCACCGGACCGTCACCTTCACTCCTTCAGTCATTCATCACTAGCTTGTCCAATCGTTTCTCTCTCAAGAATATCGGTCCTCCCATCATATTTCTTGGGTGTTGAGGTTGTCCCCAACAATAATGGTATCCTCCTCTCCCAAACAAAATACATCCATGATCTTCTCACTCGTCACAACATGATTGACTGTAAACCGCTCCCCATCCCTATGGTCACATCACCACCCCTTGTGAGATCCACTACTACTCCCGTTGTTGAACCCACTTCCTATCGTGCTATTGTTGGTAGTCTTCAATACTTGTCCTTCACTCGCCCTGATATTGCCTTCTCAGTGAACAAGCTTGCACAGTTCATGCAGAATCCCCAATCATCTCACTGGGTTGCTCTCAAGCGGCTCCTCCGCTATCTTCATAGCACTATGTACTTGGGTCTCCAGATTTACTCTTCGTCCCCCCCTCTCTTCATGCCTTTTGTGATGCAGATTGGGCTGGTGACAAAGATGACTTTGTATCCATTTCTGGTTTCTTTGTTTACCTCGGTCGTAACCCGGTTACTTGGTCCTCCCGTAAGCAACGTGCTCTTGCCCACTCTACCACTGAGGCCGAGTTTCGTGCCATTGCTGACACCGCTGCTGAGATTACTTGGGTTCGAAACCTGCTTATTGAGCTCGGTATTTCTCTTACTTCTCCGCCAGTTATATACTGTGACAACCTTGGTGCCATAACCTCTCGTTTCATTTTGTCCGTGAACAGGTTCAGTCTCTGGCTCTCTCCGTGTGCAGCACATTTCTGGTAATGATCAACTTGCTGATGTTCCGACAAAACCGTTATCTCGTCTACGCTTCGATCAACTCATTTCCAAGATTGGTCTTCTCCAAGGATCGTCCATCTTGCGGGGGCGCATTAAGGATATTAAGGAACTCCTCCTAAAGTTTCCTAAAGTTATTTGTTTGACTTTTTCTAGATTATTCCTTGTCAAGATCCTCATATATTTAGTTTAGGAAACTAAATATTTGTATTGTATTTAGAATAGGAAGTTCCTTTTCCTTATTAGAATAGGACTCTCTCTCTTGTATTAATATTGGAAGGTTGTGAATAATAAATCAAGGATTTTCCAATTCTCACACCTCGAGCTTGATATACCGAGCTCAACCCCACCTTATCTCCTCCGACTTTCAACCCTCACTAGTCAATTGAATTCAATTAATGAAAATATTTCTTTCATATCTTTATAGTTAAACCCTAAACCCTAAACACACCCTTATCGATAGCAGTAGGTGCAAATCGATTATTCTGAAATACTTAACAAGAACCTAATATTATTAACCCAAATTTAAAGAAGTTGCTCGACTGAAACAACCATTAGACTGTCACGAATTAGGGTTCGTTCAGTTCAATTTGGGAGTGACCGTTATGATTGAAGAAGGAGGATTACGTCGTCGTTTGGTTAAATAAACGTTAGTTAATTAACGGTTAAATAACGTATTGTATTAGCGTATGTAATAGGTGCGTTTTCTATTAGTGAGAAACGCTGTCGTTTAATTACTTTAGGTTGTTATAAGGTGGAAACAAGATCAAGCTGAACAAATCCTTAAGGGAAATATAGTTGATGTGAAGGCAACCATGGACAAGGGTTTTGATGAAGTGAAGGATATGCTTATGCAGCTGCAGAGGTCTCTGAATGGTAAGGGAATTGGGGAAGGAGGAGGAAGACAACCTTCTAATCCTAACAGTTCAGGATCGATATTGGGAGCCCCTCCAAACACCAACAACCTACAATCAGATTCGCAAAGTAGGAAGGACATCCAAAATGTGGATTTGGATGATGAGACGGAGCAGACTTAGCAGCCTCAAACCCAAAGGTACAAACACTCCACTGAGCTTGATAAAGGGTTGAATGATACTTATAAAAAGCACCTTAAATTGGAATTCCCTAAGTTTTTGGGGGTTGATCATAGAGGGTGGATAAGAAAGTGCTTTAAGTTTTTTAAATACAGAGCTGTCCCACAATATGATAGGGTGGAACTGGCCACAATGCACTTTGAGGGTAGTGCTGAATTTTGGTACCAAAATTATAATGAAGAGATTGATAGTTTGAGCTGGGATAAATTCACTCATGTGGTGGCAGTCAGATTTGGAACTCAAGCTTACGAAAACATTGAAGGGGAGTTTTGTGATTTGAAACAATTGGGTCAGTAGGTGATTATCAAGACAAATTTGAGGAGATTAGATCCATAATGAAAGCTGAAAGCCCATCACTGACCGAGAGGTTCTACATTCAGAAGTTTATTGGGGGATTGAAGGAAGAAATAAAGTATAGGGTGCAATCTCAATTTCCAACAAATCTCAACCAGACCATAAGCATTGCAAGGCTGGAGGAATCTCACTCAGAAGTGTATGATAAAAAGCACAGATACTACCCTAACAAGAATAACCTATCCTATACCTCAAACTCAACTGTCCCCAAGGACCAATTCAAATTCATTACTCACCCCAAAGCCCACATACTCACCTGGAACAAGCAAATCCCATGTTACCAAACCTAACCCCTCTAATCAAATGCATAAGCCTGAAATCTCCAACCCAAAACCACCCTACCCAATCAAACACCTGACCGCAGCTGAAATGCAGATTAGGAGAGACAAGGGGCTATGTTATAATTGTGATGAAGTGTATAAACAGGGACACAAGTGCAAAAACAGGCAGATTTATATGCTTATGGTGGATGACAAAGAAGATGAGGAGGTGTGGTATGACTCACCTGAGGAATGGAATGAAGGGGAAGGGGTACAGGAAGAAGATATGGGCATATCTCTACATGCTTTGTCAGGTAGCAAGGGCTTGCAAACTTTTAAATTGGTGGGGCAGGTGGGAAAGAAAGTTTTTACTGTGTTGGTGGATAGTGGGAGTACACACAATTTCTTGGATGAAAAGACTGCCATCAGGTTGGGATGTGTAATTGAATCAACTGATGAAGTATCAGTTACAGTAGCAGATGGGAGCAAAATTGGTAGCCACGGAAGATGCAAAGGATTTGAGTGGGAAATGCAACACAGTAAGTTTTCAACTGATATGAAGGTGATCAATTTGGGAGGGTGTGATGCTGTGCTAGGTATAGTGGCTTAAGACTTTAGGCCCTGTCACCTTTGACTTTGACAAATTAACTATGGGTTTCTACTAAGGTGGAAAATGGAAGTTACTGCAAGGTGAAGAAGATATAGTCACTCTGAGGCTGATGAATGCTAAGTCTGTGGGCAAGGGTATTAATTCCAATTCTTATGGGGTTGTAGTTCAGCTTTATTCAATGAGTGTGGATCAAAAGGAGGAGAGTATACCCCCAGAACTAGAACTGAGTGAAGTATTGAAGAAATACACGGATATTTTTGTGGAACCTGGAACCTGAAGGGTTACCCCCAAAAAGGGAGTATGACCATGGAATCTCCCTAAAACCTAATAGCCAGCCAGTCAACAAGCCAGTCAACAAGAGACCATACAGATGCCCTTATTTCCAGAAGTCAGAAATAGAAAAGATAGTGGCTGAATTGCTAGCTCAAGGAGCCATACAACCCAGCTGCAGTCCCTTTGCTTCCCCAGTTTTGTTGGTCAAGAAGAAAGATGGGAGTTGGAGGATGTGTATTGATTATAGGGAGTTGAACCATTTAACCATCAAAGACAAGTTTCCTATTCCAATCATCGATGAGTTGCTAGATGAACTCTATGGGTCCAAGTACTACACTAAGTTGGACTTAAGATCTGGCTACCACCAGATTAGGGTGAAAGAAGAGGACATTCACAAGACAGCTTTTAGGACCCATTGTGGGCATTATGAGTAAGGTTATGCCCTTTGGACTCACTAATGGGAGCTCTCATGAACACAATTTTCCAGGATTATCTGAGGAAATTCTTATTAGTTTTCTTTAATGACATCCTGATATACAGCCCCACATTGGATTCCCATTTGGTGCATGTGAAACTGACCTTGGAAAGGTTAAGGGAACACCAACTGTTTGTGAAGGAGAGTAAGTGTACTTTTGGGCAATCGAAAGTGGAGTATTTGGGCCATATCAGAATCGGGCAAGGAGTTCGCTACGACCCACCCAAAGTCGAAAGCATGAAAAATTGGCCAACCCCTACAAATGTTAGGAGTTTGAGGAGGATTCTTGGGGGGCCGGGTATCTGAGAAGATTTATCAGGCATTACGGGGTTATAAGCAAGCCACCGACGAGATTGTTGCAAAAAATGCATTCATTGGGACGAAGCAACAGAGAAGCTTTCTGAACCTCGAAAGGAGCAACGATGTGGCTTGCTCCCGCGCCGCTACACACGATTTCTCACAGACTTTTGTGTTAGAAACTGATGCCTGCTATAATGGAATTGGGGTTGTACTCATACAATAAAACAAACCTATTGCTTTCATCAGCAAGGCTCTAGGACCTAAGCACCTAGGTATGTCTACTTATGAAAAAGAATTTTTAGCCATTGTCTTTGCAGTCGAAAAGTGGAGACACTATCTATGTGGTCACCATTTTCATATCAGAACAGACCATGAAAGCCTGAAGCATTTGATTGACAAAAAGATCACTGCACAAGGTACTGCAACGTAAAATGGATTTCAAAATTGTTGGGTTATGATTATACGATTACATACAAGAAAGGGGTTGAGAACAAGGTGGCAGATGCACTCTCTAGAATGTATGAGGAACCTACGGAGATAATGGCAGAGCAAGATGAGCAAAGTAAGGTGGGATGTATGTCCATTACTGTGTTGCAACCTACATTGGTAGGGGAGTTATTAGCTAGCATGGAAGGGGATGAAAAAATGAAGAAAGTTATGGAAGGAATTCTCATCAATGCTAGTGACTTTACTGATTACACATTCCTTAATGGGTTGTTGAGGTACAAAGAAAAGCTGTGGGTAGGCAATAATGGGAACTTGAGGGACAAGATTATCCAAGAGTTGCACCACTAACCCTTAGGGGGACACTCAGGAATACAAGGCACCTATAAAAGGGTCTCACAATACTTTTACTGGCCAAGCTTGAGGAAGGATATTCAGTCAAAAATACCCCCATGTGAAGTCTGCCAACAGACCAAGACAGAAAACATTCACCCCACAGGCCTTCTGCAACCTTTACCAATCCCTACTCAACCTTGGGCTGATATTGCAATGGATTTCATTGAAGGACTGCCAAACTCTCAGCAGTGGGATTCGATTTTGGTGGTCATTGACAGGTTGACAAAGTATGCCCACTTTGTACCCCTAAAACATCCCTATACAGCCTACACCATTGCCAAAGTTTTCATTGACAATGTCTACAAATAATATGGGTTACCTGTTTTGATAAAGTTTTTATAAGTCAATTTTGGCAAGGCCTTTTCACTCTACTGGAACCACTATCAATTTGAGTACTGCATACCACCCCCAAACCGATGGACAGAAAGAGAGATTAAACAGGTGCCTCGAACAGTACTTAAGGGCTGTAACTAGTGCCAAGCCTAAATAGTGGTCTCAATGGTTGACTCTTGCAGAATGGTGGTACAACACAAATTATCACACAGCTTTGAAAATGACCCCATTTGAGGCTCTCTTTGGCTACCCCCCTCCCCAAACATTGTTCAACCATGAGCAATACACCAAGGTAGAGGCTGTTACTGAGTTTTTAAAGGAGAGGGATAAGCAGATTAAGGGATTGAGGGAGACTTTATTGGAAGCTCAACATAGAATGAAGATGTTTGCTGACAAGAAGAGGACTGAGAGAGTGTTTCAAGTAGGGGATTGGGTGTACCTTCGACTGCAGCCCTACAGACAAACTTCAGTAGCCATAAGGAGAAATTTGAAGCTGGCTCCAAAGTATTTTGGAACCTTTCAGATCATTGCCAAGGTGGGAAATGTGGCTTACAAATTGGATCTTCCCAGCAACTTAAATATCCACCCAGTTTTCCATGTGTCTCTTTTGAAGCCTAGGGTTGGGGACCAGATCATTCCAAACCCTAACTTACCATTCACAGGTGAAGATGGACCGTTCTTGGTTGAATCAATTGCTATTTTGGATAAACGACTGGTGAGGCAAGGTAACAAACCAGCTGCACAGGTTCTGATTCAGTGGTCGAATGCTTTGCCCGAGGACGCGACTTGGAAAGACTGGCCAGTAATTGCAGCAAACTTTTCACATTTTAATCCTTGAGACAAGGATTATTCGAAGGGAAGGGGAATGTCACGAATTAGGGTTTGTTCAATTTGGGAGTAACCGTTATGATTGAAGAAGGAGGATTACGTCGTCGTTTGGTTAAATAAACGTTAGTTAATTAACGGTTAAATAACGTATTGTATTAGCGTATGTAATAGGTGTGTTTTCTATTAGTGAGAAACGCTGTCGTTTTATTTACTTTAGGTTGTTATAAGGTTGTTGCTTGATACGGCATCGTTTTGCCTTGGTTGCCATTTTTGGCGTATCAGCCATGTGCAGGCGTGGTTTATCAGCTCAACGTGTTCTGAGCTAAGGGCATTATGAATTAACAACAATTATTCCCTTTCTCTCTCCAATATTCTCTCTCTAATCTCTCTCTCTCTCTCCCTATCTCTCTCTCTCTCTCTTATCTACGTCTCTTCTCTCTCTCCTCTGTTAATCTCCCTCTCTATCAATTTCTGCCATTTTCTTACTCAGTTCATAACATAGACTAAACCTATCTCATCCCGTATCAAACTAGCAAAATTAAAAAAAAAAAAAATCAATTCCGAAGGCAGGATCAAGGAAAAAATAGCTGTAATTAAGTAGCAAAAATTGAACTAGCAAATGAGTGACCTGATCGCCGATTTGCCAACGGGAGACGTTTTTGCCAACGGCTATGATGATTCCAGAACATTCTAGACCTGGGTACTGACTGGCGCCAATAGGGGGAGGATGTTTGCCATGGCGTTGAAGGGTATCGGCTCTGTTGAGAGCGGTGGCTTCCACTTTGATCAAAACTTCGTCGTCATGAATTTGCGGGTCTTCTACTTCTTGTAGCTGTAGAACTTCTGGGCCGCCGGGAGCTGTGATAATTACGGCTTTCATTGTTGTGCTTGCCGAAGAAATTGGCTGAGTTCACTTATTCTTTTTTTATTACCCAGGTTCCCAAGCTTCGCCGGATCAATCCTGGATCATCAGGTACCGACCCCTCAGTATACTGGCGGATAGGGATGGCAAAAACTCGAAATCTGCCCCGAACCCGAAAAGACCCGACCCTAATAGGCCGGGTTTGGGAAGCAATTTTGAAAACCCGTCGGGTTTTTATAGGGTTCGGGTTTACCCCCGCCCCGAACCCACCCCGATTAGGTATGAAATTACTTAAATACCCTTACTTGTTCCTCCGCCACAGCAGAATAATTTTTAGAACTTCGAAAAATTTAATACGAAAATATTATTTTGCTTTGGGCCGAGGCTCTTAAGTCAGTTTGTCATGAAACCAATGGCCCATTTTGTGGATGGCAAAGTTCGTACAGCAGTAGTAACCTGCCTTGGTTAACGATCGGGGCGGGGCGGGTAATGCAAATAACGGGGCGCGGCGGGGCGGGTTTGGGTAATGTTATATCACTATAGGGGCGGGTTCGGGAAATGAAAAACCCGCCCCGAACCCGCCCCGTTGCCATCCCTACTGGCGGAGGTAAATCGCGGGATGTGGCCTATGCAGCCAGGGTGACAGCACCCCTTATACTCCTGGCCCCAAGGGAGCCCTCCTACAAGGCATTTACACTCTTACAACACCAAATGGCTGCTCCAGCTGCTCCTGCCGAGGCAATTACATCACTTTTACAACACCAAATGGCTGCTCTAGTGCTCCTGCCAAGATTTGAACTCCCCACACTGAGGTTGCAAGCCCAGCAGTGCTGCTTCCTTAATTGCACGGATGTGCCCCGGGGGACTCCTAAGAACCCTGATCCAAGGTAGGAATTAAACCACAAAGATTCTTCTTGAGGGGAATCGAACCGGTGACCTCCCCTACGAGAAGTCACCAAGATACCGCTGGGCCAAAGCCACTTAGGTGAGTTCACTTATTCTTACCGTTATAGACTAGAAGACTGGCGTTTGGCTTGATCGGCCGACCTACTAATTATCTATTTACTAGCCTAAGCCCGTGTCTAAGACCTCGTGTTGTTAGGTTTTTTTTTTTTCAATTTTTTTTTTAAATTTAAAAAAAAAAATTTAAGGACATAATGAAAAAGGGACAAAATAGTGAGGGCAAAATGAAAATTGCGACAAATGAAACTATTCACTCTACTGTTCAAAACACCTCCCTTATTTATACTATAGATTTTATCTATTTATTTTAGAGAAAATGATTCTTATACTCTCTCCGTCTCGTTGATAACTTCAACATTTTGAGCTTGACACGCAAATTAAGAAAAAAAGATAGTGGAGAAAGTATTGTGATTATAAAAGTAAAATAGAAGAGAGAATGAGTGGAGAAAAATAGTAAATTTGAAAAGTGTTGTGAGTGTAAAAGTAAAGTGGGAGAGAGAATTAGTGGGTGGAATAGTAAAGTTTCTTTGCCATTTTAAAAAAGGTGAAACTTTTAATGGAGCACCCATTTTAACAAAAAGTGAAGCTATCAATGGGACGGAGGGAGTATAATTATGTACTGATTTTTTTCTCAATTAATTCACTTTTAAATTTTTATTTACCAAAATGACTTACAGTCTTCATTCTAAAAAAACAACCTAAGTTTCGATCGCGGGGCAAGGAGAAAGGAAGAAGAAGAAGAAAGAGAGAGAAAGAAGGATTTTGCCATTCAAATTCAAGATTTTTATCATCAAAATTTCGTAATTGCAAGTTTATATTTATGTATTTTACTTCATTTTGTGTTGATTTAGCTTTGAGTTGATTATTTGTTTACTTACAATTTAGGGATTTTTGACCTCAATTTATGTGAAATAAATGAAATATAAAATATAGAGTTGTTAAGATCTTACTTTGTATTGCTCTTGGTTTCGAATCATACAAATTTGTTAATGATATTATAATGATGATATTCAAGGTAATTTGATTAGATAATTGTATTATTGGATATATACTTTTGATATAATTCGACTTACTATGAAAGAATTATTTAGTGATGATTTTTTCAAACATTTTGCAAGTTTTCTCTTTAGGTGAATTTATGAATTGGCATATTCTTGAAAACTACTCCCTCCGTCCCGGTCGAAGTGTCCGAAAATGACAAATGCACGAAAATTAAGGAAAGTGATGTAAGAAAGAGAAAAGTTTAAATGTTGTGAGTATAAAAAATTAAATAGGAGAGAGAATGAGTGGGAGGAATAGTTAGGAGAGAGAATGTTGTGAGTGTAAAAGTAAAGTAGGAGAGAGGATGAGTGGGTGAAATAGTAAAAAAACTTTCCTTTTTTGGGTATGAGACATTTTAAATGGGACGCCCAAAATAGAAAGTTGGGACACTTCGGCCGGGACGGAGGGAGTATTTGATTTTTTGTTAAATAAAGTTGTATTATGTGTTGGAGATGAAAATTGAGTTGAAGAATTATGTATTTCATAATTTTAGAGAATTGAGTTATAATATTATCTATTTTGTTTTTACTTTGTGTACTTATTCTAATGCTAATGCATGAAGAGTTAAATTTGTCCAATTTATTTGTAAATATGTATATTTATTTATTTCTTTGGCTTTTTCATTAACTAATCCTACGACTACTATTGGTTGTATTTCAAACGAAGTACTTATAAGGTATATAGGTCGGAAACCAACACAGCTGAGGTGATTCGTATACGAAAAGGAAAGTACTCACCAATCCCGCTATCAAAAGAATGAGGTCATCTGTAAATGACTTCCAAATTAAATTGAGACCGATCTAAGTTCGCCTTTTTATATAACTCATTCGTCTTTTTATATAACTCATCAATCAACTCATTGTATCTCCATCAGCAATTAGTCATAATTACACATTTTGGCCCTTTTTTGAAATGAAGACCATCAAACGGTTGTTCATCATCACCACCCCAATAACACATGAAAATGATTGGATTCCCGTTTATCTTTAACCCTATATTACGAAATCAAAGTGTTAAAACATACACAACAAAACTCTAACATTTATATCTACAATATACTAAAACACAGTTAAATACTTAAATTTTATATCTAAATACAAGTGAAAACAATGATTAAGATGATGTAAATTTACCTCGATTCTTGATCTTCAACAATTCTGATGAAATAAAATGATGTCAAGAAGATTTGAGCTATTTTTGTTTTAAGAGAGATTGAATGAGAGATACGAGAGGAAGATATACGAGAAATGAAGAAAATGAATCTGTTAGCTGGAAACTGAACCTTGCAGGCTGGAAAGGAAATTAAAGGTGAAATCGCTACATGGTGTAGCGATTTTAGGTCAGATTTTGTCTCCACCCCAGTCCCACTTCAATTCACATCAATTCAATTTATTATTTTCATTTTTTTATGTTAGCTATAAAGGTATTTTGAGCAATAAATATAGGTTAATTTAGTTATCCTAAAGAATATCTAAAAATTGTTATTTGTAGTACATAAAATGGTGTATTAATAACAACTTTTAAATTTTCATTTAGATAATTAAATTAACTTCAAATTATTGCTCAAAATACCTTCGTACTAACATAAAAAAAGATAGGACCCATGAAGGGAGACGGATGTAGTAATATATTCAACGTCAACTCTTCTTCATGAATTATTATGTTTTTGTTTACAAACTTTTTTTTTTGTTTTACATGTGTTGCTGAATTATGTTTTTGTTTAAAAATTTTTTTTTACATGTGTTAAAAAAATGATGACATGTTGTTGAATTATGTTTTTATTTAAAAAAAAAATTTACATGTGTTAAAAAAATGATGACATGTTATGTTTTTGTTTAAATTTTTTTACATGTGTTAAAAAAATGATGACAGAAAAAATTACAACAAGATCAAACACAAACTGTACCAAATAATTTTAAAAAACTAAAATAACATCAAAATAAATATAATCAAGTTAGTGATCACATCCCGATCACATAGAAAATCTTACATTAATTAATTCAAATATTTAGGAAATTCAAGTAAACCAAATGAGTTTAGCATTCATTCACTTAACTTCATTATTCTTAGTAAATACCTGCAAAACTAATGAGCTTAACATCATTTACTATATGATTCCAACAATTCAGCAAAAATAAAAAAATATGACCTTGAAGACATTAGGGAGTGTGATGTTAAGATAACGGGCTGATCGTGATGGGTTGGGGGCAAAAACAATAACCTAAATATTTCAAAACAAACAATTAGATGGAAGTATTAATGATGATTCCAAAGTGTACTGACTTTCACTATACCTTCTAAAGTATCAGAACAGAACCGACAGATATATCATTTGCAAATTCACTCTCAATTAACACTTTTCGATGAATCGAAGCATCTATGGTATCCGTGGGATCCTAATAATTTTATCCCAGATAGTAACTCAAAACACATTTCACCCATGATAGAAAGCATACTAAGCTCATATCCTAACCTTTAAAGTCACCCAGAGATCACCAAGACCATTTGGTGTGCAGGACTTGATAACGGCAACAACCTAATAGAACATACATAAATGTAAAAAAATAATTATCTTTACACACATTTAATTATAATTAATCTTGATATTATACATGGTTCACCCTGTCAATATTATGGCATTTTTTCTTGATAGAGCTCAACGGATAATATGTACCGGTTTCAGTGAGAAATTTCATTGCAGGGAGCCAAGGACCGTCTTGGAAAGCTTCATCCTTCACTGGATCTTCAATCGCTCTCTGTATATACTCTTGGGTTGCGATCGGGATTTCTTGCAAAGATAAGCTCTGACGGTCGACATTTTTTCAGGCGCATGGCGGACTCTACGGCACCGGCGGGACCAGGAATAACACGCGATGAAGAGGAGGATTGAGAAGATTGAGGGGTGGAGGATTCACCGGAGGAATTGGGACGGCGGAAAAAAAAACGCTGCTCTCTTGAATCCATTTTTTATGTTTAATCGAATTTTGATTGAGAAGATTGAGGGTTGTGAGGAGGATATATGAGAATGAATGAACGAGTGATTTGAGGATAATGAATCTGAAAAACCTTATCTAGAAAAAAAGAAAAGGGAAACTCACTACACCGTGTAGCGAGTTTGACTGTGACAGATCAAACTCGCTACACGGTGTAGCGAGTTTTCCTTTAATTAATTGACCTAATTAATCACAAACTGGCAAACCTAATTACTTGGAACTCGCTACACCGTGTAGCGAGTTTGACTGGGACAGGTCAAACTCGCTACACGGTGTAGCGAGTTTCAAAAAGTGGGACATTTTGAAAAAAAAAATTGAATAGTAAGTCACTTTGGTAAATAAAATTTTAAAACTGAATTAATTGAGAAAAAAATCGATAAGTACTTTAATCATTTGAATCAAATAATAGAAAATAAACGTACTTTATAACTTTTTTCATATAATGCAATTTTCAAGTTAAAAATGAATGACAATAAATATAGTTAACACGTTGTGATAAAATTAACACGAACTAAATATTTAACGAGCGTTAATGCTTTTTTTTCCTCCCTTGGAGAGATTGAGATGATGGAAAAGTTAGTTTTCACATCAACATTTGATAGAATTTCAACACCTCATTTGCTACATCAACATTTCATTAAAAAATAACATCGTTAGTTAAAAAAGAATTTGATTGCATTAATTGATACCCAATTAAAAAGTATGTTGCATTTTTTTATAAACTAAATAGTACGTTGAATTATTTGATGCAAATGAATAAAGTATGATGTATATGTTGTTCGATTGGCCTTTTTATTTTATGATGTCCGGTCAGTAAGTAGGCAGAGGATTTTATTTTCTTAGAGGTCACTCCCGAGTTGTAAAGTTGTTTTTTTTTTTTTTTTTAAGGGGATCAACACATTTCACCGCTCCCCCTTGATGCACTTCACAGAGGCGCCTAGCTATGCTAGGGAGGGCAATGTCATTCCCTCTAACCACTGGTGGGGGAATCGAACCCATGACCTCCAGGTTGGAAGCCATGAACTCTAACCATCAGGCTAAGACCCCGCGTGCCGAGTTGTAAAGTTGAGAAAATATGGGTGGGGAAGGAAAAAGGGTAATGAAAAAAATTTAATTTCTTTTTGACGTGCTGGAATGAAAAAGAGGGAAAAATATAGAATTATATGTGTATATTTGATGAAAGAAAAAGAGAGTTTATATTTGATGGTTAAAATTAGTTTATCAAAAAAAAAAATTTTTTATAACATTTCATTTCCTTCCATTTCCTCTCACTTTTGGAAGGAGGAAAATGTTCAAAAAAATCATTTCATTTTCCTCCAATTTCTTCCTAAAAAATCTCGATAGCAAGCTTAAAAAATAAATTATTTTAGATTTCCTCCATTTTCTTTTCTTTCCCCGTTTTTAAAATTCGGGAGCACACCTTTAAGCAAACAACAAATTCAATTGCATTAACAATTAGAAAAGAGCGACACTCCACGAATTTTTTCTCAAATAATACATTTTTAAAATTTTATTTACAAAAATGACTTACTGTTCAAACTTTTTCCCAAAATATCCCATTTTTTGAAAACTCGCTACACCATATAGCGGGTTTATAATTTTTCAATTAAAATCGCTACACGGTGTAGCGATTTTAAATTTGCTAAATTTTATTTAATATTTATGCTTAAAAAAAAAACCCAAATTTGAAATCGCTACGTGGTGTAGCGATTTCAAATAACCACAATTCTAAGCCAAACAAACAAAGTCCACCACCACCACTTACTTCTCACTTACGTACACTGTATAATAATAATAAGTACTTCCTCCGACTCTAAATTACAAAATAATAATATAAAAATTATATATTAATAAAGAAAACTAAATAAAAATATTATTTTTTCCATCTCAAATAAATATTTTAAAAAATGTATTTCTATAAAAAAATATTTTTCATTTCAAAAATAAATATTACTTTCGACTCAAAATGAATAACCAAAAAGTAATACTACATTTTTTTTCCAAATAAATGAGCATTACTTCCTTTGTCTCAATGAATATTTTATAAAATAATACTCTTCATTTGCCTCAAAAATTAATATTATATTTTGAGACGAAGACACTAACATTACAAACATTAATTTTAGAGGCGAATGAAGTAGTATTAATTTTTAAAATATTCATTGAGATGAAGGAAGTAATGCTCATTTTTTTTGGATAAAAAATGTAGTATTATTTTTTGGTTATTCATTTTGAGTCGAAAGTAATATTTATTTTTGAAATGAAAAATATTTTTTTATAGAAGTACATTTTTTAAAATATTTATTTGAGATGAAAAAGATAATATTTTTATTTAGTTTTCTTTATTAATATATAATTTTTATATTATTATTTTGTAATTTAGAGTCGGAGGAAGTAATTATTCAGTGTAATTAAGAAGTAAGTGGTGGTGACTTTGTTTGTTTGGCTTAATTTTGTGGTTATTTGAAATCGCTACACCCAGTAGCGATTTCAAATTTGGTTTTTTTTTTTTTATAAGCATAAATATTAAATAAAATTTAGCAAATTTAAAATCGCTACACCGTGTAGTGATTTTAATTGAAAAATTATAAACTCGCTACACGGTGTAGCGAGTTTTCAAAAGATTGGATATTTTGGGAAAAAGTTTGAACAGTAAGTCACTTTTGTAAATAAAATTTTAAAAATGTATTATTTGAGAAAAAATTCGACACTCCACCTTAACCTACAACAACAATATTTTAAATCTAGAAACGATGAGAAACTCTACAAATAAAATTTGGACACTACCTCATTGCGACATTTAAGAAATTTCGTATCGAAATTGTGAAATTTGATTATTATTTTTTTGCCAAGTAACTCCTTTTAAGATGTACTAATCTTAGTCGTTAACCGGATTGACCATGTTCATATTTTTATTTTTACTGTAGTTACGTAATTAATATTTAATCTATATAATATATTAAAACAGAAGAAAATAGAGTTCACACAGCCTGTCACGTGAAATTGTAACGTGAAATTCTACGTGGCTCCTTCTCATTTGTCATCCATGTTTAAATTAATTAGTAATAGTAATTAGTAATTAGTGATTATACTTACTTAAATTCGAAGTTACCATAGATAACAATCAAATAGAGTATATCCTATTATCTGTATTACGGGCAATATTTGAAAGTGATATTAATTTAAAATTTAAATCCAATCAACTTTTCTCTTTGATTTCCATACAAAAGTCAAATCATAAGCCATTTCTAAAATATTAAATTTTGAATTTCATATTAAACTTAAACAAGTAGGAAACAGGTAAAGAAGAATTTGTAAAATTATTTGAAATCCGAAGTTAAAATTCAATCACATTTATCTATCTATCTATATAATATATTAAAACAGAAGAAAATGAAGTTCACACAGCCTTCTACGTGGAATTGTGACGTGAAATTTCGCATGGCTCCTTTTCATTCGTCATCCATGTTTAAAATTAATTAGTAATAGTAATAGTAATTAGTAATCTATATAATCTATATAATATATTAAAACAGAAGAAAATGGAGTTCACACAGCCTGCCACGTGAAATTCCACGTGACTCCTTCTCATTCGTCATTCATGTTTAAAATTAATTAGTAATAGTAATTAGTAATTAGTAATTATACTTACTTAAATTCGAAGTTACCATAGATAACAGACAAATAGAGTATATCATATTATCTGTATTATGGGCAATATTTGAAAGTGGTATTAATTTGAAATTTAAATCCAATCAACTTTTCTCTTCGATTTCCATACAAAAGTCAAATCATTAGTCATTCCTAAAATATTAAATTTTGAATTTCATATTAAACTTAAACAAGTAGGAAACTGGTAAAGACAGATTTGTAAAATTATTTGAAATTCGAAGTTAAAATTCAATCACATCTATCTATCTATCTATCTATCTATCTATCTATCTATCTATCTATCTATCTATCTATGTATATAATATATTAAAACAGAAGAAAATGAATTTCACACAGCATGCCACGTGGAATTGTGACGTGTAATTCCATGTCGCTCATTCTCATTCGTCATCCATGTTTAAAATTAATTAGTAATAGTAATTAGTAATTATACTTACCTAATTTTAGAGGCGAATGAAGTAGTATTAATTTTTAAAATAATCATTGGGATGAAGGAAGTAATGCCCATTTTTTGGGATAAAAAATATAGTATTATTTTTTGGTTATTGATTTGAGTTGAAATTAATATTTATTTTTGAAATGAAGAATATAATTTTTTATAGAAGTACATTTTTTAAAGTATTTATTTGAGATGAAAAAAATAATATTTCTATTCAACTTTCTTTATTAATACATAATTTTTGTATTATTATTTTGTAATTTAAAGTGAGACGAAAAAATACAAACAAACTTTGGACCGTGGCCTGCTTTGCTTTTGCTGATTATTGGTAATTTGAACTCGCTACTTGAAGTAGCGAGTTCAAATTTTAGTTTTTTTAATAGCATAAATATTAAAATAAAATTGAGCAAATTTAAATTTGCTACACCGTGTAGCGAGTTTAATCGGATAAAATTATAAACTCGCTACACCGTGTAGCGAGTTTCAAAAAGTTGGGCATTTTGACAAATAGATTCAAATGTAGGTTATTTTGGGATTAAAAATTTTTAAAATGGAATTATTTGAGAAAATCTATACTAATATATTAAAACAGAAGAAAATGGAGATCACACAGCCTGCCACGTGGAATTGTGACGTGGAATTCCACGTGGCTCCTTCTCATTCGTCATCCATGTTTAAAATTAATTAGTAATAGTAATTAGTTATTAGTAATTATACTTACTTAATTTTAGAGGCAAATCAAGTAGTATTAAATTTTAAAATATTCATTGGGACGAAGGAAGTAATGCTCATTTTTTGGGATAAAAAATGTAGTATTATTTTTTGGTTATTCATTTGAGTCGAAAGCAATATTTATTTTTGAAATGAAGAATATATTTTTTTTTATAGAAGTACATTTTTTAAAAGTATTTATTTGAGATGAAAAAAAAAATATATTTCTATTTAGTTTTCTTTATTGATACATAATTTTTGTATTATTATTTTGCAATTTAAAGTGAGACGAAAAAATACAAACAAACTTTGGACCGTGGCCTGCTTTGCTGATTATTTGTAATTTGAACTGGCTACTTTAAGTAGTGAGTTCAAATCTTAGTTTTTTTTAATAGCATAAATATTAAAATAAAATAGAGCAAATTTAAATTCGCTACACCGTGTAGCGAGTTTAATCGGACAAAATTATAAACTCGCTACACCGTGTAGCGAGTCCCAAAAAGTTGATCATTTTGGCAAATAGTTTCAAATGTGAATTATTTTGAAATTTAAATTTTTAAAATGGAATTGTTTGAGAAAAGAATCATCAGAAACATATTCAACAAATTTTTATATGTGCCATGTGAAATTTTACATGAAATTCTATTTGTAACTCATTGAAAATATTATTTTTGAAATAATACTCAATTAAAAAAATGGGCACAATTGGATAATTTAATTGGGGCTAGTAAACGAGTTAAAAAAAAATGAGATTTGCATGTTTAATTCGTCATGTGCACTATACATAACTAATTAAAAGAAAAAGGTTATCAGTCAGATAATTAATTCAGTAGGAATTTATTGAAATTACGTAAATCAAGTATACATTTTTAATTCAATATAAACGTTGCATATTATTTATTTATTAACTTGATTGAATTTTAATAAAAAAATTGTGTAAGTGAGGGACAATGGCAGACCAAGAATGAAAGGTAACTCTGCACGTCATAAAGTGAACTGCAAGATTTGGCTCACCGTATCTCGAATGAAAGAAGGACAAAAAAAATGTGTCTTAAATTATTAGTCTCACTATTCACATCGAATTTCGACAGATTACTCACTAGTTAAATTTTAAAAGTGAACATTAGTAATTTTAACCAACTTACCTTTCTTCCCACCAATAACATTTCCATTTTGGGTCATGTTATACACTTACTAAAAATACTAATGAGGGCATTCTTTTCATTTCTAATTTATTATAGAAGATTAAAGTATGATATAGGGGTTTGGTGTGTATAGCATTGCTATTATTTGGATTAAACATACAGGAGTGAACGGTATAAACCGAGATACGAACATGGGCTTGCTCGAGCTGGGCCCAATTGGATTGGGCCACGAATATTATCTAATAACCAAGTATCAGGGCCGAGTAAGGTCTTCCTCGTATGCCGAGGAACGTTTACCTCAGCCTTATGACATCATGCTTGGGCCGTCATGTCGCAAGTGATGAGGAGAGAAAAGTTCTTACCTCGGCATTTCATCATTGTGACGAGGAAACAAAATCATTTACCCCGACATATATATATGCCGGCCAATCTCCAAATGACGAGGAAGCAGAATCATTTACCTCGGTTTAATTGTCAAGGCCGAGGTAAAACATTTATGTTCCTCGGCGTTCCGGCTAGCAGTAATACAGTCCTTATTCAACAAGGATTATACATACAAAAATGATCCAATCAGGATTATAATTACCAACACCACTTCAAGTCAAACAAGGACTCCTTAACAGATATAATTCTCTTAGGATTATATCTTATCTCTTTACAAGTTTACTTCAACATGGATTCTATCAATCCATCCCTATAAATACAAGCCTCATGGCTCATTATTTGGTACGTTACTTTTTACATTGGGGAAACTCTGTCAATTTGTTTTCTCATATACAAACCGTGAACTTACTCTCACGCCGGAGGGCCTTTAGCCGGATCCGCCCCGGCTTAGTTTACGTGTTTTCTCTTATTTTCAGGCCTTGCAATCACCAGAGCAATCATCGCTTGGATTTGGGCTGATTTGACGATTTTGGCATCATCAATTGGTTCCATTGCCGGGAAATCGATTCAAACACCCTTTGTTTGGCCTGGAAAACGCTCGCTAAAAGCCAATTTTCTTGCCGGAATTTTTCTCTCATTGAACGGAATTTCTGGAATCGTTTGGGCTCTGTTCGTGAAACCGCCGGAATCTGCAAATTTCAATCGGAATTTACCCAGATTCTGTTGGAGGCATTTTTAGCGTGAAGTTCCGCCCCAGTTTGGCTTGAATTCTTCTGTGTTGAAAAAATCACAATTAGCTGTTTATTTGTGGTCAAAATTTGCCCTAATTTTGGCCATAAATTTGGTTCTATTGAAATTGTGATTTTTGGAAAATTTACACTTGGTAATTTGCTGTTGACTCACAATGGACGGACAGTTTACGAGTGTTACGGCTGAGGACCCAACCCAGGTGAATGGGGCGAACACAGGAGCCGAGGAGCTGCCTCCTCCTCCTCCTCTACCTCAGCCAGATGCCCCTCCTCCCCTCTCCATGACCCTTCGTTCCAAGGGTTAGGTGAATGTCGAGGGAGAAGGCGCTGAGCTCCCTCGTCCCACTCGTGCTCGTGGAAAGCAAGTGGGAAGGAAGAAAACAAAGAATGCCGACGCCGGTCAGGCTGGAGGAAGTCAACCCATTGACCGACGCTCTTTGTTACATAAGCAAATGGAGACATTGCAGAGGATGTATGAAACCCAGGCCGCTCTTTTGCAATTGGACCCAGATCACTCCATGGCTGAATTCATTAGGCCATCAATGGGCCCACCTTCGAGAAGGGAACAAGGTGAGCAATGACCTCCTCCCCTTAAAACTGGAGAACTACCAAGGCAAGCTCCCCGAGAACCTACTCGCCCCTGCATTTACAAAGAAGAAGAAGGACCAGGTGGTTGACCTGAGAAGCCAATTAACTCCCAGGGACGAAGAAGTAAATTCCAGGGACCTAAGAACGAGACTTAGCCAGAACAGGCGCCTGTCCCCTGCTCGTCTCGTCATGGCCCCTCGGCGTCCCACATCACTTCGAACTGGTCGACCAGATTCTCCTCGAGCTCGTCGACCAGATTCTCCTCGTCCTCGGCATAGAGAGCTTCCTAGGCCAAGGACTCCGGAACCGTACAGGATGATACTTGGTGGCCTAGACTTGGAACCAAGGCGTGATAAAGCCCTCTCCAAACAGGACCACCACCGACATGACGCGGAGCACAGTAGGGTGAATGATCGCCCCAAGGACAAATCCGTCAGAAGCTCCCAACGAAGCACCCGCTCAAGCAGTGACAAAGGAGTGGAAACCAAGCAATGGGAGCTGTTGAAGCAAAGACTGGATGACATGGAGAGGGGAAAGAAGTTCAATGATGATGATTATGACTGGGCAACACGTCCATTCTCCTTGAGAATAACTGCAGATCCACCTAATCCCTACCTCAAGCTCCCTAATTTCGAAAAATACAATGGCACTACTGATGCAAAAGACCACGTGCAAAGTTTTGAACAAACTATGAATCTCCTCACCACTGCTGATGACCTGCTCTGTAAAGGTTTCGCGAGCACCTTCTCCGAATGCCTTTGACTCCGGTTCCGTGAGCTTAAAAGAGGTAGCATCGACCTGGAGAGGCATGAGGAGAATGTTCTTGGACCACTTTGCTACCGCCGGTAAGAGGAAGATAAGGCCGGCCGACTTGGCCAACATTGAGCGTGGAAAGGGAGAGACCATCCTCGCCTATTATAATCGGTTCGAAAAATGGCGCACTGTGTTGAAGAGAGCCTCACTGATAGGGAAGTCATTGTTTGTTTCAACTCTGTCCTAAAATCTGGTCCCCTCGTTTATGAACTTTCAGCCCGGGAACCTCAAACAAAGTCCGAACTATACAAGGTAGCTTATGCCATTTCCATGGCTGAGGACAAAACAAAGAAAAGGGGAGATGACAAGACAGAAACAGAGGCGACAGGCACTCGCCAGAATGATAATGGGAACGGCAAGGGTTCCAAAGGGAAAAATAAAACAAGGAGCACGGAGAAGCTTGAATTCACTCCTCTTACAAAATCCATCTCTGAAATCATGCAGCTGGTCAACCTTCCTCCACCTCATCCAATGACTGACAAGTCAAAATTCCCTCGTAACATGAACAAATACTGTGATTTTCACAAAGACCACGGGCACAACACTGATGGCTGTTGGGCCCTGAAATTACCCGATCTTTTCGCGCGCGGGCGGGGGGCGCGGAAAAGGCGGTTGTCTTTCGCGGAGGGGTTGGTGTCTGAGACCTCGCTTCATGGGAAGGAACAAAATGAGGAGTCGCGGTTTTTGTATTTTGAGCCCAAACGTTGAGAAACGGCTATTGTGAAAATGTGTCGTTTTTATTGGTAGCAAAAACTTAGGAAAAGGCTTTGAAAAAATGGATCATTTTTATTGGCAGCAAAAACGAGTAAAAAGCTTTTTGTACCAGAGATTGTTAGGTTCGGAGGTCAAGTTACGTTTCGGGTAGAGTATTACGAGATCGCCCGAAACGCCTCGCATGACGAGTCTTTATACCTTTCTCGAAATCGAGTGTGTGTGTGTGTGTGTCTTTTGAAATGGGGGCTTGAATGACAAGCTTAATCTTGGTTTGAATGACAAATGTTGATTAGGTGACTTTTGAAAAGACGAGCGTTTGAATGACAAACGTCGGTTTGAGACAGAAATGAGCGTTTGCATGACAAACGTCGGTTTGGAGTTTGAAATGAGCGTTTGCGTGGCAAACGTCGGTTTCGAGTTGAAATGAGCATTTGCGTGGCAAACGTCGACTTTGAGTTGAAAAGGAGTTCGAAGGTCGAACTCCGGTTTTTTAAACCGGGCGCGTCATTGTTAACGATTTTTACGGGAAAAATGCGTATTAAATGATTTTAAGTGTCAAATGGCGGCTTTGAGTTTGAAGATGAGCGTTCGGAGGCCTAACGTCATTTCGCGCGTTTTGAAAGAGAGTTCGACGGACGAACTCCGGTTTTGAACCGGGCATTACATTGTTAACGATTTTTACGGGAAAAATGCGTATTAAATGACATGCGATCAACGAATCGGGTTGCGACTCGGACTTTGAAAAGTAAATACTATCACGATCCAAACGGGTCGGACTTGGTAAATGACAGTATTTAAAGTGCGGTATCAACGGAATTAAACGATCCGGATTCGTAAATGACGATCAACGAGGCCAAACGGCTCGGAATTGTAAATGACGATCAACGAGGCCAAACGGCTCGGAATTGTAAATGACGATCAACGAGGCCAAACGGCTCGGAATTATAAATGACGATCAACGGATCGATCGATCCGGAATGGTAAATGACATAAAAAGTAAACTAACGGGTCGAACGCCGTTTTAACCCGTGATTACTTCTATTACGGAAAGAGAAGAGGATCGAGGGGCTAAAACGTATCGGACCCCGTTAGACGGAGGCGTCTACATTTTGATAACGACGTTCGAAACGGTTATAGCGATTGGCGCGTAAACCGAGACAGAACGGGAGATTTAGAGAGAGGGAGTTATATCTATGGCTAGGGTTGACTCCTTTGGCTCGGGAGGTGTGTACGGGACACGGAAAGTGATTCGAAAGGTTGTTTCGAAGTTGTAAGGGGCGTATTTGACCGAAATACAAAGGTTTCACGCGAATCGAGACAGAACGGGAGCTCGGTAGGGGTTAAAACAGCTTAGGCCGTGGGGGGTGGTGATTTTTGGGGTTAATTTTCTGTTCCCTTGCCTTTGACAGCAACTTCTATTTATAGGGTAAAAATTGCAGTAGGAGTCCGGACGGACTTGGCCTGAATCCAGGGGGTTTTGTGGTATTTTGAGAATTTGAAGGACTTGCTGGCAATTTCAGAAAATGTGCACAGTGAGTCCGGCCGGACTTGGCTTGCAAATCAGGGGTATTTTGGTCTTTTCCCTTTGAATTTGATTGAAGGGTGACTAGAGGGAGGTGGCATGGCCGCCACGTGCCCTCTCGAGTCACCGCCCATGTGGGATTTTGTCCCTCGGTCCCGCTTTTGTCCGTTTTAAAATAACAAATCGAAATGTCCGAAACGCCCGAAAGTGCCGGAAAATGCGTTTTTCAGGGAAAGCCATACTTTTACGTGAGATGACACGTGCTAAGTACGGTTCGACATTGGGATGCACGGGGCAGCCCCGAGACGTCTCGTTGGCACAAAGAACGGGAGTTTAACGAGTTCCTTAACTCCGGAGCGGGCCGCTTAACGGATTTCTGTTAACTTTCCGACGGATTTGGACGATTCGGATTTGGGTACTTACGCTATCCCCTCAGCGACGTCTCCTCCGAAGGAGGTGGGGTCGTTGAAAAAGATAAGGATCCAAATCGGGATGCCTTACTTTGAAGGAGACCTGGGCGGTCCGCTGGCTGGACCCTTAGCGAAAAAGATTCCTACGTATCCCGAGCGGGAATCAAGCCGATCGTAGTTCGAAAAGGGGCAAGGGCCACGCTTGGGGACCTTGACCCGAGCGAGACCGTTAGGAGGCGTCTAAACCTCGGATGAGACCATTCGCGAGGGTATCTCGTACTCGAATGGAGACCTAGGAGGCGTCCGAACCCGGGACTTCGAAACCTTCGAGGGCGTGTGGCGCCTCAAACCGGAGTTGCGATGCCGACGAGGGCGTTCGTGCCTCGGGTGCCGGGCTTATTGCCGTTGCGCTTTATCCCGCCGGGGATGAGCAATCGGGCTTACGACCGGCGGCCGGGAGATGAATGTTCACTTGCCAAGTGAAAAGGTGTTCGGGCTTACGAGGATGGCCGAAGAGGGATTGTTGCAAGGCGTTCGTGCCTTGGGGTTCGGGCTTATTGCTGTTGCCGGTGAGGTGAATGTTCACTTGTTGAAGTGAAAAGGTGTTCGGGCTTACGAGGATGGCCGAAGAGGGATTGTTGCAAGGCGTTCGTGCCTTGGGGTTCGGGCTTATTGCTGTTGCCGGTGAGGTGAACAGCGAAGGTCTCGATAGGAGAGTGGAGGTCGGACCGCGAAGGTCGGGATTGACTGTTTGAGATGGGACCGTGAAAGGTCGAGATGGGAGATTGAATCGGACCGTGAAAGGTCGCGATTGAGAATTGGAATCGGACCGTGAAAGGTCGCGATTGAGAATTGGAATCGGACCGTGAAAGGTCGCGGTTGAGAATTGGAATCGGACCGTGAAAGGTCGCGATTGAGAATTAGAATCGGACCGTGAAAGGTCGCGATTGAGAATTGAAATCGGACCGTGAAAGGTCGCGATTGAGAATTAGAATCGGACCGTGAAAGGTCGCGGTTGAGACTTTGAAATCGGACCGTGAAAGGTCGTGATTGAGACTTGGAATCGGACCGTGAAAGGTCGCGGTTGAGACTTGAAATCGGACCGTGAAAGGTCGCGATTGAGAATTGGAATCGGACCGTGAAAGGTCGCGGTTGAGACTTTGAAATCGGACCGTGAAAGGTCGCGATTGAGACTTGGAATCGGACCGTGAAAGGTCGCGATTGAGAATTGGAATCGGACCGTGAAAGGTCGCGATTGAGAATTGGAATCGGACCGTGAAAGGTCGCGGTTGAGAATTGGAATCGGACCGTGAAAGGTCGCGATTGAGAATTGGAATCGGACCGTGAAAGGTCACGATTGGTGAATTGGAATCGGACCGTGAAAGGTCGCGATTGAGGATTGAAATCGGACCGTGAAAGGTCGCGGTTGAGACTTTGAAATCGGACCGTGAAAGGTCGCGATTGAGACTTGGAATCGGACCGTGAAAGGTCGCGATTGAGAATTGGAATCGGACCGTGAAAGGTCGCGGTTGAGGATTGAAATCGAACCGTGAAAGGTCGCGGTTGAGAATTAGAATCGGACCGTGAAAGGTCGCGATTGAGAATTAGAATCGGACCGTGAAAGGTCGCGGTTGAGAATTGGAATCGGACCGTGAAAGGTCGCGGTTGAGAACTTGAGATCGGACCGTGAAAGGTCACGATTGGTGAAAACCATTATAAATTTTAACGTCGGGAGACGGGCGTTAGTGAAAACTAACTGAGAATTTAACGTCTGGAGACGAGCGTTAGTGAAAACTAACTGAGAATTTATCCTCGGGGGATGGGGTGTTAGAAATGTCTAACTGAGAGGAAATTTTATACTTTTGGGGGGCCAAAAGAGGTAAAATTGAAACTGCCCAAAGTTGAGGGGCAAAAGGGGCAAAAAATTTCTTGGTGCAGTAAGAGTCCGGTCGGACTTTTACTGAATTTCCAGATTCCTTTTTAATGCCGAGGCTGGGGAAGGAAGAGGCCATTTTCTTCCATTGTTGCCGGCGAGAGAGGAGAGAAAAGAGAGAAAAATTCCAACCCAAATTGCAAGGTTTGCTCGAATTTGTGAAGGAAATTTGCTATGGAGGGTGAAGGAGGACCAATGGCTCGCCACGGAAGGACCGATGACGAAAGAACTCGATTGGTTCGGACCATTCGAACCACTACTCTTCCATTGAATCCGGCGGAGTTTTATCCGGCGAGGGACCGCCACAACTCCAAGGGAGGGATCGAAAGACAAGTAAGTTTCCTACAAATTCCATTAATTTTAAGAATGTGCATTCTTTAAATGTTAGAAATTTGTTAGGAATGAACTTAGGGATTTTGGTGCCCGAATTGGGGCTTTTGACTTTGCTATGAACTTTTGTCGAAATTGACTAGGATGTAGTTCAATTGACACTATGGGTGGATGACATAAAAATTTTGGTTGCAAAATTCCATGTCTAGATGCATTTTCCAAAATTAAAGTAGCTTTAATTCGGGACGGAGCGAAATTTTTCGAAAAAATTGAAAGAATTTGAAAGTTCCGGATTCGACGGAGTTTTCGAAATGTTTTGAAAGTTCCGGATTCGACGGAGTTTTCGAAATGATTTGAAAGTTCCGGATTCGACGGAGTTTTCGAAATGATTTGAATATACGTAGGAAATGAATGAGAACCGTATCTGCATTGCATCCTTTTGACATGCGTTGGTGCATTTCTGTTGACGTTGCTTCTGTCTTGTTTGTCTCATAGGGACAGGGACGGTTAGTACTCATAACCGTAAGAGTCGGGGTGCCTTTGAGGCGGTGCGAGCATTGTGGGGCATTATCCCTGACGTAGCTCGAGAGGGAGAGAGGAGTCCGCGATGCCGGTGCTTGACTCCGGTTGGGCCGGGTTTATCGTCGTAGCCGCGACACCGATACGCCGAGGGGCGGTGTCCACGTATGTCGCGCCGAGCGAGCACCGGTGGGATACGACCCACACTTTCCATTTCAGTATGGGGGAGGCGACGGTGACTCCCACGGATTTTGCCGCTATCACCGGGTTGCCGACTCTATGGCAACACGCCGGCGCTGGGTTGATGGTTACACCCCTGAGCGCTTGTCCTGGCCAGCTGGGTTTTGATATTACCGATGCCAGGGGCTTAGGCATTCGGTACAGCCGATGGAGAATCATTTGAGGGAAGGTGTCGCCGCTTATCCGGGCCGGGTCCCGAGGATGACCGCGGAGCGTCCGGCTCGAGGGTTCCTTTGGTTTGCGCTGTCGCCGACTTTATTCCCGACTTCGACACGTCTTGTCACTTCCTTCGCTCGGCCGGTAGACTCGGGATGCCGTGAGGGGGTTCGCGTGGGGGAGGCCGGATCCGGCCGAGCTTTACCACTCCCCGGACAGGTTCTCGCGGGGAGAGGAGCACTCATTTAGCTGCTTCACGCCTGTCTTGGATGTAAGTTCACGTACTTTTTCTCTTCCTTGCCTCTTTTATGTACTCGTATGTATCTGCTTTGTAGCTGACATAACTTTCCATTCTCTTGTGTGTCCGGTGCTACGAGGTGTTCGATCCGCAGAGCTTGGGACATCAAGGAGCCGTACCGTCCCTCGTTCCCCGCCATGCCGGTTTGCGTAAGAAGGCGAAGAGGGCGGTCTCTTCGAGAGTTGGCACTCGAGTGTCATACGAGGAGATATCTTCGGCGCCGAACCGGGAGTTCTCTCGAGAGGATCCACCGACCCGGTGGAGTAGGTTTGATCATGTCGCGGTGCATTGCCGCCGAGACTACACGGCGGCGAAGCTCCCGGTGGGACTTCACCGTGACGCCATGTATTTGGGGGAGAGGGTGACTCGTCGCAGATAGGCAGGGGGTCTCTTCCTCGTGCCGGTGGATCCTCCTTTGTACATGCAAAGATCCCTGGAGATGCCGATTGATGAGCCGGAGGGGTACCTACAGTGGCGTGTACTACACCGAGTACATCATAGCGGGGGCCGCCTATGATGTTTTCTTGAGGATGAGGCCGAGGAGCCCGCAGTACAAAGCATAGAGGGCGAGGTCCCCGGAGGTCCTCGAGATTTTCCGGTCCCGCGAGCTAGGCTAGCGCACGAGGGGCCGGACGGTTCGCGTAGGCGACTTGTGATCCCGCTTCCGCCGAGCCGAGACCACGATACAGGCGGACCCCAATGCTTCGGTGAGCACCCTTTTTGATTTTCTCGCATTTGATAGTAGCATTCTCGCACGTGTTGCATCCGTACTTTCGCTTGCTTTCTCGATGACTTTCCCGGTTCGCAGTATCCGGCCGTACGTACAATGAAGCCACGAGGCCGGTGGACGGGTGGTCCGCCCACGCTAGGAGGCTCGTGGAGTTCATGCGGTGTAGTTCCTGAGGAGCGTGACGTCCGTGATCGGGGGCCGTCTAGGCCGAGAGATTCGCCCGCTCCCACAGTGGGGAGGACTTTACACAGGGGTTCGGCCGGTTCGCGGGCGGAACCGCGGGATTTGGAGCTCCTTCTTCTCGCGCACTCGAGGCGCGAGAGGGGGAGTCCTAGAGTTCGCGTACTCCGAGGAGGCCCTTTGCCTATTCCCGCCGGGAGGAGTTCGGCGAGTTCCCGTTTGCGACGGATCCTGGCAATGGCGGAGCAAGACGTCGAGCGTACGGATGACGAGCGTGACTCAGAGTAGTCCCCTTTTATCGCTTTCTTTCTTTATCGCTTTGTTTAGACAAAATGCATGTATTTGTCAGGAACAAATTTTGATTTGAACCGTATTTGCAAAAAGGCGCCCGTGGGCGGAACTCCGTATTTCGCATATTTATTCTATGATCACCTTCGTTATTTTCGGCAAATAAGCAAATAGGTTAATCAAAAATAAATAAAAAAGAGAAATGCATTAAAAATTGAACGGGTCAAAAATTAAGCATGTATGCACTAATTTTTAATTATTTGCACCGTTGCACGAGCCCGGGCGGAAGGGATATTGACATTGCTTGAATGAAATCGTATGTGCACGCAGATTTCATAGGAGTGAACAGGCATGATTTGGAAATGTTTCCAATTTTAAGGGCAATGGCCGCAGAGTTGACCAAGTCAATCGCAGAGGGAGTCCTACGACTAGAACCGAATTTCCAGATTCTTTAAATTGCAGTCACTTTGCAATTGGTGAGAAAACCGCGCATTGCTTTGCTCATCCGGCTGAATTCCTTTCCCTTTCTTAAGGTTTTCTTCACCTTCGACATGGCTCCCTTTCCCAAGTTATCGTCTCGGATGCAAGAGCGATATTTGGACAACTTTCGCCGTGGGTACGGAACCACACGAGGCGTAACAAAAGGTTTTTCGAAGGTCATTACGGGATTAAATCCGTTTGGGCTTTGAAGGAGCTCATGCCGATTGGGATCTTTTGAGAGCCACGTCTCGGTTCGGGGACGCACGGAGGAATGTGTATGCCTTTTCGTACAACGAAATCACTCCTACGTTTGAAGATTTCCGGGCCATTCTCGGGAGGACCCGAGACAGGAACAGCCTAGTTCTTCCATATGCAGGTGGCATGGCCACCGTTGAGAAGCTAGTGTCTTTGTTGGGTATCTCTACTGGAGAAGCATACGGGATGCCGTCTGAGAATACCAATTACGTTGACATTTCGGGACCGCCCGAAAGATTTGCCTGAGCCGAGGGAGCGTCTTTTCGTGGGACGCGTTTGCTATGTGCGCGATTGCTACTCTATTCACATTCACGTCTCGGGTGTGTGCCATCACGCATTATCTTGGACTCCGGTGAGGCAATGCCGGAGTGGGAGACATCGTGCCATTGGTCTCTGGGTGAGACGTTCCCGGGCATAGGCCTGGATGGCGACCGGTAGCCGATACATGTGGGGAGGGAGTCCCGCTATGCCGACCATGTGGTTGAGGGAGAGGCCGCAGATGATGCCCGAGGTGCCAATGTCCCGTGACGCTTGGTCTTTCTCGCGACGTCCTCTAGTGATAGGGGGCAATCAGCCGAGCCGGAGCTCTGGATGGCCAGACTTTGCACGCATCACTTGCGATGGTGGGTTCCCCATTGGAAGTTACAGACTTGTAGGACCGCTCAGGAGGGTTCGTTGATTGTCGTGAGCGCCTGGGCCGTCTCGCACGTCTTTCTATATTCCATCATTGGTTTTGCGGGCAAGACGGCCGGAGCAGCATGCCACCGATCGATCCGAGTTATGCCGCTACCTTTGAGGTGGGATCTTTGCGGATGGAAGATCCTTCAACGCTATTGCCGATCACCCGGTGGTGGCAATACACGTCCTTTCCCGCCGGGGTTCTCTTTCACCTGAGAGAGGGCACCGTTCGTCGACGCAAAGATCCGAACCGGTACGAAGAGTGTATGGGAGACACAGATGGCTATCTTGTGGAGACGGAGTGAGCCGTTGGGTGCCGATCACCCGGACGCCCTCGACCTTGAGGAGGAGCAGCGAGGGCTAACCACAGGAATCGTAATGGCGATGCCATGGCCGATTATGTGGCAAGTGCCGATCGGGAGGCCAATCAAAGCACTATGATGATGGCTCGAAGCGAGGCGGCTCGAGACAGAGCTAGAGAAAGGATCGCGTTGACACCACAAGCTTGACGGAGGCGTCGGGAAGAGTCCCCGAGCTGTAGAAGGCCTACCGGAATATTTCCCGCGAAGGTGAAGAACACTCACGGGGAAAAGGGAAGGGGAAGAAGGATGAAGGACCTAGTACGGGAAACTAGGTTGACCTTTGCCGTCCGCAGTATCCACCCATTGTCATTGCGCATACACATTAATTGATTAATGTTTTATTGTAGTTTTACTAGTGTGTAGCGAGTCAAGAGTTGACCGTGCTTGAACTCATCAAAGAATGTTTTAACCGTTATGAATTTGTAGGTTAAATGAAAAGAGTTTTTCAAACACAAGCAATTGATGCTTATTGTATTTTTATTTTTTTGTTTTTTAGACCGAATCAAAGATGGCCGCCTACGTTCCCCTTTTACAATTGGACTAAGGGGCTCAGTCACCGTAGTTCGACACTTTAGGTGAATTTGAGAAAAACAAAGACAAAATAAGTGCGACCTGTTTTTTACCTCGGATCATTAGCGGGAATGTATCCGGTTGGGTATTACTCTTTTAGCACTTTAATTTACCGAGGGGACGATGTATGGGGAAGGAGAGTTGACTCGTGCTCTTCCTCAAACGAAGTATCTCGGAGCTTGCTTCCGTTCACGGGGTTAACGAAAGGGTTTTCGTCCAAATCGCGCTAGCTTCATGGCTCCTCCTGAGAAGATTCTTTGTACCACAAACGGTCCTATCCAGTAAGCTCCCACTTTCCGAGGGGATTGGTCCGCGTAGGAGGCTTTTCCTTTAGCACCAAGTCGCCTTCTCTCGATGTCTCGGATCTTGACTTTCTTGTCGAATGCTCATGCCATTACGCTCCGGTAGGCTCGAGTGTGTTCCATGGCTTTTAATTTGCGCTCGTCGAGTAGAGCAAGTTCGTCGTGACGGCTCGTAGCCATTCGACTTCATTGATCCCGTTTTCCAAGAGGACTCGGAGGGATGGAATTTCCAATTCCACGGGTAACATCGCTTCCATTCCGTAGGTAAGTGCGAATGGAGTCTCCCGTGGCGGTTCTCGACCGATGTTCGGTATCCCTGCAGGGCTAGATGTAGCTTTTCGCGCCTCCCGACCTCTCGGTGGTCATCTTTCCGATTATCACGGCGAGAGTCTTGTTGGCCGCCTCTACCGCACCATTGGTTTGTGGTCTCGTAAGGAGAAGACTTGTGACGTGTGACTCGGGTCGGTCGCAGTTGGTCACAATCTCCTTCGAAGTGAGTCCCATTGTCGGATATGATCTCGTTGGGCACTCCGTATCGGCACATGATGTTTTCTCGGATGAACTCGGCCACCTTCTTAGAATTCAGTACCTTGTACGATCTGGCTTCTACCCATTTGGTGAAGTAGTCGACTGCGACTAAAATGAACTCGTGACCATTGCTCCCTGGAGGAGTGATCTTGCCGATGACGTCGATTCCCCATGTGGCGAAAGGCCATGGCGTAGTCATGCAATAGAGTTCGTGAGGAGGGATGTGATTGAGGTTGGAGAACCGTTGACATTTGTCGCAGCCTTCTGATGAACCGGGATGCGCCCGTTTCCATTGATATCCACAGTATCCCATACGGAGAATGATCTGTGTCAATGCTCGGGCGTTCATGTGCGGACCGCAGGTTCCGTTGTGAACTTCGTTCATTAGCTCGCTGGCTTTTTCTTTGTTTACACACCGAAGGAGTGGCCCTTGGTGGCGCTTCTTGTACAACATACCCCCCAGAATGACGAAATGGGATGCTGATGGATGTGTATTTACCCGTCCAAATGATGCACTTTTAGGCTTTCTTTGTGTTCGATTCCCGAGTTTTATATATATTTGATGTGGCTTGTGAGTATTTTATGAGTACAGGGTATATAGCTGATTAAAGGTGCATTTTATGGCTAAAAAGTGCAAAAGGAATAAAGTGGAGCGGAGCTCAAGGACTAAACTGGCATTTGGAAGCTTTTGGACCAAATGGGAAATATTGGAAAATTCAGGGACTGAACATGGAATTACGGAATTTTCGGACGAATTTAATATATAAAAATTCCTGGGATAAAATGAAAAATAAAAGTCTAAAGAGCGAAGCGCAGAAGAAGTCATTAAAGTGGTCAAAGTGCGACTGCAAGATAGCGGGACGAAACGAATAATAACTAATACAAATAAGGCCAAAGCACTTGTGGCCACGGCTGGAGAGTGGTCGGCTACTTGGGAAGAATTGGGGCCATTTCTAGGCAATGGCCGGCCATTCAAGAGTTTCTGGGCCAAGGCAATTTGGGCCAAGGCAATTCAAAGCTCCAGCATCTGAAGGGCGACCAGCTCTAATCAAGCACCGCGGCCGCAGGAAGGAAGATTTTGAAGCCAAACTCACGGCCCACAAGAGCGGGCGCGCCAACAGGAAGGGCGGCCGCTCTACGCCGTTTCAACACCACTTTTGCAACGTTTCCACGGGGTAGAATTGACTTTTCTCACTTGGATCCATGACTGTACCCTATTTTCTTTATATACATAACTTGGTGTACCACGGTAAAATCGAGAAACATAATATAGTTTAGTTTTTATTTTATTTTCTTTTGGAATTCCATTGAAGTGGAAGACGAAGATCAATTCCGATTTCCAGGTTTTATTAATTATGAGTAGCTAATTTATTAGATTTGTAGATTGGTCGAACCTTTACCGGATTTCTATGCAATTATATTTTTAATTCTTTCTATTTAATTCCTTCTAGTTCATCAATAGATTTTAATTTATTGTTCTTAGATTTGAGATGTATGTTAAGATACGAACTCGTCTTTTGAATATTTGGGGTATCGAATTAGCCATTAATTTGGGATTTTGATTCATAGACAACTATTGATTGAATAGCTTTAATTGAGGCCGTAATAGAAATCGATTAAAGTTAGGTTTTCATATTCTTGTGTTCTTAATGTATTCTTGGCCTATTGTGGAACCGTAATAGAATTCGCAATATTAAAAGAGTATTTAGGGTTGTAATCCGGCCACCTAACCGTGTCGATCCTAGCAAAAGTGAATGAACCCTAGAAGTTGAGTTAATGTTTTATAAGTAAAATTTTGCATAGAATGATGGTAAAGTGAAATCCAATCTACGAATCTCTCGCTCATAACTGCTTTTCTTGCTTAGTTAGTTTTTGTTATTTAATTTATGCTCTTAGTTATTAAATCGAATCTATAAATTGTGGCTATTAAATTCACTTTGCTTTCACTTATTTGTTTACCAACGAGTCTCCGTGGATTCGACCCCGCAATTGCATACTGCTACACCGGTAGTGAGTACACTTGCTCGGTTTTTATTACAAGAGGGAGTTTTCCTCCATCAAGTTTTTGGCGCCGTTGCCGGGGACTTGTTGCAAGTAAACAAGTAAGTTAAGTAGTGAATGCAAGGTCGTCGTTCTTTGAAGCTGCATTGGTGCCATTGGACGACAACATAAATAGACTTGAGGAAGAATTTGAGGGCGATCCCTCTTTAATCCTCTCTTTCGCATTCGGACACCGAATCAGAACCCTCCACCACCGAGGAAGAGGAAGAGAAAGCCGAGATGGCAGTACCACCGGCGCAGACTATGAATGATTTCCTTAGACCTAGGGTAGACACATCTACCTCTTGCATAGTGCTGTCCGATGCAGCCAAAAATCTAGAGGTCAAAGGACAATACTTTGCCATGTTGCCAAGCTTTCACGGATTGCCTGGTGAGGATGCACTCACGTTCCTTAAAGAGTATATTATGGTTGTTGCTCAATTTTGTTGAGACAGGAGTGACCGAGGAGCAAATTAGGCGAAGTGTTTTCCTTACACTCTTAAGGGAGTGGCTAAAACATGGTTGCCGATGCTTGCACCGAGCGATTAGTACTTGGGTAGAATTGCAAGATGTGTTCCTTAAAAGATATTATCCACATCATCATTGGCTAGTTTTAGACGAGAAATTGATGACATTTTCCCAAGATGTGGGGAGCCCTTTCATGAGGCATGGGAAAGATTCAATACAATGTTAATACAATGTCCCCAACACAATTTTACACTACCCTCACTGAACCAAGCCTTTTATGATGGCTTGAATGACAATGGTCAATCAATGGTTGACAATGCTGCTGGAGGTTCGATAGGAGCCAAGACCCCGGAAGAAACTAAAGCTTTATTCGAGATGTTGAGTGCTAATTCTCAACAAAAGAGTTCGAGGGGTAGAACAAGGGGGTACTTGAATTGAATGCTAGTGATAATATTTCAAAGCGCATTGCACTTTTAAATAATAAATTGGATAAATTGATTGCTGTGCACTTCGCCGGTGCTAATGTTATTACCGATTATTGTGCAAATTGTGGTTTATCATCTCATGTGACTAATATGTGTCCAAGTGCAGCAAATTTCTTTTATAATCCCGAATGTGCACATGCTTTCAATGGATATGCACCAAGGCCACCACCCCAAGGCAACCAATATGGCAACTACAATCCACTGGGGTGGCCATCATAATCAGCAAGTGAAACCTCTTCATGTGCCACCACCGGACAACATGATAAAGAGCCTTGGGAGCCGGGCAGTCAGCGATTAAGGATGGAGATGCAAAGAAAGCAATAGAAATACGAATCTTTGCTTTTGAAAAGATGGGCACACAAGTAGAGCAACTTGTGAAGGTTGCCCAAGAGTTGATGAAAGAGAAGAACCCACCCGAGCAAGCAAAGTCGATCACAACAGTGTGGGATGAAAGTGAGGAAATTGAGGAGGTATTTCTATCTTCTCTTGATAATATTGATTGTTTTGATAATAATAATGATGTTAATGAGAATGAAAAAGTTAATCATGTTCAAAAAGACCCCGGGTGTTTCACTATCCCAATTTCTTTAGGGGTCAAAATTTTAAAGGTTTATTGGATCTTGGGGCAAGTGTCAATGTGATGCCCTTTCATGTTTTTAGAAGTTTGGGGGTATGTGAGTTGAAACCACCCATGAGAGACTTGCAATTGGCGGATCTCTCAATCAAAAGACCCTTAGGGGTTATTGAAGGGGTGTTGGTTAAAATTGATAAAATCGTTATCCCTATTGATTTTTATGTGATGTGTATGGAGGGATCAAGTGAGGAACAACTGAAAACTCCCATTCTGCTTGGGAGACCATTTATGTTTGACACTAAGGCCACCATTGATGTGTGTCAAGGGATGGTGTCCTTGAGAGGTATGGGGGAGGAATGTAAGTTTTGTATGATTAGAAATGATAAGAACCCCTCCCCCAAAGATGGTTTTGTAGGAGCCATAACTGATGTTCCAATTGTCAAATATGATGTGAATGGATGTGAGAAAAGTGGGGATAATGCGGACGTTTGTCCCTTGGCTAGTAACATTAAGGCCGACCAATACTCTAGGAGTAACGGGTCGTATCACTCCCCACACGACTCCCATAAAGAGTCGAATCCATCACATTTACCACAAGGTCCTTCTAAATCGAGAGTTAGTGAGGAGAGTTATAGTGATTTATCTGATTCTATATTTTTAAATATTTTTGTGCATGATAACTCTCTTGATCTTGGTTGTGAGAATGGTATTTTGCAGGTTGAAAGAGTTGAGTTTGGGGGTGGAAACCCCAATAAAAAGAAAAGAAAAAGGGGTAAGCACAAGCGTAAAGTTTTAAAAGTAAATGTGGCTTCACCCCTACTTATGGACAATGGAGAGCTGATTTGGAAAGAGAAGGGCGTATGTGCCCGCGAGGAAAAGAGATGGTCCAAAGGCCGCAAAGCTAAGGCCAAGTAAGTTTGGGACCATAGTCGGGCTAACGACTTTAAACAAATGCGCTGCTTGGGAGGCAACCCAATGAGGTATGTTTTACTGTTTTGTTAATTATTGTTTAGTAGTGTCTTGCTATCTTTCGAACTTAAGGCACGCTTTTGTTCTCTTTGCTATGAGGACATAGCATGTTTTGAGTTTGGGGGTGGGCAACTCTCCGAGTTTGTGGGTTTATAGGGGAGTGTAAATACTCTCCGAGTTTGTGGGTTTATAGGGGAGTGTAAATAGTGTCACCCTCTAAAAAAAATAGAAAAATTTAAAAATTTTGTTCTTTTCATAGTTGGGATGTTGGCCAAAGTCTGTGATGATTAGAGTGTGCTTGAATTTTAGAATCACATGTGCTATTATTAGTGTGGTGATTGGGATTGCATTGAAACATTTAAATTATGATTGCACCACCTCTCACTTCCGTATCATATTCTTGGTCATTGTCATCAACTTAGGTGCCTTTTATGGGATCACTTTGTGTATTCTCGGGGTCCCTAGAACATGTTTGCATGATTGTTAATAACACGTCAATAGGTTGCTTGATATATATGGCTATTCTTTGAATCCCTTTTTGTGAGCCTTAAACTTTCTAGTCACTAAAATTTTTCCGCTAGAACCCCTTTTGAGCTTGAAAAAGAATGGAATCTCTCACAAAGTGGGAGGTTATCTTAGACCACCATTCGCCTTCTTTTTGTACCCTCATTGTCCTACCCTTTTAACCTATACACAAATTTAAATTTTTCTCACCTTTTCAAGAAAGTGAAACTAGGGAATGAATGGGAATATTTTGGGGGATGTTTTGAAAATTAAAGGATTGAGTGGAAAGTGGTCACGAAAAAAAAAATGGGTCATGTTATGTAATGAAAAGAGGGGCTTGATAAAAAAAATATTGAATGCACATTCTTCGTGATATAATTGTGCAAAGCAAAAAAAAAAAATAAATAAATAAAAAAAAAAAAAAAAAAAAAAAAAAAAAAAATTTCGAGCCCTCTCTAATATCAAAAGTGGAATTATATTTCAAGGTGACCAAAGGAAGTAGTGGAATGTTCCCAACCCCATGTTGATATATGAAAAAGTTTTAGTTTGTGGGTGGACACATTGGGAAGTAATAAGGGTGAGTGGAGAACTTATCATCAAAGTGGGGATGTATTGTTAAAAGAAGACTTTCTAGTTTCACTTTCTTATTTTTCGTATGTCCTTACCTTCGTTTGTAACCATGAACCTAGCCCTGCGATCTTTCGCAACTTAACTTTTAAGCCATATTATTCTTTCAATATCGAGTAACCGGGTTGACAATCGTGTTAAATATGCATATGAGTGTCCTTTTTGGTTTGTACTGTCTATGGCATATTGATTTAGAGCATCGCTTAGTGAATCCATAAACAATCTTAGGTTGTTGGCAGTGACCTCCCATAATTCATTCATCATTCAGGCCGCGGTGGAAAATTGTGAGTTTTATGCTTCAATGTGATTGTAATCTCATTACTGTGGTGGCACTTGTTGATTATGTGTGTTGGTAAGGATCTGAGACTTGTATGGCCAATGACTCATCTGTGATAGAACATCCCAAAAATATTATTTTGTTTTAATGTTTTATTATTAGTAGTTAGAGTAGCTGTATTTTACTTCTTTTAGTTTTGTTTTACTCGGGACGAGCAAAAGGTTAGTTTGTGGGTGTTTGATGGATGTGTATTTACCCGTCCAAATGATGCACTTTTAGGCTTTCTTTGTGTTCGATTCCCGAGTTTTATATATATTTGATGTGGCTTGTGAGTATTTTATGAGTACAGGGTATATAGCTGATTAAAGGTGCATTTTATGGCTAAAAAGTGCAAAAGGAATAAAGTGGAGCGGAGCTCAAGGACTAAACTGGCATTTGGAAGCTTTTGGACCAAATGGGAAATATTGGAAAATTCAGGGACTGAACATGGAATTACGGAATTTTCGGACGAATTTAATATATAAAAATTCCTGGGATAAAATGAAAAATAAAAGTCCAAAGAGCGAAGCGCAGAAGAAGTCATTAAAGTGGTCAAAGTGCGACTGCAAGATAGCGGGACGAAACGAATAATAACTAATACAAATAAGGCCAAAGCACTTGTGGCCACGGCTGGAGAGTGGTCGGCTACTTGGGAAGAATTGGGGCCATTTCTAGGCAATGGCCGGCCATTCAAGAGTTTCTGGGCCAAGGCAATTTGGGCCAAGGCAATTCAAAGCTCCAGCATCTGAAGGGCGACCGCTCTAATCAAGCACTGCGGCCGCGCTTGAAGGAAGATTTTGAAGCCAAACTCACGGCCCACAAGAGCGGGCGCGCCAACAGGAAGGGCGGCCGCTCTACGCCGTTTCAACACCACTTTTGCAACGTTTCCAACAGGGGTAGAATTGACTTTTCTCAGCTTGGATCCATGACCTGTACCCTATTTTCTTTATATACATAACTTGCAGCCACGGTAAAATCGAGAAACATAATATAGTTTAGTTTTTATTTTATTTTCTTTTGGAATTCCATTGAAGTGGAAGACGAAGATCAATTCCGATTTCCAGGTTTTATTAATTATGAGTAGCTAATTTATTAGATTTGTAGATTGGTCGAACCTTTACCGGATTTCTATGCAATTATATTTTTAATTCTTTCTATTTAATTCCTTCTAGTTCATCAATAGATTTTAATTTATTGTTCTTAGATTTGAGATGTATGTTAAGATACGAACTCGTCTTTGAATATTTGGGGTATCGAATTAGCCATTAATTTGGGATTTTGATTCATAGACAACTATTGATTGAATAGCTTTAATTGAGGCCGTAATAGAAATCGATTAAAGTTAGGTTTTCATATTCTTGTGTTCTTAATGTATTCTTGGCCTATTGTGGAACCGTAATAGAATTCGCAATATTAAAAGAGTATTTAGGGTTGTAATCCGGCCACCTAACCGTGTCGATCCTAGCAAAAGTGAATGAACCCTAGAAGTTGAGTTAATGTTTTATAAGTAAAATTTTGCATAGAATGATGGTAAAGTGAAATCCAATCTACGAATCTCTGCTCATAATCTGTTTTCTTGCTTAGTTAGTTTTTGTTATTTAATTTATGCTCTTAGTTATTAAATCGAATCTATAAATTGTGGCTATTAAATTCACTGCTTTCACTTATTTGTTTACCAACGAGTCTCTGTGGATTCGACCCCTGCAATTGCATACTGCTACACCGGTAGTGAGTACACTTGCTCGGTTTTTATTACAAGAGGGAGTTTTCCTCCATCAGATGCCAGGCATTTTAATGCCATCATGTTTTTGGCTTTGATCCCTTCTTTGTATTTTCCATCTTCACTTGTGAAGGAAGCTTCTCCGCTTTGGAGGTACTGGTAAATTTGATTGTACCAGGGTTCGTCGATCGTTTCTTTTTCTTTTTCGATCTCACAGCAATAGGCGGGTGTTTCCCGTCTGCCTATTACGAGGGTTTCTTGCTTTCCCTTCGGGAATTTCGACAAGAGAGGCGAGGGCTGCTGTGGCGCTCGCGAAGCGGTTCCCGTCTCTTGGCAAATAGCGAAAAGAGATGTCCTTGAACTGAGCAATGAGTTCCTCCATGTACGCGTGGTACTTCTGAAGGCCAGAATCTACCATCTTCCATTTATTGGATACTTGATTGATGATCAATGCTGAGTCTCCATATACATCCAGCTCTAAGATGTCATGCGCCGAGGGCGGCTTCCAAACCCGCTCGCACGTGCTTCATATTCTCGCCGCATTGTTGGTTGCTTCAAATTCGACTTGATGGCTATGGGAGTATGCTCGTCCTTGGGATCGACAAGGAGCATTCCAATGCCATTCCCCTTCTTGTTGGCTGCCCCATCGAAGGAGAGTTGCCGGCGGTTTGCGCATACGTCAAGTGAAAAGATTCTCGTCGTCCGGAAATTGCGGATCGGGACCCTTAGGTTCACTTTGCTCGGGAAGTCGGCAAGCCGATCTCGCCATTACTCGCCCTTTGTAGATTTTCGACCATGTACTTGATGTCGAACTCGGCCAGGGAAGAATGACCACTTGGCTAGCCGCATTGGCGGTGGATGGCTTGTCAAAGAGATATCGGACGGGGTCCACTTTGGAGATCGGGAGTACCGAATGCGACCGCATGTAGTGTTTCGGTTTCCCGACTACCCATACCAAGGCGGTACAAGTTTTCTCGATGCCGAGTAGCCGAGTTCACTTCCTTGAAGCTTTCGGCTTACGAAGTAGATTGCATGCTCAACCTTGGAATCTTTCTCGTTCTTGTGCCGCATTGCTCCGATTGGCGGTAATACATTGCGTCGAGATACGGGAGTAGTGGCTTGTCTTCATGTGGCGGAGCACGGGGTGGGGATTAACCAAGTAGGTCTTGATCTTCTCGAAAGTTTGTTTGGCACTCTGAGTCCCATTTGATGCTCGGCATTCTTTTTCATCGGTTTGAATATGGGCTCGCAGAGAGATGTCAAGCTGGTTGATGAAGCGGCCCGATGTCTTGAAGTCTTCCCATGAAGCTCTTTACTTACATCGGGGTTTGAGGCGGCTTCATGTCGATGATGGCCTTGATTTTCCCGGGATCGGCTTCGATACCTCTTTACGTAACCATGTACCCCGGTACCTTGCCGCGCTTGACGCCGAAGGTGCACTTTGCCGGGTTCAACCTCATGGAGTGTTTTCTCGAGTGCATTGAAGAACTTCCTCGATCCGTCATGTGCCGCATGTCCCGATCCCTTGGAGTGGATGATCATGTCGTCGACATATACTTCGATTTCTTTGTGAATCATGTCATGGAAGAGGGCATTGCAGCCTCGCCCAGTAAGTAGCCCAGCGTTCTTCGAGACCCGAACGGCATGACCGTGTAACAGTATGTCCCCCATGGAGTGGTAAAGGCGATCTTGGCCTCGATCCTCCTCGGACATCTTGATACGGTTGTATCCGGCGAATCCGTCCACGAAGGACTTTACTTGAAATTTGTCGTGGTATCGACCGGCATGTCGATGTTAGGCGGTGGGAAATCATCTTTAGGGCTGGCCTTGTTGAGATCCCGGAAATCCACGCAAAGCATCCGACCTTTCCGTTGGCCTTGGTGACCGTCACGATGTTGGAGAGCCAAGTCGGGTACTCAATCGCTACCCGATGAAACCAACTCGGAGCATTTTCTCAATTTCTTCTTTAACTTGCAAGGACCACTCGCTTGATCTTGCGCGGCTTACATTTGATGAGGCTTGGATTCGGGATCCAAGGGAATTCTCGTGCTCCACGATTGAGGGATCGAGTCCTCGGCATGTCCTCGATATGACCGGGCGAACACGTCAACATACTCCCGGAGGAGGCTTATCGTGGCTTCTTTTCTCGCATCGGCGAAGAAACCGCCCACTTGTGTCTCTTTAGGCTCTTGCACCGACCCCGTGTTCACTTTGGTCATAACCTCTTCGGCGGCTTGGGCCGGTTGTCCTCTTGGTCAACTACACGCTCGAGAACTTCTTTAATGTATTGTTCGTTTAATGTGTCCGCTTCTTTATCAATTGAATTATTAACGTCTTTTAAGTTGTTTGTTAACTTATCGGTTGTTAAAGTGGCAATGAGAGGATACTCCGAAAGGTCGACTTTTCATTAAACAAGAACGGGAATACATGATTGGCTACAACATTATAGTCCTCCTGGCGTAAGGCCGTTGGATGACTCGAAGGACCGGACTCGACAGGAGGACCGACTGCAGGGTTTGAGACCGGGTTTAGGGAGATGTGGGTGCGGGCCCGGCTTGTCTTCCAATTACGCTGGCTTGCCCTTGGTCCGGTGAAAGTTACCCAATTCTTCGGTGGCATTGCTGGATGCTTGATAAGGGTGCGGGGATCGAGAGGCTTGGCTCCCGCCGTCCCTATCATGGCGATCATGCTTTGTTGTCGGAGCCCGATCGATCAAGTTGGGCAACTCCATGACTTCTTCAAACAGACTCGTAGAGCGGGTCCACCGAGAGCGTCTTCTATGAATTCTGGTTCCTTCGCTTTGGACTTACCGTCTCGAATGTGGCCTCGGCGGCTGATCCGAACAACTTGTTTTCCATGGAGAGTACCTTGAGTTGCTCCTCCAAGTCCGGGATTCCCTTGAATGTGTACTCATCTTTGGACCGTGGTGGCGGTTAGTCCAGTGCAGTAGCCGTGATGTCGAGGAACGCTCCTTATCGGATTAGCTTTGAGTCCTCTCGAAACGCTTGAGGTCCCGTGCTAGGCTGTTCCATTCTTCCCGTAGTCTTGGTACCGACTATCCCTCGCTTCTTTCTCATCTTCATCGGTTCCACTATCGGTCCCCTCGCTCGTCGGTTCATTGTCGGTCCCCTCGCCCGCCGTTGGTTCCCTTGTTGAAGTAATGAGCGAGGTCAAAGCCGTAAGGTCGGAGGTTGGGTGTGCCGTCGGAGGTTCCCCTTGCGGCCGCCGCCTAGTGCGAGCGAGCCTTTTGCCTTTCTTGATGTCGCCGGTGTTGGCACGTAGCCAAGCCCACTGGACCGTGGTGTGGTCCTTGACTTCAATAACTTGGTGTTGGCCTTGCAGCCTTTTGCCGAGCCCCGAGTCTGGGATGAAGTTCATGAGTTTCATCATCCTCATGGCGGGAGGAATCTCGATCGTGAGACAGTGGAAGGTCCACGTTGCATATTTGGATCTTGGAGGTCTCCGTGAGTGAATCCGATTAATGGCATGTCGTCATTATGCTTGATTTCCAATACTGGAATGTCGTTGGTGCTGGTCCCCTCGGTGGTGACACTGTCGCCGTAGACTGTGGTTAGCTCGTTGCCTTGCATGAACTTGAGGCACTGGTGAAGGGTGGATGCCACGTGTGATGAATGTGTATCCGAAAATTTTCCCATTTTTTGTTTAAAAGAAAATCAACGAAAACGGAGTCGCCACGCCATTTTAATTTTGAGGGCCAAAACTTTGAAAAAAGCCCGAGATTTAGGTTCGGAGGTCATGTTACGCGTCGGGAAGGACGTTAGTGTGCACCCGACGCGCCTCGCAAAACGAGTCTTCCAAATATTTGAAATCCTTTGTTGTGTGTGTGTGTGTGTGTGTGTGTGTTTTGACCAAAACGAGTTGAAACTGAGAAAAACAAAAATAGGGAACTCTTTATAAGACTTTGAACAATCCCCAAGATTTTTGGTATGATTTTTGGGTCTAGTCTTGGCACTCAAAAGATTTTTGGATTTGAAAAGCAATTCTGCCAGAATGAAAGAAGGCAGTTGACCCTTGACTTTGAAATGGACTTAAAGGCTTCAAAACCTCAGAATCTGGGGAAAGTCCGAGAATGAAAGTTTCTTAAAACACCCTAAATAGGGTTTCTGAAAAGGAATTTTCCATTTTGGAAGTAATTTGAGGGGTCAAAACCTTCTAGAAATCTCAGATGTGAAATCTGGATTTCCAGAAGCTGATGAACTGGCCTCTAAAAGAAAAATTGAAAAAAGGAGTTTTACTTACTCAAAAAATAAAATAAAATTATGTCTGGAAATCTCTGGATGTTGGCTACAAAAAGTGTTTTGTAGTAAACATCCAATTCCAAGTTTTACTGGGTCCAAAAAATAGGAAAATGGACTGAGGTCTCAGAACAATGCTACTGGACAGCAAGATGTTCTTGAGGGAAAATGTGATTTTTGGGGGATTTGCATCTATGTTCACCCCATTTTCATCCCTAGACTTGATACCACTACTTTTTGTTAAGTGGTTATCATATTCAAGTCATCCTTGGGGAATTTATGGGGTTCAAACATGTCCTTTGCAAAGGGAAAGGGGGTTTTGTAAAGATGAAACCAAAGAGAAAGAATTGACTAAAGATCTAAAATGTGGACCACTTGAGATGGTCATTCATGAAGATGAACTTCAAGATGACCATCTTAGGTCAAAACTCAAGTTAAACTAGACATAAAATAAGTCAAAGTAAGAAGAACAAGATGATCAAGAAATCAAAAGAGAATTTTAGGGTTTTGAGAAGGAGGGCTTTACCAATGGTGACACCCTATCTTCCTAGGCTTGGAATTTGACTTGAGGAGTATCAAGATTTGGTGTTTGGCTTGAGGAGTATCAAGGTTTGGTATTTGGATTTGTGTTTGGAGTGAGATTGGGAAAGATTCAAGAGAAAATGGTGGCAATCTAGAGATTCCCACTGTTTTCTCTCTATATTCGCTTGAGAACCGTTCTTTGTGATCAAAATGTGTTGTGTAAACCGAGAGAGGAGGGTTCAATTTATAGGACCTTTGTGAGAATCAAACGTATCCGCGCGGACAAGGATCGACGCGTGCCTTGTTCATCTGATCTTTGGCTTTTGGACGGGAAGAATAATCTTTTTAAAATTCAAAGCGAAATTTGTTTTTCAACTTTCTTAATTCGGATTTTTCTAATTTCTTTTGCTTTTTGAGATTCTTTTCTTGGTTTAACTTAAAGTGGCAATCCCTAATCTACCCTCACTTTGTTAGAAATGTTAGGAATTGTTAGAAATGTTAAAAATGTTAAAACTTTCGTTAACTTTCTAACGAAAAAGCTACCGACTCAAATTGGAGTACTTACAGTAGCCCCTCAGCGACGGTGCTTTCGAAGGAAGCGGGGTCGTCGATAAGAGTAAGGCTCCATATTTGACGGGACGATCAAGTGATCGAGTGGCTGAACCTAATCAATAGGCTACCTACGTATCCCGAATGGGAATCGAAGCGGTCGTAGTTCGGGTCTTTGACCACTGGAGATGATGGCGTTTTAGGTGCCTCGATCTGATGAGCGAGGATTACGCGGTCGAGCTTTGGAAAGAAACTTCTGTGAGGATAAGAGATGACCATTTCGGTGCGATGGCTATCCTCTGCTGGGGGTAGGAATGACCATTTTCGGTCTCTGGGGGATGATTGCGATTTATCGCTTTCCTAGTGATAGCGTCTTAGGTGCCTCGAACCTTGGAGATGGCGTTTTAGGTGCTTCGAACCTTGGAGATGGCGTTTTAGGTGCCTCGAACCACAGGTGATGATGGCTTTTAGGTGCCTCGGTCCTTGGGGATGGCATTTTAGGTGCCTCGAACCTTGATGATGATGACTTTTTAGGCGCCTCGAACCTTGATGATGATGGCTTTTAGGCGCCTCGGACCTTGATGATGATGGCTTTTTAGGCGCCTCGGACCTTAATTTGAAATGGCCTTTCGGTGGACTTCGTGCTGCTTAGAAGGAGAGGGTGACCGTTTTGGTCGAGGGCTGGACCTAATGATAGGCTACCTACGTATCCCTAGTGGGAATCGAAGCCCTTTCGTAGTTCGAGATCTTCTCGAGATTTCGTTGGCTTTTGAGATTCCGTTGACTTTCTTTGGGGATTTTGTTAGCCTTTCTTTGAGGAAAATCGACGTATTTGTCGGGAAATCGGCCTTACGTTTCTTTAGGGGATGATTTTGATGAAAGATACGGGATTCCATTATCTTTCTCGGGGAGATCGGTCTTACGTTTCTTTCTTAGGGGCGATTTTGATGAAAGAAACGGGATTCCGTTATCTTTCTCGGGGCACTCGGTCTTACGTTTAGCTACTTAGGGGCGATTTTGATGAAAGAAACGGGATTCCGTTATCTTTCTCGGGGCACTCGGTCTTACGTTTAGCTGCACGGGAATTTCTTGTGAGAGGGTATGAACCTAAATGGGAACTTAGTTCGGAGTATGAACCTAAGTTGAGGTTCGGTTCGGGAGTATGAACCTAAATGGAGACTTAGTTCGGGAGTATGAACCTAAGTTGGGATTTGGTTCGGGAGTATGAACCTAAATGGGAGCTTAGTTCGGGAGTATGAACCTAAGTTGAGGTCTTGTTCGGGAGTATGAACCTAAATGGAGACTTAGTTCGGGAGTATGAACCTAAGTTGGGATTTGGTTCGGGATTATGAACCTAAATGGGAACTTAGTTCGGGAGTATGAACCTAAGTTGAGGTCTTGTTCAGGAGTATGAACCTAAATGGAGACTTAGTTCGGGAGTATGAACCTAAGTTGGGATTTGGTTCGGGATTATGAACCTAAATGGGAACTTAGTTCGGGAGTATGAACCTAAGTTGAGGTCTTGTTCGGGAGTATGAACCTAAATGGAGACTTAGTTCGGGAGTATGAACCTAAGTTGAGATTTAGTTCGGGAGTATGAACCTAAATGGGAACTTAGTTCGGGAGTATGAACACGAGTGAGGTTTCGTACACGATGGAGGCTGTTTGAAGGTGTTCTTCTTTAGGGAAGACTCGGGCTTACGAGAACCATCCGGAAGAAAGGTGATCAATGTCGGTCAAGTGGATGGACCTATGGTAGGCTACATGGTTTGTCACCCAAGAGATTGGCTGTATGCGGGGGTCACCCAGGATTGACTATTTTAGGGAAGTCGTCCTAGAGATTGGCTTGTATTTGGGAGTCACCCGAGGGATTGACTATTTTAGGGAAGTCGCCCTATGGTTTAACTATTTTTGGGAAGTCGCCCACATGGTTTGACTATTTTGGGAAGTCGCCTACATGGTTTGACTATTTTGGGAAGTCGCCCTATGATCGACTATTTTTGGGAAGTCGCCCTATGATTTGACTACTTTTGGGAAGTCGCCTATGGTTTGACTATTTTTGGGAAGTCGCCTGTGGTTTGACTATCTTGGGAAGTCGCCCTAAGATTTGATGATAATGTTCTTTTAGAAAAGTAGTTGACTAAGATATGCTTTCATACTTTTGTGCTTACACGTAGTTGCCGGAAGGAGTGAGGCTACGGCTGATGTTGATGAAGAGTTGTTAGGTTGCTTTGTTCGTGGGACGGTTTCTGCGACGATTTGCTTGTCTTTGGAAGCATTTTGACCTGAAGGAGGAGTTTGGTTGAGTCTGCATCTTCTTTGGTGATCGTCAACCTTGTAGAGGTGGTTGAGCTTGTATTCACATTGGGACTTCTTGCTTTTGAGAACTTGGTGTCTCGACCGCATTGTATTTGAGAACTTGGCGTCACGACCGATTCGCATTTTGAGAACTTGGCGTCCTTGATCGATTTGTATTGGAGAGCTTGGCATCTCTGACCTTCTTGCCTTGGAGAACTTGGCGTCTCGACCGATTTGTATTTGAGAGCTTGGCGTCACGGCCGATTTGTTTTGGAGAACTTGGCGTCTACGACCGATTTGTATGTGAGGACTTGGCATCCTTGATCGATTTGTATTGGAGAGCTCGGCGTCTCGACCAATTTGTATGTGAGAACTTGGCGTCTCGACCGCCGGCCATTTGAGAACTTAGGCGTCTCCGGCCGAGCGTATGTTGAGAACTTGGCGTCTACGACGAGCTGTATTTGAGAACTTGGCGTCTCGGCCGAATTGTAGCAGCTGGAGGTGGTCTTCATTGAAATTTGTTTTCATCCATTTGTGGACATTGGAGGTCGTCTTTAGCAAATTGCGAGGCAGCGGAGCTTGTCTTTGCCAAGCTTGTAGATGTTGGAGCGTCTTCATCCATTGGAGGTCGTCTTTGGTGAAGATCATCACTTGCCGAAAAAGGGGATTTGATTTCACGTTTGAATTCTGCATTCGTTAGTGAAGAGGAAGATGCATATATGGCATTCATGATGACGGATGCATGCATGGAACCAAAAATGATTATGGGATGATGCATTTACTTGCTTTCGAAGATGCGCTTAGCCTAAGCTTACGCGCGGAAAATTATGATTTATGATCTTCGATGATTTAGGATTACTCCTATTGACTCAAGTTTTGTGCATGCTACATGAGCCCTTGGGAGATTTTTAGTGGGGATGCATGGGTATGGAGGCTTGGAAGCAGTTTTGAGCAAGTGGGGGTGAGACCTCTCGATCGCGATTTAAACCGCGGTTGTTGATGAGGTTTTGTTAATAGTATCACATGGACCTCAACGAGATTGGATTCGGACCCGAGTGCAGGTTGACAATTTCCCTCTCAATCTTGGTCATTTGAAGGCGTGCGACGGGCTCTAGGGCGCGTTGATATGAGTGAAATCTCTTTCATTTGGGTGAGAGTTTGTGACTTTGGCGAAACCTTTGCTCGGAGAATGATTTGATGAAATTGCTAATGCGGGAGAAACCACGATCTTGAATTCCGATGCTACGGGAAGGCTGCCGTGTACCACGTTACGAAAGGCTGAAATTCTTTCTTGCGGCTTGATAAAATTCGGGTCCAGAAAGACCATCTTGACAAAGCCGGATCTGAGTAGGCAAAGTCCGGATTTTGAAGAAGCGACTTGGCGAGTCTATCTCGTAGTGAAGAAACCAATGTGGTCCCAAAGATGACTATATAAGCCCCGGCTTGAAGAGCTACTATAGGAGAACACAGGAGAACCGCTTAGCAAGTCCCGGCATGAAGAAATTGGAGCGGTCTTATTGCCGACGGAGTTATCATGTGGCAGGGGGACCCGTCTTTTCGAGACCTTAGTCAACCGATTCTTGGACCAAGACTTCGGAAATGTTTACGTGCGGGGGCATATCTTTTGAAAGGTGGGAATGTTTCCCGAATTTGTGTATGACACTCTCGCTTTTGGTTTGACTCTTTTGAGAGAGTATAAGCATCACAAGGTGTGGAAAAGTGTATGGAGGCCCTGCGAGACGGAAAGACAATGTTTGGCTCTATTTTCCTATGATGTAGAAAGAAGACTTGTCGAGACACTTGAAAACTTGTCTTATTCATGATGATCACAAAGGTTTGCTTAAAACCCTTTGTTAATGTTCGGGTTATTCAACTCCTAATTACGATATGAACAAATATTTTGATTAATCACAAGGAGAAGACCAGCGATATCGGGAATCAAGCTCGGAAGGGCGGAAAGTATATAGGGACGATCACTTGATGAGACCGGTTTTTTTGAAATTTGTTTGTGATTTCGGCCAGGACCAATTTACGGTTGCCTACGTTCCCTCCATTATGAAGAGCTCGGGTCGCCGTAGTTCGGGTCTATCCCGAATGAAAAGAGAACGAATGTTGAATTTCGAGGGTCGAAGACCTTTGGGGATTTTGAGGATTGAATAACATATCCCCTTAGAGTGTCCATGAAAGACACGGATGCGAAGCCCAGTGGGACATCCACGGCAAGTGTTTGTGAGGAGAAATGAAATATGCTCACATGAAGGGAAGGGTTGAATTTGCACAATCTTTGATTGGTAATTTTGGACCAAGATGGATTAGATTCCAATTTTAAGCAAGCAATGAAGCATTAATTTGATCGACATCGAGGATATTAGAATGAAAGCTTGCTATCCGATAGGAATTGTAGTTGGGTTTAGGGCTTCGATCGGCCATCGGGTGATTTTGGGAAATTTTGACCTCTTAAGATGAGAGGTCGAGTGGGCCTTTGCTGGTTGAACCTCTAAAGATGAGAGGTTGGCTTGTAGGGACGTGTTTGGGAAATCTATGGCGGGGAAGATTGATTGCCTCTAAGAATGAGAGGTCAAATTTTGACTTTGGCCAAGGCGAGGGTAATGGGAGTATCCTCTAAAATAGAGAGGATGGCTTGGGATTGATTTAAGGTAATGGTGAGAGGAAGTCCAAGCTATCGACAACTTTTTGCGATCTTGCGAGAATTCGGGCTCCTTTTTGATCATTGAGAAGTCGGGGACTTTTGAGGACCGGCAGTTCTTCTTTTTTTTTTTTTTTTTTTTTTGTTTTTTTTTTTTTTTTTTGTTTTTTTTTTTTTTTTTTTTTTTTTTTTTGACTTGGAAAGCCTCTGAGGAGTTGAAGATTATCTTTGTCCTTCCTTCGTGGCTTGAGATATTTTGCGCATCGCCGACTCTCGAAGCTAAACTCTTGGGCTCGCTTGGACTTTCTCTCCGTATGGAGCAAAAATGATGGCTAAACGGGTTTCAAAACACGCCGATCTTGAAATGAAAGGGTAGTGTTTAGTGAGGGTAAGGTAATGGCTTTCCTATGGGTGAAAGGTTTCAACCGCAATCCCTCTTGGATGATCTAAACGAGATTTAAGTCTTCATTGCTTGCTTAAATTTTATATGAGAAAAGATCCATGCAAATTCATCGAGCAACGAGATGATGATGATGAAAGGGATGTGAGCATATGAGATGCAAGATGGGGAGTTGGTAAGCCCCCATTTGAGAAGGATATCAATTGGTTTTCTCACTCCGATTAGTTTAAATATTAATCATTTTCGAAGAATTAGTGGTTGAGGCGGCACAAGTGATCATTTTGGATAAAACCATTTCTATTAAGTGTAACGTGGGTGCGCAAGTGATGTCTCGAGTCTAGCAAGAAGAGAAAAAAGACTTATATTAAAAGTTAGGCATTTAACCACTATGTCCAAAATGGACTACAACGACAAATGTCCGGGAAGGACTTAGGTGAAAGAAAAGTACTAGAACCTACGAAGGTTGACTCAAAAGACTATTTTAAAGATAGGTAGCCCCCAATCTAGCCGCTCTTTCTTTGTTGAACCATGCATCTATTCTTCGGCGCTGGAGACGGGAGCTATTGCGAGACCTTTCCATCGGGATTTCCTTGGCAATCTCTTTCTTAATCCAACCACTTTCATCGCTGCGATGGTGATTCACCGACCTCACAAAGGGGCGAGTCAAATTCCATTATGCCCACAAGTCTTGGATCACCAAACTCGACCATGTTGACACTTTCATGTTGTTAGGGAGCGGGTTATTGATGGTATTAGGCCCTTCGGGCATCTCTAACCTCCCTTGCTCAATCAAATTTTGGATTGCCTTCTTCGGGGACGCAATCATACGTCAGAGTGCCCGTGAGTGCGATGAAAGGCACAATGCTTGGAGGTATCCAAAGGAGCGTTGGGGTTTCTTGGGCGATAATTATCAGGCGGAGCAAATCTTCTTTTACCAATCCTGCGAAGATATCGCTTAAAAGGCATTCCAAGGTTTCTCAAGTCTTGGAAGTAGGGATCTGGATGCATCGGGCTTCTTGGGAACAAAGGAAGTGGCATTGTTACAGTCTGTCCCGCGTAGCCGATCGCCTCTTTGCCTTTAGCGGCGAGAGTAGTGTTGGAGGGAGGAGCCCGATATCCGTAGGCGGGTGCAGCGATCGGCTGCTGATTGTAAGCCTTTTCAAACTTAGCCGGAATTAACCATTGCACGCAAGTCGGCGTAGGGGAAGTGGCTGAGGGAAGCTCTCAAATGCGGCTTCAAGCATGAGCGAAAGATGTCTAAGCTTGCTCCTCGTCGAGAGGAGGAATGGCCATTTCACTGAGCTTTAAGTTCCACCTCTTATAGAAATCCCCAATATTCTCATTAGGGCGTTGCATCGTTGTTTGCGGAGTCAACTCTGTTTGTCTCCCATTCCAAGTTGGCTTTGTACTTATACGTGAAATGCTGGTAATCTGTTCCCAAGTAGCCCTAGCTTGGTGCAATCGGAAAAACCATTTCAAAGCCCACGACTTCAAAGAGAGACTAAAGTAATCGGCCCAGCTATTTGGTTTGTGCATCCCTTAGCCTTCATTGCCAAAGTATAGGTGTCCAAGTGAGTTTTAGGGCATGCGCTCCCGTCAAACAATTCCAGTGGGCATCACAAACTTGTGAGAGCGGGGGACAATCGAGTCGGGATACGTAGGCCGAAGAGCGGTGTTCTTTGGCGGTCAATTCGGCAATCTGTGCTTTCATTTCCTTGTGTTGCTCCATAAACCAAGCCAATTGGGGATCGAAAGGTGGAGCCATAGCGTTCAAAGCCGGTGAGCGAAGAGAGGTTACTGGCGGCATTGGTGGAAGGGATACCATATTAGGGGCATAGGTGAAAACTTGTCCTTGGCCCAAATTACCACAGGGAGTGTAGGTAGGAGCTTGGGCAAAAGGATAAAACCCGGCTTCTTTGTTGGCTTTCCATTGGCGAGGAAGGCGAGCGGACTGAGAGTAGCCGGATAGCTCGGATTTCCGGAGTGAGGCCCGTAAGTAGGCTTGAGTGTGGGGCTGCTTGTCCTGGATTGTTGAATTGCATGGCTGGTTGTGGCGAAGGTGTGTAACCGGGGGATCTTGCGGTCTGGTGATTCGGATGACAGGGATGGAGGCTTGATAACCCATAGAAGTCGAGTGAGAAATGGATTTGTGAGAGGCTGTGTGAGGAGCGGTGAGCTAGTACCATTACGAGGTGGGACTCGATTGTTGCCCAGAACCAAAGCGGGGTGGTATCCCCACTATTCTTGTGAAGGTCGGATTGATTGGTCCCGAATTGAGGTGGGATCCCCATTTCTTTGTGGCATTAAAGGGTAGCCCCAAGCATGAGAAGATATTCCGTCTTGATTTTGTCCCAGCTGAGGGGCTGGAATTGGCTCGTCTCGTCGGGCTGCGGGGATCGAGTGGTTACGCATTTGGGGAGGCCCAGGTGGCGAAAATCGAGAGCATGGAGTTACGGTGGTAGTGGCACCATAGGAGGTGGGTGGCGGCATCTGGGTAGTCGGGCGACGAGAGTGGGGTTGAGGTCTTCCTCTTCTTCCACGGTGAAGGTGCCATCCCAGGTTGAGGCTGGCGGCCGGACCAGTGACTCTTAATAGCCTCGATAAGGCTATTGTTTGTGCTTCTGTCGTACTCTCATACATTACGCTCGCTGATTCCATTTGTTGTTCTGTCGAGGAGTCCACAGGGAGGCGGAGTGACGTTATCCCCATCGTTACAGGCGAGTGCGGAGACATTACAAGCCCGGAGTTGAAACAAGCAGGTGAAGCGACGATGCGCTTGACTCTTCCCAGTCAAACGGTGACCGGTGCAGAAACCAAGCTTTGTGCGGGCTGCGGGGGAAAGGACATGAGGTTCGGATGGCGGGAATGGAAGGAGGGTAGGTGTTTGGGCTTTAGGCTCATGCGACATGCGGTTATTTGTTCATGTTTACTTAAAACATGTTTTATTAACCTAATCGGTTGGAAAAGATTGCTCTTCTTTTTTCGCAAACTACTACGATTCTGGATCGGTGGGCCCCGTCACTACGTCTATAAGCCCCTCGTATTCCACTGTATTTCGACCTCCCGGGGTGGACGGCCAGGCGAGGGTCCTATAGGGCAAGCGGGTCCCACCGCCCGAAAGAAAAACGATCCTAAAAGTACGGCGGGTAATCGAGTCTTAACGAGCATTCGATGTAAATTACGGACAAGGCGCGTCGAAAGTCAAGATCATGTCAGGAGCTCGACGAAAAGTCGGCATGATTTGGGTGATAAGCGTCCACGATTGATCTTGACTTGTCGTCCGGTTAAGCCGTAATTAGGCATGGAATAATCATTAATCCTTGATGACTCGGTGTCAATCTTTGGGAGTCGGTGTATAATTTGTGCCGATCGGGCAGAAGTCAAGGCGCCGGTCAATATCTTGGTCAAAGTCTGCGGCGGAAAACCGGCGAACTTCGGCTGATTAGGGACCCGAAAGATATTGAGTCGGTATGCCGACAAAGGCTTGAAAGGAAAGGTCTATACACGGACGGGGCATGACACGGACCCGGACTAAAAACCAGCCGGGTCTCGGACAAAGTGTGTCACGGACAAGTGCATGGTCGACACGAGGCTCCATGGGATGTTTGGGTAGTCTGTGCTCATCAGAGGCGTAATAAGACCAAACGGACCGCGACAAGGATTTCCGGGTTAAGGGCGTAGTGTGCGGTGTACGATCACGTGCGCGTAGTGTGCAAGCGATCTATATTCTTTTACGAGTAAAATAGAGATTTTTATGTGTCTTAAATATATGATGCATGATTTTTTTTTTTTGAAAATTTTCTTTTTTTTGAAATCCCCTTTTTTTTGAAATTTTTTTTTTGAAATTTTTAATGAGCACATAAGCACATAAGCACGAAAATTCCGACCAGTTAGGGACATTATTCCGACAGTCAAAATTTTGACTTTCTCAGAGCGGCCAAAACAACATGAAAGCTGTGCAAAAATCAACACACACACAAAAATGATTTTCAAAGCGGGACGGAAGCTTGACCCTCAAAAGCTTTTTTTTTTTTGAAAACGGTGATACCGGTGCGTGGGATTGTTAGACCACAATTTATCCCGACTCGTGTTAGGAGGCGATAACGGGAAATTTAGTGGTTTCCACCAATATACCAAATACCATTTTTTAAAAAAAAGCTTAGTCCCAGTAGTCGCCAGCATGATGAATGTGTATCCGAAAATTTTCCCATTTTTTGTTTAAAAGAAAATCAACGAAAACGGAGTCGCCACGCCATTTTAATTTTGAGGGCCAAAACTTTGAAAAAGCCCGAGATCAAGATTTAGGTTCGGAGGTCATGTTACGCGTCGGGAAGGACGTTAGTGTGCACCCAGACGCGCCTCATAAACGAGTCTTCCAAATATTTGAAATCCTTTGTTGTGTGTGTGTGTGTGTGTGTGTTTTGACCAAAACGAGTTGAAACTGAGAAAAACAAAAATAGGGAACTCTTTATAAGACTTTGAACAATCCCCAAGATTTTGGTATGATTTTGGGTCGAGTCTTGGCACTCAAAAGATTTTGGATTTGAAAAGCAATTCTGCCAGAATGAAAGAAGGCAGTTGACCCTTGACTTTGAAATGGACTTAAAGGCTTCAAAACCTCAGAATCTGGGGAAAGTCCGAGAATGAAAGTTTCTTAAAACACCCTAAATAGGGTTTCTGAAAAGGAACTTTCCATTTTGGAAGTAATTTGAGGGTCAAAACCTTCTAGAAATCTCAGATGTGAAATCTGGATTTCCAGAAGCTGATGAACTGGCCTCTAAAAGAAAAATTGAAAAAAGGAGTTTTACTTACTCAAAAAATAAAATAAAATTATTTCTGGAAAGCTCTGGATGTTGGCTACAAAAAGTGTTTTGTAGTCAACATCCAATTCCAAGTTTTACTGGGTCCAAAAAATAGGAAAATGGACTGAGGTCTCAGAACAATGCTACTGGACAGCAAGATGTTCTTGAGGGAAAATGTGATTTTTGGGGGATTTGCATCTATGTTCACCCCATTTTCATCCCTAGACTTGATACCACTACTTTTTGTTAAGTGGTTATCATATTCAAGTCATCCTTGGGGAATTTATGGGGTTCAAACATGTCCTTTGCAAAGGGAAAGGGGGTTTTGTAAAGATGAAACCAAAGAGAAAGAATTGACTAAAGATCTAAAATGTGGACCACTTGAGATGGTCATTCATGAAGATGAACTTCAAGATGACCATCTTAGGTCAAAACTCAAGTTAAACTAGACATAAAATAAGTCAAAGTAAGAAGAACAAGATGATCAAGAAATCAAAAGAGAATTTTAGGATTTTGAGAAGGAGGGCTTTACCAATGGTGACACCCTATCTTCCTAGGCTTGGAATTTGACTTGAGGAGTATCAAGATTTGGTGTTTGGCTTGAGGAGTATCAAGGTTTGGTGTTTGGATTTGTGTTTGGAGTGAGATTGGGAAAGATTCAAGAGAAAATGGTGGCAATCTAGAGATTCCCCTTTGTTTTCTCTCTATATTCGCCGAGAACCGTTCTTGTGATCAAAATGTGTTGTGTAAGGCGAGAGAGGAGGGTTCAATTTATAGGACCTTTGTGAGAATCAAACGTATCCGCGCGGACAAGGATCGACGCGTGCCTTGTTCATGCCTTTCTGATCTTTGGCTTTTGAGCAGGAAGAATAATCTTTTTAAAATTCAAGCTGAAATTGTTTTTCAACTTTCTTAATTCGGATTTTTCTAATTTCTTTTGCTTTTTGAGATTCTTTTCTTGGTTTAACTTAAAGTGGCAATCCTAATCTACCCTCACTTTGTTAGAAATGTTAGGAATTGTTAGAAATGTTAGAAATGTTAAAACTTTCGTTAACTTTCTAACGAAAAGCTCTGGAAACTCAAATTGGAGTACTTACGGTAGCCCCCTCGGCGACGGTGCTTTCGAAGGAAGCGGGGTCGTCGATAAGGGTAAGGCTCCATATTTGACGGGACGATCAAGTGATCGAGTGGTGAACCTAATCAATAGGCTACCTACGTATCCCGAATGGGAATCAAGCCGTCGTAGTTCGGGTCTTTGACCACAGAATGATGGCGTTTTAGGTGCCTCGATCTGATGAGCGAGTTACGCGGTCGAGCTGCTGGAAAGAAACTTCTGTTGAGGATAAGAGATGACCATTTTCGGTCTGATGGCTATCCTCTCTGCTGGGGGTAGGAATGACCATTTTCGGTCTCTGCTGGGGATGATTGCGATTTATCGCTTTCACAGAGAACTTTATTTCCTCGGGAAGGTAAGCGCTGGGATTCATTCTGCTGTGTCGTTCCATCTCCTAGGTCATCGGGACCGTTGACCGCCCTTGTGTGGCAGAGGGGGTTGGATGAGAACAGAAGGTAGTCCGGGAAGTTGCCATGAGCAAAGCTCTTGAGGTCGAAGCTGGTCTAGAGTGGCCTCACAGCTTTTGTCTGAAGCTTTGTGACACTTTAAGGGCTTGGTCCACTGTAGGTCTTTCGAGCTTGGTCTTCGTCCCAAAGACGACTTTCTTGAGCGGCTAGTTCTATGAGGGCTTTCCTTGCGAGACCTAGGCAGTCTCCGTAGGTGCGCATCGTCTGGCTAGTGTCCAGAACCGTGATTACATTCAAATCGCCGAATGGCGGGAACACTTGGATTACATTGACGAAGGAAGTCGGGCCCAGGACATTCCATGCGGCCTTCCTTGATCTCGATCACCAAGAAGTTTGCCCATATACGCTTGATTGACCCCAGGGGTATTAGAATTCTGCAATGTTGACGGTCTCGTGATCTCGCTCGATCGCCAAGTCTATCAAAGCTAGCGATCATTGGCGGCGGGATGTCGAATCGGGGCCGTGACGGCTTTGGGAGTAGAATCGAACTGGAGCATGTTGATGCTTTGAGGTGGTCATTTCCTATGTCGGAAGGCGGCTACGCCTTGCGGGGAAGACTTTCACGAGATGTTTTCGGGGTGGCTTGCCGGAAGCGTTCCCGAGGTTGATCGACTTGTAGCGGGGTGAGGAGCTTGGTCTCCTTGGCTGTTGCTCTTGGCCTTGGCGGCGCTTGAGGGTATAAGCTTGGGCGACGGCACGGGCCGGTTGCCAGGGGCCGGTACTCGGAAGTAGTGATGAGCTACGAGCTCGCTTGGCCGTAGCCTCGTTTACCGTGAGCGGGCGGTCATCGAGGGTGACCTTGGTGTTGCGAGAATCGATAACAAGGACGGGATCCTTGGCTTCATCGGGATATACGGAATAGATGATATTGACGAAGTCTTCGTCATTCACTTGATCGAGAGGATTCCTCGTTGCGTGAATCACGTGCTTCCAATTATCGGATAGGCTGCTGTCTTGGACGTTGAGCTTGACAATTTCCATGGTATTGGAACCTTGGTCGTAGGTGACCTGATCGGAAGGAGTTCCGTCCTCAAAGCGAGCATGTGAATGCGAGAGGTGCGCTTGCGGGTGCGCGCGTCCTCGACTCGGAGAGTCCAGATTCATCGTCATCGGCCGTTCAATCCAGGTGTAGGGACGTATTGCGTCCGGTTGCGTTCTTTGGAGCGGCTAGGAAAATCTCATGCTCTTCGTTGGAGAAGAGGGTGCAGAGGGTAGTTCCTCGTGGAGGACATCCCATACGACTTCCATGCATTCATCACGAGAATGACGGTGCTTGTTGACCTTTATCACAAAGATCTCTTCGCTGGCGGGGCCGAGAGTTTGAGTTTGGAGAATGCTTGATGAATCTCCGGATTGGAGGCTAGGGGTTTACGTGCCCTCATCATGGCGATGTTCGGCGTTTCCTTCAATCTGCCTCCAAATGTTGGAAACGACAGTTGAACTTGATGTATCGGGCTTCGAGTGCACTTTGCTCGAGTACGTTTACATAGTTAGCATCTCCAGGACTACGAGGGATTCGATGAGATTTGCCCCGATAGTCCCTTGGTTGATTCGAAGGAGAGTACCCCGGTGCACGAGTGCGGACACGGCAGCTCTTGTCTCGGCCGTTTCCCATGAGGAAACTATCCCCTCGGATGACTTCGAGATCTCCTGCCGGTTAATGAATTTAACACAACGATGGAGAGTGGAAGCTATGGCTTTCATGTGGTGTAGCGAGGCGTCCCAAAAGGCTGTGAACTCGGACGGAATGTCCATCACGTGGAATTTCTTTGGCACCATTTGGGTTTCGAACCGGAGTTCAGTCACTTGTCCCGAGGATGGGGCAGAGACGAGTTGTCGTATGCCTTGATAGTCGGCGACGGAATCGAGATGGCTTTCATGGATGCGGAGAGCTCGCATCATCTTTGAGAGGAGGACATTAACGGCTGACCCGTTATCTACCAATACTCCGGGAGTGATATGGTGTTGAGTTTGAGAGTGATGTACGAGCTTCGTTGTGCCCGAGGCATCTCTCGGTAAGTCTTCGTCACGAACGTGATCATGCTGCCATACGAGCGGGAGTCGTCGATCTCGTCTCTATCCGTAGAAGGAGAGTCATCCGGCCATCCGTTTCTGTCTTCCTCTTTGCGAGGTAAAGCCTTTCTTGGAACCTCGGGGAGTGTGTTGAGGCTGTGGCGGTTGCCGCCCTTGGTTAGCACATTGATCGAGTGCGATTGCCAAGGCGACCTTGATCTTCCTTTACCGGTCCGAGCTCGGAAAGCTGGACAAATTGAATCTTGGGCGATCCGCGGAGGGTTAGGCTTCGGCGCGATAAGATTACCAAGATCCGAGGTATTCCGGTGTCCCGGGGCTGAATGGTTTGAGCGGGACTTTTCGGCTTTCCCACCTGTTTGCTCTAAATGCATGGCACGGAGGCAAGAAGGGTAGGTGGAGTACGATGCGTAGTAGTCGAACCTCCGGAGGGTTCTCCAGTGTACCTACCTTTGGTATCTCGGCTTCGTATCTTTCTCTCGATTCTTTGTTGAGAGGATTTCTTCTTTTGTTTTCTCGGAGGATTGCTCGGACGGTTTCTCGGGACTCGTACTCCGGGCGGGCGGAGCGATCGCAAACATCGTAGGCTGATGTGGACATTAGAGGAGGATCCAGTGAAAGAGGCGGGCGGTTACGTGGCACTCTTCTTGGGCACCCGCTCAATGGAATTCACGTTGTTATTGTTCGGAAAGGGATTCCGTGTATTGGGCCCACGGGGCGCTCTAACTTGCCTTCTTCTATCAAGTTACGGATTTCGTATCGTAACCCCAAACAATTGTCGGTGGTATGGCCGTGATGCGATGGAAGGCGCAGTATTTGCTCTTGTCGCATTGGCTACGGGAATTTTGGGTTTATAATTGGCAACGGGCTTAAGGAGACCCTCCTTGATTAACCCTTGACATCTTGCTCGGTGGCATGTCCAACTTGTCGAAGTGTACTGACAGTACCTTGAGTAAAGCTGTTGCTTTGCGGGGCCCAGGTTTACATTGCATTGTTGTCCACGATGGGCGTAGTTGACGGACGTATCTTTCCCTTTGCCGGGGCCGGTGCGGGATTGAATGCAAGCTGTTGAGCGGTATACGTATGGTGTGCGGTAGCTAACTTTTCCTTGAGATCCTTCTCGGGCTGTGGCCGGCATTGACCATGGCCGGAGATGCAGGAAGAAATTGTGGTGATGAGAGTTACGATGGACGGTCTTAGCGGGACTTGAAGATCCGCATCTGTTCGTCTTTGGAGAGTGGCTCCATGATCTCGGAGAGTTTCCAGCTCCATCTCTTGTAGAATTCCCCAACACTTTCATCCGCTTTACGCTCGGTGGTGATTAAGTCCTCGCGACTTGTTTCCCAGCTCTAAGTTGGATACATGCCGCTCCGGGAAGATGTTCTTGTCTGTTCCCAGTGTGGCGATCCGCGAGCTTGACCCTCGAAACCATCGTAACGTGAACTTTTGAGCGTATCTTTGGAAGTGGTCGGCCATTTCTTTGGAGGGTTGCTCCTTTTGCTCTCATGCGAGAACGTAGGTGTCGACGTGCGTTTGAGGACATTCGGTTCCATCGAATCGGTCCATCTCCGGCATTACGAACTTGGCGGGGAGAGGCGTGACCATTCCGGATACGTGGATTTGAGCGTTTCTGCTTTGAGCTGCTCATGGTGGCTTTCGGAGTCTTTCATGCGCTCGACCATCCGAGGCTAAGGTTGGAGTCAGGTGGTGGGCTGTGAGGCTCGGCGCCGGGTGCTTTACCACGTGAGCGGTAGTGATTGGAGGTGGAAGGCTTGGTATATGAGAATATACGGGAGCCTTTTACGAGCTGTATCGGGGTTTGTCCCGGTGTTTAGGGATTCGTGTATAGGCAGGACGAACCGGGAGGGTATTGAGGATATTGGCATCTGAGATGGTCAGCGGTGCGCTGGTGATATTGAGTGATGGGCGTAGCACTTTGGGGCGACCAAAATTGACGGGGTTGCCACGAGAGGTGGCAACATGGAGCCTAGGTCATTTGTTTCCTTGGTTGGAAGGCATCCGTAAGTTGGCGGGAGGAACACGATTGAAGGTTTGGTGGCTGGTTTCGGGGAATCGTCATCCTCGACCAGGACAAAGAAATGCCGTCGGCCCAGGGGATAGTTGCTATACCACGCTCATTCGGAAAGGCTGTACCACGAAATTCTGGCGATCTTCTTTTACGCCTCTTGTGAACCTCACAAGCCCGGATGGCTTCTTCCAATGTCATATACATTACCGGTGGCGGGGTCCTTCCCCGTCACGATTTCTCGGTGAGCTAGACATGTCGGAAATTCTGAGGGAGGCTGAGGGAACCGAAGAAGCTGTCGGCAGCTGCCGTGCGTGATCTGGCAGGCGGCCCGGCCGGAAATCGAACCACTTTACGCTCGTTGCGGGGAACGAAAGGAAGGGTTTAGGCTTCGGAAAAGGGATTTGGCTCAAGGTTTTCGGGCTTGTGCAATGTGCGATTACCGATTAATGTTTACTTAAAGCACGTTTTCTCGAGTCCTAATTGGTTGGAAAAGAGCGTGTCTTCTTTTTCGCAACTAATCCTAGAGCTCTAATCGGTGGATCTCGTCACTACGCTTATAAGCCCCTCGTTTCCATTGTAGATCATCTTTCTCGGGACGGACTATCGGCGAGGTCGATAAGGCAAGCGAGTTCCACCGACAAAGGAAAAAAGTGAACTTAAGGCTAGGCGATCACGCAAACTTTCAACGTGTGTGACGTACGGGCCACGGTCGAAGTCAACGTCCTTAAGTTAAGGCGGGGATCGTGCCAAAATTTGGGCATGACCTCTCTGACTCGCTTGTGCGAGAGACCTTAGCTTTTTAGCGTTGGCCAAGTTGTGGGTGAGTACGATACATACGGCGAGGTTTGGTGACACGGCGTCACATTGAACCTTCGGGTATATTTTCGGCGAGCTCCGCGTCAAAGTCAAGGCTGAAAAGCTCAAGACTTCGGGTCGGGAACGACCTTTGGTCTCAAACTCTCGAGCTTGACTCGGAGCGGGGCCGGCGTGAAAAACATACACTTAGGCTTTATGACACGAGCTAAGCCAAAAACCAGCAGGGGTCTTGGACAAAGTGTGACACAAAGAGTGCATGGCTTACACGGGCTAGGATGGGATGTTTGGGACGACCGTGCGCCCCGAAAGGTGTCGCGAGACCAATCGGAGTGCAGCGATAAGGCCATCCCGGGTTAGGGGTTGTAGTGTGCGGTGTACCGAGGCGGCAAGTGCACGTGAAGTGCGGTGTTAGAGGCGGCAAGTGCGCGTAGTGTGCGGTCACTAAAATTCTTTTACGAGTAAAACGAGAGATTTTTAAGAATGTGTCTTAAAGAATTTATGATACATAGTTCAAAAGACCGCATGAAAATCAAACATGAATGGGGATGCACAAACATGGTAAGATTTTGAAAAGTTGACAATGTAACGCCTTTGAAACAAAAAACCGTTCGAGGTTTAAAGGAACACACACACGAAAACGAGGAAGGGTAAACGAAAGTTTGATCCACGGAAGGCTTTTTAGAAAACATCGGCAGTTTTGAAAAAAGTATCTTTTCCCCAGCGGAGTCGCCACATGAAATTACCCGATCTTTTCGCGCGCGGGCGGGCGCGGAAAAGGCGGTTGTCTTTCTCGGAGGGGTTGGTGTCTGAGACCTCGCTTCATGGGAAGGAACAAAATGAGGAGTCGCCACGCGGTTTTATATTTAGAGCCCAAACGTTGAGAAACGGCTATTGTGAAAATGTGTCGTTTTTATTGGTAGCAAAAACTTAGGAAAAGGCTTTGAAAAAGGGATCATTTTTATTGGCGGCAAAAACGAGTAAAAAGCTTTTGTGTACCGAGATTGTTAGGTTCGGAGAGTCAAGTTACGTTTCGGGTAGAGTATTACGAGATCGCCGAAACGCCTCGCATGACGAGTCTTTCTACCTTTCTCGAAATCGTGTGTGTGTGTGTGTGTGTCTTTTGAAATGGGGGGCTTGAATGACAAGCTTAATCTTGGTTTGAATGACAAACGTTGATTAGGTGACTTTTGAAAAGATGAGCGTTTGAATGACAAACGTCGGTTTGAGTTTGAAATGAGCGTTTGCGTGGCAAGCGTCGGTTTTGAGTTTGAAATGAGCGTTTGCGTGGCAAGCGTCGGTTTGAGTTGAAATGAGCGTTTGCGTGGCAAGCGTCGACTTTGAGTTGAAAAGGAGTTCGAAGGTCGAACTCCGGTTTTCAACCGGGCGCGTCATTGTTAACGATTTTTACGGGAAAATGCGTATTAAATGATTTTAAGTGTCAAATGGCGGCTTTGAGTTTGAAGATGAGCGTTCGGAGGCCGAACGTCATTTCGCGCGTTTTGAAAGAGAGTTCGACGGACGAACTCCGGTTTTGAACCGGGCATTACATTGTTAACGATTTTTACGGGAAAAATGCGTATTAAATGACATGCGATCAACGAATCGGGTTGCGACTCGGACTTTGAAAAGTAAATACTATCACGATCCAAACGGGTCGGACTTTGTAAATGACAGTATTTAAAGTGCGGTATCAACGGAATCAAACGATCCGGATTCGTAAATGACGATCAACGAGGCCAAACGGCTCGGAATTGTAAATGACGATCAACGAGGCCAAACGGCTCGGAATTGTAAATGACGATCAACGAGGCCAAACGGCTCGGAATTGTAAATGACGATCAACGGATCGATCGATCCGGAATGGTAAATGACATAAAAGTAAACGGAACGGGGTCGGAACGCCGTTTTAACCGTGATTACTTCTCTTACGGAAAGAGAAGAGGATCGAGGGCTAAAACGTATCGGACCGATTAGACGGAGCGTCTACATTTTGATAACGACGTTCGAAACGGTTATAGCGGCGGCGCGTAATCGAGACAGGAACGGGAGATTTAGAGAGAGGAGTTATACCTATGGCTAGGGTTGACTCCTTTGGCTCGGGAGGTGTGTACGGGACACGGAAAGTGATTCGAAAGGTTGTTTCGAAGTTGTAAGGGCGTATTTGATCGAAATACGAAGGTTTCACGCGAATCGAGACGAACGGGAGCTCGGGAGGGGTGAAAGCAGCTTAGGCCGTGGGGGTGGTGATTTTTGGTGTAATTTTCTGTTCCTTTGCCTTTGTGGCAACTTCTATTTATAGGGTGAAAATTGCGGTAGGAGTCCGGACGGACTTGGCACGAATCCGGGGGTTTTGTGGTATTTTGAGAATTTGAAGGACTTCTTTGGCAATTTCGAAAATGTGCACGGTGAGTCCGTAGGACTTGGCTTGCAAATCGGGGGTATTTTGGTCTTTTCCCTTTGAATTTGATTGAAGGGTGACTAGAGGGAGGTGGCATGGCTGCCACGTGCCCCTACGAGTCACCGGCCATGTGGGATTTTGTCCCTCGGTCCCGGTTTTGTCCGTTTTTAAAATAACGATCAGGAAATGTCAAAACGCCCGGAAAGTGCCGAAAAATGCGTTTTCGGGGAAAGCCATACTTTACGTGAGATGACACGTGTTAAGTGCGGTTCGGCGTTAGGATGCACGGGCGATCTGGGACGTCTCGTTGGCACAGCAACGGGGAGTTTAACGAGTTCCGATTAACCTGGAGCGGGCCAGTTAACGGATTTCGGTTAACTTTCTGACGGATTTGGACGATCCGGATTTGGGTACTTACAGGACCTCAAAAAAATAATTCAAAAATGGGTCGACGAGGGAAAGTTAGATCGTTATGTCATGAAAAAAGACAACAAGCGGAAGCGGAAGGAAGAGGAAAGTGAAGATGACGACAAAAGCGAGGATGAAGACCGCGGGCCTCTAGGGCCAAGTTGCATGTGATACGGGAAGAGGTAACTTCTACCGAGAAAACTAAGGGACCGAGATCCACGGCGAGCAAAGTATACCATGTTCTGCTTGGATCCATAAAGCGAAGAGGTCATTAGTTTCTCTCCTAATGAGTTGGGTGGAAGCCGCGGCTCGTGAACAACCCTTGGTGATAAAGGGCCGAATAGACAATGTTGAATCCGAAAGACTTCTCGTTGACACGGGGGCCTCCCGTGACATCCTATATTATTCGGCCTTCCAGCGGATGGGCTTGAAAGACACCATGTTGGAACCCTATCATGGAAGGCTAGAAGGATTCACCAATCACAAGGTGGGAGCCAAGGGAGGCTGTGGAGCTGGAACTTGAAGTCGGTGATCATCCCTTCCTAGCCAAAGCCACAGTCAATTTCGTAGTCATGGATTTGACTAGTGATTACCATGCGATCATAGGCATTCCAAGTCAAGCTAAACTTGGGAATGGTGGCCTCACTTCCCCACCAACGAGTTAAATTCCCCACTCGGGCGGGGATTGGATGTGTGAGGGCCACCCCAAAGACTTCTTGGAACATGTCGTGAAGAGCGAGAAAGAAATCCAAAGTGTGGAGATAGATACCCCAGGAAAACATCAAGATCTCAAAGTCTCGAGAAAACCACCGAAACTAGCTCGAGAATGAGCTATATTCGTGAGGTGCTTGCGGATGAGGACGAACTGTGGTCCTAGAAATTGCAGATGACCAAGGCATAGTCCTACATGCACGAGGAAGAGCCTATGGTCAGAAATTGCGAGATGACCTAGGCATAGTTCAGCAGAAGTATCCGAGGAAGACCTGTTCTCTTCAACGGCGAACTCGGGGGCCAACCACGACCTGGGAAGGTCAATCTCCCGATGTTGATAAACTTATGGAGGAAGAAGGCCTCAACGTGAACGACAACGAAGGAGAAGAATTAGAGATCATTATCGAGTCTCTAGAATTCCGTGACGGTCTGAAATGAAGCTTGTAGATGAAGCTGGAAGAGGTAGTCATCAATCTGACTATCTGAACAAAAAATCAAGCTCGGGGGCCAATTATCTCTAGAAGAGAAAGAAAAAATCATCTCCCTCTTGAAAAGCAGTCTTGACGTCTTTGCTTGGAGAGTCGAAGATATGAGGGGGATCAATGAAGAAGTAGCCCTCCACCGCACGGAAGTTGATCCTTTGGCAAAGACTATCTCCCCGGACAAGGAGAAATTTTGCAAGGGACAAGGAGGAAGCTATAAAAGAAGAGGTGCGAAATTACTTAGCGCTAGGAATAATTCGTGAAGTCAAGTACCCCGTTTGGTTGGCCAACGTAGTTATGGTGAAGAAGCAAAATGGGAAGTGGCGTATGTGCATAGACTTTCTTGATCTAAACAAAGCACGCCCCGAGGACGGACTATCCTCTCCCTAGAATTGACAAGTTGGTTGATTCCATTCTTTGGACATCAAACTCTCGGCTTCCTAGATGCCTATTCGAGGCTATCATCGAGATAAAAATGGCGGAAGAGGACATTGAGAAGACGGCCTTCCAAACACACAGGGAAATTCTTGTTACATCATGATGCCTTTTGGGCTCAAGAACGCGGGTGCTACATACTAACGGATGGTGAATCGAGTTTTTGCAAGCCAAATAGGTCGCAACATGGAAGCTTATATTGATGACATGGTCATAAAGACCAAGGAAGGCAGTCACGTTCCCGACTGGAAGAGACAATTCACAACCTCCGAGCTAATAACATGAAGCTAAACCCAAGCAAGTGCGTGTTTGGAGTAACGGCGGAAAGTTCCTAGGCTTCATGGTATCTCAAAGAGGGATTGAAGCAAACCCGAAAAATAAAGGCGCTCGTTGACATGAAGGAACCTACCACCATCAAGGAGGTTGAAAGACTTAATGGAAGAATCGCGGCCCTTGGAAGATTCATCGCCAAATCCGTGAAAAGTCGCTGCCTTTCTTCAAGGTATTGAAGGGTACCAAGAGCTTCTCTGGACTCTGAATGCTCAGAAGCATTCCTCCGGTTGAAGGAGTACTTGGGTTCCCCTCCCTTGCTTAGCGATCCGACTCTAGGTGAGATCTTGTACGTCTTCCTAGCGCATTTGATCATGCTTTGTCGCATTTGTCCTAGTTCGAAATGATGAAGGAATTCAAAAGCAGTCTACTATGTCTCTAAGGCACTTTGTCCAGAGCGTGGAAACGAGATACTTCAATGTGGAGAAGATAGCGTACGCACTAGTCATTGCATCGAGGAAACTACGTGCCTATTTTTTACGCACATCCTATCACCGTATACACAAATGAACCATTGAAGAAGATACTACATAAGTTGGACGGCTCCGGACGTCTCCTTAATTGGTCCATCGCTCTCGCTGAGTTTGATATCACTTACCAACCAAGGAAGACCCTCTGGCTGGCCTTTGATTGACTTCATGGTTGAGCCTGCCTTTATGGGTGAGCATCTCCCCACCTCTCGGAAGCAAAACGCACCAGAGGATAAAGACTCTCCCATTGAACTCCCACCCAACTGTTGGATCGTGTATACGGACGGATCAGCCACAAAGGAAAGAAGCGGAGCTGGAATTGTACTAGCAAGCCCAGAAGGAGAGTTTACTACTCAAGACGCCATCCGTTTCAAGTTCCCTGCCTCCAATAATCAAGCGGAATATGAAGCTCTAATATTTGGCATTGAATTAGCCTCCTACATGGAGCGACTAAGGTGGCGGCTTCTGCGACTCCCAACTCGTTGTCAAACAAGTAAAGGGAGAGTATAATGCCCAAGACCCCACCCTTGCCAAGTATAGAGACACGGTCCTAGATATGACGAAGAAGATGGAATTTTCGAGCTCAAACAAATTGGCGGGGAAGATAACCAAGTCGCAGACGTTCTCTCCAAGCGGCAACCATGGATGTGTCTAAGACCGAGTCCATATGTAGTTTATGCCGAGGAACACCGCGTACGAAAGACTACAAGTCATGCTCTTAGATGGAGAGGATAGATCTTTGGATCGATGACTACATTGAATACATTGAGAAGGAGAAACTCCACGAAGATGAAGCTCGAAGCTAAACTCATCAAGAAGAGGTCTCCAAGGTTCGTGGTAATAAGCGGAGTCCTCTCAGAAGATCTTTCACGAAGCCCCTGCTAAGGTGTGTCTATCCCAAGGAAATTGAGAACCTCTTGGCGAAGTACATGAAGGCGTTTGCGGCGGACACCGGGGCGAGAACCTTAGGCGACAAGATCATATCGCTAGGTTACTGCGCGGCCAAACCTAAGGGAAGACGCGCACGCCTATGTTAGAAAATGTGACAAGTGCCAAAGATTCTCGACATTCCTAGACTACCGGCGGTTGAGCAAACACTTGTAATACCTACGTGGCCATTTGATATGTGGGGGATCGACATCATCGGACCCTTCCCTCCCGCCCGTGGTAATTGCAAGTACGTGATAGTAAATTGTTGATTACTTCTCCAAGTGGATAGAAGCCAAGGCATTAGCCAAGATAACGGAAGAGAACGCGATCAACTTTGTCCATGACAACATGCGGTGCGGTCGGCCTTCCACATACAATTGTCTCGATCATGGGTGCAATTCTCCACGGCATTCACTACGAGTTGGGAAGGGTAAAAGTCCGCCATGCAAAATCTTCGGTTAGCGAGACCACAAGGCAATGGCCAAGCGAAGCGGCAAACAAGCGGTCCTAACCGCCCTTACTAAGAACCTTGAGGACGCGAGGGTAGATGGTTGGACGAACTTCCCTAGCCTTATGGGTTGTTCGCCTGACCACCGAGGGCCAAGGAAACCCCATTCGCACTAACCTTCGGTTACGAGGCTATGGCACCGGCGGAGATGGCCATCCCTACGTGAGAAACTCCCATTACGATGAGCAAGTCAACAAGGTCAATAGGCTCCTAGACCTAGATCGATAGATGAAAAACGACTAGGCTGCACGGATGAGGATGGTGAATTACAAGCAAAGGACCAAGGCGTATCACGATAAGAGGGTCATCAGGAAGAGTATTCCAAGTAGGTGATTGGGTACTTAGAAAAATTGAAGCTGCGGTCGGAAGGCGAACGAACAAGCTCTCCCCAAATTGGGAAGGTCCTTATATCATCACTCAAATCATTCGAGAAGGGACCTGCAGATTGAAGACCAAGGAGGGGAAGGACCTCAAGCATCCGTGGCACTCAGGCAACCTTAGAAAATATTATCACTAGTCTAGTTTATTTTACGGTAGATTAGTTTCTTATTTCTGTCTTTTATTTTGTTTTTGTTAGTTGATAGGATTGCGGTTCGATGTAATCGCATTTCCAGTTTTTACGAAAGCGGTTTCTTCCGACATGCAAAGCAACTATCAACTCTTCATACGAACACCGGGAGACGAGGACTTTATCCCCGACTCTTCTAAAACACACATCTGTCGAGGGTCCACCTTGATTCGGGATACCAACGGCCAGACGAGGTCCTCCTTGGCTGATGGCTTACCACACATCTGTCGAGGTCCACCTTGATTCGGGATACCAAGCGGCCAAGACCAAGGGTCCTCCTTGGCACGATGGCTTACCACACATCTGTCGAGGGTCCACCTTGATTCGGGATACCAACGGCCAGACCAAGGGTCCTCCTTGGCACGATGGCTTACCGCGCACATCTGTCGAGGTCGCGCTTGATTCGGGATACCAGCGGCCAGACGAAGGTCCTCCTTGGCACGATGGCTTACCACATCTGTCGAGGTCCACCTTGATTCGATTACCAACGGTCAGACCGAGGTCCTCCTTGGCCTAATGACTTACCACACATCCTATCAAGGGTCCACCTTGATTCAGGATTACAAACATTACAAACATAACAGCTAAGACCAAGGATTTTCCTCGGCCTGATGGCTTAACATGCATCCTAACAAGGGTCCACCTTGATTCAGGATTACAACACATTTAAAGCCAAGGAAACCTTCCTCGGCCTAAATAACTTAAGAGTATAGTTAAAGCCGAGGAGTCCTTCCTCGGCCTAACCACTTGCTCAACAATTAGGGAGCAAGGAACCCTCCTTGGATCCCACCTTCTTAAGTCTAGTGCCTCTGCCTAGCATACAAAAATATAAGCAAGTTATTGAAATAACACGAATCATGACAAAAGGATTTTTCATTGATGTTCAAAAAGAATTACAAGTCCTATCGTCTATTACAAAAAGCAAAGAAAAGAAAATATATCCTAAGTTTCTTTGCTCGTCATCAAAAGACTTCTCGAGCCACTCCTCGGTAATGGAGTAGGGAGGAAGGACCGTTTGTTCGATGGGGCATTAGTTTCCTCGGCCCCTCCTTCCACCTCGGCTTCCGTGGCCTCGAGGCTCTTCCGCATCTGGATCGCCTCCACCAAGTCTTTTATATTGCCGGGGACGACAGAGACCGGCCTCCACACTTCCCTGCAAGCTTGAGCATCCTTGGATTATTTCCAAGTTGCTTTCAGAACAAGGGACCCAGTGGTGGAGAGCCACGACTTCCTCGGCATATTGGTCCCGACAAATCAATTTGGGCAACCTTGTTGATGTCCAAGCCGGTGGAAGGGTCGGCCAAGATGCTTCGGGCCAAGTGAAGATAACCATCTTCAAACATGGTGGCCGTCTGCTCGTCCACGACATCTTTAAAGGCCGAGGCGGCCATCATCAACTCCTTGAAGGCCGAGCTCTCCTTGAGCCAGAGCAACGGCCTCTTCCTCCCACTAGGGGAGGGTAGCTTCCAACCCTCGGCACTTGGCCTCGGCTTCATCGGCCTTTGTTTGAAGCTCGGCCTTATCGATCTTTGCCTTGGCAAGCTCTTCCTCTTTAAGCGGAGATGCTCCTCGGCCTTGGCCTTCACTTCCTCGGCCCTCTTCACTTCGGCCTCTACTTTGGCCTTAGGCGCACGAGCTCGGCATCCTTGGCCTTCAAAGTTTGACCCGAGGAGGCCTTATCGAGATGCACTCTTCGCTTGGGCGGCCTTGGCCTCATTCGGGCGCTGGCTTTGGTCTTGGCCAAGACGTTTTAAATGCGCCGTGACGGAAGCCAGGCGAAGAGAAATCAATGTTAGAAATTCAAGCAACTTTCAGACTTAAAATAACCGAGGAAAAAGAGACATTTACCTCAGAGATTAGGAGCCCTTTGCGGCAGAGCAAGACATCCTCACTTGGAGCCTCTTTGACAAGGGCTTCATAAGTCTCCTCATCCATAGCCCTTTGTACGGGAGCTCGGCCTAATCTCACCAAGGGACCCTCCCTGATCTGTAAAGGAAGACCCCTAAGACGGGGAACATTGATGGCCATACTCTTAGCGAGCTCGTCGGCCTCTTCATCAGTCTTGATATTCTGGATGGTTAAGGGAGGAGGAGCCTCAACATTGGGAGCCCAGTGACGCTTGCTCGTTTAGGCTGGCTCCTCGGCGCTAACGGCTTGGGCTCTCTTGGAGCGGATCTCCTTTGGACGAGGTCGGTTTCCTCGGCTCCCCCCTCCTCGGCCTCAACATGAGGTTAAGCCCATCTCCAGTTGTTGGCTCAACCCGTTCCTCAGATGCGGCACCCTCGGCATTAGCATCATCGTGCAGTAAGAGGGGAAGGGGCTTGTCACCTTGAACGTTCAAAACCAAGTTACGAGCATTGGTTTCCTCTCTCCTCTCCACCAAAGCGAGACTTCTTGCTTTGCTTCCTCTTCCTCTTTACCGGCTCTTGGGGACTAAGTCTCTCCATGGCTATATTGCTTCTTCCTCGACGGTTAAATGCAGTAAGGACAAGGAAGAAAGGGTCGAAGTACGAGCGAGAGGAACTAGCATGCAAAAATTACGAGTAAAAAGATAAATGTTTACATCCAACAATGTCGATTGCTTTCAGACATTGATCATGGGGACGCTCGGTCTTGCACCTAGTACAATCTTCATGGAAAACTAAGCTGGGGTGTATTGTCCAATCATTGAAACGCCGTCCTCTTTTGACAGTGACGAGGGGAACCACCCCGTCCTTTGGCCCCTGCATCAATCCAGCTTGGATATAGTAATGATCCGAGGATTCAACTGCATTCCAGTCGAGCAGCCCTACCTCGGCAAACTCCTCTAGTCGCTTGATTAAAGCTTGGGTCCACTCATATTGCTGGACAGCAAAGGAAGAGGTGGGATCCTTGCAAGGGGACTGGAACTCCCAACCTTGACGGCTCTCTACCCGGATAACGTGATTGTCCCAGCCTGCAACTTTGCTAGACATGGGGAGAAGCAACTTTGGTTTTTTGGGAGCACTCCTAATAACAACGAGCCAATTTTCCTTGATAACTTGGACTATGTAAAAATGACGGAAAGCACCCATGGTCGGCTCAAAACCTAGGCTACGGTAGAGCACAATGAAGCTCACAAGAACCCTAGTGCCACTGGCTTCGAGCATGGCCGGCCTTGCCCTAACATCATCCAAAATTCATTGATGAATGGGTCGAGGGAAGGCGAAGCCCTGTTGAAAGCTTGTTTGAAATAGAGATGGATATAATCTTGGTTGTAGTAAAAATTCTGCTCTTCCTTATCAGTCTTGAGGTCAAGCTTGCCCATATAAGTTAGTTTGTACTCGGTTCTATCCACCCCGTACTTGGAATATAACTTCTCTATCATGGGATCCCCAGGCTTTGGAGCCCTCTCCCTTTGTTTTCCTCGGCTCTCCCTTCTTCGTACCAAGCGGCCATCAGCTTGGGCACCTTCCACGAAGGCGTCGACTATTTGAGTAGACGAGGAGGGTACTCCTTCTCTTCCCGTCATATCTGCATAAAGACGAGGAGACAAAGTTAGTTACCTCGTCAATGGCTGATTTTAGGACGGGGAAGGGAGTTTCCCCTCCTCGTCATGTCTTAAGGCCGAGGAGGGAGCCGTACCTCTCAGACGCTCACGCATTTCGCGATTGGAGGCCGGGTAGAACAGTTCGATGTGCTCCATCATCTCAGCCCTATCCTCAAAAACTATAACGTTGGGTGAACCGGACTCAATCCTATCTATTCTTGTGGAATGCAGGGTATTGAAGGAATAACCGAGTCCGGCCATAACCTTTTAATTGCTTGCTTATTTCATCCAAGGTCAGCATCATCCAAGGTCCCCTCTCTCTACGATATACCCTTAGATTGCCAGGGTGATATCCATAACGGAATCGGGGGGAATGATCCCAAGAACGAGCCATCTAAGGGGAATCAAAGATTAAAGGGGGAGTTTGTTTAATATTCAAAAGTGTCCAACAAGACCCAAAAAAAATTAAAGTTTGAAAGTTTTGAAAGTTTAAAACTTGAAATCATGAAGAAAAGCTCTATTCTTCAACAATGGCGGTTCGTGTTTCTTGACATATTCAAAATTCTTTCCAAAACACCCTAGAAAACTTGAAATCAAAAGCGAAATGCAGAAAGGGAAAGAATTTCATACACGAGTGTGAAGGAATGAATGGAATCACAACAAAAAGCAACGTCGCCGGAAAGATAGTGTTCGCCGGAATCTGGAAACGATGAACGCTGTGTTCGCCAGAGATCTCTCTTGCCTTTGCTCTCGAATAACCGGGGTTTGTAAAGAATGAAATGAAAGGGTTTTAGCTTTTTATAACCCCTTAATCGGGTCAAACCCATGGGTAAAGAGGAAAAACGGGTAAGGCGCCCCAAGAATTAAATGCACAAAACAGTTTTCGAGGCGTGACAAGACTGGGGGGCCCCAGAATGGCAACCGTCAGTTACAGGAAACAACACCGAGGACACGTGGTGAACCTGTTCGTATCCCATAGCCGAGGACGAGGAGACTTTCTACTCGACCTAAGCCGAGCTAGAAAGTCGGGGGCCACTGAACGGTATAAACTGAGATACGCACATGGGCTTGCTCGAGCTGGGCCTAATTGGATTGGGCCATGAATATTATCTAGATAACCAAATATCAGGGCCGAGTAAGGTCTTCCTTGTATGACGAGGAACGTTTATCTCGACCTTATGACGTCATGCTTGGGTCGTCATGTCGCAAGTGATGAGGAGAGAAAAGTTCTTACCTCGGCGTTTCATCATTGTGACGAGGAAACAAAATCATTTACCCCGGCACATCTCCGTGTCGGCCAATCTTCAAATGACGAAGAAGCAGAATTATTTACCTCGGTCTATTTGCCAAGGCCGAGGTAGAACATTCATGTTCCTCGGCGTTCCGGCTAGCAGATTATACAGTCCTTATACAACAAGGATTATACATTCATGATCCAATCAGGATTGTAATCAACTACACCACTTCAAGTCAAACAAGGACTCCTTAACAGATATAATTCTCATAGGATTACATCTTATCTCTTTACAAGTTTACTTCAACATGGATTCTATCAATCCATCCCTATAAATACAAGCCCCACGGCTCATAATTAGGTACGTTACTTTTTACATTGGGAAAACTCTGTCAATTTGTTTTCTCGTATACAAACCGTGAACTTACTCGCACGCCGGAGGGCCTTTAGCCGGATCCGCCCCGGCTTAGTTTACGTGTTTTCTCTTATTTTCAGGCCTTGCAATCACCGGAGCAATCATCGCTTGGATTTGGGCTGTTTTGACGATTTTGGCATCATCAGTATTCTTTTCTAAAAGTTAATGCTTATAATGTTAGTGTCTTCGTCTAAAAAAATAAACATTAATTTTTGAGATGAATAAAGTAGTATTATATTTTAAAATGTTCATTGAGATGAAGGAATAAATGTTCTTTTTTTTTTTGACATAGAAAGAAATTCTACTTTTTTAAAAAAAATTTCCTTCATTTCAAAAATGAATATTACTTTCGTCTCAAAATTAATACTACTTTCTATATAAAAAAATTAACATTGCTTCCTTCATCTCAATGAAAGTAATGTTCAATTTTTTGGACAAAAAATGTAGTATTATTTTTTGGCTATTTATTTTGAGTCGAAAGTAATATTCATTTTTTATATGAATGAAATAATTTTTTTTTACAGTAGTACATTTTTTTAAGTATTTATTTGAGACGGAAAAAATAATATTTTCTTTTAGTTTTCTTTATTAAAACAAAATTTTTATATTTTATTTTGTAATTTAAAGCGAAACGGAGAATGAATTAGTAATGTGGTTGTGTTCACACAAATGAAGAAAAGAAACTTAAGATTCGATAATTCAAAATTAGCGAATTCAAATTTAGTTTTTATTAAAATTTAAATTTGCTAAATGGTTTAGCGAGTTTAAACGAAAAAAATTATAAACTCGCTACACCGTGGAGCGAGTTTCAAAAAATGGGTCATTTTGATCAATAGTTTGAAATGATTATTATTTTGGGATATATATTTTTAAAATGAAATATATTATTTTTAAGAGTTGGTCTTATGAAAAACTAGTTTTTTCTTAAGATAAGGAAAAATGTGTTTTCAAAATGAACGGTGGCAATTTTGTAATTACTGGCAACCATGTTCAAAATAAACGGTGACATTTTTGTAATTACTGGCAACCATGATAAATGCCAGTGTTAATATTACAAATGACCAGTGATTTCATACTGGCATTTTATAAACATGAAACTGGCACTTTTTACACGGACACTTTTAAATACATAAACTGGCATCTCTTCAAAAATATAAGCACTGGCATTCAAAAATACATGGACTGGCATTTTGAAAACATATTTACTGGCACTCAAAAATGCATATACTGGCACTCAAAAACACTTATAATTATTTTTGCTGATATTCAAAAAAACATGAACTGACATTCAAAATAACATGGACTGACATTCAAAATTACAAGAACTGGCATTCAAAAAATACATTGACACTTAGTTACACACTTACTGGCACTCTATTATACACTAACTGGCACTCCAAAATACATGGACTGGCACTTGATTATACACTAACGGGCACTCAATTTTACACCAACGGGCACTTGATTATACATGAACTGGCACTCAAAAAAACAAAAACTGGCATTAGTTTGAACTGGAACGGGCACATCAAAAATTACCAACTGGCATTAGTGAGAACCGCAATTTGGGTGTAAATTCAGAGAGCTAGGGTTTAAGCGAGAAAAAGGAGAAGAAAAATGGCGTCAACCTTCATGGCCCGTTCAAAATCCACCAATCTAATTTCAAAGAACCCTTTTTCCCAAACACATACCCGTTTCCCCATTCCCTTCTTCTTCTACACCCAAATTTGGCTCTCGCTCTGCTTCCAGGCAACTACTCCTTCATTTCCGCACACACACATGGCGGATGGTTGTCGGCGACGATAACAGAGGAGGTTGTCGGCGACGATAAAATTGATTCTGATTTGGAGATGGCAGAGGAGGTTGTCGCCGGCGAAGGGGAAGGGTGAGGAAAGCGACGGCAATGGCGGACGGTAAAGGTGAGGGATTTGGGGAAGACGATAGGGAGAGAAACGGGCTCTTTGCGTTTAGAGAGAGAGAGAGGGAGTGTCCGTTAGTTTTAGCTTAGAGAGAGAAACACGTTTTTTGTTAACTTATAAAAAAACGCGTTTTTTATAAGTTTTTGACTATTTATTTTTAAATGGAATATTTTTGAGAAAAAAATCATAACCTTCGAGACTGAGGAAGTATATTTTTTTTTCCTTAACCCCCGCAATCTGTTGTGATTAATGACGGCAAATAACTCTTGACAACTCCTGATAGAATTTTGGCAATCTCCTCTGTTCTTATAGAAGATTGTTCCTCGTACAATTCTTGTTCGTTCAGACTAACGTGGATTGCTTGATGGGATTCAATTTGAATTGTTCACTATTTGGTTTAATCTCTACTTTCTTCTGCAAACCCTAAGGTAATTCCTAATTATCTTTGTTTTTTCTCCTCTTTAGCCCTATTCTTGGGTTTCTGTGTGCTATCTCATTTGTCCCAATAAATTCTAAAAATTGACACACCATTCAATTTTTTTGTTAATCACTAGATCCGTCCCCAAATTATTTTGAGACTAAGGCTTTGTTTGTTGTTGCTGTTGTACTAGCTCCGTCCCAAAATGAATTTCAAAAAATAATATTCAAATTTGCTCTTGTTCAAGAGAAAATTTGATTTTTTTTTTGGACATTTTGGGACGGAGGGAGTACAATTTTTAGTTTTTTTATCAAGATAATTAAATTGACATAATTTATTTGTCAAAGTCCAATTAAGTTGACCAAGCTAAGGCCAAGAGGGTTTCTAGTGATGCTAAGCATTTTTTTGAAAGAGTCCATTTCCTATTTTCTAGATCTAACATATGACTAAAATCAAATCAAAGATGAACATATCGAATTCAAAGTATTCTTGGAAAGAAAATTTAATTTAACTAAGAAACACCTTGATTTCAAACTAAATTAATACGTTAAAGAACCCCGAGATGCAGAACAGTTTACATCAAACAATGTATGAATCCAAAATCCAACGAAAATAAAAATTATGCACTCCCTCTAGTGTGGTACCAGCATAAATGCATTGGGCAATGTAAGAACCTGCGAAAATAAACCATAGAAGCATGAAAAAAAAATAAGAGAGAGAGATTAATAGCAACAACAACTAACAGTGTGTTTGATGCGTAACACAACTTCTATAAAATGTAAAAATAATCTTGTAAATATGTTTGGTACTCCGTATAATTTTTTATTTAAACCACAAGGAGAACTTACGTGCTTTGCCCTTAGATGGTTATTGTATCTGAAGCACAACACCGCTCGCCTGAATCTGTTGCAAAAGGTTAGTTTGAAAAGCTTCCATCTCTGACCTTTGCGCACTTAGACGCCTTGAAAACTCAGCCTCCATCTCCATTTTTGCTGCGTCTTTTTCAAACTTTAGTGCCTCTTTCTCCTCATTGAGTCGCCTTGCAAACTCTGCTTCCATTTCTGCCTTTTGGGCCTCTTTCTGAGAATGCAAACGCCTCAAAAACTCGGCCTCCATCTCCGCCTTCTGTGACTCCAACTTTTCTTCCAACAAAACCAACACTTGAGACCTATACTGCTCACTGATCTGATAATGTGTCGAATTCCTTGGAGGTTTGGCTCCACATGCTTGAATCATAGGCTTCACCGTTTCAATAGTCTTTATAATCCCAAAAAACATAAGCCGGTATACAATTATCATTCCGAATAGTATCCCAACATCAACCCACTTAGAATAACTCGTATCCATTTGCCAAACACCTCCCACAATCTCATCACCAGTGATTATGGGAGACCCCCGAATACTTTCATTAGGAAAACTCAATCCTTCATACTCGTTCTTATAAAATCCTTCCATTGCGTACTTATGAAACGCAATATAGTAAATTGGATATTTCCAAAATGGTTTTGGCATGTCATTCGGCAACCGAAAAAATCCGGCATTCAATACCATTAAACCTTGAATTCCGGCTCCGACTATAATACCCATGAGAAAATCGGGTACTATACTCGCGACAATCATCATGAGACTTTCTACTACCGCCATGCATGCGAAGAGGAGAAAACAGAAGTAGAAGAAGTGATCAAATCCATTTTGAAGGCCAACTAGGTAGTAAGCCAATGCTCCAGGTATTAGAGACACCATCACCAAAAACGGAATGGAAGACAAGGTATTCCCAATAACAAATGCACCTACACCATAATGCCCATTCAGTCTTTCTCGAGTAAAAACCTGATTACAAAAACAAGTGATTAATTAGTACTTTATCTGTGATAGTATATTACAATATCCAAATGTTTACAAATAAGGCAATGTACTAGCTTGAACACTTACAGTGTTAGAAAGCTAATGGGACTGCGAGGATGGTAGCCCCAAGTTAGTGCCATGTCAGTAACACGCCAACTCTACATGAGCGCCACATCATGAAAGTTAAAGTAAGAGCCTATGCGGAGCTGATGTGACATTGACATGTCGTTGACGTGGTGCTACCACGCTGCCCGTTCTGTTAGTTTTTTTTTAGCATTGTACGTACTCAAATCAGTACATTGCATTATTTATAACATTTGGGGAAGTGCATTTTATGATACTAGAGATTCAACTCTAATGTCATGTCTAATGATCACATATGACGGAATTCATGTCAGCATGATCTTATTAACCATGTTGATAATGTTAAGTGTGATCTATTTACTTGACGCTAAAGTTGGATCTCTAGTATTATTCTTTTTACGAATTAATTTGATCTTGAGAAATGAGAAGTTACCTTCATGTCCTCTATAAAAGAAGGGAAGCCACCAATAGCCATAAAAGTCAAGAATGATGCGATGAACATGAGCATTGAACCTCTAGCCTGTAAAAAGAACCATCAAATAGACATGTATAAAAACTTATAGTTTCATGAATTTAGGTAGGCACCATTATGGTGCTCTTGACCTCACCTGAATTGATCCATAGCTATGGCCAACGTCATAATACAAGGACCCAATGCACAAGCCCAAGGCACTGTAAATTCCAAGACGTAACCAATAATAACCGAGATCACGAAACATGTTAATCGAAGATCTCTTTGTAAGGATTAGAGATTGAGTGATGAACCCTGCTCTCTTCCCCTTCCACTCGAGCTTTGCCCCTTTCTGAAAGCGGAAATAAGCCATTTTTTTCATTTGTTTTTCAAACTCGAGATAATTAAATAAACTAGCTGGTTAGATATAGAGCATATCATACTAATAAATTTCGTACCCGCGAGTTTATCTCAAACACCCGTTGTTCGACTTGCTGAGAAACCTCTGATGACTTGTATGAATTAACAAGAATGTTAATCGCTTTTAAAGTGCTAGTTTCTTTATCAACTCCATCTTCAACATCCTAAACAAGCCAAAATATGCCTCAAAATTTATAAACTCAAAACATTAACTTAAAAGATTTGCTAACCAATTTAAGACATCAATGGTGATCCTTACAGAATCAAAATCCTTATTGATTGTCTTAAGGAAATGATCAGATGGATTCCGCATAGATGGGCATGGGAAGCCATTTGCACTAAAAAACTGCATCAATATAATATATACACCAAATTAATAATAACTCATATAAAAGATCACCAAATGAAACAATATTCCATCATGTTAATTACCTCAATAGAAGCAGAAGTAGAACCGAAATAGACAGTTTTACCAGAAGATAAAAGGCACAAATTGTGAAAAAGCTCAAAAACTTCGCTACTCGGTTGATGAATAGATGCAATGACGGTCTTCCTATCATGTTGGGCAAGCTTGATAATATGATTCATGATATGGTAAGAAGTTGCACTGTCTAGCCCACTCGTTGGCTCGTCTAAGAATAACAACTTTGGGCGTGTCAAGATTTCAATACAAATGCTCACTCGTCTCTTTTGACCTCCACTTAGGCCTTTTACGGTCCACCCTCCTATTCTTGTGTTCATGGCATCTCGTAATCCCATTTCTTTTATGGTTTCTTCTGCGCGTTCTTTCTTCTCTGATCTTGACATGGAGTCTGGTAATTGTAGCTGGGCTGAGTAGTAGACGGCTTCTTTTACTGTTAGTGTGGTCATTAGGACATCATCTTGAGTAACATAGGCCTAGAAAATGAACATAGAAGAGAGCTTTTAGTATGTGATATTATAAATTAGAGTACTCCCTCTGTCCCTAAATGAATGTCCAAATTCAAGAAATTTTGTCCCAAAATGATTGTCTTTTTTGTAAAAAACTTTGCCCTAAACGCCTTTTTACCAAAAAATAAATCGATATTCATTTTATTATTGTAAATCTAAATTTTTAAAAAGCGGATATGCATAATATGTATAAAAAGCACACATTTTGTTCCTTCAAATGAAATTTGGACATTCAATTAGTGACAGGGAGTATATTTTTTCTGTTTAGTTTAAAAGTAATTTTGGGAGAGAGGTACACATGGCTAGTCTTACCTACCTGCCCATCTGACCAGTTATTGATCCAACGGTTCTACTGGTGAACGTACTGCGTGACTTCACCACCACAGACCACTATTGGATCAACAAATTGTCAGATGAATTGGTCCTAAATGAGGGTACGCATTAATTGGACTTACTGAAGTGCCAAAAGCTAGAGCCTGCTTGCGGCCATTGATTAGGATATCTCCTGTCTGCCTTGTATTTGAACCTAATCTTCCTGTAAATATTCATATATTCTTGTTATTCAAACGATGACAATGGGATAACCTAATGTTAAATTGTTAGCATTTTAAAAATGAGAAAGGAAAAAAAAATCTTATAAGTCCTACGTCAAAAAGAAAAATATTTAATTTATTAGGTCAACTCAATTGAACATTAGCCAAATGCACATTAAGAATACTATCAATAACAAAAAAAAAATTCTTCAGAAATTTATGGTGACGATTAAATTTTCATAATTTTGCTGTCAATGTTGAATGAAGTTGACTTTAAAAATAAATAAATTAATCAGGACTCTTATTTCTTTGGCCGAAAGTATATATAAAAAAAAAAACAGAAGAAGAGGAAGAAGATTTCGATAGTTGCTCAAATCAAATTGGTAATTAAGATTCGAGACCACAAATAAAGTAGCGCTTTAGTACTACCTCCATCCCGAAATAAATGCCATAGTTGACAAGTCAATATTTTTAAGTTTTTTCTTATGTTGCCTAAACTGTCCCATTCTTTTCAGCTTGTTTTAAGAAAGGGTATAACGTGTGTTTAAGCAGCTTGTTTTAAGAAAGGCAAATTTAGGAAGATTACCAAACTTTATATACTATTTATAGAAATGCGACATTTGTTATGGGACATACCAAAATAGTAAGTGCGACATAGGCCGTCTTAATAAATATAGGGCCCTGTGCTAAATTTTATTATGAGGCCCTTAATATATATATATATATATATATATATATATATATATATATATATATATATATATATATATATATATATATATATATAGGGTCACGCTCAAATGAGAACCGTTTAAAATGAGAACCTTGAGAACCACTTGTATACAGTAGATATTTAGCTACTGTATACATATACAATAGACTGTATACATATACAGCAGATACTTAGCTACTGTATACAAGTGTATACGTGTGGTTATACACTTGTATACTGATAGATACTTAACTACCGTATACATATACGTGTAGGCTGTATATGTATACGTAGCTAAGTGTCTGCATCAAACAAGTGTATAAGTGGTTCTCACGGTTCTCATTTTGTTATGGTTCTCATTTGAGCACCTACCTATATATATATATATATATATATAAATACAATACACAATATATATATACATATAGTTTTTTTTTTGTATTTTGATCTTATTGGTAATATTCTCACACTCCATCAAAGTAAATATATTTAAATTTAGTTTTGGTATCTTCATTTTATTTGAATATTTGTACAATTCCCTCCATCCCAAATCAGTAAAAGGAAAAAAAATATATTGAACTCCTGTGGGGATTCGATCTTGGCACCTGAGGTATATATAATGAAAGTTATCCAACCAAGCCAGCAATAATACTTGCCATGGTATCACATCCAAATTAATATATTTAGTACTAGCATTTTTGGGCTAGGTTTTAGAAGTGGAGGAAATATGAGGCCCCATAAAATTATGGGCCCTGTGCAAATGGGCTCCTTGCACACCCTCAAAACCGGGCCTGGTGCGACATTTATTCTGGGATTGAGGGAGTACCAAGAAATGTAATGGTTGCAAAAAGTTTGGGGTTGAAATGGGCATCTAAATAGTCTGAGGGCGTAAATGTTACTATTTAATCTTTGTCTTCTCATGGAGATTGTAAGATTGGAAAAACTCATTTTGTTTATTCACAACATGTGATTATATAGTACAAGATATAGAGAGTCCTATTCTATACAATATTGAGTTTTCTAATCTAAATGCAATATTGAGTTTCCTAATCTAGATACAATATTAAGTTTCCTATTCTAAATACCATAGAATATATACAAGAATAATCTAGAAAGAAATCAATCAAGTAACCTAGGAAACCTTGGAAGATATTTCCTTAATACGCCCCCGCAAGCTGGACAATAGGTGGAGAAGACCAAGCTTGGAAATAAGTTGTTGAAAGCGGATACGAGGAAGCGATTTTGTCAGAACATCAGCGAGTTGATCATTGCCAGAAATGTGTTGCACACGGAGAGAGCAGGACTGAACTTGTTCACGAACAAAGTGGAATGAGAGAGCCACATGTTTCATCCGAGAGTGGAAAACTAGGTTTGCGGAATAAGTTGTTGCACCAAGGTTATCACAATAAATAACTGGTGGAGAGATCCCGAGCTCATTAAGCAAGTTTCGAACCCAAGTAAGCTCAGCAGCAGTGGTGTCAGCAATCGCACGAAATTCGGCTTCAGTAGTAGACCGGGCAAGGGCACGTTGTTTGCGGGAGGACCAAGTGACCGGGTTACGTCCAAGATAAACAAAGAAACCAGAGGTGGACACAAAATCATCTTTGTCACCAGCCCAATCCGCATCACAGAAGGCATGAAGGGAAGATGGAGACGTGGAAAAAATCTGAAGGCTCAAGTGCATAGTGCCATGAAGGTAGCGGAGTAGACGCTTAAGTGCTACCCAATGAGTAGGTTGGGGGTTTTGCATGAACTGAGCAAGCTTGTTTACAAAAAATGCATTGTCGGGACGAGTGAAAGACAAATACTGGAGACCACCAACAATGGCACGAAAGGATGTGGGGCTAACTGTAGGAGTGGTGGTGGACCAAGTGAGAGGTGGTGATGTGACCATAGGAGTGGAAAGTGGTTTACAGTCTATTATGTTGTGTCGGGTGAGGAGATCATGAATGTATTTTGTTTGGGAGAGAAGGAGTCCATTTCGGTTCGGGACGACTTCAACATCCAAGAAGTAAGATAAAGGACTGAGATCCTTAAGGAAAAAACGATTGGACAAGCTTGTGATAAAAGACTGAAGAAGAGATGGTGATGGTCCAGTAACAATGATATCGTCAACATAAACTAAAAGATAGATTGGGGATGGAGTTTTATTGAGTATAAAGAGAGAGGGATCGGCTAAAAAGGGGTGAAAGTCATATGTGGTGAGATAGGTTTTGAGTTCTTGAAACCAAGCACGAGGGGCCTGTTTAAGACCATATATGGCCTTAGAGAGATGACAGACAAAGGAGGGATTGGTGGAGTCCTCAAAATCGGGGGGTTGGGTCATAAATACAGTTTCAGAGAGAGTATCTTGAAAAAAGGCGTTGTTGACATCAAGTTGACGAAGGGGCCAATGTTTGGTGGTGGCAAGAGAGAAGGAGCCTGACAGTAGCGGATTTGACAACGGGACTGAAAGTTTCGTTGTAGTCAACATGATGTAAATAGAGTGTGCAGCGAAATTAAAAATTAAAGAAATAATAACAAGATAGGCAAATAATCGATTGAACGATTACTTGACCTAGATCGAATCCACGAACTAGGGTTTGTCAAGTCAATTAAGACTTAATAAGTCACTTAAGACTCAATCAGGAATCTCCTAAGAAATTCAAGGACAAGCATAAAAGCTTCAAGGTTAAACCTTCAATTGCTAAGCAACTCAAAATAAATTCAATGTCAAAAGCTAATCAAAACAAAACAATAAAGAGAGTATTTATATCCCTAACCTATTCCAAAAACCCTACTGAAAACGTAAATAAAATATCCCAAAAATACCCTTAATGAATTCAATTAAAACTAGGAAACGGAAACAGCTTTCTGCCAATCGCCTATGTGCGCGGCCGCCCACACCATCATGCGCGACCGCCCAATTGTCCAGAGGGGTGTCGCTTCGTAATCGCCATCCTGCGCGGTCGCTCAGCTTCCTCTGCGCGGCCGCCCACTTGCCCAGAACCCCCTCCACGCCTGCTTCTAAACCGGAATACATCACTCGCCCCCACTTTAACAGGATTCGTCCCCGAATCCGGGTCTACATAAAAACTAACATCCCAGGCAGGAAATGGTCGATTGCCCGAATCTGCCACTTCAACGCTTGATTTCCCTCTGTCGATCATCCGCCCCGACCTCCCTTCGATCCATCTACTTGCCTTCGGTGCAATTGTACGAACGGTAGGAGCATGCAAAGGACCTGAAAAATAATATCGTGGAACACAAAAGGATGTAATGCTCTTCTTCTTCTTTTTAGAGCAAGGAAGGACCCCTTTATTCTTCAACGGGCACAATACAAATTTAACACCATTCCGCACAAAACGAATCATATTATCCCGCCCACTATGTAGAGAATTAACATCAAAATGCCAAGGGCGTCAAGTAACAAGCGACAAGCACTCATGTCCACAATATCACAAGTAATAGAATCTTCGTAACCGCGATGGAAAAAGGAACTATACATTGCTCACGTACCTTCAAAGAGCCGTTACCATTAATCCACCCCACAACATATGGAGTAGGATGTTTTTTCACTGCAAGTTTCGCCTTCTCCACAAAGCTACGTGACAAGTCAATTAAGACTTAATAAGCAGCAGAATTAAAAATTAAAGAAATAATAACAAGATAGGCAAATAATCGATTGAACGATTACTTGACCTAGATCGAATCCACGAACTAGGGTTTGTCAAGTCAATTAAGACTTAATAAGTCACTTAAGACTCAATCAGGAATCTCCTAAGAAATTCAAGGAACAAGCATAAAAGCTTCAAGGTTAAACCTTCAATTGCTAAGCAACTCAAAATAAATTCAATGTCAAAAGCTAATCAAAACAAAACAATAGAGTATTTATATCCCTAACCTATTCCAAAAACCCTACTGAAAACGTAAATAAAATATCCCAAAAATACCCTTAATGAATTCAATTAAAACTAGGAAACGAGCTTGACTTTACGCGATCGCCTATGTGCGCGGCCGCCCACACCCGTCATGCGCGACCGCCCGGTTGTCCCGAGAGGGTGTCGCTTCGTAATCGCCGTCTGCGCGGTCGCTCAGCTTCCTCTGCGCGGCCGCCCACTTGCCCAGAACTCCCTCCACGCCTGCTTCTAAACCGGAATACATCACTCGCCCCCACTTTAACAGGATTCGTCCCCGAATTCGGGTCTACATAAAAACTAACATCCCAGGCAGGAAATGGTCGATTGCCCGAATCTGCCACTTCAACGCTTGATTTCCCTCTGTCGATCATCCGCCCCGACCTCCCTTCGATCCATCTACTTGCCTTCGGTGCAATTGTACGAACGGTAGGAGCATGCAAAGGACCTGAAAAATAATATCGTGAAACACAAAAGGAAGTAATGCTCTTCTTCTTCTTTTTAGAGCAAGGAAGGACCCCTTTATTCTTCAACGGGCACAATACAAATTTAACACCATTCCGCACAAAACGAATCATATTATCCCGCCCACTATGTAGAGAATTAACATCAAAATGCCAAGGGCGTCCAAGTAACAACTGACAAGCACTCATGTCCACAATATCACAAGTAATAGAATCTTCGTAACCACCAATGGAAAAAGGAACTATACATTGCTCACGTACCTTCAAAGAGCCGTTACCATTAATCCACCCCACAACATATGGAGTAGGATGTTTTTTCACTGCAAGTTTCGCCTTCTCCACAAAGCTACGTGACAAGTCAATTAAGACTTAGTAAGCAGCGGAATTAAAAATTAAAGAAATAATAACAAGATAGGCAAATAATCAATTGAACGATTACTTGACCTAGATCGAATCCACGAACTAGGGTTTGTCAAGTCAATTAAGACTTAATAAGTCACTTAAGACTCAATCAGGAATCTCCTAAGAAATTCAAGGAACAAGCATAAAAGCTTCAAGGTTAAACCTTCAATTGCTAAGCAACTCAAAATAAATTCAATGTCAAAAGCTAATCAAAACAAAACAATAAAGAGAGTATTTATATCCCTAACCTATTCCAAAAACCCTACTGAAAACGTAAATAAAATATCCCAAAAATACCCTTAATGAATTCAATTAAAACTAGAAAACGGAAACAGCTTTTCGCGATCGCTGTGCGCGGCCGCCCACACCGTCATGCGCGACCGCCCTTGTCCCGAGAGGGGTGTCGCTTAAATCGCCGTCTGCGCGGTCGCTCGGCTTCCTCTGCGCGGCCGCCCACTACCAGAACCCCCTCCACGCCCTTCTAAACCGGAATACATCACTCGCCCCAGCCTTGCCAGGATTCGTCCCGAATCGGGTCTACATAAAAACTAACATCCCGGGCGGGAAATGGTCGATTGCCCGAATCTGCCACTTCAACGCTTGATTTCCCTGCTGCCGATCATCCGCCCGACCTCCCTTCGATCCATCTACTTGCCTTCGGTGCGGTGTACGAACGGTAGGAGCATGCAAAGGACCTGAAAAATAATATCGTGAAACACAAAAGGAAGTAATGCTCTTCTTCTTCTTTTTAGAGCAAGGAAGGACCCCTTTATTCTTCAACGGGCACAATACAAATTTAACACCATTCCGCACAAAACGAATCATATTATCCCGCCCACTATGTAGAGAATTAACATCAAAATGCCAAGGGCGTCCAAGTAACAACTGACAAGCACTCATGTCCAAAATATCACAAGTAGTAGAATCTTCGTAACCACGATGGAAAAAGGAACTATACATTGCTCACGTACCTTGAGCCGTTACCATTAATCCACCCCACAACATATGGAGTAGGATGTTTTTTCACTGCAAGTTTCGCCTTCTCCACAAAGCTACGTGACAAGTCAATTAAGACTTAATAAGCAGCGGAATTAAAAATTAAAGAAATAATAACAAGATAGGCAAATAATCGATTGAACGATTACTTGACCTAGATCGAATCCACGAACTAGGGTTTGTCAAGTCAATTAAGACTTAATAAGTCACTTAAGACTCAATCAGGAATCTCCTAAGAAATTCAAGGAACAAGCATAAAAGCTTCAAGGTTAAACCTTCAATTGCTAAGCAACTCAAAATAAATTCAATGTCAAAAGCTAATCAAAACAAAACAATAAAGAGAGTATTTATATCCCTAACCTATTCCAAAAACCCTACTGAAAACGTAAATAAAATATCCCAAAAATACCCTTAATGAATTCAATTAAAACTAGGAAACGGAAACAGCTTAATGCCGATCGCCTATGTGCGCGGCCGCCCACACCATCATGCGCGACCGCCTAATTGTCCAGAGGGGTGTCGCTTCGTAATCGCCATCCTGCGCGGTCGCTCAGCTTCCTCTGCGCGGCCGCCCACTTGCCCAGAACTCCCTCCACGCCACAAGCCGGAATACATCGCTTCGCCCCAGCTTTAACAGGATTCGTCCCCGAATTCGGGTCTACATAAAAACTAACATCCCAGGCAGGAAATGGTCGATTGCCCGAATCTGCTACTTCAACGCTTGATTTCCCTCTGTCGATCATCCGCCCCGACCTCCCTTCGATCCATCTACTTGCCTTCGGTGCAATTGTACGAACGGTAGGAGCATGCAAAGGACCTGAAAAATAATATCGTGAAACACAAAAGGAAGTAATGCTCTTCTTCTTCTTTTTAGAGCAAGGAAGGACCCCTTTATTCTTCAACGGCACTGATACAAATTTAACACCATTCCGCACAAAACGAATCATATTATCCCGCCCACTATGTAGAGAATTAACATCGAAATGCAGGCGTCCAAGTAACAACTGACAAGCACTCATGTCCACAATATCACAAGTAATAGAATCTTCGTAACCACTAATGGAAAAAGGAACTATACATTGCTCACGTACCTTCAAAGAGCCGTTACCATTAATCCACCCCACAACATATGGAGTAGGATGTTTTTTCACTGCAAGTTTCGCCTTCTCCACAAAGCTACGTGACAAGTCAATTAAGACTTAATAAGCAGCGGAATTAAAAATTAAAGAAATAATAACAAGATAGGCAAATAATCGATTGAACGATTACTTGACCTAGATCGAATCCACGAACTAGGGTTTGTCAAGTCAATTAAGACTTAATAAGTCACTTAAGACTCAATCAGGAATCTCCTAAGAAATTCAAGGAACAAGCATAAAAGCTTCAAGGTTAAACCTTCAATTGCTAAGCAACTCAAAATAAATTCAATGTCAAAAGCTAATCAAAACAAAACAATAAAGAGAGTATTTATATCCCTAACCTATTCCAAAAACCCTACTGAAAACGTAAATAAAATATCCCAAAAATACCCTTAATGAATTCAATTAAAACTAGGAAACGGAAACAGCTTTCTGCCAATCGCCTATGTGCGCGGCCGCCCACACCATCATGCGCGACCGCCCAATTGTCCAGAGGGGTGTCGCTTCGTAATCGCCATCCTGCGCGGTCGCTCAGCTTCCTCTGCGCGGCCGCCCACTTGCCCAGAACTCCCTCCACGCCTGCTTCTAAACCGGAATACATCACTCGCCCCCACTTTAACAGGATTCGTCCCCGAATACGAGTCTACATAAAAACTAACATCCCAGGCAGGAAATGGTCGATTGCCCGAATCTGCCACTTCAACGCTTGATTTCCCTCTGTCGATCATCCGCCCCGACCTCCCTTCGATCCATCTACTTGCCTTCGGTGCAATTGTACGAACGGTAGGAGCATGCAAAGGACCTGAAAAATAATATCGTGAAACACAAAAGGAAGTAATGCTCTTCTTCTTTTTAGAGCAAGGAAGGACCCCTTTATTCTTCAACGGACACAATACAAATTTAACACCATTCCGCACAAAACGAATCATATTATCCCGCCCACTATGTAGAGAATTAACATCAAAATGCCAAGGGCGTCCAAGTAACAACCGACAAGCACTCATGTCCACAATATCACAAGTAATAGAATCTTCGTAACCGCGATGGAAAAAGGAACTATACATTGCCACGTACCTTGAAAGCCGTTACCATTAATCCACCCCACAACATATGGAGTAGGATGTTTTTGCTCAAGTTTCGCCTTCTCCACAAAGCTACGTGACAAGTCAATTAAGACTTAATAAGCAGCGGAATTAAAAATTAAAGAAATAATAACAAGATAGGCAAATAATCGATTGAACGAGTACTTGACCTAGATCGAATCCACGAACTAGGGTTTGTCAAGTCAATTAAGACTTAATAAGTCGCTTAAGACTCAATCGGGAATCTCCTAAGAAATTCAAGGAACAAGCATAAAAGCTTCAAGGTTAAACCTTGATTGCTAAGCAACTCAAAATAAATTCAATGTCAAAAGCTAATCAAAACAAAACAATAAAGAGAGTATTTATATCCACTAACCTATTCCAAAAACCCTACTTTGAAACGTAAATAAAATATCCCAAAAATACCCTTAATGAATTCAATTAAAACTAGGAAAGCGGAAACTTGGCTTTCTTCCAATCGTCCTTTTTATGTGCGCGGCCGCCCACACCATCGTCACGCGACCGCCCCGGTGTCCGAGAGGGTGTCGCTTCGTAATCGCCATCCTGCGCGGTCGCTCAGCTTCCTCTGCGCGGCCGCCCACTTGCCCATATCCCCCTCCACGCCTGCTTCTGAACCGTAATACATCACAACATCAGGTTGTTAATGAAAGCCCTTGGCTACAAGCCGAGCCTTGTATTTCTAAATTGTGTTGTCAGGGTTGTACTTGATGCGAAAGACCCATTTACATCCGACAATGTTGTGAGCTGTGCCAGAGGGAACCAGTTTACAGGTATTGTTTTGAGTGAGAGCCTGAAATTCTTCAATCATGGCATTACACCAATGTAGGATAGATAGAGCTTGTTTGGTGGTGGTGAGAAGGCTTGTGGGGGAGGTGAGGAGAGTGAGGTTAGCATATTCGGGGTTAGGTTTAGTGATGCCATGGGATAATCTGGTGGTAATAGTACGAGCAGGAGGGGGAATGGCATTGCTGGGTAAAGGGGGCGACCGCGCGGTTGAGGGTGCGCGATTGCGCTCATTCTCTGGACAAAGGGAGCGATCGCGCGGTTCCAGGGGGCGATCACGCTCACTCTTTGGAAAAAGTGGGCGATCGCGCAGTTCCAGGGGCGATCGCGCGGTTCTGCTGTCTGGGCATGGGCATGGGTTGTTTCAGGCTGGATTGGGGGTAATGGTTGGTTGGGGGAAGTAGGGCTTAGAGAGGGATGGGTTGGGGGAGGGGTACGGGGGTGTAGTGTTTAGGATGGGAAGGAATAGGGTGTGCCAGTTAGAGGGAGGGGGAGCGGAAGGGGTGGGAGAAGCGGAGGTGAGGGAGTTACAGGGGATTGTGGTTTCAACAAAACGGACGTGATGAGAGGTGTAGACTCGATGAGAGGTGGGGTCAAGACAGTAATTCACACTTTGTGTAGGTGAGTAGCCAACAAAGATGCAGGGAATAGACTTTGGGGCTAACTTGTGGGGAGTATATGGGCGAAGCCAGGGATAACAGAGACATTCAAAGCTACGTAATTTGGTGTAATTTGGAGGGGAGCGAAATAGGCGAAGGTAGGGGAATCATTGTTGAGGGTGGGAGTAGGCATTCGATTTATCAGGTAGGTAGCAGTGGTTTAGGCATAGGGTCAGAAGGTAAGAGGTAGGCTGGCGTGAGAAAGGAGGGTGAGACCTGTTTCAACAATGTGGCGGTGACGATGTTCGACATACCCATTGTGTTCAGGAGTGTGAGGTGGGGTGGTAAGGTGGGTGATGCCATTTTGAGTTAGAGTGGGTGTGAGTTTGAGGTATTCACCCCCGTTGTCGGAGTAGACCCGAATGATGGGACATTTGAAGTATTTTTCGACTAGGGTCTTGAAGCGAAGAAAGGTGTTGTAAGTGTCAGATTTGTGTTTTAGGGGGTAAAACCAGATGTATTTGGTGTAGTGGTCGTAAAAAATGACATAGTATTTGAATTGATCGAGAGAGTGAACGGGAGAGGTCCGAACATCAGCAAAAATAAGATCAAGTGGAGCATGTGAAATAAGTGAAGAAGATGCAAAAGACAGATTGTGGCTTTTATTAATAAAACATGAGTTACACGGAGATAAACAGGAAGAAATAGATAAATGAAACTTGTTACGTAACAAACTAAGGATAGGAGGAGCAGGATGTCCTAATCTATGATGCCACAACTCGAAGAAATAGTGCTGAAATGAGCTTGGATGGGCGGAGGGTGCTAAATGTTGACGCCATCCTCAAGGGTTCCATGGAGAAGGGTTTGACGGGTAGCTTTGTCTTTAAGAAGAGTGTAAGAATTCAATGATGGCATTATTGTCACGACAGAGTTGAGACACAGAGAGAATATTTCGAGTGATAAAAGGAACATGTAAGACATTATTAAAAATAAGGGGGGGAAGAGGGTGTGGAAAAAGAGAATGAACCTATGTGAGATATAGGGAGAGAGGAACCGTCTCCGATAATGACGTCGTCACTGCCATTGTAGGGTGTATGTAGGGAAAGGTTGGAGAGGTTATTGGTGATGTGGTTGGTTGCACCACTGTCGATGAGCTTAGAGAGAGGAGGATGGGGGTTGTGAAAGGCGGCGGTGTAGGCTTGGGGATTAGGGTTAGGGTTTCGGTTTTGGCGAGGGAGTGGGGGAAAGTTTACAGTGGGGTAGTCGCGTTTAAACTGGTGACATTGGGAGATGACATAACCGATGTTGTGACAATATTGACACTTGCCCTTAAAGGGTAGGGGTGTGAAATTCGAGCCGGAGGAGGGGTTGGCATAGGTGGTTTTGTGGGTGGTGGAGGAGGAGCCGGCCATTGCTAGGGTAGGGGAGGCTGCCTAATTTTTTCCGAGGTTTAGGGTTTTTAGGGTTTTGGATCTTACTTGCTCTGATACCATGTAAGGTTGGAAAAACTCATTTTCTTTATTCACAACATGTGATTATATAGTACAAGATATAGAGAGTCCTATTCTATACAATATTGAGTTTCCTAATCTAAATGTAATATTGACTTTCCTAATCTAGATACAATATTAAGTTTTCTATTCTAAATATCATAGTACAAGAATAATCTAGAAAGAAATCAATCAAGTAACTTAGGAAACCTTTGGAAGATATTTCCTTAATAGAGATAACTTTGATTACTACTAAAATAGAGTTTTAATTCATTGAGCTTGACGAGTTGTACCTTCGCTATGATTGTTAACATATGAGATGGGAAATCTGCAAGAATGGTCACTAACTTTTTTACTTATTTTTCAACCAATTATTAAAGTTAACTACACTTTTTTGATATATGTGTCCAATAATTAGTACTGGACATACTTTACTGTAGGGGCTTGTTTGTACACATGAATGGATGCATGAATTGATGTTTTTTTATTACTCCCCTCCTTCTCAAAATACTCGTTGTTTATAATAAAGCAAAAATTTGTTTCAAATTTCTTGGTAACGATTTTGTTATTCGATAATTAACCCTGTCATTTCCGTGAACTATTGTGCCGTGTTATTAGCACAGCCATTATCATGAAAATTCTTTTTGCCTGAATTAGTCTCGACTTGCTTAAGATCTATGTTACATTTGGGATTTAAAATTGTTGCTCTAAGGATTCTAGTGCTAAGTTGCTTATGACTGTTATGATTGAGCACATTTCTCACATTACAACAATCGGTAGCAGCGTAGCAACAATTTTTGGAACCATGGTCCCAAATTCTTGTATTTGATGCTATTAATTTTTTTGTATTTTTATTTTATTTTTATTTTGTAGTGAAAAATGAATGATAAATTACCTGCCAAAGCATCAAGAAGTGTTGACTTTCCAGAACCAGAAGGACCCATAATAGCCAAAACCTCACCAGGCTCAACATACCCAGTACACCCCTCCAATATCGGCCGCCACCCACCACCACCTTTCTTCTTCTCCGGCACCGACACCCACAAATCCTTCCAAGCCATATAAACCCCATCATCATTATCAATGATCCTCAAAGTCACCTGTTCTTTACCCTTTATTCTTTCCACTTTAACTTCCATCTCTCTAGGAGATGATCTTTCCATCATCTCTGCAGGATCGACAACGGAAGAAGAGGGTGAAGAAATGAAGGATTCTCTCTCGACCTGCATCTGCTTCTTGTGAAGCTTTCTAGCTGGGCTAGGGGTTTGTGACCATCTTGGAACCTTAATTGGATTTTCCAAGGGAACTATGTCTTTACATGACATGATGGTCAAGAAATGGTCAGTTTTCAGCGAAGAAAATGGAGTGTGTAGAGCAAAGAGAGCTAGCTAGTTGGATTTATATAGTGTAGTCATGGAGAAAAGTTAAAAGAGTCCACTAAGGTTTAAACAAAAAAAAAAAGATTGCCAATGGTGCTACATTTATCATTAAGAAAGTAGCTTCTGAGATGGAGAGAGCATAAGAAAGTGAGAGTTCAAAACTTTTGTACCACATTACGCACATTATTGTTGATCGGCTTACATTTTTGGATGACCTTATCGTTTTGTTAGTTCTAATGAAGGTGAGCTGCTAGATCACGAGTGGTACATGATATCGTACATAAAATCGTACATAAAATGGTGCAAAAGATCCGTACACATTAGTTACTGTTACGGTTCTGACATCTGCCATCAGATTGCTTGGCAGTTCAGGTCCTGGTATCTGCCATCGAATTGCTTGGCAGTTCATGACCATTGAATCGGAATTTAGAGTTCATTTTACGTCGGGTTTATATATTTCTTTGAAGTTTAATCTGAACCCTTTATTTCATGATCATTGAATCGGAATTTAGAGGTCATTTTACGTTGGGTTTATATATTTCTTTGAAGTTTAATCTGAACCCTTTATTTTTTCAGTGTTACTACAGATGGACTTGGACGGTAGGCTCACTCAATTCTGTTAACTATATATTGCCCCAAAGACAGGAAAACAACATATCACCAACTGCTCCTTGGCACATTCTTTTCGCCACTTTAGATTGATTTGATGCATACCACGGACCTTTATAATTAATTTATGTTTACCCTGAGGTTTGGAACATTTCAATTGTTCACCTTTGAAATGAAAATGAGATGAATTTATCTTGTAATTTTGAAACTCAAAGTCGCCTCGTCATCCAGTTAACTTACTATGTGCTAAGAGTTTCGAAAATTATGAAATAAATATCGTGTTTCTAAGAACGTAGTTTTACTTGCTTCGTATTGTCATGAAATTGCATTAATGTATTTTCATTTATATAGGAGTATACAATTTAGGATGCTGAGAGTTATCCAAAGAGTGCGAACGTTAAACTACTTGGGAGATGTTATCTGAAAGTTGGACTGAATCTAACGGAAGTTATAAATAGTTGGGTCAGCTAAACGGAAGGGGTTGAAGCTGGATTTAAGCAAACCATAGGGGTGGCTTGAGACTTTAGTCGATAATTTTCACTTTGTGTCTACAGTATTTAGCACAATGGCAATTATTGGGGGTCCTACATTACCACTATTGATTTTGAAAAAGGTAACTGAGATCACCTTGGGAACCTTTATTTAGTCAAATGAAAATAGAAAATGAGAAATAATGTTCCTCATAAAAAATAAAAAAAAAAAAATAAAAAAAATTCACTTTTCTGAACGAAAAGAAAAAGAGAGACATAATTATATAAAGGGTGATGCTACGTTCATATACAGAAAAAAGACACGACATGCCACATTACCTTTAGTCAGGCCGACCCTAACATTTTACGGGCATGTTCAAGGCCCTTAAAAATATTTATCAAAAATAAAAAATTGAACAGTATAAATTGAGATACGAACATGGGCTTGCACGGGTCAAGCCCAAGTGGATTGAGCCATAAACATAATCCATCTCAAGCCACGACATGGGCTTCTCGTACTTATCATCTCGGCATCAACCAGGCCGACCAAAGTTTACCAAGGCCCAGCAAGCACATATAAATGCCCCAACTATGAGGGCCGATGAGACCTCCCTCGTATGCCGAGATCGCCTCCATAGAGGACGAGGTGCCTTACTCGGCCTTGACGTTGTCAACGGGCTCTCTATGCTACTTATTCTTTCCCCGGCTCATCATGGACCGAGAGGTCATGAATGACGAGGAGAGAAAAGTTCGCACCTCGTTATATCTCCATATGACGAGGAGACAAAATCATTCACCTCGGCATACCTTCATGTCGAAAGGTCTTCATATGACGAGGAGACAAATTTATGCATCTCGGCTTACCAGCTCATGACGAGATAAGAAATTTCCTCTCCTCGGCTTTCCGGCAAGCAGTTCTCATAATCCTAGCCGAACAAGGATTCAGCAGTTACAATCTTATCAGAATTGTAACTACCTCCTACATCAATTCAAGTCAAACAAGGACTCTCTAACAGATATAATCCTCCTAGAATTATACCTTATCCATTTACAGTCCAAGTTCAACATGGATTCTGTCAATCCATCATTTTCATATTCTGGTACGTTACTTTTGATATTCCGAAACTCTCAATTTAGTTTCTCTCACTACAAACCGTGAACTTACTCTCACGCTGGAGGGCCTTCGCCGGTGAAGCCCCGACTTAGTTTACATGTTTTGTCTTATTTTCAGGCTACGCAATCACCGGAGCAAACGATCGCTTGGATTTGGGTTGATTTGACGATTTTGGCATCATCAATTGGTTCCATTGCCGGGAATCGATTCAAACGCCCTTTGTTTGGCCTGGAAAAAGCTCGCTTGAAGCCAGATTTCTTGCCGAATAAATTCTTGATTTGAACGGAAATTGTTGTTCCGTTTTGCTCTGTATTTTTTGTTTCGCCGGATTCTGCAAAATTCGGTCGGAATCTGCAAAATTTTTGCCTGGGACAATCGTGTTTGGCCGGAAATTTTGGTGACATTAAAATCACAATTGCAATCTGGCATTGGCGTTCGAAGTCTGTTCCAAATTTTGGCCGGAAAAATTGTTATTTTTGCCGAAAAACCGTTCGCTGAGAATTCTGGGCCGTTTTTGCTGTTTGATTTTGATTAACACTTTGTTTGCATCACAATCACTGAAGTACAATGGAAGACGGACGATTCACTAGTGTAACCAACGAGGAGCAGACCCAAACGAACGAGGCCTAACCTAATACCGAGGTGCTTCCTCCTCCACCTCAGCCCGAAGGACCACCTCCCCTCGCCATGACTCTCCGTTACATGGGACAGCTAGCTGCCGAGGGGGAAGGTGCAAACCTTCCTCGTATCACTCGTCCTCGAGGGAAGCGAACGGGGAAGAAGATGACGAGGAACGCCGACGTCGGCCGAGCTGAGAGCACCCAGCCCGTCGACCGACGTACCTGTTGCATAGACAAATGGAGACCTTGCAACGCATATACGAGACTCAGGCTGCCTTGTTGCAATTGGACCCAGACAACTCAATGGCCGAGTTCATCAGGCCTTCAAAGACAGGTGGCAACTCTTGTGGAAGGGAGATGGGTGAGCGACGAGATCCTCCTCGTGATCCTGCTGTACCACCTAAGCAGGCCCTCCGAGATGCTCCTCGTCCTCGGCCTCGAAATCAGGAAAACGACAAGGTGATAGACCTGAGAAGCCAATTGAATTCTAAGGAACAGGAGGTAGACTCGAGAGACCTAAGAACGAGGCTCAGTCTATCCAAACGTTTATCCCCTCCTCGTCTCGTCATTGCACCTCATCGTCCTGACACTCCTCGACCTTGGCGAGATTCCCCTAGACCTCGGCGAGACTCTCCCCGTCCTCGTCCGATTGCAAGACCGAGGACTCCCCAACCATATAGAATGATACTTGGTGGCTACGAAGCAGAACCGAGGCAAGACAAAGCACCCTCTAGACGAGGAGATAACCGTCAAAATGACGAGGAGCATAGTAGGGTGAATGGTCACCCCAGAGATAAGTCCCACCGTAGCTTCCAACGCAGTACTCACTCTAGCACTGAAAGGGGAGTGTAAGCTAGACAATGGGAACTCTTGAAACAAAGGCTAGATGACATGGAGATGGGAAAGAAAGCTGAGGGAGACGACTACGACTGGTCAACTCGTCCGTTCTCCCAGAGGATAACTGATGCACCACCTAACCCTCATTTTAAGGTCCCGAGCTTTGAAAAATATAACGGAACCACCGATGCAAAGGACCACATGAAAAGTTTTGAACAAACCATGAACCTCCTCACCAAAGCTGATGACATGCTCTGTAAAGCTTTCACGAGCACCTTCTCCGGAACAGCCTTGACCTGGTTCCGTGAGCTGAAAAAAGGTTGCATCGATAGCTGGAGAGGCATGAGGAGAATGTTCTTGGACCACTTTGCCACTGCGGGAAGGAGGAAGAAGAGGTTGACTGACCTTGCCAATATCGAGCAAGGGAAGAATGAAACCACACTCAGTTATTATAACCGATTCCGTACCATGGCGGAACAAGTGGAAGAAAGCCTCACTGACAGGGAGGTAATTGTTTGTTTCAACTCCGGATTGAGATCCGGACCACTCATTTATGAACTCTCCGCCCGAGAGCCTAAGTCCAAGGCTTGATTTGTACAACGTGGCTTATGCCATTGCCATGGCGGAGGATAAGAGCAAGAAAAGGGGATTCGACAAGATGGAACCAGAAGCGGCTGGCACTCGCCACGCTTCCAATGACAATGGGAAAGATAAGGGATCCAAGGGAAAGAATAGAACAAGGAGTACTGAAAAGCCCGAAATATTTACCCCTCTTACCAAACCCATTACTGAGATCATGCATCTAGTGAACCTTCCCCCACCTCGTCCTCTAAGCAACACCCCAAAGTTCCCTCGCGACACTTCTAAATTCTGTGATTTCCACAAGGACCATGGCCACAACACTGAAAGGTGCATCGCCCTCAAGCGCATGATCCAAAGGTGGGTCGACGAGGGAAAACTCGACCGCTATGTCATGAAGAAAGATGGCAAGCGGAAGCGGAAGGAAGAGGAAAGTGAAGATGATGACAAGAGCGAGGAAGGGGAACAGAGGCCTCTTAGGGCCAAACTGCATGTGATCCGAGAAGAGACAGTTTCCACAAGAAAGCTAAGGGACCAGATCCATGAACTAAGCAAGTTCCTGCTTGGGTTCATAAAGCAGAGGAGGTCATTAGTTTTTCTCCCAATGAATTGGCAGGGAGCCGTGCTGCCCGAGAACAACCCTTGGTGATAAAGGGTCGAATTGATAACATGGAATCTGAAAGACTTCTTGTTGACACGGGGGCCTCCCGTGATATTCTGTACTACTCTGCCTTCCAACATATGGGCTTAAAAGACACCATGCTGGAGCCTTATCATGGAAGGCTGGAAGGTTTCACCAACCATTAAGTTGGTGCCAAGGGAACTGTCGAGCTGGAACTAGAAATTGGCGAACATCCCTTTCGATCCAAGGCTACTGTCACTTTCTTAGTCATGGATCTAACAAGTGATTATCATGCTATCCTAGGCATTCCAAGTCAAGCGAAACTTGGGTTGGTCGCCTCCCTTCCTCACCAACGAGTTAAATTCCCAACTCGTGCTGGAATTGGATGCGTGAGGGCGACCGCCAAGGACTTCTTGGAGCATGTCGTCAAAAGCAGGAAAGCATCCAAAAGTGTGGAGATAGACACTCCCGAAGACAATATCAAGATCTCCAAGTCCTTGAAAACTACCCATACCAGCTCTAGGTTGAGCTATATCCGTGAGGTCCTAGATGAAGAGCCTATGGTCCTAGAAATTGCAGTTGACCAGGGCACAGTTCCGTCCGTCTCTGAGGCAGATCCTGTTCTCGTCAACGGCCAGAAACCGGGGGCCAACCCTGACTTGAGGATAGCCGATCTACTCGAAGTTGATGAACTGATGAAAGAGGAAGGCCTCAACGTGAATGACAATGAGGGTAGGAGAATTAGAGAAATCATCATCGAGTCTCTGGAATTTCGAGACGGTCCTGAAATGGAGCCTGTGGACGAACTGGAAGAGGTAGTCATCAATCCAGACTATCCCGAACAAAAAAATTAAACTCGGGGCCGGCTATCCCCGAAGAAAGGAAGAAATCATCTCCCTCTTGAAAAAACAGATCCCGACGTCTTTGCTTGGAGAGTCGAAGACATGAGGGGATCAATGAAGAAGTAGCCCTCCACCGCTTAAAAGTTGATCCATTGGCAAAAACCATCTCACAGACAAGGAGAAATTTTGCAAGGGACAAGGAGGAAGCTATCAAGGAAGAGGTGCAAAAATTACTTAGCTCCGGAATTATTCGAGATGTAAAGTACCCCGTTTGGTTGGCCAACGTAGTGATGGTAAAGAAATAAAATGGGAAGTGGCGAATGTGCATAGATTTCACTGATATTAACAAGGCCTGCCCTAAAGACAGTTATCCTCTCCCCAGAATTGATAAGTTGGTTGACTCCATTGTTGGACACCGGACACTTAGCTTCCTAGATGCCTATTCAAGCTATCATCAAATTAAAATGACGGAAGAGGACATCGAGAAGACGGCCTTCCAAACACCTGGGGGAAATTATTGCTATGTCATGATGCCCTTTGGGCTTAAAAATGCAGGTGCCACGTACCAACACATGGTGAATCAAGTATTTGGTGCACAAATAGGTCACAACATGGAGGCCTACATAGATGATATGGTCATAAAGACCAGGGAGGGCAGACACGCCCCTGACTTGGAAGAAACAATAAATAATCTCCGAGCAAACAACATGAAGCTAAACCCAAGTAAGTATGTGTTTGGGGTAACAGCTGGAAAGTTCCTAGGCTTCATGGTATCGCAATGGGGAATAGAGGCGAACCCCGAAAAGATCAAGGCCTTAATTTACATGAAGGAACCTACCAATATCAAGGAGGTTCAAAGATTAAATGGAAGAATAGCAGCACTGGAAGATTCATCGCCAAATACGCCGAAAAATCATTGCCATTCTTCAAGGTATTGAAGGGTACCAAGAGCTTCTCCTGGACTCCCAAATGCTCCGAAGCATTCCTCCGGTTGAAGGAGTACTTGGGTTCCCCTCCCTTGCTCAGCAGTCCGATTACTGGTGAGATGCTATATGTCTTCCTAGCTGCCACAGATCATGCAGTCGCAGCCGTTCTTGTTCGAAATGATGAGGGAACACAGAAGCCAGTCTACTATGTCTCTAAGGCATTTTCAGATGTGGAGAGCAGATACTTCAACGTAGAAAAGATAGCGTACGCACTAGTTATTGCCTCAAGGAAACTACGTGCCTACTTTTCTGTGCATCCCATCACGGTGTATACCAATGAACCATTAAAGAAGATTTTGCACAAGTTGGATGGCTCCGGACGTCTCCTGAATTGGTCTATCGCTCTTACGGAGTTTGATATCATGTACCAACCAAGGAAGACCCTCCTGGCACAGCCCTTGGTTGACTTCATGGTTGAGACTGCCTTCATGGGTGAACACCTCCCCACTTCCCGTAAGCAAAACACTTCAGAAGAAGAAGAGTCTCCCATCGAACTCCCATCCAACTGTTGGGTCCTATACACGGATGGATCGGCTACAAAGGAGAGAAGCGGAGCTGGAGTTGTACTAGCAAGTCCGGAAGGAGAGTACACCATGCAAGACATTATTCGATTCAAGTTCCCTGCCTCCAACAACCAAGCTGAATATGAAGCTCTGATATTTGGTATCGAGTTGGCTTCCTTCTACGGAGCAACTAAGGTGGCGTCATTCTGTGACTCCCAACTTGTTGTCAAACAAGTAAAGGGAGAGTATAACACCCAAAATCCCACCCTCACCAAATATAGAGACCTTGCCTTAAACATGACGAAGAAGATGGAATTTTTCGAGATCAAGCAAATAGGCAGGGAGGACAACCAAATCGCAGATGTTCAATCTAAACTAGCGACTATGGATGTGTCTGAGTCTAACTCCAATCCATACGTAGTTTTTGCTGAGGAACCTGCATATGAAAGGCTACAAATCATGCTCACAGATGGAGAGGAGAGATCTTGGATCGATGACTACATAGACTAAATGAGAAGAGCCAACTCCCCGAATATGAAGCACAAGCCAAACTTATCAAGAAGAAGTCTCCAAGGTTCGTTGTGATGAACGGAGTCCTCTATCGAAGATCTTTCACTAAGCCCCCGCTAGGTGAAGTCGCCCGATCCGAGAAGGCCACAATCGCGCCCGGCATCCGGCTTATTCCGTTTAGCGTTGCTGGAGGTGTCTCGCCGTTTTGCTTTCGCATTTTGTAGAGTCGCCACGCCGTTTTTATTAAGCCCAAAACATTGAAAAGGGCATCGCTTAAAGATAAATTTTAAAGCCTGTTTTTGTGTGATGAGATTTTGAGTTCGGAGGTCGATGACTCCTCGGGAAGAGAATATTAGAATATTAGAGCTCACCCGAGTAGCCTCGTAAAAGCGAGTCTTTCGGATACCCCTAATATCCTTTAAATGTTGTGTGTGTGTGTGTGTGCTTTTAAAAATGCATGTCAGATCGGATGTCTACATTGTATGCTATGTATGAAAATGTATTGAAATAGTAGAGGAAGGAAGCCTTACCAATGTTGGTTCGTGTGCAGTCTTCCGCAGGGAATGGTGTTTGAGGTCTGAGTAGCGTTCGGTACGGATGGGATTGCCGGGATGCGGTTGTCTGCGACGAGTTTCGGCGTGAGTTGAGGTTGTAGGCTGCGTTCGCGCAGGTTCGGCGTGCGTGGGGATTGTCTGGGATCACTCGGCAGGAGCCGGACCGTGGAAAGACTGTGCAAGGCCTCGGAGTACCACGAGGGGCCTCGGAGTACCTCGAGAGTGCCTCGGGGCGGCGCGGAGCGTCTCGGGAGCGCTCGGGAGGCTTCTGAGCACCTCGAGGGGCTCGGAAGGCCTCGGAAGGATCCGAAGGGGCAGGAATGCCTCGAAAGGTCTTAGAAGGGGAGCCAAGGCTTAGGGAGGAAGAGAGAAGTGGGAGGTGTCGGAAATGAGGAGGGGAGCCTACATTTATAGTAAAAATTTGGAGCAAAGAGGTCCGTACGGACCTTCTTGGTTATCCGAGAATTTTGGATTTCCTCGATTTGAGGAATCGCAATGATGGAGAATATTACGGAATGATGATGTCCCCAGTGCAATAAGGTTCGTACGGACCATCTTGCATGCAAAGAGGTCCGTATCGGACCAACTCGCAGGAAGTCATCATTTCTTCCGGATTTGAGGGAATATTGTGGACTTTAAGGGGATTTAGTAATCATTGAAACAAAGAGGTCCGTACGGACCTTAATTGCTTTTCTTCGATTTCCTGAAAATTCCCAAAAGGTCCTTTTGTCCCTCACTTATGGCGAAAGAAAGCTGGAGCAAGATAAGTGGTCCTAATCCGGATCGCGTGTCATGGGAGGTCAGCGCAGGACGTTTCGTAGCGTGTCCTTTTCGGAGTGAGCTAGGTCAATTAGCCGGACCCCTGCGAGAGGATTCTCAAGTGATAAAGCGGGGAGAACTCAAGCTTGTTTCAGTCCAGGTTGAAGGGGTGAGTGATCTCGCTAACGCGGCGCGACTTAAAGGTGCCCTCGGGCAGTCAGCACGCGACCGTTATGAAAGTCGCGGTGGGTGACGCGCGGCGTCCTGGGTGACCGAGATAAAGCAGGTGATGGTAAGGACGTGCGGTGGCGCCGGGCGACCGCATGGTCGTTGGATAAAAGCGACGCGCGGCGCCCTGGCTAATCGTGATAAAGTCGGTCGATAAAGGACGCGCGGTGTCCTTTCGGGCATCGCAGATAATCGCTGGATAAGTGACGAGTGGGCGGCGGCGACCGCGTAATCGGGGGTCCCTGATAAGGACGCGCGCGCCCTGGCGACCGTGAATAAAGCCTGGGTCGTAAAGTGACGCGGCGTGGCGCTCCGGGTGACCGACACGGTGATAAGCTCGACGTATGGCAAGGCCCTGGTGACCGCATCAAGATAGTCGCAAATGGTGATAGGACGGGCGGGCGTAAGGCCCTGGGGCGCATCAGATAGCTCGGGTGGGATAAGGACGCCGCGTGGCGCCCCCGGGTGACCGCATCAGATAAAGGTCAGCCGGGAATAAGACGCGCGGCGCCCGGGTGACCGTATAGGTCGGTGGTAAGTACGCGCAAGCCCCGGATGGCATCAGATAGCCTGGGTGATAAGGACGCGCGGCGCCCTGGCGATCGTATAGCCGGTGATAAGTGACGTGGGCGCAAGGCCTCGTGGCGACCGTAGGTTTCGGGTGATAAGTGACGCGGCGGCGTCCCCCGGCGACCGTGATAAAGTCGCGTGATAAGACGTGCGGCGTCCCTGGCGACCGCATAAAGTCGTGTGATGACGGACGGCCAAGGGCGACCGTGGCGACCGTGATAGTCGCGAGCGCGACGCGGCGGCGTTCATCCCCGCGATGCATCAGATAAAGTCGGATAAGGACGGTGCGGCGTCCCTGGCGACCGGGCATGTCCTGTGGGCCTGGATAAAGGACGTGGGCGGCGCTTCTCCCGGGGCGCATCAGATACATGTGCCGAGTGATAAGGACGCTGGGCGGCGCTCCCGGTGACCGCATCAGATAGGGGTGATAAGGACGGGCGCGGCGCCTGCATGACCGTATAAATGTCGTGGGGATAAGGACGTGGGCGGCGCCCCCGCTGGGTGACCGTGATAAAGTCCGTGATAGCGATGCGGACGCGGCGGCGCTCTGGGTGACCGCATAGGTTTCCGTGATAAAGGACGCTGCGGCGTCCCCGGGTGACCGCACAGCCATGCGACGTATGGAGGATCGCTGCCCCGCGACCGCATAGGCCTGGTCAAGACGCGGTAGTAGACCGCCGGTGATAAAGTCACCAAGCAAGGCCCGTCGACCGTATAAATGGGTCGATAAGTGACGTGCAAGTGGCGCTCCTGGGCTGACCGTAGTCAGATAAAAGTCAAATGTGAGGACGTTTCGCGGCGTCCTGGGACGGAAGTTTGTACGATTTTTCCTAATCGGTGTTTGCGAAGGCCTTCCGGGCCGGAGTATAGTTGTGGGAGGACTCTGAATCGTCTTCTCGATTGGCGGCCGGTGCCACGCTGGGTTAATGGCGCGGTCCGAGGACTTTAATCGTCGACCGTACCGGCGGCGGCCGGTGCCACGCCCGGAGGACTTTCTTGAATCGTCATCTCGCTGTGCTGGATGGGCCAATGCGCGAGCGACTTGAATCAGTCTTCCGTTAGCCATAGCTTGCGGATGTAATGCGAGGACTTTGAATCGTCCTCTAGCCGCAATAGTGCAGGAGGCGTGGTCGCTTGCTGGTCTTCTGAGAGGCGAGATGACCGCATTTGTGTTTTTGCATGTTGATGTAGAAGGTCTGGACTTACGACGACCGCCGCCAATGGTACTCGTGAGCTGAAGGCAAGGATGACGGCGACCTTCTCGATTGACGCGCGAGCTTCCATTTACGCCGGGAGGCGCTTCGTGCTCGGGGGACTCCGTACTCGGAGGTGTCAGCTCCTTTTCCGCAAGGCTTGCTTGTTTTGCCGTTGGAGCGTGGGCAAGGATGACGGCCGGTGTCAATAATGCAGCCTTGGATACGCAGATCGACTTCCCTTCGACTTTGTCAGGGGCCAGGAGCCCTCGGCTTACTGATGGCCGGAAGCTTGGCGTTGCCGTTGAGGTGGGCGGGCTCCGGGCTTACATCCGATCGCGGTTCAAAATTGGCCAATGTGTCGATGACTTACCTGTGACCCCGTAGGGCCCTTTCTATCGGGGAAGATGCAAACTTCGACCTCAGTCAAGGACCGAGTTGTCGCTGAGCGCTCGGGCGCCAGGCGCCCCGCGCCTCGATTGAATTCGGGCCGGGAGGTAAGCCGCTTCCACATCGGGTTCTCGTTGAATTGCCGCTCGGGCGCTGAGGCAAGTCTCGCGGCCTGGGATTCGCTGGCCGGTGAGGCGCGCTGCTCCTTCTCGACCCGTCAGCCAAGGGCGCTGAGGCGTCTCATGCCTGGGATCGTGGCCGAGGTAATGTCTTCACCCGCCGTCTGCGCTTTCTGAGGCGTCCCGTGCCTCGGGACTGTGGCGAGGACCTGTCAGTTCCTTCTTTGAATTGCCGTTGAGCGGCGGGGATTGAATTTGCCGTCTGAGCTCGGGGCGAGGACCTGGTCTTACGCCTGACACGGGAGGCCGGGACTGATTTGCCGTCGCTGAAGTGGGCGAGGTCCTGGCCTTACGCCGACGACGGGCCGGGGATTGAATTGCCGTTGAAGCTGGGCGAGGACCTACCTTACGCTGACTCACGGCCTGGTTGATTTGCGCCGTTGAGCGTGGGCGAGGTCCGGTCTTACGCTGACTGCCTGTGGATTGAATTGAAGGGTTAGTGGACCATTCTCGCACTTGGATTTGCCGGAAAAAGGCCTTAGGATCCAGCCAGGGGCAAAGATTATAAGGGCAGAAAGTAATTTGGCCACCCTTTTCGCAAAGAGGTCCGTACTGACCAACCCTGTTGCAAAGAGGTCCGTACGGACCACCTTGGTTTTTTACAGCCTCCTGTGTTTGACTGTAAGCTTTAAATACCGAGGCCCTTCCCCATTCCTTCTTCCTCATTTTTCCAGCTCGTGAACCAGTAGAGAGAGAGAGAGGAAAATTCCTCCATCATAACCAAAATCAAAAATTTTTGCTTCGAATTTCTTGCCATGGCCGGCTGATCTCGAAGGAGTCGTCGTCAACGCAAGCCAAGTGAAGGTGGTCGAGCAGCTGAATGGAGCTTCAAAGGAATTGGACTTCGTCTCGCTCCATCTTCGAAGAACCCGGATGTTTTGTATCCGAATCCGAGGTGCATAATCGTCGCTCCATGAACGTTGGGAGGTAAGAAATCTGCTCCGTTTGATTTCCTGTCGAATTTTTGAATGCTAGAACTAGGGTTTTAGTTTTTCGTATTTTTGAATTTTTTTGTTATTATTTTATGCCTTTTTTGTGAAATTCTTGATGAATTGTTGAAAATGGACATGTAAAAATTGTGGGTATGTGTATTTTGTGCGTAAATGTGTAGATTAGCTCTTATTTGTGAAAATAAAGTGCCTATCTAGTGAATTGCATGCTTTGTGTTTTGTACCGTATGCTATTTATGTATGTACATTATGAGAAAATTATCGTGTAGTGATAATTTTTGTGCAAAAATGTGACATGTGGCCGTGTTTTGTGACGGGTTATATGTGAAAGTGTGTGCCGTGGTTGGGACGGATTTTCTTTGAGAATGTGCTATATAGTGTGTGCCGTGTTTTTTGGGTGACGGACTTTGTGGGGAAAATATGTGCAATATGTGCCGTGTTTTTTGTGGACGGGTTATATGTGAAAAATATGTGCACGTGTGCCGTGTCGGGACGGATTTTCTTTTGAAAATGTGTCGTGTAGGGTTTAATCCCCCTTTTTTTTTTCTTTTGAGAAAGATGTATACACTGTGTGCCGTGTTTTGTGACTGATCGCATGGGAGAAATTATATGCATGATATATGTGAAAATTATGTGCATTGTGTGCCGTGTTTTGTGACGGGTTACATGGAAAAATTATATGTATAATGTATGTGGAAAATTATGTGCAATATGTGCCGTGTTTTGTGACGGTTATATGTGCCTTTATATTAAGTACCGTGATCGACGCACCTTTGCCGTGTTTACCCACAGTGATGCGGGGCTTACTACCGGGAAGGCCAAGAGGATGAAGACTCGGGATCGCTCGAGGCCGCTGTGGAGCTACGGCAATGATGCCCGATATTTCCGTGGGCGGTAGGCCGAGTCCCCTGAGGCCGGTTTATGCTTCCTCGGCCTGGCGTGTGCTCGGGCTGAGAACCCGGGCCGGAGCTGCCCGACACGAGGAAGAACAAGAGTGTCTTCCCGGGGCCTATCCGAGTATTGGTGGGATACCACCCACACCTTCCACCCGAGCCGGGCGAGGTGACAAAGTGACGCCCACCGATTTTGTCGTCGCTATTACCGGCTCTCCTTCAAAGGGGGGCTCCATGAGGCGGAGAGACACGATCTCCGATGACGTGGCCGACCGAGCCGCCGGGCTTCAGCCCGTCCTCGCAGGGCCCGGGGATGTCAGCCGACGTGGAGATGAGGATCACGGCCGCATTGGGCCTACATCCGGGTACCGGCCAGTGACACGGAGCAGCTGGCGCGCTCCTTCTTGTGGTATGCACCGTCCGAGACTTTCGTTCTCGAACCACGCGACCGCAGCCTCCCTTTGCTCGCTGGAGAGCTTGACCGATCTGGATAGGGTCTCGCGACATTGCTTGGGGCGAGGCAAGCCTCGTCGAGCTCTACTTCTCCTCGACCGGTTTAGCCTGGGGTGGCGCTGGCTGGCCTCGCTTTGACTTTGCTGAGGTATGAGTTTATTGTCGTTTTTGATTTAGCAACTTGTCTTTCTCCGTTGTCTTTTGCACCGAGCTCTTCTCTGCTTTTGTCAGGCGTGTGTGGTTTTATGAGGTCTTTCCAAAGGCTTCCCGTGGGATAGAGATCCCTGGGCCGCTGCCGCGCATCCCGCTATGCCGGGACCGGGCTCAGACGGCGCAGGAAGAGGAGGACCACCTGGGTAAGCTCACCATCGCCACTGGGAGGCAGAGCGTTTGAGCGAGATAGCCGTGAGGGGTCTGCCTCGTTCCCGTGGGCTCGGTATGAGGGGGATGAGTTCCGAGGGGGCTCCCGAGGCGACGCCGCGGCGAAGATGCCGCGAGGCTCGACTTGTGACGCCATGCACTGGGAGCGAGTCTTCTCGGGCAAAGATGGCCCTGTGCTTCCCGTGGCTCCGAGGATCCTCCCTTTGGGATGCTTGACTCCCGGGATATGGACGTGCTTGACTTTCGAGAGGTACCTTCGACGGTGTCGGTGCCGAGGAGTTTATTTTGACTTTGGCGAGGAGTACGAGACCTTCGTGAGGAGGAAGCCGAGGACGCCTGTGTAGCCGGGCGAGGAGAGAGAGAGGCCGGCCCGCAGTGCTCCCCTGAGGTTCCGATGCCGGGACCGGATTTCACATATGTCCGCGGGGACGGATCGAGGAGGAGGGCGTTCGTACCCTGCTCCCGAGCAAAGTGCTCCCCGCCGCATACAGAGCGGATCCCCGATAGATCGGCGAGTGTGCCGACTCTTTTCCATCTTGGCATCTTTTTCTGCGTTTTTCTTTTTTGTTGTTTGAGTATAACCGTATTTGATGAGCGTTTCCTTGGCTTCTTGTTGGTGCAGTCCCGGGAGAGCCTACGATATGCCGACTCGCCGTTACGTGGCGACGCGCTCCTTCGCTAAGAAGATGGCGTCGAAGGTGTCCCGTAGGTCTCGCGCCGCGTGTGCCGACAGACGAGCCTATGCGCTTCGAGGCATTCCTCCGTGGACGTTCCTCCGCCTAGCAGCCGAAATGAGTCACAGCAGGAGGTGGCCTGAGGGGGCGGCATAGCATGGATGCTCGGACTTCTTCGGAGCCGCAGGGCCATCGAGGGAGCGTGCCCTTTTATCGCCTTCATGCCTCCGCACGGCGCATTGTGGCGAGGGGGTTCCTCGTAGCCTTCTTTTCTTTTGATCCTTTCGCCGTGATTTGATCCTTTCCGAGTACTTCGTGGGAGCCTCAAAGTGTGCCTCGGTGATTCGACGAGGAGGATGTGATCGGCGAGTTCGCCGGGATGCCCGACTTTTCTTTGGAGGATCTTGGCGAGGAGGATGATGATGAGGATTCTCGAGTAGTATTCATTTGCTTTCCCTCTTTTCATATCCCTCTCTTTTTTTTTTTTTTTTTTTTGTTTAGCAAATGCATATTTGGTACTGTAATAAAACACATGTATTTGCATGGCAAACAAAAGATTTTTATTTTAAGATGTAATGTCATTTATTTTTGTGATTCCTGAATTGTCCTAGAAATTGTTGCTATTATTATTTTTATTTTTGTACATGCCACGTGAGCCGAGAGTGCGTTTGTGGGTAGTGTTGGTTTGCCTGAAATGGCTTTGGCCGTTGTTTGGACTGTTTGGAGCAAGGTTTTGCCGAGGACAAATGGGTTTTTGTACCGTTTTCTGGGAAATGGGTTCTGTTTGCAGAGGTCCGTACGGACATACTTAGCATGCAAAGAGGTCCGTACGGACCAACCTTGCTTTTGGGAAGGACATAAATGCTTTCCAAAGGCCTCGGTTCTTCCTCATTTCCCCATTTGCAGCCATTTTCGAGCTTTCTTCCCCATTTTCTCTAGGAACCTCCATTTTTGCCATGGATTCTTCGTATGTCCCTAGAATTTTGCCGAGGCTTTCGCAGAGAGGCAAGCACACTTCCTCGAGCAGCTTGAAAACGTGGATGCGGCGCCGTATGAGGCATCGTAGACGGGCTTTCGAGGTAAGGTTTCGTCTTTGCTCTGGCTTTGGTCTTTTAAGGAGTTGGTTCCCGATTGGGATTTGTTGCGGGCCGCCGCGAAGTTCCTGGGATGTTAGGAGGCACGCTGCATCGTTTCTCCTACAATGAAATGGTGCCCACTTTTGAAGATTTTCGGGCTTTGATTGGAGGACCGGAGGTGGAGGCCATCTCGCTTCCTTCGTCAGGTGGCGCGCGAGCGTGAAGCTTGCAGACTTTCTTCGTACTTCGTTGGAAGAAGTGCAGGTGGCATGATCCTTGATTCGGGTCATATCGACATTTCTGCGCCGCCGGAGCGGTTCATACGGCGATGATGAGAGTGACGTCTCTGGGATGTATTTGCCTTTGTGCACGATGGAAGCGACGCTTTTTCCGGGCCGCCTCCTCGCATTTGTGATGGCGCTCGCTAGATGTGGTAGGCACTCGCAGAGCCGGAGAGGATATTGTCCCGTTGGTGCCGGGGGAGACTCTTCATGGTATCGACCGTCCGGCGACCGGGGATCGTTTTATGAGAGGGGGAAGCCCCGCTTTGCTCACCTTGTGGCCGCGAGAGAGACTTCAGCCATGCCCGAGGCTCCGACGTCGTTTAGCCCGCAAGGGTCATTTGCTTCGCCGACCTCTTGTGTTGGATATGGATCACCCGCCCGGGAGAGATGGATGGCACGCCTGGTACGCATCGATCCGCCGGTGGGTTCCGCACCGGGAGGATCGAGACCAGGAGGATCTGGCAGAAGCGGTCCTACGTTGTCGAGTTCCAGTTTGTCTTCGTCCTCCTTCTATATTCCGTCGCTTGTTTCCCCGGCAGCTTGGGATGAAGCAGGAGCCTTTGTTGGGCCGGGATGACCTTGCTACCGCTGAGATAGCTCCTCTTTGTATGGCACCCTGTGTGCCTTCTTGTATTGTCTCGAGGGTATGGAAGTATTCCGCTTTCCCTCCCCGTGGTACTCCTTAGACGTCTGGGAGAGTGTCGTGACGACGACTCAAGCATCCGGCCCGGTATGAGCAGCGTGTCGGGCTCCCAAGTGGTCTTGGGAGAGCAAAGTGCGCAGAGCCGATTCCTGGGGACCCGCTGCGCAAAGTAGCCTATCGGGCTTGTGAGTGCCGAAGCCCGGGTCTCGACCCTTCGATGTGACGGGAGACGCTTTGTTTGACTACGAGACTAGAGTTGACCGACCGACAGGAGAGGTCCTCTTTGCTGCACTCAGGAGGAGATCCGAGCCGAAGCACGGGCGAATGAAGCCCCGAGAGCTACCGGATTATTTGACTCTACGGGAGGACCCCGCATCTCTGACCGAGAGACGCAGAGTTGGGTTCACGTGGAGCGAAAGAAGACTACGGGGACGAGGGAAGAAAGGAAAGAATGGCGAGGGGACAAGCGCAGATGGCGCGGAATGACCTCCTAGGTATCCATTCATTGCATTGCAAACACATTATTAGTTAAATGTATTAAGTCAGTCTTTTTAGCATGTTGTGAACTTGAGAGTAGACCGTGCTTGAACTCATCAAGAAATGTTGTAACCTGTTAGTGATTTGTGCGGATTTACTTTTAAAGCTTTGTCGAGACGCAAGATCTCTTGTTTGCCTTTGCTTCGTTGTGCACTTTGTCGGCGTCCATCTGACTTTTCTCACAGATCCGCTGGACCGAAGGCGCCTGGGCCCCGACGGCAATCCCTCACGAGGCTTTCAGATTTGGCCGAGAGGTTGAATGCTCCCCGACAAGTCGTTCTGACGGTCTTATTTTTGTAGCTTCCTTGCCGCTTGTTGGCGTCGGGCTCTTGACCTCAATTTCGCAGCTTCTGCTTGAGCTTCTTTTGTTTTTTTTTTTGTTTTCTTTTTTTTTGTGAGCCCTTGCTCGAGCTCTCTTTTTTTTTTTTTTTTTTGAAGCGCGTGAGGGCGAAGACAAGCCCCCGGCTTGGAAGTAGACATGAGTCACTGCTTGATGCCGAGCGACCCTGATGTCCTTTTTTTGATGTTGCCGCCGTCGCTTTGACTTGGTCAAGGTGATCGCCGGGGCGTGTTCTTGAAAAGTGCGGAGCTTGATGGAGGTCTTCGATTGACATTCAAACTTTTGACTTTTTTGTGTATTTTTAGACCGGACCAATTAAGGTTGCCTACGTCTCCTGACTAGAGGGCTCAGTTCCGCGTAGTTCGACACTACATGGAGTGCCAAGAGATGCACAGCTTGTTCTTCGTCAGCGAAGCATTCGCGAAGTTTGCTTCCGCTGACCGGATTCACGAAGGGATTGCCGTCTAGGTCCGTTAGCTTCATGGCGCCTCCGGAGAAGATCTTTTCAACCACGAAAGGGCCGATCCATGTGGGTTCCCATTTTCCCACTGGGTTGGTTCGAGTGGGAGGCTTTTCTTCGAGTACAAGGTCACCTTCCCCGATGTCTCGGGATTCGACTTTCTTGTCGAAAGCTCTAGCCATCCCGCTTTCGATAGGCTCCTGACGTGTTCCATGGCCTTTAGTCGTCGCTCGTCTAGCAGAGCCAATTCGTCATGTCGGCTTCGAGCCATTCGACTTCGTTGATGTCATTTTCCAAAGAAAGACTCTGGAGTGAGGGAATTTCTAGCTCGACGGGAAGGACTGCTTCCATCCCGTATGTCGTGGCAAATGGGGTTTCTCCCGTGGTCGTTCTCGACCGATGTGCGGTAGCCCCAAAGTGCAAGGTGCAGCCTTCTGGCCAATCTCGTCCTCGGGTGGTCATTTTTCTGATGATCCGTTCGAGGGTTTTTGCTTTGCCGCTTCCACGGCGCCGTTTGTTTCAGTGGCCGGTAGGGAGAAGATTTGTGGCGTGTGATCTTGAATTCAGCCGCCAGCTCCGTCGAATTCCCCTTCGAAGTGTGAGCCGTTGTCTCGATATGACCTCATTTGGGATGCCGTATCGGCATATGATGTTTTCCTTGAGGAAATGTGCGACCTTCTTGGAGGCGAGTACCTTGTAGGACTCGCTTCGACCCATTCGTGAAGTAGTCGATGGCTACTAAGATGAACTCGCGACCGTTGCCGCCCGGGCGGAGCGATTTTCCCGATGACGTCAATTCCCCAAGTGGCAAAGGGCCAAGGTGTAGTCATGCAAGAGAGATCGTGGGGCGGCAGATGATTGAGGTTGGAGAACCGCTGGCACTTGTCGCAGCCTTCTGACAAAGTGGATGCACTCGCCTACGGAGATCCAAAGAGTAGCCCATCCCGAGAATGATTTGCATCGTGGCTCGGGCATTCATGTGGGGACCGCAAGCTCCCATTGTGGACTTCTGCTCATGAACTTGTCTCGCTTTCTTCCCGGCCGACGCAGCCGTAGGAGTGGCCCATGGTAGCGTTTCTTGTATAACATGTCCCCGAGGATGACGAAGCTGAGAGGCAAGGCGTTTAGTGGCCATGATGCTCTTGGTTTTGACCCCTTCGTGTGTTGACCTTCCTTGTTCATGAAGGCGCTTTCCGCTCTTGAGGTATTGGAAGATCCGGTTGTACCATGGCTCATTGACGGCTTAGGTTCCGGTTCGATCTCACAACAAAGAGTGTGAATTTCCTTTCGTCCGACTTCAAGGGTTTCGATTGCTTTTCCTTCAGTGGATTTCCACAAGGGAGGCCAAGGTGGCTAAGGCATCCGCAAACCTCGTTTCGGCCTCTTGGCAAGTAATGGAAGGTGACCTCTTCGAATTGTGTGATGAGGTCCTCTATGTGCATGGTATTTTTGCAAGCCCGGTCTATGGTTTTCCACTTGTTGGAGACTTGGTTGATGATCAAGGCCGAGTCCCCATAAACTTCGAAGTTTCGGACATTCCTCTCGAGTGCGGCTTGTAGTCCAAAGAATAAGCAGCTTCATATTCGGCGGCATTGTTGGTTACCTCGAAATTGAGCTTTATAGCAATTGGGGCGTGCTCGTCCTGGGATCCACCAAGAGCATACCGACGCCGTTTCCTTTGGTTGGCCGCTCCGTCAAAGAATAGCTTGCCATCGGTTTTCGCTTCGATTGCGAAGATTCCCTCGTCCGGAAATTGTGGTTCAGTGGCCTCGAGCCTCGTCGCTGGGAAATCACCAGCTTGTTCACCCATGGCCCGTCCCGATTGATTTTTGGTTTACGTACTTGATGTCAAATTCCGCCAGAAGAAAGACCATTCGCGAGCCTCATTGACAGAGATGGTTTGTCGAAGAGGTACTTGACCGGGTCCATTTTGGAAACCAAGTGTACCGTGGTGCGATCCGCATGTAGTGCCGTAGTTTCCCGACAACCCATACCAGAGCCGCGCAGGTTTTCTCGAGGGCCGAGTAATTGAGTTCGCCGCCTTGAAACTTTCGGGACCGACGAAGTAGATGGCGTTCGACCCGTGACTCTTTCTTTTCTTGACAGAGCATGGCTCCAACCGCGGTGCCTGGCCACAGCTTAGGTATAGCAACAAAGGGCTTTTCCTCGTGGGGAGGACAGAGAATCGGAGGACTCACAAGGTATGCTTTTATTTTTTCAAAGGCATCTTGGCATTCCGAGTTCCATTCGATGTCGGCGTTCTTCTTCATCGCCTTGAAGATTGGCTCGCACATAGAGGTCAATTGGTTGACGAAGCGGCCGATATATTGCAGCGGCCCACGAAGCTTTTCACCGTCCGAGTTTGCGGTGGTCTCATTTCGATGATAGCTTTGATCTTTGAGGATCCACCTCGATGCCTCTCTAAGTGACTACGTATCCCAAAACCTTGCCTCGGCTTAACCCCAAATGTGCATTTGGCGTGTGGTTAAGCCTCATTGAGTGTTTTCTGAGGCGATTGAAGAATTTTCTCAGTGTCTCGCGAGGTGTTGTCCGTCTCGATCCCTTTGAGCGAACGATCATGTCATCGACGTACACTTCGATCTCTTGTGGATCATATCGTGGAAGAGGGCGGTTGCCGCCCGTCGGTAGGTAGCCCCACCGTTCTTTAGTCCGAACGGCATTACCGTGTAGCAAGAGGTTCCCCAGTGGGGTTGTGAAAGCCGTTTTTCTTGGTCTTCTTCGGCCATCTTGATCTCGATTGTAACCGGCAAAACCGTCCACGAAGGACTTGACTTCGAAATTGGTCAGAGTGTCTACCAACATGTCGATGTTGGGTAGTGGAAAATCGTCCTTGGGACTTGCTTTGTTGAGATCTCTAAGTCCACGCAACAACAGATTCTTTTCCATCGGGCCTCGTGACCGTGGACAATATTGGAGAGCCATGGGGTACTCGATCACCCCGATGAAGCCGACGCGGAGCATTTTTTCGATCTCCTCTTTGACTTGTAAAGACCATTCCGGCTTGATTCGGCGTAGCTTTTGCTTGATGGGCTTAGCCTCTGGATTTAAGGGAATCCTGCTCTACAATGTTAGGATCTAATCCGGCATGTCTCTAAGACCAAGCGAACACGTCCACGAACTCTTCGAGCAATGCAAATAATGCGTCTTGCTCGTGCCGGTGAAGAAACTTCCGATTTGCGTCTCTTTTGGCTCTTCAAATAGCCTCCCAAATTCACTTTGGTTAAAACCTCCTCAAGCACTTGGGCCCGGTTTTTCTCTCGTTTGACAACATGCTTAAAGATGTGCTTAATGTATTGTTCGCTTAATGTGTCTCGCTTCTTTATCAAGTGAATCGTTATTAACCTGCTTGTGTGTTAGTTAATTTATCGCTTGTTAAAGATGCAATGAGAGGATACTCTGAAAGATCGAAGCATTCATTAAGAGCATACGGAATACATTATTGGCAATGAGTTCGTAATCTTCCGGCGCGAGGCCATCGATGACTCGAGAGACTCAAATTCAAAGCTAATGGACTCAGGATGAGTTTTGACACTAGACTCTAGGACTCGAGGGGTCGACCAAGTTGTTCGATCATGTCCTTTTTGGCCGGGCAAGAGGTCCGGAGAATGTGGCCCAGCTTATTGAGTGGCAATGAGCTTGATAGAGACGGGGCTTGAAAGGCTTTATGTCACCGTTCCCGATCATTGCTATCACAGAGTTATCGAAACAAAATCGATTAGATCCGGCATCTCGATTTCTTCTTTGAAGAGCAGGTGGAGCAAGGGTTCGTCCCAAGCATCGTCTCGCGGAGTCTCTTGCTTGCCTTGGGCATTGCTAGCTCGAATGCGCACTGCCCCGCTTGTTGAAGGCAGGTGAGTGTCGACAGAGAGTTTTTCGAATTCTTCCGCCAAAGAGGGGGTTTTCCCGAACCAAAATTCGTGAATAGTGGTGGTCATGGATCCCGACAGGGCGGTGTGTCGAGGAATGCTCTTCTGGACAGGATTTGGCTTCGAGGCCTCCGAATCTTGCCAGTTCTCGCCGGAGCTTGTCCATGGTTGTCGGCCAGCCTTTGTTTGGCGCCGATCGCCTCGTTCTCTTTTCTCGGATCTTCTTCCAAGTTGCCGGCCTTCCTTGTGAAGTACTTGGTCATGTCGAAGCCGTAAGGACGAAGATCGGAGATTGCGTGCAAGCCTCTTTGTTATCTCGTGGAGCCGTGCAGCTCGCTTGTCCTCCGCAATGTGTTCGGGAGTAGGAGAGTATCCTGTGCCGTGTGGTATTCTCGTTCTTTGATATTGATGATCCGTTGAGTGCCCCGATGGCGTTTTCCCAAACCGAGCCCCGGATGTAGTTCATGTGCTTCATCATTTTCATCTGGGAGGGATCTTGTCCCAAATCAAAGGCGTCTATGTGGCACACTTGGGCCTTTGGGCTTTCGATGGTGAACCCCGTTAACATCATGCCATCATCGTCGGGTTTGATTTCTAAGACCGACGCCGTTGGTATCGGTCCTTTCAGCCGACTATGCCGTCGCCGTAGATGATGGTCATATCTCGTTCGGACGAACTTTACGCACCGATGGAGAGTGGATGCCACCCCATTGATCCGATGTAGCCAAGGGCGTCCCAAAATGGCAAAGTGAATGTGATCGGGATGTCGATGACTTGAAGTCGGTCGGGACCATTTGCTTTTCCAAACCAAAGGTTCAAGGTGGCTATTCCCAAGACTCGGGCGGATGTCGAGTCGTATGCCTTGATTGCCCGAGTCGAGGGTTTTAGATCGCTTGCTTTGATCCCTAGCAAATCCATCATTTTGGCCGGAAGGACGTTCATGGATGATCCCCATCTACCAACACCCGAGGGAGACGGCGCTCGTCCCGCTTGAACTGTTATGTAGAGAGGCTCGTTGTGGTCGCCCCCAAATTTTGGAAGATCGAGCTCGCAAGGTGATGATATTGCCGTAATTGACGCTGCCAATCATCTCGAACCGCTTCATCGTGTGTTACCGTGATGGGAACCATGGTCTCGGGCCGTGCTTTCTTCCAACTTGAGCTTGTGCGGGTAAGATGAAGTGAGTAAGGACCAGAGTGAGATGTTAGCCTCGAGTGCGCTGAGCCGTGTCAAGACAGATCTTCACTGGGGTCCAAGGTTTCTCTTCTTCGCGTAGGTCCCTTTTCGCCCGTGGCCTGTGTAATGGCCGGCCTTTTGTCCGTCCGTGGAGGATTCATCGGGATTTGACCGAACGTGTCGAACATTCACCTCGACTTGTGGTTTTGCTTGTCTCTCCCGCTTTCGGAGCGGGAGGAGCCTCGATTGGGCGTAAGGCCGCACCGCGCATTTCAATTCGTTCACTGTCATGGCTTTTATCAAGCATCAATAGTGGCTTTGAGATCTTCCCAAGACAGGGGTTGGATTATCCGGACCTTCGGGCCTTCTGGTGGCGGTGCGAAGCTCGTCCCACTGATCATGGAGCAAACATTGCCGTGGCCCCGTGCGTAACTAGGGCCGGGAGATTTGTCGGAGTAGATGACATAGTAGTCAAACTTTCCCGAGGGTTCTCCAAGGGTTCCGACCGTGGGATCACCGCATTCATACCTCTTTTTCAGCTTTTGTCGAGAAGATAGCTTCTTCTTTCGCCGAGGACGGCCCTCGCTCATCGCATCCTCGGAATTCCATTTCCTGCACAAGCACCGCAATCGCAGCACGTCCCACCGTATGTGTTCGTTGTCTCGGCGGTGGTACCGGGACCTCGTGGAGGCCGGATGGGCAAGCTTTCCCGGAAGGTCTTGTGGCCTTACGTCATAACCGCATGGCTCGCACGAGGGTAACAGTTGACTTCTCGGGAGACAATGAGAGACGTTAGAGGCCGTAGGAGCGCCATGGCTCGGGAAGCCCTGTAGTGGGTCAGCGGCTAAGGTTCCGAAGTGGTGCATGGCACCTTCGATCCAGGCTTGTTGCTCACCTTGACGTTTCTCAATAGCCATGAGGACCTCGCCAAACTTCTTCCAAAGGTTGGGAAATTTCTTGGGGGTAAGGTCCCGTTCTCATCCTTGTTATCCACCGACTTGGCCACGGGGATTTGACTGACCGTCCCGGTGACAGAGCCGGGAAGGAGGTAGGACCTTGCCGTTTTGACACCGGGAGACGGGTTCCCGGTACTCTCGACCACTCTCTCGTTAGCCGGAGGGGTGACGGGCAAGGTTTAGACACAGGAATGGCCTAACGGGATAAAAGGGGGAAAGCTCACGTGGCATGCGGTTTCCGTTTCTTTTATTTTTGATTTTTTTTTTTGTTGTTTTAATTTACTTAAAACATGTTTTCTCGTAATCCTAGGTAGGTTGGAAAAGATTGCTCTTCTTTTTCGCAACTATGCTAGATCCCGGGTCAGCCGGAGACCATCTCGCGCGGCTATAAGCCCCTCGTTTTGCACCCGTATTTCGACATCCCAGCGGACACCCTGTGCGAGGGTCCTATAGTGCAAGCGGTTTCCACCGGCCTAAAAGAAAAATCGAACCTAAGGACCGAGCTCGTCATGTTCGTTTTGATGCGTTAGCCATGTGAATAGTGAACCGAGCCGCCACCGAGTCAAGATCGTGTCAAGCAGTTCGGCATGACCTTCTCTTTGCTTGCTTGCGCAAGGGATCTCGTGACGTTAGGCGTTGGCCGGGTCATATCGTCATGGCCGACGTATCAAAGGCGTGATGACATGGTGTCATGCGAGCATGGATGTATATCCGGACGGAACATCGTTCGGGTGTAGCTTCGGAAATCAAGATCGTGTCAAGATTTTAGCATGACCTTTCATCGCTTGCTTGCGCAAGGGATCTCGAGTTCCGAGCCTTGACTCGTAAAATGGCCGGCATGGTATATGTATCCAGCCGTATGACACGGACCGGGTAAAACCAACCGAGTCCGGACAGAGTGTGACTCAAGACTCAAACGTGTGGTTGACGTCGGGCTAGGGACGGGATGTCTGAATGATCCCGCGCGCCCAAGAGGCCTAGGAAGACCAAACGGATCGCAACCGAGACCACTCCGGGTTAAGGGTTGTAGTGTGCAACAGTATCCGAGGCAAAGCAAGGCGCATAGTGTGCGGTGTAACCGAGGCAAAGAAAGGAGTAGAGTGCGGTGTAACCGAGGCAAGAAGGCGCAGAAAGTGCGGTCTCTAAAATTCTTTTTCTGAGTAAAACAGAAGTTTTTGAAGCATTTTAAATGTATGCACAGATGTATATTGATGCATTTTTTTGTATTTTTATTTTCTTTGTAAAATAAAAACGAAGCACGTGCACACACACACAACAGTTAAAGGAAGGGGTAAAATGAAAGTTTGACCCTCATCATCGTTTTAAAAATCTTTTGTTTTGTTTAAAAGTTTTTAAAACAAAATGTCCCCAAATGTGAGTCGCCAACCGAAATTACCCGGATCCGGCTCGCGCGGAGGGCCCCCGTGCATCTCGCAAATTCGTCGCTGTTCGGGAATGTTCGCCCGGATCCGAGAGGCAGCACAATCGCGCCCCGGCATCTGGCTTATTCCGTTTTAGCGTTTGCGTGTGTTGGAGGTGTCTCGCTGTGTTTTGCTTTGTAGAGTCGCCACGCCGTTTTTATTAAGCCCAAAACATTGAAAAGGGCACGCTTAAAGATAAATTTTAAACTGTTTTTGTGTGATGAGATTTTGAGTTCTGAGGTCGATGACTCCTGAAGAGAATATTAGAATATTAGAGCTCACCCGAGTAGCCTCGTAAAACGAGTCTTTCTGATACCCCTAATATCCTTTAAATGTTGTGTGTGTGTGTGTGTGCTTTTAAAAATGCATGTCAGATCGGATGTCTACATTGTATTGAAATGTATTGAAATAGAATAGGAAGGAAGCCTTACCAATGTTGGTTCGTGTCTCTGTCTTCCGCAGGGGAATAGTGTTTGAGGTCCTGAGTAGCGTTCCGACATTCGGGACGGCTTGTCTCGGGATGCAGTTTCGCTGTCCAGTCCGCGACAGAGTTTCTGCAAGTGAGTTGCGAGGTTGTAGGCTTGTCTGCGCAGGTTCGGCGTGCGGGGTGGCGTGGAGTCACTCGCAGCAGGTTCGCGTGCGTTGTGGTGGCGGTGGAGTCACTCGGCAGAGTTTCGGCGTGGTTTGGGATCGTCTGGGCTTGACTCTGAAAGAGCCGGACACCGTGGAAAGACTGTGCAAGGCCTCCTGAGTACCACGAGGGGCCTCTAGTACCTCGAGAGTGCCTCTGGCAGCGCGGAGCGTCTCTGAGCGCTGAGAGGCTTCTGAGCACCTCGAGGGGGTTCTAAGGCCTCTAAGGATCCGAAGGGGCCGGAATGCCTCGAAAGGTCTTAGAAGGGGAGCCAAGGCTTAGTGGAGGAAGAGAGAAGTGGGAGGTGTGAAAAATGAGGAGGGGGAGCCCTCTATTTATAGTAAAAATTTCGGAGCAAAGAGGTCCGTACGACCTTCTTGGTTATCCGTAATTTTGGATTTCCTCGATTTGAGGGAATCTCGCAATGATGGAGAATATTTGGGAATGATGATGTTCCTCGAGCAATAAGGTCCGTACGGACCATCTTGCATGCAAAGAGGTCCGTACGGACCAACTCGCATGGAAGTCATCATTTCTCCCGGATTTGAGGGAATATTGTGGACTTTAAGGGGATTTAGTAATCATTGAAACAAAGAGGTCCGTACGGACCTTAATTGCTTTTCTCGATTTCGAAAATTCCCAAAAGGTCCTTTTGTCCCTTTATCCTGCAAAGGCTCCTCCCCTGGTTTGGTTGGGGGTTTGAGAGGGTTTTGAGAGGGTTTTGAGAGGGAGAGGTCTCTGAGACTGCGTGGATGAGTCTGCGGTGTTTCCCGGGTGTTTGAAAGGGAGTGATCCAGATTGGGGTACTTACACAGCTGTCAGATCCTTGTTTTGTTTTTCAAGCATAATGCATTGATCTCTTAGCCCTTGGCATGCTTTCTCAAGCTCAGAAATGGTTTTTGTGAGGGTGTCAATGGTTGAGGATTGGGAAAGATTTTCATTGACCAGTGAAGCAAACCTAGTTTTTTGTTTTTTGGTTTGAATTAAAAGAGTGCAAACTAATTGTTTAAAACCATCAATATTTAAAGAGTTAAAATCATGTACCTCTTTTAGTTCATCGCCAGCAGAGTGCTTCCATCTCTTCCTCATTGTCAGATTCTTCATCATCTTCAGCCATAAGGCATATCATGGCTTCTTCTCCTTCAATTTCAGAGTCATCACTTGACATATACTCTTCATCACTGAATTTTGATGAGTCAGCAATCATGACTTGCTCTTTCTTTTTGTCATGTTTATTTTTGGAGCAATTGAAGCAGTTGGACTTAGAACTGTGAATGATCTCTTTTGAGTAGGTCATCTTCTTAGCTGTCTGATTGTCCCTAGGTTTCCTTGGTTCAGGGCAATCAGATGAGTAATGTCCTTGCTTTCCACAATTGAAGCAATCAATTGTCTTCTTGTAGCTGTCTTGTTGAGCATTAGATGTGGAGGGATTGAATTTTTTGTCAAAATATTTCTTTTGAAATTTCATGGCATTTCTGACAGCCATGGAAATGAGGCTTGGAATGTCTTCTTGGGAGATCTGTTTCTTGGCTGTGTTTGGAGCCGATGTTTATCTTTTGAAGGGCATTGTTGACAATGGTCTCAATGTCTTGGTGAGTGATTGGCTTGTGGACAGTTTCTTGTGCAGTTAGAGCTAAGGTTTGTGAAATGGAAGGGACTGATGGAATTTTTATCATACCTTCCAATTCATAGGTTTCAAGCTTTCCAAAATATTGCTCAACTGTCATGGTGCTCCATTCAGATCCTTCTCTAATAGGTAATGCTAGACATGGGCATCCGGTTCCCGGTTCCGGTTCCGGTTCCGAACCGCCGGTTCCGGTTCCGGGGTAGGGAGGAACCGGGACGGAACCGCCTAAATCCGGTTCCCGGTTCCGGTTCCTTGATGCCGGTTCCGGTTCCGCGGTTTCCCGGTTCCTTTTTTTGGCCTTTTTTTTTTTTTTTTTTTTTTGAAAATCGGCCCAGCGGGCGACCGCCCAAGAGAGGTGGGCGACCGCCCATATCCAAATTCAAGCAATGTTTAACTCTCTGCACACATGGGCGACCGCCCAATAGAGATGTAGGCGACCGCCCATGCCAAATTCCAGCAACCCCAAAGTTTGGTCAGTGCACTTTGGTCACTTCCTTTTCCTTTTCTTCTCTTTTAAGCCATCAAAACTGTTAAGATTCTAACAAATTTGGATGAAGATGAATAATAAACAAATTATTTTAACATATTTTATAAAAGAAAAAGGGACGGTACCCTTAAATTTTATTAATAATTGTTAAAATGTTACAATGAGGGGGACAACCAACCTTGCCCTTTTATAAGTAAGGGAGGACATAAGGAGCCTTAACCTCGTTCTTAGTATTTTACAATATTTATCTAAATTATAACAATCTAATCTAAACAAAAAAACCTAATATATAAAATAAAACAAAGCAACAAATTAAATTATACAAATTAAACTATATAAATTACATCAACTTACATTTGGGCCATTGGGATTGTGTCATTGTTCTCGTCACTTCCCGATGTTGAATCAAAGAAATCTTCATCGGATGAGGAAAACTTTGGCTCTTGATCTCTTTTCTCCGCTTTGACCCAATCATTCAACAAATTTTGATTTTCTAAATTTTCAACAGCTTAAATTTGCACGTTGCGGATCCGCAATATTTCCACCAATGCTAAAAGCGTGCTCAACCGAAACCGTTGATGCGGGAGAAGCAAATATTTCTCTTGCTATCCTAGAAACAATAGGATAAGAACTCGCCCTCTTGGCCCACCAATGTAAAATGCAAAATTCAACCTCATCATCATATTCAAATTCCGTGTTCAAATATTTTTCAAATTCCGCATTAGAACCGCTTCCTCTAGAGCGCTTTCTATTTCCATAAAAAGAAGTCAAAAAAGAGTTGTCCGTTTCGCTAGTTTGACGAGGAGGAGCCTCACTTGTACTAGCACCACCATAAATTGAGTTGTACTCTTTAAAAACATTTAAAAATTCATTTTTCGCATCGGACAATATTTGATCAATATTTGGAAAACGGGGATCATTTGCATCAAACAAATTTTGATAGTAATATGTAAGAAGTTGTTCCAAACCATCCATTCTAACCCTTGGATCTAAAATTTTTGCAATTAAAAAAATACTTGGAATTGTCTCAAAATATTTCAACCATTTTTCCTTCATGCTAACAATGGTCGGACCAATTATGGGATCATCTTTAAATTCACAAAATGTACCCGAAATAATAGTACTATGATCAACAACTAAGTTAGAAGTAGGATAATACGTACCGGATAACATGACAAAGTGGCATCCTTGAAATTTTTCAACAATTTGATCATGCTTCCACAAGCATTCCATTGATGAGGAAATAGGGGTATTTGTAACCAACGGAAGACAAAAACAAGCAAATTTGTTCCTTATAAAGAAAAGAATCCGCTAAAAGTTTATAGGTAGAATTCCACCTAGTTGTAACATCCATTGAAATTTTTTTGGGACGGATATCATTTGCCTTGCAATAGTCTCTCCATTTTCTTTGATTGGAACTTTTTCTCATAATAAACTGTATACCTCGTTTAATAGGAATAATTGAATCTTGTAAAGCAGATAGACCCATCTTGCACACATAAATTTAAAATATGACAAAAACATCTAATATGAAAAAAATTTCCACCTAATACCGGTTTACAAATACCAATTAGTTCCGGTAAACTTGCAGTATTAGAGCTAGCATTATCAAAAGACATTGAAAAAATTTTAGTAACTAAATTATATTCTTGTAAAATACTTTGTAGTTTAAGTGCAATATTGTGTGCGGTATGCTCATCATCAAAATCTCTATATGCAATCAATCTCTTTTGAATGGTCCAAGAATTGTCAATCCAATGACAAGTTACTCCCATATAAAAATGTTCACAACGGTTATCACTCCATATATCCGAACAAATAGAAACTTGTTGAGATAAATTAGCAAATGTTTGTATTAAACCATATTTATATTCCCCACTATTTTTGCAATATCACGTGTGAGAGTTCTACGTGGTATTCTTTTTGGCGGGGTTAAGAGAGAGTTTAGCAAAATCTTCATAGAATTCATCATCGGCAAAACTAAAGGAAAGACATTTAACACAAACAAATTTTGCCATACCTCTTCTATGGTTTTGTTCACTATAATGAAATGTAGTGGAAGAAGAAGACGTACCTACAGCGCCCATCGAAGAAGTCGAAACTCCTTGGAGTTGTGTTTGAGTTGGATCTATGCCAAATTCGGTAGGATGATGAACTCGAACATGCTTGGTATAAGTGCCGTATCCATTGCCATCCTTCCAAGTATAAACATTTTCACAATAGTTACATATCACTTTCCAAACCTCCTCACCATGTTTGTCCACTCCGAGCTCCTTCCTAAAGTGACGAATAAAAATTGAGGACTTCGGTTCACGAATTTTAGGAGAAGGCGGTTGACCTTGTCGACCGCCTCCACGAAGACCGCGACCCCTTCCTCTTGGTGCAAGTGGTGGTAGGTTATGTGCATCACTTTCTTCAGTACTTGGAGTTCCTACATATTGTGGTTCTTGTGACATGAAAGGCGGTATTGGAAATTGTTGGTCTCCAACTTGAACCTCCTCCTCATCTTCTAAATTTTCCCATTCATTTCTCCCCGCCATTCCCCCATCATAAAAGGGAATATCATTTGGAATTGGTGGTGGTGGTAGTCGAGAAGATGAAGAAGGTTGGTTGTTTTTGCTCTTGCTACCCGTTTTTTTTGTTAAGTTTCTAAGGAAAGAAGACATGATGGTGTATTGGTGATTTGGTGTGTATGATGAGTGATGAGTAATGATGACTATGAAAATGGATGAAAATATGGAAAATGAGAATGGAATTATGGATTATGGAATATGAATGTTGGTGAGTGATTTGAGGCTTTGATCTTGAGACTTGAGAGTTAAGAACTTAAGAGAGAGTTAAGAGAGAGTAAAGATTAAGAGAGAGTTAAGAGAGTTTTGTGAAAATAAAATGGTGGAGGTGAATTTGTATTTATAGGTGAAAGGTAAGGATTGTTTTATTTTTTTATTTATTTTTAATTACTGAAAATTGTCTAAAAAGTAAAAAAAAACGGGCAAATTTGACTGAAAAGGTGAAAAAAAACGGGCAAATTTTTGAATTTTTTTGAATTTTCTGCAAAAACCGCCGGTTCCCCGGTTCCGAACCGCCGGTTCCCCGATTCCGATTCTCCGGTTCCGGTTCCGGTTCCAAAACCGGCGGTTCCACGGTTTTCAAAAAGTAGGAACCGAGATTGAACCGGGAACCGGCCGGTTCCGGTTCTAGCCGGTTCCGGTTCTCGCCGGTTCCGGTTCTGCCGGTTCCGGTTCCGGTTCGGTTCTCCGGTTCCGCCCGGTTCCGGTTCCGGTTTGCCCATGTCTAGGTAATGCTACCTTTTCATATTCTTGAGGAAGATTTGAGTAAATCTTGAGGCAGAGATCTTGTTGTTCAAAGGTTTTTCCATGGTCAGCAATTGATCTAACAAGGTTCTCAAACCTTGGGCCGAGCAAAGACTCACCTTTTCTCCAGGGTAGAACTTGAAGTTGTCTAATTGCCTAAGCAAGTTGTACAAGTTTTGTGTCCTAACACTGGAGTGTTTAGTGAACTTGGTTTGAATAAGAGCCCATGCAGTTCCGGCATTTGGTTCCTTAGCAATTTCTTGTGCTAGAGAGTCATTTACACTTTTTTGAAGAATGTTCTTGACTTTCAAGTTTGCACTTATCAATTGCTTTTCGGCTTTCGACCATGTTTCGGGGATTTGATCTTACTAGGTCCTCCATCGGTCTGATTTGAGTTGGGTAGGACACTTCATTCTCTAGAACATACCAATTCCATATACCGTTTGCATCAAGGTATGTTTTTATTTTTGAAGCATAGATCTCAAAAGATCCACAGTCATCAATGTGTGGGATGTCTTTCTCATTATTTCTTCTTGGTTGAGGCATGGGGGGTTTGAAGAGAATCCTTCACAAGTTGTTAGACTTTTGAATGTGAAGACAAGCTTTGATACCAATTGAAAGGCCCTTTGTTAGTATGCAGATGATCGACACGGTATGGTTTTGGCTTATCCGTCGATGATAGTTGAATTGTGCGGCGGAATAAGAGAGATTTGAAATAATGATAGGACAAGAAACACAAAGAAATAATGCAAGTGTGTGAATGTGATTGCAAAAATATAATAACACGAGAGAATTTAAAGTGGTTCGTAGTTCACTCCTCCTACATCCACCCCCACTGCCAATCTTGACAAGTGAGATCAATTTTATTATAATCTTTAATCAACAAAAATTACAAATGATTGATTCAGGCAAGTTCCTTGAACTTCCTCTTCCTAATTAGTACAGTCAACTAGGGATACACTTAAAGTACAGTCTTAAGTGTTTTTACAACTTGAAGTACAGTCTCAAGATTTTACAAAACAAATAATACACTCAAAGTACAGTCTTGAGTGATTACAAACTAATTCTACACCTAAAGTACAGTATTAGGATTTTGGATTTTGTGAATTAACACACTAAGGGGTGTTTTGTTGTGGAGGCAAAGGTTTTGGGGTGAGGGTTTGGTTTGGAACAGAGTTTAAAGGGAAAGGATTGGTGAGTGTGTGTGTGAATTACAGGAGGTGTGTGTGGGTGTGGGGAAAAGGTTTTTGACTGTGAAAAAGAGTATTTTTCAGTGTCTTTGTGTAGAGGAAGAACTCCTCTATTTATACCCTTCAATGTAGCCATTGGAATATGACTGTTGCAGCTACATTAATGAGCTTTGACTGGTCTTTGTCCCACTTGTCCACATGCAGGTCTTCATGAGCTGGCTTGAGCTGAGGCTTGAACTGAGAGCTTCTAGAAGGTCTTCAGTGGTCTTCATTGGTCTTCAATGGTGAACTGACAGCTGTGAAGATCCAGGTTCCACTATGGTTGAGATTGTGGTAACAGAGATTGAGACAAAGTGATGGCTATCAGAGGAATGAAGTCATTGTCGGATCATACAAGACTTAGCTATCGGAGATGTTCTCGATAAGGACCGAGATGCACTTTGATGATCTTGAAGGCTTTACTAAAGAGAATATGATTCATGTTTTTGATTGATTGTAATCATTGTATACAACTGAATCATAACTATCAAACTCATAGCTGTCAGAGAAAAGGTTCATGACTGACAGTCTTCCTCTTTTGATATAAACCCTGTTCTATATATATATTCCTTTATCAAAACCAACTAACTAAGACATTGATCAAAGTTAGGTCCTAACAATTACTTATGTTTGTTTCAAAACCGCATTGTTAAAACCGCAGGTGTTTTTGGTTCTTCAACCGCAATCTCAGAACCGCATGACATGTTTTCAAAACCGCATATTCTTTTGAAACCGCATGCTAAAATTACTTAAGTGTTACTAAGTATATAGGCTGGACACCATAACCTTCCTCTCTAAGGCCCGCTTGCAGTGTGGGATAATCTTGGATTACAATGCAACGTACTAAGTAAATATACTTTTGTATTTTTCTAATTGTTTTCCTACCTGTGTTCACAGTTTCCTTGAGGTTGGAAATTTTCATTTCCCAAAACCTCACTAATGCCAACCGCATGTGTGCACCAACCGCTTGTAAACTGTGATTTTCCTAAGATATTCTAACTTGTGTGTTTTCTTTGTAGAATACCAAGTATTTCCTACCAGGTTGTGTAATCAATGAACCTGAATTGCAGACTGATGCTCTTGGAAGAGAGATGATAAGGAAGATGAGAGCCTCTGGAATCCTTCCCCTCTTTAACAAACAGCAAACCTTTACCATCCCTCTCTTTATTGATCAATTCTACCAAACCGCACAGAAGGGAGAGACTGAACTTTCAGATGGAACCAAGATACCCAGCTTAGTGGGAATTGTTGAAGGGTTCAAAGTCTCTATTGACTACCTGGATATTAGAGGAACTTTTGACTTCCATGTATCCAATGCTCCAGTTGAAGTATCCCAGGAGGTTCAGGATGCTACTTGCTCAACCCTCACTGGAAGACTGGATTCCTTGTCAGGTAGCTACAAGAAGATAGCTAGGAGAGAATTTGGAGAGATGATGAGCCATTTGTGTTACATAGTTGGAAAATCTGTTTGTGGAAAGACAGGGAACCACAACAACTTCACTTCTCATCGGTGGCGGTATTATTTGTGCCATCTTTCATGGCATGAAGCTACATTGGCCCAAGATCTTGATGAGGAACCGGCTGATGAGTATAGATGCTTATCGGTTGAAATCCAAGGATGTCAATACTAGGTGGAGACCCTTTGGAAGATTGCCGACCGCCTTATTTGCCAATTATCAACACTTGGAAGAAATGAAGGCTACTACCCCCGACATTTGCTACCGGGAGTTGAAGAATCTTTAGGGCTCAAGACTTTGCACTCCTTCAGATTTTCCTTTGGCAATGATGATTACAGAACCCTTTATGATGCTGATACCTTCCAACCCAAAGAACCATTTGTTGAGATGACCCATGCAACCGCGGTCAAGGGCCTGACTAAAGCTGCAAAGGAGGTTTCAAGGAAAAGAAAAGCTCTGAGTAACCGCTTGTAAAGAAAACCAAAACCGCACCTACCCAACCGCGTGGTGCATCCGTGCAGCCCTAGCAAGAAAAAGCCAAGGAAAGAGAAAGAAAAGATGACACTTCACGGATGAAGTGATTGAAGAAGAAGAAGAAGAGGAAGATGCATCTATTCCTCCATTGATTGCCAAGGCCAAAAAGGCAAAGGAAACTCAGTGAGCTAGCCAAGATGACGGATGAGGAGCTAGTCGCTTACTATGCGGTGAGATTGATAGAATAAAGAGGAAGCAAGCTGAGAAGGGTGCTGCCTCAGGTAAAACAAAGGAACCAATTCCCCAACCGCCACCTTCTCAACCGCCCCAAACCCAAACTCTTATTCCAACACCACCTCAATCTCCTAACCGCTCCCATCATTCCTCACCAGCCAAAACTCTACCCCCTAAACCGCTCTCTCCTCCTCAACCGCAAAGAGCTGCAACCGCTCAGGGGGAGAAACCTAAGAGGGTTATACGGATTGCCAAAAGAATACTCCAACCAAAGGCCCCAAGCGGTTTCTTCAACGAGTTAGAAATCAACCTTCCCCTTCTCCATCTTCTTCTAAATCTTCTTCCCATTCCTCTTCCCATACACCATCCACATCCCCTTCTAAATCTCATTCTTCTTCATACCAATCTGAATCACCAACTCCCTCACCTCAACATTCCAACCACTCCAATTCCCCCCATCCTTCAAACCGCGTTCACTCAAATCCACATTCTCACCATACCCCACCATCTCCATTTCAAACCTTAACCGCGAGAAAACACCATCCCCAAACCGCGTCATTATTCCTCCTCCTCCTGAAAATTCCCTACCTCAAAAATCCCCTACTCCTGACCGCCGTCCTACACCACCTCCTCAAACCTCACCTTCTATACAAAGAACCCCTCCTGTTTCTCGTCCATACAAACCCCATACAAGTTCCTCCTCGACTCTAACCCTATAACTTACGGAATTCCAACCACCAACATTCCACTCTCAACCGCACCTATTCCTTCCATTCCAATTCCAACCGCTTCCATTCCTTTAACCCAAACTCAACCTATTCCTCCTCCAACCACTTCACCCTTCTTGTCCCGGCCAGTAGTCTTTTCCAAATACTCCTAAACCCCTTATCCCAAACCGCACCTCCAACCCAATCTCAACCGCCTCCCTCAATTACCCAAATTCCATCCATCCCAACCGCTCCCTCTGACTACCTTCAAATTCTTTCCACCCTTCAACTGATTCAATCACAGTTGATTGTAAACCAAGGCCACATGCTAAAGCTGATTGAATCCAACATGGCCTTAACCGCATCCAATGCCAACCTTGAAGCCTCCAACTGCTCCCTGCATGCCAAGGTTGATGCTCAAACCGCTGAAATGGCTAACCTTAAATCCCAATTGCTTGATGCCATTAAGGGGAGAGATCACCTTCGATCTTGAAGCCCTTAAAACCGCATTCGAATCCTCCCTCTTCAAGTTCAAAGTTGAACTCCAGAAAGCGGTTCTTGACTTCCTGGGTGATTCTGTCAACAAGGATCAACTCAAGGATTCTATGCAACAACTCACAAACGCTTTCTGTGATTCTGTAGATCATACTATAGGGAGATTCAAAACAGAATTATTGGGAGATATAAGGAACCTCATCCCTCAACCGCAACAAGCTTCAACCTCGCCGCTCCTACCCAAACCGCCTTGGATGACTGCGGCTCAAAATTTTCAATGAAGCTGGACTCCCTAAAAGATAGAATCAATGTTGATCTCAACATAGTGGGAGACAGTATCAAAGAGCAGGTAAAGACTTTTGACAGTGATATTTCCTTCAGGTTTGAGAACCTCAAAGCAGGCTTCAACCTTAAAATTGACAACTCCATCAAAGAATTGAAGTCAAATCTGGATGTAACTGTTGACCTAGAACCTTTGAGAGATGCTCTATCTACTCAAACGGTGGCCATCCGTAATGAGATCTTCACCTTCTACAATTCTTTGAAGGCCCGCATTGAAGGATTCACTACTCGGATCAAGGAGAGTGTTGATGGAAACACTAGATCTGTTGATCTTTGTTGGAACCGGCCTTCTTGAATACGTAACCGCACTACGAACAGGTTGAGACTACCCTTGCTAGACGGGTTGAAGACCTTAGAGCCCTCGGAAGAAATATCGAGGTGAAAGCTCGGCCTTCGGACCTTCGTAACCGCAATTGCCCAGAAGTCAATCAACCTAGAGAGCAAGCACGCCATCAACATCAACCGCGCCATCATCAACCGCGCGTCGGCATTAGGATTTCTCTTTTGTAATTCCTTTATCCTTTTTCTTTGAACTTCTTTTGTTTTGTTGGACCGCACTCCATGTATTTTTGTCCAACTTTCTTACGTTTTTTTTTGAAACCTTTGTATTTTGCTTCTCTACCATTGTAAGTGTAACCGCATTGGTAGTAATGAAAAATGCATCATTGGTTCCAAAACCTTGTTCATATCAAGCGCTTGTTTGTAGAACAATGAAACCTCTTATGGTTTATAACCTCATTCAAATATTTTCTAACTTAAAATCACTATTTTGAATTGATGTTTAAACATTCGGTTTAAACCGCACTTTGAACTTAAACTCACAATTTCTTAAGTGCCTTGAATGCATTTCTATACCTTCCATATTGTAAGTATTTAACTTTCGGATAGTATAGAAATCTATAGCTTAAGCTAAGTGTGTGCATTGACTTGGGACATGAATTACCATGTTAATTCTTATGGACACGTTTTACCAAGTACAATGTTTGCTTTAGTTATAGTAGGTAATGGCATCAATCAAATAGGGGGAGATTGTTGGGTATGCATGTTTTAACCCTCCTATTTTGTATTAGATTTGATTGATACCATAACCTCCTATCTATTTTAAGGACTTTAGGACCCTATGTAATGAAGCTTAGACTTCAATTTTTTAGCTAAGTCCATTTTTATAGAATAGGTTAATCTTAGGCTTGAAGGCGGCACAAGATTCATTGGAAGCAAGGTTGCGGTTCGGCGGTATTCAAAACCGCCCTATGAACCGCACCTGTAACCGCAAGTGTCGTTCCACCTTGAATCTGCCTATTTGAACCAACCGCATGAAACCGCCCCTGAACCTCATCCTTGTAGTTCATGAGCAACCGCATCTAAGCAACCTCATGGTGTAGCAAACCGCACATTCCTAACCGCGTCTCACCAACCGCATCCAATGATTGGCTACTTGAAGTGAACAACTTTTTATCCGTTGGAATCCACGTCAGCAATATCAAAAGTCAACCACCATATCTTGTCACGTGATTCAATGTCCGAAAAGATCTGCAAGGATCTTGAAAAGGTGACAGTGTCCTAACCTCATTGCTTGCGGTGGAGCACGATCGGCTTTATCTGCGGCAGTGTACCAAAGGACAAAAGTGGTTCTTTGTGGACCAATAGGATTGCATCAAGTACTGTCCTTACAACAGCTGTATCCAACGGCTAGTTTCTTGATGCTTGGGTATAAATACCCCCAATCTTCACCATTTGAAGATTGCTTGAGAATTTGAAAGTGCTGTGTTCATAGAAGCTGAAGCTCTGCCCAGAAATTATTCAACCCTTTGAATCTTCATCTTCAAACTTCAAGAAATATTCTCCAGCCCAGAAATCAAGCCTTAACACTTTCAAGAATCATTGAGCTCTATATCTCACAGATTTAAAGAGCCTTGATCTTGTTCTCACACACTCACCTCACTTGTTTTAATCACATAGATTAAACACTTGAGATCTGCTTGGTTATAGTTTTGGATTTGTTCTTCATAGCAAAGATTTTATTGTACTTTGTAATCTCGCAATACTTAATATAAAATCTCTCTTAGAAATCCAAGACTAACCATCTTGGTAGTGGACGTAGATCGTTTATCGATTGAACCACTCCAAATAGCGTGTTCTTACTTTACGCATTTATATTTCTTGTGCTTGCTAATTATTTATCTTTGTCTCTGTTTGATCTTTATTTAGCTATCCATTATTGTGAAATAGTGTTTGGAGTTAACATAGTCAAAATACACGTGTTTGTAAAACTGCTCTCAACAAAACCGCACCACCAAAACCGCATTTTACAAACCGCCTCTCAAAACCGCTTTACACTCTATTATTCCGCTGTGCATTTTACATCATCACTTGCAGTCTATTATTAACTGCAAGAGGATTTTGTAAGCAAGAGGTTTAGTTTTTAAAAGAGGGCGAAAAATTTGTAACAGCTATTCACCCCCCCCTCTAGCTATATTTTCACCCTTGTTGCCACCTTTGGGACCAACATTCGGCGTGCCTCGGGTTTGCTGTGTGGATTCGGGCAGAGGTTCGACGTGCCTTGGGATTGCTGTGTGGATTCGGGCAGAGGTTCGGCGTGCCTCGAAATTGTTGTGTGGATTCGGGCAAAGGTTCGGCGTGCCTCGGGATTTCTGTGTGGATTCGGGCAGAGGTTCGGCGTGCCTCGAGATTGCTGTGTGGATTCGGGCAGAGGTTCAACTTGCTTTGGGATGCCTCAGAATTTGCTGGCAAGGCTTCGGAATGCTTTGGGATGGACAGGAACGGCTCGGGATGGACCGACAGGGCTTCGGGAGCGCCTCAGGATGGCTTGGGAGCGTCTCGGGATGGCTCAGTAGGGTTTCAGAGCACCTCGGGAGGGCCTAGAAGGCCCAAAAAAGGATCGAAAGGGACCGGGATTGCCTCGGAAGGGCTGAGAGGGGAGCTTGAAGGCTGGGGAGAGAAAGGAGAGAAGGGAGGAGTGAAGAAAATGAGATGGTGAGCCCTCTATTTATAGGCCCAAGAAAAATGCAAACTTGTCCGCGTAGACACTTATGTCATTACCATTTTTTGGTTTTCCCGGATTTAAAGGATTATTGTGGACTTTAAGGGGATTTTTTCATGATTATGTTTAGTTGCAAAAGTGTCCGCGCGGACACTTCTACAGGTTGAATATTTTTCGTAATTCCAAAAAAGTCCTTTTGTTTTATTTTATCCCGGAAGGGTCCTACCTTGGTTTGGTTGGTGGTTTTAGGGTTTTTGTTGGTTACGGATCTTCTGGATCACGTTTGTGTGAGTTCGCGGTGTTTCCCGTGTGTCGGATGGGGAGCGATCCGAATTGGGTTACATACAAAAGCCCCTCGGCGACGTCACTTATAAAGGAAGTGGGGTCGTCGATAAAGATAAGGGTCCTGATCTGGATCGCTTGTTGGGAGAGGGAAGGTGACCATGTTGGTCGGGATGTGAGGACGTGGTGGTGTCCTAAGGTGATGTGGACGTGTCGGTGTCCTAAGGTGATGTGGACGTGTCGGTGTCCTGATGTGAGGTGGACGTGTCGGTGTCCTGATTTGAGGTGGACGTGTCGGTGTCCCAAGGAGAAATGGTGAGTGGACATATCGGTGTCCTGATGTAAGGGGGGACGTGTCGGTGTCCTGATGTGAGGTGGACGTGTCGGTGTCCTAAGGTGAAATGGTGAGTGGACGTGTCGGTGTCCTGATGTGAGCTGGGACGTGTCGGTGTCCTGATATGAGGTGGACGTGTCGGTGTTCTAACGTGACCGCTTGGGTCGGATGGCTAGACCCTTTGACAGGATTCCTACGTATCCCAAATGGGAATCAAGCCCGATCGTTGTTCGTGTGTAAGGTGACCGACAGGGTCGAATGTGAGGACATGGTGGTGTCCTAATGTGTGTGACCGCTAAGGTCGACTGGCTGCGGACGTGGTGGTGTCCCGTGGTGTGACCGCTTGGGTCGGATGATTGTGGACGTGGTGGTGTCCCGTGGTGTGACCGCTTGGGTCGGCTGGCTGGACCCTTTAGTAGGATTCCTACGTATCCCGAATGGGAATCAAGCCTGATCGTAGTTCGGAAAGATTTGGTAATCTTTACGAAGAGGTGTGTAATCTTACTAGAAGATTGGTAATCTTACTAAAAGATAGGTAATCTTACTAGAAGATGGGTAATCTTACTAAAAGATGGTTTGTGGTGAATGAGGACGTGGTGGTGTCCTGTGACGGAGATTTTGTGTGTGTGGACGTGTCGTTGTCCTAAGCTGGGGATGAAAGTTCTTGCGCTTTGAGAGGAAGGCGCTCGTGCTCAAGTGTATTTATTTTGGGAGTATGCTTGCCTTGTGTTTTGTTTTTTGGGAGGCGTGCTTGCCTTGTGTTTTGATTTTGGGGGGCGTGCTTGCCTTGTGTTTTGTTTTTGGGAGGCGTGCTTGCCTTGTGTTTTGTTTTTGGGAGGCTTGCTTTCCTTGTGTTTTGATTTTGGGAGGCGTGCTTGCCTTGTGTTTTGTTTTTGGGAGGCGTGCTTGCCTTGTGTTTTATTTTTGGGAGGCGTGCTTGCCTTGTGTTTTGTCCGCTGGAGAAATGTTCGGGCTTACGATGGCTGCCGGGGAAATGATTTGTTGGTTTTGAAGGCATTTATGCCTTTGGGATTTGTGTTTGAAGGCGTTTGCGCCTTAGGATTTGTGTATGAAGGCGTTTGGGCCTTTTGGGGTTCAGACTTACGATGACGGTCGGGGTTTATCTGCTGGGGATATGTATTTTCGTATGGGTTTACAAGGATGGCCGTTTGACTTTTGTCCGCTGGGGAAAGGGGATTCGGGCTGACATTGATAGCCGGTGTTATCTTTGTGTTTTGAAGGCGTTTGGGCCTTGAGATTCGTGTTTGAAGGCATTTACGCCTTGGGATTTGTGTTTGAAGGCATTTACGCCTTGGGGTCCGTACTTACGATGACGCGGCCGGTGTTTATTTTGCCGTTTAGTGGGCGAGATCCGGACTTACGATGACGGTCGGTGTTATTTTTGTTCGTTTAGCGACCAAACTGCATTTATTTTGCTGAAAATGCCCTTTGGACGGCCAGGGGCAAAGATTAAAAGGGCAAAAGGGGGATTTCGCCTGGGCTGCAAAGGTGTCCACGCAGATACTTCTTGCATGCAAAGTGATCTACGCTGATACATTTGCAAATCTGATTTTCTTAACCAGAATTAGATTGCAGTGGCGCCAATTCACACCATTTTTCAAATTCCAGCCGAGGGGGAAGAGAAAAGAGGAGGAAAATTTGATTTTTGAGCCAAATTTCCTTGAGAAAATCCTTCCAAGTTGCTTAGATTGTTATTATGACGGAAAGATTGGGGCGAGGTCGTCGTCAAAGGGGCCGAGAGGCCATAGAGAGGAGATTGGACCTCTAAAGGAATTTTTCTTCCTTCACACCTTCAACAATGAATTCGGATGAGTTGTATCCGTATTTGGATGTGCACAACTCGAGGGGGAAGGCGAAAATGGAGGTAAGAAATCAAATTTTGTTTTGATTCTTGTTTGAATGATGTATGTTAGAACTAGGTTTTTAGTTTTTTTTCATATTTGGGGCTTTTGTTGTCGCCATGCTTATTTTGTGAAATTGGGTGCATATGGATTGTGGGTATGTGATTTTTGTTCAAAAATGCGGAGTTCAGCTCTTATTTGTGAAAATAAAGTGCCCCTCCTTAAAATGCATGCTTTGGTGACTTGCACCTTGATGCTATTTTTGTATGTACGTGGCTTTTGTGGAAAAAAAAATCCGTGTAGGGACGGACTTTGTGTGGGAAATTTTTGTGTGTCGTGTTTTTGTGATGGGCTTTTGCTTGAAAATGTGTCGGGTAGGGACGGATCCCTTGTGTTTGTTTGAAAATGTGTCGGGACGGATCCCTTTTTTGTGAAAAAGTGTGTAGGGACGGATTCCTTTTTTGTGAAAAAGTGTGTAGGGACGGATCCCATTTTGTGAGAAATTTGTGTAGGGACGGATCCCTTTTTTGTGAAAAAAAAGTGTGTTTGTGTAGTGACGAATTCCTTTTGTTGGAAAATTGTGTGTAGGGACGGATCCCTTTTTTAGAAATTGTGTTGCCGGGACGGATCCCCTTTTGTGAAGTTTTGTGTAGGGGCGGATCCCTTTGGAAAATTTTTTGTGTAGGGACGGATCCCTTTTTTGTGAAAAAAAAGTGTGTAGGGACTGATCCCTTTTTGAGAAATTGTGTTGCAGGAACGGATCCCTTTTTGTGAAAAATTTGTGTAGGGACGGATCCCTTTTTTGTGAGATTGCCGTATTGGAACGGACTTTTGTTCTTTGTGAAATTTCCGTGTTGGGACGAACTTTTGTCGGGATGGGAGACCTAGCCCTCGGAGGCTAGTTATTGCTACGGGGCTGAATGTGTTCGTAGAGAACCTGGCCGGGCTGGCGGAGAAGCAGAAGAATAAGGGTGTCTTCCTGGCCTTGTCTGAATATTGGTGGGACACCACGCACACCTTCCACTTCAGCTGGGGGAGATGACGATGACTCCCACATATTTCACTGCCATTACCGGGCTGTCCTTCAAGGGGGAGTTGGTGAAGTGGCGGGACCGGATGTCCGATGAGCTGCTGACTGAGCTGCTTGGCTTTGCGCCTTGGCCCCGTAAAGGCTTGGGTATGGTGTACCACGATGTGGAGGCGAAGATTACTGCCAACATCGGGGATTATAGCCGGGGTACTGGGGTAGTGACGGCGGAGCAGCTGGCACGCTCGTTTCTGTGGTTTGCCCTTTTCGAGTCTTTGTTCTTGAATCATGATTCTTCCATTCTTTTCCCTCTACTGGAGAGTCTGGTGGACTTGGAGAGGGTTTGTAACATTGCTTGGGGCGAGGCGGGCTTGGCCGAGATCTATTTTGCTTTGGACCGATTCAGCCGGGGCGCGGTCAACTCCCTGGGGTGCTTTGACTTTGCACTGGAGGTATGAGTTTACATGCTTTTTGTAGTTTAGCACTTCATCACTTCTACGTTTTCTTTTTCTTTTTCTTTTTCTTGTTCTGAGCATTATCTGCTTTTTTTTGTTGCAGGTGTGGTGCTACGAGGTTTTCCAGTGCCATTCGTGGGACTGGGAGGACGAGGCCATGTTTGGGTATCCCACCATGTTATGATGGGCTCTCTCTTTGAGGAAGAGGAGGACGAGCCGGGGGAGGATCACTGTCACATATAAGGATGTGCACCGATTCCTGGAGAGGGAGAGCCCAGAGGGGTGTCAGCTGTACTCTTGGACTCGATATGGCGAGGATGAGCTGGAGGGTGCCCACTGGGTGACGCGGCAGAGGAAGCTCCTGCGGGGCTTTACTTGCGACTCCATGTATTTGAGGGAGAGGGTGTGACGACCCCAACCCTAGGCACTAATTTTAAATATCATATTATGTGCTTTTAATATTTATGTTAACTTTATGTGTTCATTTATGTCTTTAAAATTCTTATTTTAAGATAAATTGGGTGAGAAGTAAATTTAGAATCTTTTAAGAGTTCATTAGAAATTTAAATAAAGAAACTTGGGAGAAAATAAAAATAGAAAATAGATAAATAGTAAGAGGAGGTTAAAATGGGTAGAATAAATAATAAGAGGGAAGGGTTAATTTTAATTGGTGAAAGCCTTTAGATATTTTTGCAAGGGGGGCCATAAGCTTGTTTCTCCTAATCATTCCAAGTGTCACTCTCCTCCTTCCTCCTTACTTCTTCCTCCTTACTCCCTCATTAGTCTTACTTCCATCCCCTAGCAACCTCCATGGAAAGCCTCCATTGAAGCCTCCCCTTCCAAGACCTATCAAGCTCATCTCTCAACCATTTTCAAATCCAAGAACACTTTTCAGGTTGGGACAACTAGAGGAATCAATCAAGCTATGAAGATCAACCTTTCATTCTAAAAACCTAAAGTGAGTTGTTATGATTTCCCTTCTTATAAATGTTCATAAACTCTTAAATGTTGTTCTTGTTATATTGATGGGTGTTTCATGCTTTGGGAACCTTATGGGAATTGAATGATTGGTAAATGGAATAGGTTGAAGTTAATGTTCATGGAAGATAATCTAGAGGGTATGAAATGGGTGGAATTTGTAGTGATAAATAATCTAGGGGGACATTATTTTGGGTTTACATGTTTTATGTTGAACTTGGTAAAGCTAGGGTATCCTTTGGTGTTCTTGGAAATGAGGAAGGTTAAAAGGAAAAGAAAATAGGTAAAGAAGGGTTTGAAGTTTGGGGTTTGCTGGAAGGAGGCTTGGGCGGTCGCCCATGGGGGCTTGAGCGGCCGCCCATAAGTCCAGTAACATCCATTGCCTTGAAAATCCTCTTGGGCGGTCGCCCAAGAGGTATGAGCGGTCGCCCTTCCCTTTGAAAAATCCTTTGAGCGGTCGCCCATGCTTGGGTGTGCGGTCGCCCACCTTGGCAGGAACTTGGATCCCATTTGAAAACCCACTTGGGCGGTCGCCCAAGTGGTATGGGCGGTCGCCCAAGACCCCAGAACCCAACTTTAAATCTGAATCGGAATCTGTTTAGTATGTTTGTTTGACTACTTATAAATTGTGACACCCACTTGGTAAATTGAGCTTGAACCTTCATAGAGGCCCTGTAGCGGTGTATATGGAATATGTAGGGTGGTCTAATGATAACTTGTTACCTTACTTGATCTTACATACATTGTTGATGTTGCTTAGTGTATTCATAAATTGTTGCACTTTAATATTGATTGGGCATGAGTATATTTTACCATGTGGCTATTGTTTATCCCCTTTGTGGATTATATTTCAAGTAACTATTATGTGCTTGATAATTTGTTAATCAGCTGATATTGGGGGTATAACATAATACGATCAATTATGGAAGTGTGACCTAATGTGATCGGATTATGTTATATCTGTGACCGTCCCCTCCTGTAGCCACAGGATGGGGTTATAGCATCTGTATTGAGCCAAAAGCCTTACAGAGTTGCTACTATCTTATTTGGTTCCCTGAAAAATGGGTCTTATAAGATGTGAGTATTGCTTAAGCAGCTCACCTAAGATTGGAATATTATATCCAATGTTGTACGACTATTGTTCGGACGGGAAAAGGTAAATCAAGGTAACGTAAAGTGTTTACAGCTTTTCCAATGTGTTATGTGTTGCATTTTATTTGGCATATTGTTGCATTCATAATAGCTTGCTGAGATTTATTCTCACCCCTCTCCCTTTAATGGTTTAGATCCCGAGACAGGCGGACCGGCCAAGTAAGGGCGGAAAGGAGTTTGGAAGTGAGCTTTTGGGTGTTGTCGGGGTACGTGTAGGTTGGCGTAGAAAGTGTATTTTGTTATAATTCCTTTATGGAGTTTGTAATTATAAACCTTAATTTCTACGTTAGAACCGATGTCTTTTGTAACTAAACAGATGAAGGTTTTCAAAGTTGGTCAACTCCTCCTCCAAAGCGGAGAGGAGTGCAGTTATTTTGAAATGTCAATGTTAATGATGTTTATATTTGAAAGTTAAATCAAGTTTTAAAAGTTTAGGAATTTTGGGTTTGTTTGAGGACGCTCCAACTCGGGACACGTGTAGGTTCCGGGTCGGGGTCCTCACAGTTGGTATCAGAGCTCGGTTAGAATTCTCGGGTAGAGTCTAGCTGAGTGAGAGTGTGTGATAACTGACGTCGAGTGTTTAATGCAGGAGTTTGATTTAATGGCGGGAAATGATGGTGATCAGAATCGGGCCTTGGGAGATGCTGGTAATTCGAATGTTGAAATGATGGATATGTTCCGAGTGTTTCTTCAGAATATGGCAAATCAGAATCAAGGAAGGGGACAACAACAAGAAGGCAGACAAGGGCACCATGGTCTAGAGAAATTTGTGAAGATGTCTCCTCCTAGTCTCAACGGAGATCCGGATCCGGTGAAGGCTGAGAGATGGCTTGAGGCTATGAATAAGATTTTCGCGGCTATGGAGAGTTCGGATGCAGAGAAGGTGAGATGTGCCGTTTTCAAGTTGGAAGGACCCGCTGAGCACTGGTGGCAGGTAGTGAAGGATGGTTGGGATCGGGATTTGACACCGCAGACTTGGGAAAATTTCACACGCAAGTTCCGGGATCACTTCGTTCCGATGGTTACTAGGGACAAGAAGGAGGTTGAGTTTCTGAAACTGGAGCAAGGGACCATGACTATAGCACAATATTCAGCAAAGTTTACGGAGTTAGCCCGATATTGTCCTCATTTGGTGCCGGATGAGGAGAGGCGGATCTACCGGTTTGTGAAAGGTTTAAGGGTGGAGTTTCGGAAGCAGTTGTTGACGCATGACTTCGCCAACTTCCAAGCGGCCGTGAATATGGCGTATCGGATTGAGAATGACATAGAAGAGCATCGTGGTAAAAATGAAGGCGGAAACAGAAATAGATTCCAAGGTCAAGGTTCGGGACAGAATAGAGCGCAGCCAAGGACATTCACTCTGGGAGCAAATCGAGGAGGAAACGTAGCTGCTCCGGCAAATCGTTCGACTCCAGGTCAGTTTGGGGCAGTGTGTGGATATTGTAAGAAGCTAGGGCATTCGGAGGATAAGTGTTGGAGCAAGCAAGGAAAATGTTTAGAGTGTGGGGCGACAGGCCATTTTCGGAAGAATTGTCCTAGGTGGCAAAATAAGCAAGCTTCGGTTATCGGATTTGGGGGACAAGGTAGTGGTGTGAAGAGAGGTGTAGACGGGAAGCCCAAAGATAGAGTGCAAGGTCGAGTGTTCGCTTTGGGTAGAGGAGAGGTCGATCCCAATGCTGTCATTAGAGGTATAGTTCCTGTCTCAGGAGTTAAGGCCCGCATTCTTATAGATCCCGGGTCTTCCCATTCATTTGTGGCATCTCATTTTGCATTCTCATTGCATATTTTGCCTGAATCTATGCCTTATGTGTTGGAGGTCTCTACTCCTATGGGAGAGTGCCTTGCATCTTCTTTGATATATCGTGGTTGTGATGTGACTATATGTGGGCATGTATTGCCGGTGGATTTGGTCGAGTTACCAATCCGTGATTTTGATGTGATCCTTGGGATGGATTGGTTGAGTCAGTGTCATGCTTTGGTAGACTGTCGTAGAAAGCGAGTCTCATTTGCTATGCCTGATGTGCCCACTTTTATATTTGATGCGGATAAATCTATGTTCAGTTTACATGTTATTTCTGCTTTTAAGGCTAGGAAGATGCTATCTAAGGGGTGTGCGGGTTACTTGGCTTATGTGGTAGATTCCAATAAGAAGTCCCCCGAGTTAGCTCATATCCTGGTGGTTAATGAATTTAGTGATGTGTTCTCTAGTGAGTACTCTATGCCTCCGGATCGTGAGGTAGAGTTTTGTATTGACCTAGTGCCCGATACCAACCCTATCTCTAAAACACCCTATAGAATGGCTCTGGCCGAGTTGAAAGAGTTGAAGGTCCAATTGCAAGAATTGCTAGACCGGGGTTTCATTCGTCCTAGTGTGTCTCCGTGGGGAGCACCGGTCTTATTTGTTAGGAAGAAGGATGGTACCTTATGATTGTGTATTGATTATCGTTTGTTGAACCAAGCCACCATAAAGAATAAATATCCCCTTCCGCATATAGATGATTTGTTTGACCAACTCCAAGGTTCCGTTATCTACTCTAAGCTTGATTTGAGAAGCGGATACCATCAGTTGAAGATTAGACCGGATGATATTGCTAAGACAGCTTTCCGAACTAGATATGGCCACTATGAGTTTGTTGTGATGCCTTTCGGGTTGACTAATGCTCCAGACGTTTTTATGGATATGATGAACCGTGTCTTCAAGCCTTATCTTGATAGCTTTGTGGTGGTGTTCATAGATGATATTCTTGTTTACTCTAGGTCCCGGGAAGAGCATGAGAATCATTTGAGGATTGTCTTGTCCATTCTTCGTGAGAAGCAGTTGTACGCCAAGTTCAGCAAGTGCGAGTTTTGGCTTGATCAGATTTCCTTCTTGGGGCATGTTGTGTCGAGTTCGGGGATTTCCGTGGATCCTTCGAAAATTGAAGCCGTGGTTAACTGGAAGCAACCTTCGACTGTGACTGAGATTCGTAGTTTTCTTGGTTCGGCGGGGTATTACCGAAGGTTTATTGAGGGGTTTTCTCGGATTGCTACTCCGTTGACAAGGTTGACTCGGAAAGATGTATCATTTGTATGGGATTCTAAGTGTGAAGCAAGTTTTAATGAGTTGAAGAAGAGGTTGACGACGGCTCCTATTCTTACCCTTCCGGATGGTTGCGAGAATTTTGTTATCTATAGTGATGCCTCGAAGGCGGGTTTGGGATGTGTGTTAATGCAAAATGGGAAAGTGATTGCGTATGCCTCTAGGAAGTTATCACCGGCGGAGCAGAATTACCCTACTCATGATATGGAATTGGCGGCGATTGTGTTTGCGTTGCATAAGTGGAAGCATTACCTTTATGGGGCGAAATTTGAGATATTCACCGACCATAAGAGTTTGAAATATTTGTTTACCCAAAAGGAGTTGAATAACCGGCAAAGGAGATGGCTAGAGTTCTTGAAGGATTTTGATTGTGTAATTTCTTATCATCCGGGGAAGGCCAATGTTGTAGCGGATGCGATTAGTCGAAAGGCTTATGTGTCAGCTTTGAGTTCCCGAGAATTGAAGAGTGAGGTAATCATTGCGAATGTGCGAGCCGTTCCTACGTTGTATGGAGATTTGAAGGAAACTCAACAAGGTGATCCGGAGTTGAAGAAACTTTTAGATCAAGTGCAAGATGGGAAAGCCGGGGAATTTGCGTTGAATAGAGATGGGATTTTAACCCTTCAAGGGAGAATTTGCGTTCCTTCATCACCGGAAATCAAGAGGCGTGTCTTAGAGGATGGCCATAAGTCCAAGTTTGCGATTCATCCGGGTAGTACCAAAATGTATCAAGACTTGAAGCGTGGGTATTGGTGGAATGGAATGAAGAGGGAAATTGCGGATTATGTTTCTAAGTGTTTGACTTGTCAACAGATCAAGGCAAAACATCAGAGACCGGCGGGACTACTTCAACCATTGGATATTCCGGAGTGGAAATGGGAAGGGATCTCGATGGATTTTGTTTCGGGTTTGCTTCTTACCGCGAAGAAGATGGATGCTATTTGGGTTATTGTGGATCGGTTGACGAAGTCGGCTCATTTTCTTCCAGTATCAACCAAGTTTTTGTTAGAGAAGTTAGCCCAGTTATATATGAAGGAGATTGTGAGACTTCACGGGGTTCCGGTTAGTATTATTTCCCACAGAGATCTGAGGTTTACATCTAGATTTTGGAGAGCATTGCATGAAGCCTTGGGTTCTAAATTGTGTTTCAGTACGGCGTTTCATCCTCAAACCGACGGTCAGTCCGAGAGAACTATTCAGATACTTGAGGATATGTTAAGGGCTTGTGTGATGGATTTCCAATTATCGTGGGAGGATCATCTACCGTTAGTGGAGTTTGCCTACAACAACAGTTATCAGTCGAGTATTGAGATGGCTCCGTATGAAGCGTTGTATGGTAGGAAGTGTCGATCTCCGATGTGTTGGGACGAGGTAGGTGAAGCGAGGCTTTGGGGCCCGGATTTGGTTAGGGATTCTACAGAGAAGATCAAAGTGATTCGTGATAGATTGAAGACATCTCAGAGTAGGCAGAAAAGCTACGCCGACAATAGAAGACGGGATTTATCTTTTCGGGTTGGTGACTTTGTGTTCTTGAAGGTCTCTCCGAGGACAGGAATTAAAAGGTTTGGTAATAAGGGTAAGTTGTCTCCGAGGTTTGTAGGTCCGTTTGAGATTCTAGAGAAGATTGGGGAATTGGCTTAACGGTTGGCGTTGCCTCCGTCTTTTTCTTTGCTTCATGATGTGTTTCACGTTTCTATGTTAAGGAAGTATTGTCATGACCCCTCCCATGTTTTGAGTTCTCCCCCCGATGAGATCCACGCGGATATGTCTTATGTTGAAGAACCGTTGAGAGTCTTAGAATTCCAAGTTAAGGAGTTGAGAACTAAGAGTATCCCGATAGTGAAGGTCCTTTGGAAGAATCATACCGTCGAGGAAGCAACGTGGGAGCTAGAGTCGGAGATGAGAGCGAAATACCCTTGGTTGTTTGAGAATCCAAGTAAGTCTTTTTTAAAAAAAAAAAATCGGGTCGAATTTTCTTTAAGGGGGAGTGAGTGTGACGACCCCAACCCTAGGCACTAATTTTAAATATCATATTATGTGCTTTTAATATTTATGTTAACTTTATGTGTTCATTTATGTCTTTAAATTCTTATTTTAAGATAAATTGGGTGAGAAGTAAATTTAGAATCTTTTAAGAGTTCATTAGAAATTTAAATAAAGAAACTTGGGAGAAAATAAAAATAGAAAATAGATAAATAGTAAGAGGAGGTTAAAATGGGTAGAATAAATAATAAGAGGGAAGGGTTAATTTTAATTGGTGAAAGCCTTTAGATATTTTTGCAAGGGGGCCATAAGTCTTACTCTCTCCTAAGCATTCCAAGTGTCACTCTCCTCCCCTTACCCTCCTTACTCTCCCTCCTTCCTCCTTACTCCTTCATTCTTCATACTTCTCTTCCCCTAGCAAATCCATGGAAAGCCTCCATTGAAGCTCCCCTTACAAGTCTTATAGCTAACTCATTTCTCAACCATTTTCAAATCCAAGAACATTGTTGAGGTTGGGACAACTAGAGGAATCAATCAAGCCAAGAAGATCAACCTTTCATTCTAAAAACCTAAGGTGAGTTGTTATGATTTCCCTTCTTCTAAATGTTCATAAACTCCTTAATGTTATCCTTGCTCTTATGATGTTTATTTCATGCTTTGGGAACTTTAGTAGGAGTTGAATGATTGGTAAATGAAATAGGTTGAAGTTAGTGTTCATGGAAGATAATCTAGAGGGTATGAAATGGGTGGAATTTGTAGTGATAAATAATCTAGGGATACCTTATGTTGGGTTACATGTTTTATGTTGAACTTGGTAAAGCTAGGGTATCCTTTGGTGTTCATGGACATAAGGAAGGTTAAAAGGAAAAGAAAATAGGTAAAGAAGGGTTTAAAATTTGGAATTTGCTGGAAGGAGGCTTGGACGGTCGCCCATGGGGACATGTGCGGTCGCCCATGAGTCCAGTAACATACTTTGCCTTGAAAATCCTCTTGGGCGGTCGCCCAAGAGGTATGAGCGGTCGCCCTTCCCTTTGAAATCTTCGATGAGTGGTCGCCCATGCTGGGGTGTGCGGTCGCCCACCTTGACAGGAACTTGGATCCCATTTGAAAACCCACTTGGGCGGTCGCCCAAGCCCCCAGAACTTAACTTTAAATCTGAACCAGAATTAGTTTAGCAATCTTGTTTGGTCACTTATAAATTGTGACTCCCACTTGGTAAATTGAGCTTGAACCTTCATAGAGGCCTTGTATTATTGTATAATGACCTTGTAGGATGGATTGATGATACTTCCTTGCCTTACTTGAGTTCTTATACATTGTTTATATTATGCATAGAGTGTTGAATAAATGTTGCACTATGATATTGGTTGGACATGAGTATATTTTACCATGTTGCTATATTGTTATCCCTTTTTATGGATTATGTTTCAAGTAACTATTATGTGCTTGATAATTTGTTAATCAGCTGATGTTGGAGGTATAACATAATACGATCAATTATGGAAGTGTGACCTAATGTGATCGGATTATGTTATATCTGTGATCGTCCCCTCCTGTGGCCGCGGAGTTGGAGTTATAGCATCTGTATTGAGCCAAAAGCCTTACAGAGTTGCTACTATCTTATTTGGTTCCCTGAAAAATGGGTCTTATAAGATGTGAGTATTGCTTAAGCAGCTCACCTAAGATTGGAGTATTATTATACCCAATGTTGTACGACTATTGTTCAGACGGGAAAAGGTAAACCAAGGTAATGGAAGGTGTTTACAGCTTTTCCAATGTGTTATATGCGACTTGCTATGTGTTGCATCTTATTTGGCATATTGTTGCATTCATAATAGCTTGCTGAGATTTATTCTCACCCCTCTCCCTTTAATGTTTTTAGATCCCGAGACGGGCGGACCGGCCAAGTAAGGGCGGAAAGGAGTTTGGAAGTGAGCTTTTGGGTATTGTCGGGGTATGTATGGGTTGGCGTAGAAAATGTATTTTGATATAATTCCTTTATGGAGTTTGTAATTATAAACTTTAATTTCTACGTTATAACCATAAGCTTTTGTAACTAAACAGATGAATGTTTTCAAAGTTGGTCAACTCCTCCTTCAAAGTGGAGAGGAGTGGAGTTATTTTGAAATGGTTATGTTAATGATGTTTATGTTTGAAAGTTAATTCAAAGTTTTAAAAGTTTAGGATTTTGGGTTAGTTTGAGGACGCTCCAGCTCGGGACACGTGTAGGTTCCGGGTCGGGGTCCTCACACCTTTGGCTCGGGGGTGTGTACGGGACACGGAAAGTAGTTTGAAAAGGTGTTTCGGAGTGGTGAGGGGCGTATTTGATCAAAATACGGAAGTTTCACGCGAATCGAGACAAAATGGGAGCTCGGGAGGGGTGAAACTCAGTTTGGGCTGTGGGTGAAGTGATTTTTTGGAGTAAAAATGTTGTTCTTTTGGCTTTGACAGCCCTTCTATTTATAGGGTGAAAAATGCAGTAAGAGTTCGGACGGACTTAGACTGATTTACAGGGTTTTGTGGTATTTTGGAACTCTGAGGGGCTTGCTGGCAATTTCAGAAAGTTTGCACAGGGAGTCCGGCCGGACTTAGACTGTTTACCAGGGGTATTTTAGTCTTTTCCCTTTGATTTCTGATTGAAGGGTGACTAGAGGGAGGTGGCATGGCTGCCACGTGTCCTGTGAGTCACCAAATGCATGGGAGTTCGTTCCCGGGTCCCGGTTTTGTCCGTTTTTTAAAATAACAGTCCGGAAAACACTACAAGGAAAACCGGATTTAGAGACGGAAAATTAGCTACGAACGAACTCTGTAGCTAATTTGGCGACAGATTAGAGACAGAATCAAAAATTAGAGACGGAATCAGAATCCGTCTCTAGTTCAGAGACGAAATCAGAATCCGTCTCTAGTTCAGAGACGGAATCAGAATCCGTCTCTAGTTCAGAGACGCAATCTGAATCCGTCTCTAATTCAGAGACGGAATCTGATTCCGTCTCTAAATCAGAGACGGAATCTGAATTTGCCTCTAATTTAGAGACGGATTCTGATTTCGTCTCTAAATTAGAGACGGGTTCAGATTCCGTCTCTAAACGTTGGAGACAGATGTTGAATCTGTCTCTAAATCAGAGACAGATTTTAATCCGTCTCTAAATTAGAGACAGATTAAGCATCTGTCTCTAAAAGTTTAGAGACAGATTTAGCACTCGTCTCTAAATCAGAGACAGATACATAATTCGTCTCTAATTTAGAGACAGATTCGAAATTCGTCTCTGATTTAGAGACAGATTTAACATCGGTCTCCAAAGTTTAGAGACAGATTTTGTATCCGTCTCTAATTTAGAGACAGCTTCAAAATCCGTCTCTAAATTAGAGACAGATTCAGAATCCGTCTCTAAACTTTGGAGATGGACGTTGAATCTGTCTCTAAATCAGAGACATATTTTAATCCGTCTCTAATTTAGGGTATAAGGTTTAGGGTTTAGGTTATAGGGTATATGATTTAGGGTTTAGATTATAAGGTATAAGGTTTAGGGTATAGGGTTTAGGTTATAATGTATATGTATATGATTTAGGGTTTGGCTAGTATATAGGGTACAAGGTATAAGGTTTAGGGTATAAGGTATATGGTCTAGGGCTTAGAGTTTAGGGTATATGGTATAAGGTTTAGGGTATAGTGATTAGAGTTTAGGGCTTAGGGTATAGAGTTCAGGGTATAGGGTATAAGGTATAAGGTTTAGGTTTAGGGTTTAGGATATAGGGCTTAGAGATTTAGGGTATAGGGTATAAGGTTTAGGGTATAGTGGTTAGAGTTTAGGGCTTAGGGTTCAGGGCTTAGGGTTTAGGGTTTAGGGTATAAGGTTTAGAGTATAAGGTTTAGGGTATAGTGGATAGAGTTTAGGGCTTAGGGTTTAGGGTTCAGGGCTTTGGGTTTAGGGTATAGGGTATAAGGTATAGGGTATAGGGTATAAGGTTTAGGGTTTAGGGTATAGGGTTTAGGGTATATGGTATAGGATTTAGAGTATAAGGTTTAGGGTATAGTGGATAGAGTTTAGGGCTTAGGGTTTAGGGTTCAGGGCTTTGGGTATAGGGTATAAGGTTTAGGGTTTAGGGTATAGGGTTTAGGGTTTAGGGTATAGGGTTTAGGGTATAGGGTTTAGAGTATAAGGTTTAGGGTATAGTGGATATAGTTTAGGGCTTAGGGTTTAGGGTTCAGGGCTTTGGGTTTAGGGTATAGGGTATAAGGTATAGGGTATAGGGTATAAGGGTTTAGGGTATAGGGTATAAGGTATAGGTATACGACTTGGGGTTTAGGGTATAAGGTATAAGGTATAAGGTTTAGGGTATAGGGTTTAGGGTTTAGGGTATAGGGTATATGATTTAGGGTATAGGGTTTAGGGTATAAGGTATAATGTATAGGTATATATGATATAGGGTTTAGGGTTTAGGAGACATCGAAGACAAAACCATTGAAAATTACCGTTAACTTTTTAACGGTTTCATTAATTTGTATTTTGTATATTAACTTTTTTTTTTCAATTATTTTTTTATTGGATAAAGAAGACTATTTTAAACTTTTGTTTACTACATACATTTTTTGCAAAAAGTTATCTAAAAAAAGCTATGAATTTTGAAAGAAATAAAACTTAACTTTTTTAAAAGAAACGAAAGTATATAAAAGAAAAAAAGGGACGGCACCCTTAAATTTTGTTGATTAAAATAAAATTACAAATATACGGACAACCAACCTTACCCTTTTAATTTTTTAACGGTTTTGGAATAAAAGTTATCTTTTAACAGCTTTTTGGAAAATCATTAACTTTTTAACGATTTGTTAATTTTTATACTGTGTATTAACTTTTTAAATTTTTTTTTTGGATAAATAAGACTATTTTAAACTTTTTTTTACTACATACATTTTTTGCAAAAAAGTTATATAAAAAAAGTTATGAATTTTGAAAGAAATAAAACTTAACTTCTTTCAAAATTCATAACTTTTTTATATAACTTTTTGCAAAAAATGTATGTAGTAAACAAAAGTCTAAAATAGTCTTCTTTATCAAAAAAAAAATTGAAAAAAAAGAAGAAGTTAATATTCAGTATACAACTTAACAGAAATTGTTAAAAAGTTAACTGTATTTTCAAAAAATTGTTAAAAAGTTAACTTTTTTATTCAAAAACTTTTTATGATATATTATTATTTATTATTATTAGATAATATTATTTTATATTTTAAATTATTTTTGATATTAATAATTATTTTTACTAATATTATTTTTATTATATACTCCCTCCGTCCCGCTAATATTAGCACACTTTCCTTTTTGGGCGTCCCGCTAATATCCGCACACTCCCAAAAAGGAAACTTTATATTAATAAAATATTCACCCAATCCCACTCATTCTCTCTCCTACATTATTTTAATACTCACAACACTATTATAATTTATTACACCCTCCACTCATTCTCTCTCCACTCATTCTTTTACACTCACAACATTTTATTAAAATATCATATTCCTTAATTCCCGCGCAAACAGTGTTTGTGCTAATACTAATGGGACGGAGGGAGTAATAATTATTAAACAAAACCTACCCTTTATCTCCTAAAACCAAAAGCAGCGTCCCTCAAACCCTTCAACAGCTGACCACGAGGCGGCCGCCGGAGAAGAAATGAAGCTGCCGCCTCACCACCATTACCTCGCCCCCATTTTTTTCAATTCCCGCCCTTTCCTTTCTCAAATATTTCAACATTGGCGCCCCTCCCCTTTTCCCCCAAATTACAATGCCCTCAAATATTTTAACATTCCGCCATTACCCCGCCCCCATTCTTATAATTGCATTTAGAATTTTAGCTCTCTCCTCCCATTTCCAATCCTTCAATTTCAATGGCTTCTTCACTTGAATCAACGCCACAAGAACAATCTTCCTCAGTTTCTCCGTCCGTCTCTCTCTCTCTCTCTCTCTCTCTCTCTCTCTCTCTTTGTCTCTCTCTCTTGTTGGGATAGGAATAGAAGACCAACCTTGACAGTTTTTCCGGAGGAGTCTGATGCGGGCGCCTGGGGATTGCGTGGCGGGTGCCTCGCGAGCAGTCATCTTGGCGTTGGCGAAGTATGCTTGAGGCGGCCGCACGGCCTAGGGCGAGGCGCGCGCATCGGCGGCCGAGGGGAGGCTTGGCGTTGGAGTTTTTCAGGCGGCCGCATGAACTCCTTGAGGCGGGCGCCTCAAGGCCGGCCGAGGAATCTGTTTCGTGGGCCTTTTGCGTTTTCTGGGCTTAAGCTAGGGTTTGGTTATATTTTATCTTGAGCATATATAAAGCAATGTTCCGCCCCTTTATTCATTGTAACACATATTTTACATACATAGTGCAAGATCCTGGCTTGGTAGTGCCCCCAGACGTAGCCAATCAAATTGGTGAACTGGGTTAACAATTTCTTGTGTTTCTTTTCTGTTTTTCGTTGATTTCTTGTGCTTGGTTTGTGTGCGATTATTATTCTTGTAGGTTTGCTTGGGTGTGGAGGGCAATATTCACAACAACTGGTATCAGAGCAATTGGTTTAGGATCAAGGGAGTTGTTTCAAGCAATCAAGAATGGGCAAAGACAAACAGGCGGTTGAGAAATTCGATGGGTCTGACTACGGATATTGGAGGATGCAGATCGAGGATCTCTTGTACAACAAGGATCTCTACAAGCCTCTGAAGGGTGTCAAACCGGAAGATGAAGATCAGGAAGAATGGGAACTCATGGATCGGAAGGCTTTAGGGGTGGTTAGATCTACTTTGTCAAAGTGGATCGCGAAGACTACCAGGAAGGCGACAACCACCAAGGAGCTATTGGATTATCTTACTGAGAGATTTGAAACTCCATCTGCTGCAAATAAGGTTGATTTGATACGTAAGATGGGTAGTCTCAAGATGCAAGAGGGAGGATCCTTGGCCAAGCACATCGATGAATTTATGGATGTCATAGATTCATTGACAGCGGTGGAGATCAAGTTCGATGATGAGGTTCATGCATGCTTGTTGCTAGCTTCTTTACCGGCAAGTTGGAGCGGAACGGTGACTGCAATCAACGCTTCAGCAGGTAAGAAAAAATTGAAATATGATGATGTTAAAGACTTTCTTTTAGGTGAGGAAAATCGCATGAAGAAGTTGGGGACATCAAGTACTTCGGGAGCGGCTTTAGCTACTACTAGTAGGGGGAAGCCGGGTACTAGCAAGCAAGGGAGAACCGAATCTAGGGAGAACGGAGTGAGTGGAAAGGGCAAAGCTGATGAGACCAAGGACAAATCGAAGGTTGCGAAGGGATCTGTTCAGTGCTATTATTGTAAGGAATTGGGACACTTCAAGAGGGATTGTCCAAATCGTAAGGGCAATCAGGTGAATGTGGCAGTCGAAGGTGATGATGTACTAGTTCTTAGTGTCAGTAGTGCACTAGAATCATGGGTGCTGGATTCGGGGGCATCATTCCACTCTTGCGGGCATAAGGAAGAGATGGATAATTACACTTCCGGTGATTTCGGGAAGGTCTATCTAGCTGATGGCGAGCCTTTGGAAATCAAGGGGAAGGGGGATGTCAGGATAGGAGCATCGGACGGGAAGGTTCTACATCTGAACGGGGTCAGACACATTCCGGGTTTGAAAAAGAACCTACTTTCGCTGGGCGCTTGGACGAAGAGGGTTACAAGGTGACTTTCGGCTAGAACCGGGTTATTACCAAGGAGGATTGTGAGATCTCTCGGGGTAACAAGGAGGGTACTTTGTATTTGGCAAACAACACCAAGGATAGTATTGCGGTGGCAGCAGCCAAGGGTGATACCGATTTGTGGCACCGTCGATTGGGTCACATGAGTGAAACAGAGGATGAAGGTACTTTGTTCTAAGGGTCTACTACCGGGTTTGAAGACGTCAACGTGGGGATCTGCGAAGATTGTATGTTTGGCAAACAAGGGAGGAATAATTTCTCGAGGACAGTAGGGGATTGAGGGAAGCAAAGTTGGAATTGGTTCACACCTGGGACTTGTGGGGGCCATCTCAGGTTACATCTTCGGGTGGTGCGTCATATTACATGACTTTTATTGATGATTCTACAAGGAAGGTCGGGGTCTATTTCTTGAAGGGGAAAGATGAAGCTTTCGAGGTGTTCAAGAAGTGGAAGGCTTTGGTGGAGAATCAAACGGGACTTAAGCTTAAGTGCTTGAGATCTGACAATGGTGGGGAGTATGAGCTCTGGGAGTTTAGGGAATATTGTGCTGCGAATGGTATTCGTATGGAGAAGACTCCAAAGAAGACTCCACAACTCAACGGGGTAGCAGAAAGGATGAACAGAACATTGAATGAGCGGGCTAGAAGTATGAGATTGAAGTGTGGACTTCCGAAGACGTTCTGGGCATATGCAGTTGACACGGCAGCTTTCTTGATCAATCGGGGACCATCGGTTCCATTGGGGAACGGAATTCCAGAGGAAGCTTGGAGTGGCAAGGTGTAACTGTCCTTTCTTCGCGTATTTGGCTGCGTTTCTTATGTTCATGTTGATTCTGCCGAGAGAACTAAATTAGATGCTAAATCATTAAGTGTACATTTATTGGGTATGGCGGGGATGACTTCGGGTATAAATTTTGGGATGATCAAAACCATAAGGTTATTCGTAGTCGAGATGTGGTATTCAATGAACAGGTTTTGTACAAGGATAGAAAGGGGGCATCTGATGGTACTAGTTCGGAACCGGAGGTTGTAGAGGTGGATATTCCAGACTCGGGTGGGAGCAGATGTTCATGTTGACCATGGTCGTGAGGTCACCGAAGATGAACCACGTACTCTTAACCGGATATTCCGCTGCGTAGATCCAGCAAATTGCGTGGATCACCTAACAGGTATACTCCTTCGAACTATTATTTGTTGTTAACAGATAATGGGGAACCGGAATGTTATGCAGAGGCAGTTCGTAGTGTACTTTGTAATAAGTGGAAAGCTGCGATGGAAGATGAGATGGTCTCATTGAAGGCAAACAAAACTTGGGAGTTGACTGAACTACCTAAGGGGAAGAAGGCACCGCATAACAAGTGGGTTTACGTAATCAAGGAGGAAGCAGACGGTAGCAAGCATTACAAGGCAAGACCGGTTTGTAAAAGGGTTTCAAAGCAAGTACGGTATTGACTACACCGAGGTATTCACTCCGGTTGTGAAGATGACCACTATCAGAATGGTTCTGGGGATAGTAGTGGCAGATGACTTGCTTCTTGAACAGATGGATGTGAAGACGGCCTTTCTTCATGGGGACTTGGAGGGAGAGATTTACATGGTACGACAGAGGGTTACTTGTCTAAGGGTGGCGAGGAGCTAGTTTGCAGATTGACTAAGAGCTTGTATGGCCTTAAACAAGCTCCTAGGCAAAGTGGTACAGAAATTTGATGGATTCATGCACGACATTGATTTTATCGTATGTGAGGCGGATCATTGTTGCTACTTCAAGAACACGGACAATGGGTATATTATCTTGCTTTGTTATATGTGGACGACATGTTGATAGCGGGCTCTAGCAAGAGAGGTAAACGGGTTGAAGACTCAGTTGTCAGAACGGTTCGAGATGAAGGATTTGGGAGAGGCAAGGAAAATCTTGGGCATGCGGATTGACCGGAATAGGGAGTCGGGCAAGTTGGTTCTTTCACAAGCAGAATATGTTGAGAAGGTCTTAGCAAGGTTTTGTATGGAAGAGGCGAAGCCAACAGGGACGCCATTGGGTTTGCATTTCAAGCTATCCGAGAGGGACTCACCTAGGAACAAGGAAGAGCATGACAAGATGGAGAGAACTCCATATGCTTCAGCTGTGGGGAGTCTTATGTATGCAATGGTGTGTACAAGGCCGGACATTGCACATGCGGTGGGAGTAGTCAGCCGGTTCATGGGCAATCCAGGAAAGCAACATTGGGAAGCGGTTAAGTGGATCCTACGTTACTTGAAGGGTACTGCTGGTAAGGCTCTGTGTTTTTCAAGCAAGGAAGTGGTGTTAGCGGGTTATGTTGATGCGGACTTGGCATCAAGTGATCTTGATAAGAGGAGAAGTACTACGGGTTACGTTTTTACATTAGGTGGTACAGCAATCTCCTGGGCTTCTAAGTTGCAAAAGATCGTGGCTCAGTCGACTGCAGAAGCAGAATATGTGGCAGTGACAGAAGCAAGTAAAGAGATGGTTTGGCTGCAGAACTTCTTGGGTGAACTTGGGAAGACGCGAAGTGGTAATATTCTCTACAGTGACAGTCAGAGTGCAATTCACTTGGCAAAGAATCCGGCGTTTCATTCGAGGACGAAGCATATTGAACTGAGGTTTCACTACATCAGACATCTCTTGGAGGAGAAGATTTTGTGGCTTGAGAAGATATTGGGATCGGAGAACCCGGCTGACATGTTGACAAAGGTTGTGAACCTTGAGAAGTTGAAGCTGTGCAAAGCTTCAATTGGGCTTGAAGAATGAGAGAGGAGGATGGCACTACCATGATCGAGGTGAGCACTAGGAGGACACCAAGGATGAGTTGAAGAACGGATACGGGGCTTGTATATGCGGTTGATCTCTAGGTGGGAGATTGTTGGGATAGGAATAGAAGACCAACCTTGACAGTTTTTCCGGAGGAGTCTGAGGCGGGCGCCTGGGGATTGCGTGGCGGGCGCCTCGCGAGCAGTCATCTTGGCGTTGGCGAAGTATGCTTGAGGCGGCCGCACGGCCTAGGGCGAGGCGCGCGCATCGGCGGCCGAGGGGAGGCTTGGCGTTGGAGTTTTTCAGGCGGCCGCATGAACTCCTTGAGGCGGGCGCCTCAAGGCCGGCCGAGGAATCTGTTTCGTGGGCCTTTTGCGTTTTCTGGGCTTAAGCTAGGGTTTGGTTATATTTTATCTTGAGCATATATAAAGCAATGTTCCGCCCCTTTATTCATTGTAACACATATTTTACATACATAGTGCAAGATCCTGGCTTGGTAGTGCCCCCAGACGTAGCCAATCAAATTGGTGAACTGGGTTAACAATTTCTTGTGTTTCTTTTCTGTTTTTCGTTGATTTCTTGTGCTTGGTTTGTGTGCGATTATTATTCTTGTAGGTTTGCTTGGGTGTGGAGGGCAATATTCACAACATCTCTCTCACACACACACACTCTCTATATATAAACCCTTTAACTGTATGCAAATTTAATTGTATTGCGCCTTTGATCTTCTTGAAATCGCCGTTGTATTTGCTCGGAAGAAAATGGCTTCGATTTTTCAAGGAGTAGGAGTTGCAACGGCAGCTTTAATCTCATCTGATTCCAAGAAATCTCAATTCGCTTCTAGCAGATTCATTTCGGGTTTGGATCTTTACTTGGTTGAATGATTCTTGTTTTGAATTTCATTCTATTTTCTGAATTGGGTTTTTGATTTCACTAATTTGTTTATCAGAGGAAAGGAAGCTACTCTTTTGTTGTTCGATCTAATGCCAGAATGAACGGTGGATTGAATAAGATAGGTGGTAGACCAGACGCTGTGATTACAAATGCTGTTGCAGTAAGCCATTTTTCTATTGTGTGTAATTTTTCTTTATATTTTATTTTTATTTTGTATGATTGTGGTCATGTTTTGCAGACGAAGGCTGATGGCGTAGTGGCAGGATCATCAGCTTCGAAACCCGGGTATGTTCATGATATGTCTTCTGTGAAATTTTCTAGTTTTGCTGTTAATACTGGATTCTACTTTAGGTCCTCTATTATTCCATGTCGATACTGTTGTATAGTGAGATTGAGTCTGTGTATGTAGGTTATGATTAAATGTGCAATTTCTAAATGATTATTGCCATATACTTCACCCTTTTTGCATTATATTTTCACATTTGTTGCATACAAGAATATAGGTTATGATTAAATGTGCAATTTCTAACCCATATCTTGCTGCTATTTAGCATTTACTTACTTTAATAACTCTATGGGGAGGTTAAATGTTTAGTAGTATTGCTATCAGTTGACATTGTTTTGCCAGAATACATTACTATTTTATTGGTCTGCCTTTTCTCATTTCTGTATAAAACCATAGTGACATAATACAAACTTTACTATTTGTATTTTTGAATTTTGCATTTAGAATTTTGCCATCCTTACCTTACTATTTGTATTTTTGAATAGCTCTAAATACTTAATTTCATTGATCTTGATGATTTTGTTGTATGTGTTCAGGGGCTTGGTAAGACCTTGCAAACCATCTCCTTGATTCAACTTTTAGATTTTCATTTGGACATCACCATTGTATTGGTACTAGTGTGTTAAACTTCAATTATTCAATATGTTCATTAGAGGAGTGTAAATATACTTCACTGTCAAGTATTCAACATGGTTGCTTACACTGTGTTGTCTCTTTCTTTGGTCAGTGATGTGAGTGTATAAATACGATTTTGGAAACTGTAGAAGAGGCTCATCGTGCTACAAAAGAGGCTAATCGTGCTACAGAAGAGGCTTGTAAAGGTTATGAGGAAATGCGAGAAAGATTGAATGCAATTGTAATTGATTTTAAAAATTTTGATTTAGGAAATTTTATGATTGTGAATTACATTATAGTAGTGGTATTTTGACATTATTAATTGATGTATATTACAATTTTTTCAATATAATGTTATTTATAAGTGTATTTTAGTAATATTATAATTCATATATATATATATATATATATATATATATATATATATATATATATATATATATATATATATATATATATATATATATATATATACACTACAAGAAAAATGTGTTTTAGAGACGATAAATTCTGTAGCCAAAATGAAGATTCTGTCTCTAAATAGTATTTAGGGACAGATTTGTTTTGTAGCTAATCCGTGGGTGCAGGTTGGTCGCTAAATTGGGTGTCGCTGTTTTGTAGCTAAATTAGAGACGGATATGTCCGTCTCTAATTTAGAGACGGACATCTCCGTCTCTAAATTAGAGATGGATACGTCCGTCTCTAATTTAGAGACGGATAAGTCCGTCTCTAATTTAGACACGGATACGTCCGTCTCTAAAACAGCTACAAAACAGCGACGCCCAATTTAGCGACGAACCTGCACCCACGGAATAGCTACGGAACAAATCCGTCTGTAAATACGATTTAGCTACGGAATATTCATTTTAGCTACGAAATTTGCCGTAGCTAAAATTGTTTTTCCTTGTAGTGAAATGTCCGAAATGCCCCCGAAAAGTGTCGGAAAGTGCGTTTTTCAGGGAAAACCGTACTTTTACGTGGTATGACACGTGTCAAGTACGCTTCGACGTCGGGATGCACGAGGCAGTCCCAGGACGTCCCGTTGGCTTGGCAACGGGGAGTTTAACGGGTTCCGGTTAACCTGGAGCAGGCCAGTTAACGGATTTCGGTTAACTTCTAACGGATTTTGACGATCCGGATTTGGGTACTTACAGTTAGCCCCTCAGCGACGTCTCCTCCGAAGGAGGTGGGGTCGTTGAAAAAGATAAGGATCCAAATCGAGACGCCTTACTTGGAAAGAGACCTGAGCGGTCAGCTGGCTGGACCCTTAGCGAAAGGATTCCTACGTATCCCGAGCGAGAATCAAGACGATCGTAGTTCGATGGTACAAGGGCCGCGCGTGGGGACCTTGACCTGAGCGAGACTGTTAGGAGGCGTCTAAACCTGAATGAGACCATCGCGAGGTACCTGTACCTGAATGGAGACTATTGTGAGGCGTCTGAACCTGGGACTTCTGAAACCTTCGAGGGCGTGTGGCGCCTCAGACCGGAGTTGCTGGACATACAAGGGCGTGTGGCGCCTCAAACCGGAGTGACTGGAGCATACGAGGGCGTGTGGCGCCTCAAACCGGAGTTTCTGAATCATATGAGGGCGTGTGGCGCCTCAAACCGAAGTTGCTGGATCATACGAGGGCGTGTGGCGCCTCAAACCGGAGTTGCTGAATCATACGAGGGCGTGTGGCGCCTCAAACCGGAGTTGCGAGGATACGTTTATCCTGGGACGAAGGCGTTCGTGCCTTGAGTGCTGGGCTTACGATGACGGCCAGGTTTATCCTGCTGGGGATAGGGCGGCAATGATGGGAACGGTTGTGTTAAACTGGCGTTATTAACAACTCGGAAGGATCGACGTTTCTTCTTTAGAATCCTACTGGGGATGAGTATTCGGGCTTACCTTGATGGCCGAAGAGGGATTGTTGTGCGAGCTTACCTTGATGGCCGCTGAGGTGGGACGATCGGGCTTACGACTGGCGGCCGGGGAGGTATGTGTTCACTTGCTGAAGTGAAAAGGTATTCGGGCTTACGAGGATGGCCGAAGAGGGATTGTTGCAAGGCGTTCAGGCCTTGGGGTTCGGGCTTATTGCAGCTGTCGGGGAAATGAACGATGGTGAAAACCATTAGAAATTTTAACGTCGGGAGACGGAATTGTACCTGGAATGTCCGGAGACAGGATTGAGCGTTTGAATGTCAAACGTCAACTGGGGATTGAAGTGAGCGTTTGAATGTCAAACGTCAACTGGGATTGAAGTGAGCGTTTGAATGTCAAACGTCAACTGGGATTGAATTTAACGTCTGGAGACGGGCGTTAGTGAAAACTAATTGGGACTTTCACATCTGGAGACGAGCGTTAGTGAAAACGAACTGGGACTTTAACGTTTGGAGACGAGCGTTAGTGAAAACTAACTGGGAATTTAATGTCTGGAGACGAGCGTTAGTGAAATCTAACTGGGAATTTAACATCTGGAGACGAGCGTTAGTGAAAACTCACTGGGAATTTAACGTCTGGAGACGAGCGTTAGTGAAAACTAACTGAGAATTTAACGTCTGGAGACGAGCGTTAGTGAAAACTAACTGGGAATTTAACGTCTGGAGACGAGCTTTAGTGAAAACTAACTGGGAATTTAACGTCTGGAGACTAGCGTTAGTGAAAACTAACTGGGAATTTAACGTCTGGAGACGAGCGTTAGTGAAAACTAACTGGGACTTGATCCTCGGGGGATGGGGTGTTAGAAATGTCTAACTTGGGGAAATTTTACACTTTTGGAGGCCAAAAGTGGTAAAATTGAAACCGTGAAAACCGAGGGGCCAAAGTGGCAAAAACTTTTTCTGGTGCAGTAAGAGTCCGGCCGGACTTTGACTGAATTTGGCCAGGTCCTTATCAGCGTTGAGGCCGAGGCAGAAATGGCCATTTCCCGCATTAATTCTGACGAGAGGGAGAGAGAGGAGGAGAGAAAATTCACCCCAAATTGTGAGATTTACTCGGATTTGTGAAGGAAAATTGCTATGGAAGGTGATTGGGAACCAATGGCTCGTCATGGAAGGACCGATGACGAAAGAACGCGGTTGGTTCGGACCATTCGAACCATTATTCATCCATTGAATCCGGCGGAGTTCTACCCGGCTAGGGAGAGACACAACTCCAAAGGAGGGATCGAGAGACAAGTAAGCTTCCTTCAAATTCCATTAATTTTAAGAATGTGCATTCTTTAAATGTTAGAAATTTGACTAGGAATGAGCTAGGGATTTTGGTGCTTGAATTTGGGGCTTTTTGACTTTGCTATGAACCTTTGTCGAAATTGACTAGGATGTAGTTCAATTGACACTATGGGTAGGTGACATAAAAATTTGGTTACAAAATTCCATGTCTAGATGCATTTTCCAAAATTAAAGTAGCTTTAATTCGGGACGGAGTAAATTTTCGAAATGTTCGAAAAGATTTGAAAGTTCCGGTTTCGATGGAGTTTTCGAAGGATTTTGAAAGTTCCGGATTCGACGGAGTTTTCGAAAGATTTTGAAAGTTTCGGAGTCGACGGAGTTTTCGAAAGATTTTGAAAGTTCCGGATTGGACGGATTTTTCGAAAGATTTTGAAAGTTTCGGATTCGACGGAGTTTTCGAAAGATTTTGAAATCTTGGACCGTCAATATTCCAACCGAGATGGAAGTATTTTAGGAAAGGAATAAGAACTGCCATTGCCTTGCATCATTTTGACATGCGTTCGTGCACTCTGTGGATATCGCTATTGTCTTGTTCACTTGCAGGGGCGAGGGACGGTTGATACCCACAACCAGAAGAGCCGGGGTGCCTTCGAGGCAGTGAGAGCATTGTGGGAGGTTTTCCCAGACGTGGCTCGAGAGGGAGAGAGGAGTCCACGGCAGCTGGTGGTTGACTCCGGATTGGTTGGGTTTATCAGTGCAGTAGCTGCGATAGCTGCGACGCCGAGGGCCAGGTCCATGTATGTAGCTCTGAGCGAGTATTGGTGGGATACGACCCATACTTTCCATTTTAGGTGGGGGGAGGCGACGGTGACTCCCACGGACTTTGCTGTTATCACTGGGTTGCCGACCTATGGCAACACACTGGTGTGGATTGACATTTATACCCCGGAGCAGTTGTCTGAGCTGCTGGGTTTTGATATTACCGATGCCAGGGGCTTAGGCATTCGGTACAGGCCTATGGAGAGGCATCTGGAAGCGGGTATCGCCGATTATTTGGCTGGACCTTTGAGGATGACCGCGGAGCGCCTGGCTCGAGGGTTCATTTCGTTCGCGTTGTCAGCGACTTTGTTCCCGACTTCTGACACATCCTGTCACTTCCCTCTGCTCGGGTCGCTGACAAACTTGGACGCCATGAGGGGGTTCGCATGGGGGGAGGCTGGACTGGCCGAGCTCTATCATGCCTTGGACAGGTTCTCGCGAGAAGAGGAGAACTCCCTGAGCTGCTTCACACCTATCTTGGATGTAAGCTCATGTCTTTTTCTCTTCCTTGTCTCTTTTATGTACTCGTATGTATCTGCTCTATAGCTGACATAACTTTCCATTTGCTTGGCAGGTCTGGTGCTATGAAGTGTTCAGTCCGCAGGAGTGGGACATTAGGGAGGCGTATCAACCCATGTTCCCTGCCATGCCGGGCTCGCGTAAGAGAGCGAAGAAGCCGGTCTCGTCGAGAGTGGGTACACGGGTGTCATACGAGGAGGTGTCCCAGGCCCTGAACCGGGAGTTCTTTGAGAGGATCCAGCTGACCTGGTGGAGTCGGTTCCACATGGGCGTGGTTCAGGTTGCTAGCGAGGTGACGCGGCGGAGGAAGCTCCTGGTGGGACTTCATTGCGACGCTATGTATCTGGGGGAGCGGGTGACCCGTCAGCACGGTCCGGGGTCCATTCCGTTGGTGCTGGTGGATCCTCCTATGCACATGCAGCAACCTCTGGAGATGTCGATGGAGGAGTTGGAGAGGTATAGACAGGGCGTGTTCTATACCGAGTACATCATAGCGGGGGCCGACTATGAGACTTTCTTGAGGATGAGGCTGAGGAGCCCACAGGTGCAGCACAGGGAGGGCGATGGCCCTGGATATCCCCGAGATCTCCCGCTCCCACGCACTAGGCTGGCGTACGAGGGGCTAGATGGTTCGCGCAGGCGGCTGGTGATTCCGATTCCGGATGAGCCGAGACCACGATACAGGGTTGACCCCAATGCTTCTGTGAGCACCTTTTGGTTTTCTGCATTTGATAGTAGTATTCTGCAAATGTTGCATTTGTACTTTCTGCTTGTCTTCTGATGACCTTCCTGGTTCGCAGGTGTCTGGCCGTACGTAAAATGCACACAGGTCTGGCAGCGCTATGAGGCTGGTGGACGGGTGGGCTGCCTACGCTAGGAGGCTCGTGGATTTCATGAGGTGCAGTTCCCGGAGGAGCGTGGACGTTCATGAGCCGAGGCCGTCTAGGCCGAGAGGTTCGCCTGCTCCCATGGCTGGTGGGGAGGACTTTGCACAGGGATTTGGCCAGTTCGCGGGCGGAACGGCTGGGTTTGGAGCTCATCTTCCTTCACACTCGGGGCACGAGAGGGGAGAGTCTTCGAGTTCGCATACACCGAGGAGGCCTTTTGCGTATTCCGGCCTGGAGGAATTTGGCGAGTTCTTGTTTGCGACGGATCCGGCAGTGGTGGAGCAGTGCGTCGAGTGCTCGGATGATGAGCAGGACTCGGAGTAGTCCTCCTTTACTGCTTTCTTTCTCTCTTTTTTTCTTGTATGTATCGTCTGGAACGATTTGATTTGAACTGTATTTGAAAAGGCGCCCGTGGGGCGGAACCTGTATTTAGCGCATCTATTTAATGATTACCTTCTTTTTATTTTCGACAAATAAGCAAGTAGGTTGATCAAAAATAAATAAAATGAAACATGCATTAAAAATTGAACGGGTCAAAAATTAAGCCTATATGCACTGATTATTAATTATTTGCACTGTTGCACGAGCCCGGGGGCGGAAGAGGTGTTGGCTTTGGTTAATTAAAACCAGGGGGCACGGAGGTTTTATAAAGGCATGAATAGGGAGTTGTTTGGAATTGTTTCCAAATCGTAAGCGTATGGCGCAGAGTTGACCAAGTCAATGGCAGAGGAGTCCTACGGACTAAAAATGAATTTCAGATTCTTTAAATTGCGGTTTCACTTTGCAATTTGTAAGAAATCGCGCATTGCTTTTGATCGCTTAGCCGAATTCTCTCAAATTTCTTAGGTTTCCTTCATGTTCTGTCATGGCTCCCTTTCCTAAGCTATCGTCTCGGATGCAAGAGCGATACTTGGACAATTTTCAGTCGTGGGTACGGAACCACACGAGGCAGAACAAGGGGTTTTTCGAAGGCTGTTACGGGATGAAATCTGTTTGGGCTTTGAAGGAGCTCATGCGCGATTGGGATCTTTTGAGAGCCACGCGTCTCTGCCGGGATGTACGGAGGAACGTGTACAGCCTTTTCGTACAACGAAATCACTCCTACATTCGAAGATTTTCGGGCCATTCTCGGGAGGACCCGAGACGGAACAGCCTAGTTCTTCCGTATGCCGGTGGCATGGCCACCGTTGAGAAGCTAGTGTCTTTGCTTGGTATCTCGGCTGGAGAAGCATACGGGATGGCCGATACCGGATACCGATTATGTTGACATTTCGGGTCGCCCGAAAGATTTGCCGGAGCCGAGGGGAGCGTCATTGCGTGGGACGCATTTGCTGCGTGCGCGATCGCTACTCCGTTCACGTTCACGTCTCTCGGGTGTGTGCCATCACGGTGTAATCGGACCCGGTGAGGCAAAGGCCGGAGCGGGGGAGACATCGTGCCGTTGGTCTTGGGGCGAGACGTTCCTCGGGCATAGGCCGGATGGCGACCGCTAGCCGATACATGTGGGGAGGGAGTCCCGCTATGCTTACCATGTGGTTGAGGGAGAGACTACAGATGATGCCTGAGGTGCCAATGTCTTGTGACGCTTGGTCCTGCTCTCGATGTCCTCCGGTGACGGGGGCAATCAGCCGAGATGGAGCCTGATGGCCGACTTTGCACGCATCACTTGCGATGGTGGGTTCCCCACTGGAAATTACAGACTTGTCGGACCACTCAGAGGGTCTCGTTGGCTGTCAGAGTGTCTGGGCCGTCTCGCACGTCTTTCTACATTCCATCGTTGGTTCTGCGACAAGACGGGCCGGGAGCAGTGCCATTGACGGGTTTGAGTTATGCTGCTACCTTTGAGGTGGGATCTCTGCTGATGGAAGATCCTTCAACGTTATTGCTGCTCACACGGTGGTGGCAATACGCGTCCTTTCTTGCCAGGGTTCTCCTTCACCGAAGAGGGAGCACTGTTCTGTCGACGCAAGATATACGAACCGGTACGAAGAGTGTATAGGGAGACACAGATGTCTATCTTGTGGAGACGGAGTGAGCTGTTGGGTGCTGATCACCTGGACAGCTCGACCTTGAGGAGGACTGAAGCGGGGGCTAACCCTCGGAATCAGACTGGGAATGCCATGGCTGACTATGAGGCCAATGTTAATCGGGAGGCCAATCAAAGCACTGTTATGATGGCTCGAAGCGAGGCAGCTCGAGACAGAGCTAGAGAAAAGTGCGCTGCTGGCCCACAAATGGTTTGACGGAGGCGTCGGGAAGGGTCCCTGAGCTAGGTAGAAGGACTACCGGAATATTTCCTGTGAAGGTGAAGAATACTCGTCGTGGGAAGGGGAAGGGGAAGGGGAAGGGGAAGAAGGATGAAGGACCAAGTACGGGAAACTAGGTTGACCTTGTTGTCCAGAGTATCCACCCACTGTCATTGCAGACACATTAACTGATTAATGTTTTATTGTAGTTTTGCTAGCGTGTAGCGAGTCAAGAGTTGACCGTGCTTGGACTCATCAAAGATTGTTTTAACCGTTATGAATTTGTGGGTTAAATGAAAAGAGTTTTTCGAAACACAAGCAAATGATGCTTATTGTATTTTTTTTTGTTGTTTTTTTAGACCGAACCAATGATGGCTGCCTACGTTCCCCTTTTACAATTGGACTAAAGGGGCTCAGGTCACTGTAGTTCGACACTTTAGGTGAATTTGAGAAAAACAAAGACAAAAGAAGTGCGACCCTATTTTTACCTGGATCATTAGCGGGAATGTATCCAGTTGGGTATTACTCTTTTAGCACTTTAATTTTACTGAAGGGACGTGTATGGGGAAGGAGAGTTGACTCGTGCTCTTCCTCAAATGAAGTATCTGCGGAGCTTGCTTCCGTTCACGGGGTTAACGAAAGGGTTCCCGTCCAAATCTGCTAACTTCATGGCTCCTCCGGAGAAGATTCTTTGTACAACGAACGGTCCTATCCATGTAGGCTCCCACATTCCGAGGGGATTGGTCTGCGTAGGAGGCTTTTCCTTTAGCACCAAGTCGCCTTCTCTGATGTCTCGGATCTTGACTTTCTTATCAAATGCTCGGGCCATTCTGCTCTGGTAGGCTCGAGTGTGTTCCATGGCTTTCAATCTGCGCTCGTCGAGTAGAGCAAGTTCGTCGTGATGGCTCTGTAGCCATTCGACTTCATTGATCCCGTTTTCCAAGAGGACTCGGAGGGATGGAATTTCCAATTCCACGGGTAATATTGCTTCCATTCCGTAGGTGAGTGCGAACGGAGTCTCCCCTGTGGCGGTTCTGACCGATGTTCTGTATCCCCCAGAGGGCTAGATGTAGCTTTTCGGGCCAGTCCCGACCTCTGGTGGTTATCTTTCAGATTATCATGGCGAGAGTCTCGTTGGCTGCCTCTACTGCACTATTGGTCTGTGGTCTGTAAGGAGAAGACTTGTGACGTGTGACTCTGAATTCGGTAAGTAATTGGTCACAATCTCCTTCGAAGTGGGTCCCATTGTCGGAGATGATCTCGTTGGGCACTCCGTATCGGCACATGATGTTCTCTCGGATGAACTCGGCCACCTTCTTAGAAATTCTGCACCTTATGCACGATCCAGCTTCTCGCCCATTTGGTGAAGTAGTCGACTGCGACTAGAATGAACTCGTGACCATTGCTCCCAGGTGGAGTGATCTTGCCGATGATGTCGATTCCCCATGTGGCGAAAGGCCATGGCGTAGTCATGCAATAGAGTTCATGTGGAGGAATGTGATTGAGGTTGGAGAACCGTTGACATTTGTCCCAGCTTCGGACGAACTGGATGCAGTCGGTTTCCATCGATATCCAATAGTATCCCATACGGAGGATGATCTGTGTCAATGCTCGGGCGTTCATGTGCGGACCGCAGTTCCGTTGTGAACTTCGCTCATTAGCTCGCCGGCTTTTTCTTTGTTTACACACCGAAGGAGTGGCCCTTGGTGGCGCTTCTTGTACAACATACCCCCTAGAATGACGAAATGGGATGTCGTGCGTTTTAATGCCATCATGTTTTTGGCTTTGATCCCTTCTTTGTATTTTCCATCTTCATTTGTGAAGGAAGCTTCTCATTTGGAGGTACCGGTAAATTTGATTGTACCAGTGGTTCGTCGATCGTTTCTTTTTTATTTCGATCTCACAAAGCAATAGGCGGGTGTTTCTCGTCCGCCTATTCTCGAGGGGTTTTACCGCTTTCCCGTCGGGAATTTCGACAAGAGAGGCGAGGGTTGCTGTGGCATCTCGCGAAGCGGTTCCTGTCTCTTGGCAAATAGTGAAAAGAGATGTCCTTGAACCGAGCAATGAGCTCCTCCATGTACGCGTGGTACTTGAAGGCCGATCTACCGTTTCCACTTGTTGGACACTTGATTGATGATCAATGCCGAGTCTCCATATACATCCAATTTCGAGATGTTGCGCTGAGGGCGGCTTCTAGACCTACCGCACAGGGCTTCGTATTCTCTTTTGCATTGTTGGTTGTTTCAAAATTCCTAGATGGCTATAGGAGTGTGCTCGTCCTTGGGATCGACAAGGAGCATTCCGATACCATTCCTCTTCTTGTTGGCTGCCCCATCGAAGAAGAGTTGACAGTGGTTTGCGCTGTCGAGTGAAAAGATTCCGTTGTCCGGAAAATGCGGATCAGGACCTTTAGGTTCCCTACTTGGGAAGTCGGCCAGCTGATCTGCCATTACTCTGCCCTTCGTTGATTTTCTGACCATGTACTTGATGTCGAACTCAGCCAGGAAGAATGACCACTTAGCTAGTCGCATTGACAGGGATGGCTTGTCAAAGAGATATTGGACGGGGTCCATTTTGGAGACCAGAGCACCGAATGTGACCGCATGTAGTGTTTCGCTTCCCGACTACCCATACCAAGGCGGTACAAGTTTTCTCTAATGCCGAGTAGCCGAGTTCACTTCCTTGAAGCTTCCGGCTACGAAGTAGATTGCATGCTCAACCTTGGAATCTTTACGTTCTTGTGCCGCCATTGCTCCGATTGACGTGTCTCATATCGTCGATACAGGAGTAGTGGCTTGTCTTCATGTGGCGGGCAAGGCACTGGGGGATTCACCAAGTAGGTCTTGATTTTCTCGAAAGTTGTCTGGCACTCTGAGTCCCATTTGATGTCGGCATTCTTCTTCATCGCTTTGAACATGGGCTCGTAGAGAGATGTCAACCGGTTGATGAAGCGACCGATGTACTCAAGTCTTCCCATGAAGCTTTTCACTTACGTCAAAGTCTCGAGGCGGCTTCATATCGATGATGGCCTTGATTTTCTTGGGATTGGCTTCGATACCCTCTTTTCAGAACCATATGTATCCCAAGATTTGCCGCGCTTTGACGCCGAAGGTGTACTTTGCAGTGGTTCAATCTCATGGAGTGCTTTCTCGAGTCTGTTGAAGAACTTTCTCGCATCCGTCATGTGCCGCATGTCCGATCCTGCAGAGTGGATGATCATGTCGTCGACATATACTTCGATTTCTTTGTGGATCATGTCATGGAAGAGGGTTGCTGCAGCCCGCCGGTAAGTAGCCCCAGCGTTCTTCGACCGAACGGCATGACCGTGTAACAGTATGTCCCCCACGGAGTGGTGAAGGCAGTTTTGGCTTGATCCTCCTCGGACATTTTGATCTGGTTGTATCCAGCGAACCCGTCCACGAAGGACTTCACTTCAAAATTTGTCGTGGTGTCGACCAACATGTCGATATTAGGCAGTGGGAAATCATCTTTAGGGCTGGCCTTGTTGAGATCCCGAAAATCTACACAACATCTGACCTTTCCATTGGCCTTGGTGACCGTCACGATGTTGGAGAGCCAAGTCGAGTATTCAATCACTCTGATGAAACCAACTCGAGCATTTTTCTCAATTTCTTCTTTAACTTGCAAGGACCACTCTGGCTTGATCTTGCGCAGCCTACATTTGATGTGCTCGGATTCGGGATCCAGGGGAATTCTCGTGCTCTACGATCGAGGGATCGAGTCCCGGCATGTCCCGTATGACCAGCGAACATGTCAACATACTCCGGAGGAGGCTTATCGTGGCTTCTTTTCTCGCATCGGCGAAGAAACTACCCACTTGTGTCTCTTTAGGCTCTTACACCGACCCCTGTGTTCACTTTAGTCATAACCTCTTCGGCTTGGGCCCGGTTGTCCTCTTGGTCAACTACACGCTTGAGAACTTCTTTAATGTATTGTTCATTTAATGTGTCCGCTTCTTTATCAATTGAGTTATTAACGTCTTTTAAGTTGTTTGTTAACTTATCGCTTGTTAAAGTGGCAATGAGAGGATACTCCGAAAGATCGACTTTTCATTAAACGAGGATGGAAATACATGGTTGGCTACATTATCATAGTCTTCGCGTAAGGCCGTTGGGACGACTCGCAGGACCGGACTTTTACAAGGATCGACTCGAGGGTTTGAGACCGGGTTTAGGGAGATGTGGAGTGCGGGCCCAACCTTGTCTTCCAATTAATTGCCCGGCTTGCCCTTGGTCCTAAGTGAAAGTTACCCAATTCTTCAGTATTGTTGGATGCTTGATGAGGGTTCGGGATCGAGAGGCTTGGCTTCGCTGTCCCAACCATGGCAATCATCTTGTTTTTCGGAGCCCAGTCAATCCAGTTCGGGTACCTCCATGACTTCTTCAAAAAGACTCTCAGAGAGCCGGTCCACCGAGAGCGTCTTCTATGAATTCTCGGTTCCTTCGGCTTCGGAGTTATTGTCTCGAATGTGGCCTCTGGGTTGATCCGAACAATTACGTTTCCCGTGGAGAGTACCTTGAGTTGCTCTTCCAAGTCCTGGGATTCCCTTGAATGTGTACTCATGGCTTTGGACCGTGGTGGCGGTTGGTCCAGGTAGAGTTGTGATGTCGAGGAACGCTCCCTAATTGGGATTAGCCTTGAGTCCTCCGAAACGCTTGAGGTCCCGTGCTAGCTTTTCCATCCTTTCCGTAGTCTCGTGCCGACTATCCCCGCTTCTTTCTCATCTTCATCAGTTCCACTATCGGTCCCCTCGATTCGCGTTTGCTTCCCTTGTCGGTCCCCTCGGTTCTGTCGGTTCCCTTGGTGAAGTAATGAGCGAGGTCAAAGCCGTAAGGTCGGAGATTGGGTGTGCCGTCGAGGTTCCCCTTTTGCGGGCTGCTGCGTTGGTGCGGGCGAGCCTTTTGTCTTCCTTGATGTCGCCCGGTGTTGGCACGTAGCCAAGCCCCCCGGACCGTGGTGTTGTCCTTGACTTCATGACTTGGTGTTGGCCTTGTAACCTTTTGTCGAGCCCCGGCCCCGGGATGAAGTTCATGAGTTTCATCATCTTCATGGCGGGAGGAATCTTATCTTGAAATAGGGAAGGTCCACGTTGCATATTTGGATCTTGAGGTCTCTAGAGTGAATCCAGCTTAATGCCATGTCGTCATTATGCTTGATTTCTAACACCGGAATGTCGTTGGTGCTGGTCCCCTCGGTGGTGACGCCGTCGCCGTAGACTGTGGTTAGCTCGTTGCCTTGCATGAACTTGAGGCACTGATGAAGGGTGGATGCCACGCCATTGATTTGATGCACCTGTGGGACGCCCAGATGGCCGTGAAAGTGATTGGAATGTCCAACACTGAATTCGGTGGGGATCATCTCGCTTGCCGAACCATATATTAAGAGTAGCAACCCCGAGAACCGTACGGGAAGTAGAGTCATAGGCCTTGACAAAGTGTGGATCAAGGCTTCAGATCTGTGGGCTTGATGTCAAGGTGTCCATCATCTTAGCGGGCAAGACATTCATTCCGGAACCTCCGTCTACCAACACGCTGAGAAGGCGACGCTCGTCCAACTGGGATCGTGATGTAGAGCGGCTCATTGTGATCGCCCCCAAATTTTGGAAGGTCCAAATATGTGAAGGTGATAATGTTGCCGTAGTGGATGTTGCCGATCATCCGAATGACTTCATCCGGGGTTGCGCCCACGGGGACCATGGTACGGGCCAGGCTTTCCTCTAGCTTGAGCTTGTGAGGATACGAAGAGGTGAGCAGAGACCAAAGGGAAATGTTCGCACGAGTCCGCTTGAGCCGAGTGAGGATCGGGTCCTCTTTCACGGAACTTGCGTCTTCGGGCGGCCGGGTTGTAGTTCCGGCTCCGTCGGCTTTTTGGTGGCCTTAGGTGGTAATGCATGGATTTGACCCGATCGGGTTAGAACGCCGACATCAGTTTGGTCCCTTCGAATGTGCCGCTCCGAGTTAAGCCATAGTTAGAGGAGGATTCCTCGTAGCATAGGGCCATATGTCTTCCCTCAATTCATTGACTGTAGATGAATTTCCCGGGAGCTTCGGTATACGGATTACGTCCCGGGATAATCGGCTTCGGGTGCCTCTGCGGGAGGTAGTTTACGGATTGCCGTAGCTATTCGAACGTTAATTGCACAATGCTGGTTGCGAACCGACTGTGCATTGCCGACCCTCCTGGGAGTTGGAGAGTTCTGGCTCAAGCGAACGGTCTCCTTGATCTCTTCACGGTATACCGCGCTCCTTTCCTTCTTGCCGAGCATACTCGGGGCATTCCGGAGTTGGGTCCGGCGATACTCATGGTTTGCTAGTTTTCCTCCACTTTTGGCCCAAATCAACTTTCTTGCAGAGAGCCTCGCGTCGAGAGTTAGTGCCTCGCGTTTCTTCCCACGTGAGAATAGCTAGTGCTTCTTTGAACCGCGTGCGGCGGTCTAGGTAAACTTCCATCGGGAGAGAGCTTTCTTTTACGCTTTATCTCGAGTGGCGGGTATGTCGGAAGGTGAGTACACGGCTTCCCGAACATCTCGCCCATGTAATCGGTTGGCCGTCCCGCTGATCGTTTCGTAAACAAATGCCGAGGACTATGGAATTTCCCCGAGTAGCTTGCTCGGAGACAATTTCCATCTTCCTCTTGTTTCTTTTGAATAGACCTTCCTCCCCGAGTTGGCCTTTCAATTTGAGTGCGGAAATGATCCGTCCCATCCTCCCTGTGACCCTCGGGAGTCCGGTTTTGTTGACTTCATGTCCGGCTTGGAAGAGAATGGTTTCATCGTCTTCGTCGTCGCTTTCATGGAGAACTTGCTTTCCTCGGGAGGTAAGCATCGGTATGCCCTGCCGTGCCGCCGTTCCATCTCCTAGGTCATCGGGACCGTTGACCACCCTCGTGCGCAGAGAGGGTTGGATGAGAACAGACGGTAGTCGAGAAGTTGCCGTGAGCAAAACCCATGAGGTCGAACCGGTCTAGAGTGGCCTCTAGCTTTCTGTCTGAAGTCGCCTGTGACACTTTAAGGGCTCGGTCCCTGTGGTCCTTTGAGCTTGGTTTTCGTCCCAGAGACGGCTTTCTTGAGCGACTAGTTCCATGAGGGCTTTCCTTGCGAGAGCTAAACATTCTCCGTAGGTGCGCGCCGTCTGACTAGTGTCCAGAACCATGATCACATCCAAATCTCCGAATGGCGAAAACACCTGGATTAAGTTAACGAAGGAAGTCGGGCCGACATTCCATGCGGCCTTCCATGATCTCGATTACCAAGAAGTTTTCCCATATCTCGCTTGATTGAACACACGGGGGTGTTGAATTTCGCGAATGTTGACAGCCTCGTGATCTCGCCGATCCCCAAGTCTATCGAGCTAGAAGTTTGCTAGCGGGATGTCCGAATCCGTGGCCGTGACGACCGGGAGCAAAATCGAACCGGAGCATGTTGATGCCGAGGTGGTCGTTTCCGATGTCGGAAGCTGACTCTGTCTTGCGGGGAAGACCTTTACAGATGTTCTCGGGGTGGTTGCCGAAGCATTCCCGAGGTTGATCTCGATTTGTAGCAGGTGAGGAGCTTTGTCTCCTTCGATGTTGCCCTTGGCCTTGGCGGCGCTTGAGGGTATAAGCTTGACCGACGGCACGAACCGGTTGCCACCGGGCCGGTACTCGGAAGTAGTGATGAGGAGCTCGAGCTCGGCCAGTGGCCTTGTTTACCATAAGCAGGCGTCAGCCGAGGGTGACTTTGGCATTGCAAAATCTGACGATAATGAGACCGGATCCTTGGTATCATCGGGATATATGGAATAGATGATGTTGACGAAGTCGTCGTCGCCACTTGATCGAGAGGAGTTCTTTGTCGTGGTCAAATCAGCTTGCTTCCCAATTGTCGAATAGCTGCTGTCATCGGACGCCGAGCTTGACAATTTCCATGGTATTGGAGCCTTGGTCGTAGGTGACCTGACGGAACGGGTGCCGTCCTCGAAACCGAGCATGTGAATGTAGAGATCCGCCCGCGGGTCCTGCTGCGTCCTCGACTCCGAGAGTCCCGATTCGTCGTCCCGACGGCTCAACCCAAATGTAGGGATGTATTGCGTCCGGTGCGTTGCCGGAGCCGCTAGGAAAACATCATGCCCTTCGATGGAGAAGAGGGGTTCAGCGGGCAATTCTTCCTGGAGGACATCCCATACGACTTCTATGCACTCAAGACGAGTATGACGGTGCTTGCTGACCTTTATCACGAAGATCTCTTCACCGGTGGGGCCGTAGAGTTGGCTTGAAGAATGTCGACGAATCTCCGATTGGAGATAGGGGGTTTACGTGCCCGCATCATGGCGATGCTCGTTGTTTCTTTCCACCCGCTTCCAAATGTTGGAAACGATAGTTGAACTTGATGTATCGGACCGCTGTGGTCCGCCCGCTCGAGTACGTTTACATAGTTAGCATCTTCGACTATGAGGGATTCTCGATGAGATTTGCCCCGATAGTCCCTTGGTTGATTTGAAGGAGGTAACCCCGACGCCCGGTGCGGGCACGCTTAGGCTATTGTCTCGGCTTCGTTTCCTATGAGGAAACCGTCCCTCTCGATGACTTCAAGATCTCCTCGCCGGTTAATGAACTTAACGCACCGATGGAGAGTGGAGGCTATGGCTTTCATGTGATGTAGCCAAGGGCGTCCCAAGAGAGTGTGAATTCGGATGGAATGTCCATCACGTGGAATTTCTTTGGCACCATTCGGGTTTCAACCGTAGTTCCAGAGTCACCGTCCCCAGGATGGGACGAGATGTGCTGTCGTAGGCCTTGATAGTCCGGGTTGACGGAATCAAGTGGCTTTCGTTGATGCGCAGGGCTCGCATCATGCTGAGAGGGAGAACGTTAACGGCTGACCCGTTGTCCACCAATACTCCGGGGAGCAATATGGTGTTGAGCCTGAGAGTGATGTACAGAGCTTCATTGTGCCCCGAGGCATCTCTTGGGAGGTCTTCGTCACATAACATGATCATACTGCCATACAGTCGGGAATCGTAGATCTGATATTTATCCGGAGAAGGAGAGTCATCAAGCCATCCGTTTCCTATTTTCCTCTTGCGAGGTAAAGCCTTCGCTGGAGCCTCGGGATGGTGTTGAGGATGTTTGTGGCGGTTGCCGCCCTTGGTTAGCAAGTTGATCGAGTGCGAGTGCCAAGCTGACTTTGATCTTCCTTCGCCGGTCCGTGCTCGGAAGCTGGACAAATTGAACCTTGGCTGATCCCACGGGGTTTAGGCTTCGATCGGGCAAGAAGATTACCAAGGTCCGAGGTATTCCTGTCCCAAGGTCCGAACTCGGTTTCGCCAGGACTTTTCGGCTTTCCCACCCCCGTCTCGCTCTAAAGCCGCATCCCCCGGAGGAAGGGAGGACCGGCCGGAGTAGAGTACGTAGGTAGTCGAACCTCCCGGATGGCTCTCCGAGTGTACCCACACCGGTGTCTCCACTTCAGATCTTTCTCTCGCTCGCCGAGAGGACTTCTTCTTTTGTTTTCTCGGAGGATTGCTCCTGACCATGTCTTGGGACTCGTACTCCAGGCAGGGGGACCAGTCGCAAACATCGTAGCTGATGTGGACATTCGATGAAGACCCGGCTAGAAGAGGCGGAGGAACTGGCTCCGCGACAATCTTCTTGGGCACCCATTCAATGGAATTCACACTGTTATTGTTCGAAAAGGGTTTCCGATCGTATCGGGGTCCACAGGACGCTCCAATTTTCCTTCCTCTATCAAGTTCTGGATTTCGTATCGTAACCCCACGCAGCTTGTCGGTGGTATGGCCGTGATATCGATGGAAGGCGCAAAGACTTGCTCTTGCCGCATTGACTACAGGGATTCTTGGGTTTGTAATTTGCAACGGGTTTAAGGAGACCTTCCTTGATTAACCCTTCCAAAGATCTTGCTCAAGTGGCATGTCAAACTTGTCGAAGTGTACGGCAGACGCTTCGAGTGGAATTGTTGCTTTGTGGGACCGGGTTTACACATTTGCCCGACCGCTTCTTGTCACGATGGATGTAGTTGACGAGGCACGTATCTTTCCTTTGCCAGGGGCCGGTGCGGGATTGAATGCACCGCCGACGCAGACTGTATGGGCCGCGCAAAGTAGCTAACTTTTCCTTGAGATCCTTCTCGAACCGTGGAGCCGGCATTGACCATGGCCCGTAGATCCGGGAAGAAATGATGACTCGATGAGAGTTCTGATGGACGGCCTTAAGCGTGACTTAAAGATCCGCATCTGTTCATCCTTGGAGAGCGGCTCCATGATTTCGGAGAGTTTCCAACTCCACCTTTTGTAGAATTCTCCGACGCTTTCATCCGCTTTCCGCCTCGGTGGTGATTAAGTCCTCACGACTTGTTTCCCACTCTAAGTTGGATCTGTACTGCTCCAGAAGATGTTACCGATCCGATCCTGTGCGGCGATCCGCAGCTTGACCTCGAAACCATCGTAACGCCGAACTTTTGAGCGTATGCCGGAAGTGGTCGGCCATTTGGCCGGAGGGTTGCTCCTTTCGCTCTCATGCCGAGAACGTAGGTGTCGACATGCGTTTGAGGACATTCGGTTCCGTCGAATCGGTCCATCTCCGCATTCTAACTTGGTAGGGAGAGGCATGACTCATTCCCTGATCCGTGGATTTGAGCGTTTCCTGCTTTGAGCCGCTCATGGTGGCTTTCGTGTCTTTTATCCGTTCGACCATCCAGCTAAGGTTGGGTCCAAGTGGTGACCGTGAGGCTTGGCATCGGGTGCTACCACGTGAGCGGTAGTGATTGGAGGCGGAAGGCTTCGATATATGCGGATATACGGGGCCTTTTCGAATCGTATCGGGGTTTGTCCCCGGTGTTTTCGTGGGATTCGTGTATAGGCAACGGGATGAAGCCGGAGGGTATTGAAGGATATTGGCATATGTTTGAGATGGTCCAGTGCGCCGGTGGTATTGAGTGACGGGAGTAGCACCGGCCGGCCAAATATGACAGGTTGCCCGAGAGGTGGCAACGTGAAGCCTAGGGTCGGCTCAAGCTTTCCTTGGTTCGAAGGAATCCCGTAAGTTGGCGGGGGGAGGAACCTGGTTGAAGGTTTGAGGAACTGGTTTCGGGAATCGTCATCCTCGACTGTGACGAAAGTACCGTCTCGACCGGGGATAGCCGCTATACCTCGCTCATTCAAGCCGTACCACGAAATTCTCGTTGATCTTCTTTCGCCTCTTGTCAACCTCAATAGCCCTGATGGCTTCTTCCAAAGTCATATCTCGTTACGGTGGCGGGGTCCGTCCCCGTCACGATTTCTGGTGAGCTAGACATGTCGGAAATTCGGCCGAGGGAACCGAGGGAACCGAAGAACCGTCGACGCCGCCGTAACGGTGATTCTCCGCGAGGCGCCGACCCGGAAAATCTGAACCACTTTCTCGCTGTCAGTGGAACGAAAAGGAGGGTTTAGGCTTCGGAAAAGGGTATTTGGCTCAAGGTTTCGGGATTGTGCAATGTGCAGTTTGTAAGTGCTCCAATTTGAGCTTGTTAGAATTTTCGTTATAAAATTAACAAAAGTTATAACAATTACTAACATTCCTAACAATCCTAACTTTTCTAACAAAGGGATGGTAGAATGGGCATTGCCAAATGAAGTTAAACCAAGAAAAGCATCTTAAAAAGCAAAACAAAAGAATAAAACCATAAATAGAAAGGCTGGAAACACAAAAACTGGCTGTTAATTTGGTTTTTTTTGAATTTTTATTCTTCCCGTCCAAGGCCGGAGCCGTAATTAATGAACAAAGGCACGCCTATCGACCTTGTCCGCGCGGATAAGTATGCATTTTCAGAGGGCTATAAATTGAGCCCTCCACTCACAAAATGAAGAGGAAGAACACATTTTGCACCGAACCTCGGCGAAATATAGAGAGAAAATGAGAATTCTTCAAGAATTGTCACCATTTTCTCTCCAATCTTTCCCAACTCATACTCATCCACTCACTCTCATATTAAAGCCCTAAACACTCATACACTCAAGCCAAACACTCAAGAACACAAGGAAGATTGGTAAACCCTCCTCTTCCTAACCCTAAATCTCATCCATGCATGCATCTTCAAACTACAAAATGTAGTTCTTTCATCTTCTTGCTCTAGATCTAAGAAGATCACCATGGAAGACCATCTCCATGGATGATCTTCTACAAAGATCAAAATTACTTTCAAGTTTTCTTACTTTCTTGCAAAGAAAATTTATTTTCAAAACCCTAAAAACCATTTTCAAGCATAAAATCTCATTTTCAAAGGATAAAAATCCCCTTCCCAAGCAAATGAAATGCTTAGTCCTAATGTACCCCAAGGATGGTTTGGTATAGTTGATTCACCACTAAAATGTCTAGTGATCACTAACCAAAACCTAGGGAAATGGGGACAAGCATGGATGCAAAACCCCCTTTAAAATCATATTTTCTTTCTTGAGAAGTTGCTGTCCAGTAGCAATTTTCTCAGACCTCAGTCCATGGTCTTAATTTTTGGACACAGATGAACTTGGAATTTGGTGTTGACTACAAAATACTTTTTGTAGCCAACATCCAGAGATTTCCAGAAATAATTTTACTTTATTTTTTGGGTGAGTAAAACTCCTCTTTTCAAATTTTCTTTCAGAGGCTAGTTCATCAGCTTCTGGGAATCCAGATCTCATATCTGAGGTTTCCAGAAGGTTTTGACCCCTCAAATCTTCTCCAAAATGGAAAATTCCTTCGCACAAACTTTATTTAAGGTGTCTAGAACAACTTTCATTCTCTGAGTTTATCCATATTATGAAGTTTTAAGACCCTTGAATCCCTTTCAAAATCAAAGGTCCACTACCTTTTTCATTCTGGCAGAAATGGCTCTCAACTTTAAAAGGTCTTTTGAGTACCAAATCTCAATCCAAAAATCTTCCAAAAAATCATGGGATCAGTTTAAAGTCTTAAAAAGATATCCCAATTTTTACTTTTCTGAATTTCAACTTATTTTGGCCAAAACACACACACACACACACACACACACACCAATGATTTTCAGCTTGGAAGACTCGTTTTACGAGGCGCGTCGGGTGCACACTAACGTCCTTCCCGACGCGTAACATGACCTCCGAACCTAAATCTCTGATCTCGGGCTTTTTTCAAAGTTTTGGCCCTCAAAATTAAAATGGCGTGGCGACTCCGTTTTTTCCGGTTTTATTTGGTTTTTCAAAGAAACGCAAAATCGAATTTCTCCCGCGCGAAAAAGGCAACACATCATCACAAAGGGCGACTACTGGGGACTAAGCTTTTTAATAAAAAATGGTATTCGGTATATTGGTGGAAACCACTAAATTTCCCGTTATCGCCTCCTAACACGAGTCGGGGATAAATTGTGGTCTAACAATCCCACGTACCGTATCACCTGTTTTCAAAAAGAAAAAGCTTTTGAGGGTCAAGCTTTCGTCCCGACTTTGAAAATCATTTTTGTGTGTGTGTTGATTTTTTGCACAGTTTTCATGTTGTTTTGGCCGCCTCGGAGAAAGTCAAAATTTTGACTGTCGGAATAATGTCCCTAACTGTCGGAATTTTCGTGCTTACGTGCTTATGTGCTCATAAAAAAAAAATTCAAAAAAAAAAGATTTTCAAAAAAAAAAGAAAAGGAAAATTTCAAAAAAAAAAGAAAATCATGCATCATATTTTTAAGACACATAAAAAATTTCTATTTTACTCAGAAAAAGAATATAGACTGCTTGCACACTACGCGCACGTGACCGTACACTGCACACTACGTCCTTAACCCGGGGAAATCCTTGTCGCGGTCCGTTTGGTCTTATTACGCCTCTCGGATGAGCACAGGACTACCCAAACATCCCATGGAGCCTCGTGTCGACCATGCACTTGTCCGTGACACACTTTGTCCGAGACCCGGTTGGTTTTTAGTCTGGTCTGTGTCATGCCCTGTCCGTGTATAGACCTTTCCTTTCAAGCCTTTGTCGGCATACCGACTCAATATCTTTCGGGTCCCTAATCGGGCCGAAGTTCTCCGCCGGTTTTCCGCCGCAGACTTTGACCAAGATATTGACCGGCGCCTTGACTTCGGCTCGATCGGCACAAATTATACACCGACTCCCAAAGCATTGACACCGAGTCATCAAGGATTAATGAATATTCCATGCCTAATTACGGCTTAACCGACGACAAGTCAAGATCAATCGTGGACATTTATCGCCCAAATCATGCCGACTTTTCGTCGAGCTCCTGACATGATCTTGACTTTCGACGCGCCTTGTCCGTAATTTACATCGAATGCTCGTTAAGACTCGATTACCCGCTGTGCTTTTAGGATCGTTTTCTTTCGGTCGGTGGGACCCGCTTGCCCTATAGGACCCTCGCCCGGGCCGTCCCACCCCGGGAGGTCGAAATACGTGGAATACGAGGGGCTTATAGACGTAGTGACGGGCCCACCGATCCAGAATCGTAGTAGTTTGCGAAAAGAAGAGCGATCTTTTCCAACCGATTAGGTTAATAAAACATGTTTTAAGTAAACGTGAACAAATAATCGCATGTTGCATGAGCCTAAAGCCCAAACACCTACCCTCCTTCCATTCCTGCACATCCGAATCTTCATGTCCTTTCCCCCGCAGCCTCCGCACAAAGCTTGGTTTCGGCACCGGTCACCGTTTGATCGCTTGGGAAGAGTCAAGCGCATCGTCGCCTTCGCCATTTGTTCCGACTCCGGGTTTCGTAATGTCTCGCATCAGCCCGGTAATGATGGGGATAACATCACTCCGCCTCCCGGACCCCTCGTACAGAGCAACAAAGTGGAATCGCATAGCGTAACGTATGAGGTTACGACAGGAAGCACGGCTAAACAAATTTTTACGGAGGCTATTAAGAGTCATGGTCTCGGCCGCCACCTCAATCCGATGGCACCTTCACCGTGGAAGAAGACGAGGATGCAAACCCCACTCTCGCCGCCCGATTACACCAGGATGCCGCCACCCACCTCCTATGGTGCCACTACCGTAACCCATGCTCCTCGATTTTCGGGTCACCAGCCTCCCCAACCACGTACCACCGGATCCATGCGGCTTGGACGTAAGCACAAATCGGTGGGGGCAAAATCGCACGGAATGTCTTCTCATGGTTGGGGCTATCTCGGAATGCCACAGCCTAATCGGGATCCCTCCTCGCCCGGAACCGATCAACCCGACCCTCACAAAGAATGCCGCAGCTCGGAATGCCGCCACAACTTGGTTCTGGGCCACCAGGAGCCCCTCCTCGTAATGCACTAGTTCACCGCTCCTCACACAAATCCATTCCTCACTCGTACTTCTATGGGATACCAAGCCTCCATCCCTGGTGTCATCCGAATCACCAGACCGCAGCATTCCCCCGGGTTACACACCTTCACCACAAGCCATTACGCAATTCAACAATCCGGGACAAGCACCCGCACTCAAGCCTACTTACGGGCCCCACTCCGGAAATCCAAGTTATCCGGCCACATCGGGGCTGCCCCACCTACTTTGCCGCTTGAAAATCAGCAAGAAGCCGCAAGGTTCTATCCCTTTGCTCTGTGCTCCTACTCATGCTCCCTGTGGTAACTCACCCCAGGACAAAGTTTTCACCTACATCCCCGGACCGGCCGTTCCCTCCACCCGCCCGCGCTCCAAAGGGTAGCTCCTCTCTAGCTCAGCCACTAGCTTGAATGCCATGGTTCCGCCACAAGACCCTCATCCGGCCCGGTTCATGGAACAACACAAGGAAATGAAAACGCAGATCGCCGAACCGACCGCCAAGAAGCTCCGCTTCCGCCTACTGACTGGACTCCATTGTTCCTCTCCCCCACAAATTCGTGATGCCAAATCTGGATCTCTTTGATGGGACCGCATGTCCCAAAACCCATTTGGACACATATACCTTGGCAATGAAAGCCAAAGGATGTACCAATCGCCAGCCATCCGACTATTTCACCTATCCTTGAAGTCCAAAGTGCCTTAAAGTGGTTCTTCCGTTTGAAACCCGGGCCGTGGCTACATGGGACCAGATTACCAATGCTTCACGTAAAAATATAAGGCCAACTTGGAATGGGAAACAAATAGGGTTGACCTACAAACAACAAATAAGGCGGGCCCCGATGAGAATGTTGGGGACTTTTACAAGCGGTGGAATCTAAAACTCAGTGAAATGGCCATCCCTCCTTCCGAAGAGGAACAACTGGACATCTTCCACTCATGCTTGAAACCACATCTCGAGAGCCTCCTCGCCTACTTCCCATACTGCACTAGGGCCACGGTTAACTCGCAGCCTAAGTTTGAAAAGGCCTACAATCAAAGAACCTGGCCGCCGCACTCGCCACGTATATCGGGCTCCTCCCGCAAACACCGCCTCAAGCTTCCCGCCAAAGGCAAAGAGACGATTAACTATGCGGGACAGGAATGTAATAACACGACTCCTTTTGCTCCCAGAAACCGGCCGAGCCTGCATCAAGGGTCATAAACCTCGAAAACTTTGGAATGCCCCCGAATGACATCTTTAGGGACTGTGAAAGAAGGCTTGCCGCGGCCTTTGGAGAATTTCCAACCCGTAAATCCGAATGCTCCCGTGGATACTACAAAGTATTGTGCCTTTCATCAAGCTCACGGACATCCGACCGATACCGCTTTACTCGAAAAAGGCAATTCAGTGGGCTAATAGAGCAAGGAAAGTTGGAAGGCCCCAAAGGGCCCAACACGGTCAAAAATCCGCCACGGAACCATAATCGGTGAATATGATTGAATGCGGAGAATCTTCACACGCCCGGAAGATGCCGATGAAGGTCCCCAAATACCCGTGGCCAATCTCGTCGAGGATCCTAATTCGGATTCCCCCTCAGCCTCGAGGATATCGAACGAATCAACCCATCTTGGTCTCATGTCAGAGACTCCTTGCAAGAATACGAGGCCCGCTATTTTTCGGGTGAAGGGAAGGCCGGTACCGAAGAACTGGGGCTGTTCCGCTCAGAACATGAAAGAATTATTTATACAAGATGGTTAGAACAGTCAAGAAAGATTGAGCAAGAAAGTTTCCGGCGAGCACCCGTACTGGGGCTTATCAGCAAAGAGGCCGAAGAGCATCTGGAGCTAGTGCACTTCTGCAAATTGGCTCTAGGAGAGCCCGAATATGATCCCGAGAACAGTGAAGAATCGGAAGAGGAGGATTCCTTCTATATCCTACCTGGTGTCAAATACGTGCCACCCCCTCTCACTCTTCCCCCGCAATTTCTGGGAGGAGAAGCTGAATCGCAGTTACCATCACTTCCGGGAATGAGAGCATATGACAACTTCTGCGGCTGCACGCACCCCTCTTCCCCTAACAGATTTGACCGTCGCTCCCTCTCAGCCGAAATCCCGGTAGTATGGGAAGAAGATTCCGACGACAGCGATGACGATGATGATGACGAGAGTGAAGAGTCAACTGATGCCCCAGATCCGGAATCGATCTGGAACGATCATGCCAGAAATGAGCCCATGGGAGCAAGGCACAATGGTTGGTTGTCAGCAAGTGATGACGAAATAGAGACCGACGGCTATGAGATGAGAGAAGCTACGGAAGAAGACTACTCTGGCAACCGAGGATATGAAAGCCATGGACTTTCTGGGTGCGAGCACGTGGAAGTCTTAGAATTCAACACTCCCTACCATGCTTAGGGAAGGGTTTTCGGGTATCCTGTCTAAGCGAATAGTTGAAGATGCTAGAAAGAGGGAGACGACTCCCATCCTCTCCAATGAGAAAATCACTATTGTCGATCAAATCCCGCCCGAAGCAAAGTAACACTCCTTGTCAAGGTGACCCGAGAGGAAATCACTTTCCCGGAATGTATTTCAGCTCTCGGAGAAGTCTGAAACCGGCATGATACACGCGCTCCTCACACGAGAATGCTATAATCATCTCCGGCTACGAATATTACGTAAAGGAACAAGAATGGCTACACTATACCGGGAAGAAATCGCAAAACCGCCGAGCCCCGACAATAGCGACTCTTGTTGCATGATGACAATGAGCAAGGCCGGCCATGAGAGTGAATCGGAGGACGCCCTAGCTCTGTGGGCCATCCAAGGGGCAACAACACAACCCCAGACTCAGAAGCCGGTAACTTGGGAAGCAGTTATAAGGGCCGCCCAGGAAGAGGCCAAGACGGCCAAGCTCACCCCGCTGCTTGCCGTGCTCCGCCGTAACTAATGGCTAATAGCCAAAAGGGCTCCCCATTGACCCCGGCGGCCTTGAAGAAACTCCAGTCAAGAAACAGCGAGGAGGAAGTTAACCTGTTGACCCGATCCAGGGCAAATTTTCCAAGGGAATCCTAAAGCGAGATAAGAAGGCCACGAGACCAAGCACCAAAAGAAGATCGCCGCCCCTATGCTAAGGCAGTGAAACTCCTGGACCACGAAAAAGAGGATCCCGTGCTCACCCAGTTGAAGCAAACACGAGCCAACATTTCCCTCTGGTCTCTACTCACTTCGTCTTATCCCCATAAGTGAAAGTGGAAGAAAGCCCGCTCGCACTCTCGTGCCTATTGATGCTACTCCCGATGATGTGGTACAGTGATTGGAAACATCCACTACGGGAACATAATCACTTTCACGGATCTCGACCTCCCTCAATTTGGGGCTGATCATAATGAGCCTCTCTTCATCACAGTCAGTGGATGAACGACGCCTCCCTCGGGTCTGGTTGATAATGGGTCCGGAATGAACATTCTTCCAGCAAAGATCATGAGCTTGCTTGATATCAAGACTACAGACTTGAAGCCTTCTTCTCTCACGGTCAAAGCTTACGACTCAACATCCCGAGCAGTCCTCGGAGTCGCTACTTTAGACCTCTGGTTTGGACAAAAATTGATACCTGTGGAATTCCAGGTTATCGACATCCCGATTACTTTCAATGCCCTGTTTAGAAGACCTTAGGCTGCACCAAGTCAAAGGGTCGCCTCAAGCCTCCACCGAGTGTGTGAAATTCGTCTCGAATGGGGATCGACGACCATTTACGGGGATTTAGTCACTTTAGAGGGCACGGATACGGGCGGAATACCTATTACGGAAATCAAACATGACGAGGAAGGTCACATGCTAACGGGCTTCACGGTCGAGCCTCCCAAGGCCCAAGTGTGCAACATAGATCTGACGGCCACTCGGGATAAAATCCCACCGGTCTTGAAAATGATGAGAAAAATGAGCTATCTACCTGGCCTCGGTGCAGGGAAGCGCCAACAAGGAACTTTCAAACTCATCGAAGTAAAAGGACAAAATACTCGCCACGGCACGGGATATGAGGCCTCCCGGTGGACACTTTGCAAAAGGAAAGAGATTTGAAGGCTGCCACGGGAAAGGTCCCGGTTGACAACCCTAAATCTCTCCCCTTCAGTCCTAATTTGGTGACTACTTTGTAAAGGGTCCCACACAACCGGGAAACATCACAGAGCCCACTCCTAAGGAAGGATGGCTAAAGCTACAGGATAGCCTCAACAAGTTTAGAGGAACCAAGGCTAACCCGGTCCGTAGAATGTTCTGGACCTACCCAAGATACACAGGGCTACCACTACCATGAAGAGTGAGTATACCTTCGCAGGCGTGCCTCGACCCGGTGGAACAGTTCGAGAAGCTTACCACCACTATTCCCGATTGCCCAGGAAGATCCGAAACCCGAATTCGGGCGCGGTGCCAAAAGCTAAGGCCACGGAATTTCCCTCGAATGATTGGGATGGTGCAGTTATGCGGCAATTGTTCGAAGAAGAAGTCCAGTGCAGGACACTGATTGATCTCGGCTCGGTCCAAGAGATGATAGCGGCAATTGAGAAGGGAAAACAAAAGCAGCCCACAGTTCCCGAGTCATGAGGCCACCAAGCGAAAGCCGCTAAAAATTGGGAAAACCTCTCGGGCCCGTCCGCGACTAAGGAGGAAATGATCACCAAGCTTGGATTGGTCCCAGTCCCTTTGTGTCAATCTAGGACAAGTCCTCCCGGTCTCTCTCTGTTAAGATCGAGTCTCTAGGGTCGTCAGGTGGCCTTACGCCCGAAGACTACGAGTGCGTAGCAAGCCTTTGTATTCCCTTTCGTTTTCAATGAAATGACGAACCTTTACGAGTATCCCTTGATTGCCACTTTAACTAATGATGAATTAATTAATAAAAAAATTTTTAATAATAATTCATTAGATAAAGAAGCGAGACACCTTAAATAAAAAAATCAAACAACAAAAAAAAAAAATAATAAATCTTTAAGCGGGTTGTCAGGAAGAGGAAAATCGAGCCCCGAGAAGAGATTTTTGACGAGTGTGAATTTGGGAGCTGCGGAAGAGCCTAAAGAGACGCAGATTGGTTATTTCTTCGAAGGAAGTGGAAAGGATGCTCTGCAAAATCCTACAAAATCCTCAATTCAAAGAAAGTTGCCCTCTTCATCAAAGAAAACATCATGTGCAGATACGGGTTGCCGGTGAAATCATTTCGGATAATGGATCCCACTTCGAAGGGGGAATGTGACAGTTCTTGGCGGAATTCCGAATAACCCGTCACAAGTCATCACCCTACGGGCCCCCAAACCAACGGAGCCGTCGAAGCGGAAACAAGACTCTGGAAAATATCATCCGAAAATGGCTGTCAAGGCGGAGATTGGCCCGAGAAGTTACACTGGCACTCAGGGGCTACGAGACATCGGTCCGAACGGCAAGCTGAGGAAACACCTTTTGCCCTCACATACGGAATGGAAGCCGTACTCCCAATCGAGCTAGAGATCCCTCGCTCCGTATCACTGGCCGGAAAGCCAAATCAACGAGGTCGAATGGCTCCAGAGTCGCCATGACGAATTGGCCCTACTAGACGAACGCCGACTGAAGGCCATGGAACACATCCGGGCCTACCAAGGAAGAATGGCTAGAGCCTTCGACAAGAAAGTAAAGCATCGGGAAATCCGAGAAGGTGATCTCGTTCTAAAAGAAAAGCCCCGGTCCGTATCAACCCCCTCGGCAAATGGGAGCACAGTATGGGTCGGGCCATATGTAGTCCGGAAGATCTTCTCTCGGAGGAGCCATGCAACTTGCAGACCTCGACGGGAATCCCTTTGTACACCCGGTGAATGGTGACAAGGCTGCGAGATACTACGCGTAAAAAAAAAAAAAAAAAAAAAAACAAAAAAAAAAAAAAAAAAAAAAAAAAAAAAAAAAAAAAAACAAAAAAAAACAAAAAAAAGAGTGCTAAAAAGAGTAATACCCAACTAGGTTAGAAACCCGAAAAGGGCGGCCTAGGTAAAAAACGAGTTGCACCAAAAAAAAAAAAAAAAAAAAAAAGAGTTCACCGGGTTGAACTACGAAGACTGAGCTCCTCAAAATGAGGGGAACGTAGGCGGCGGAAACGGTTCGGTCTAAAACACAAATAAAAGCCATACTTTGGCATCAATACAATTGACCGAGACCATGAAAGCGTCTCGAAAAACTCTAAAGTAATTCAAATATTCATTACAAGTTAAAAAGCTCTTTGATGAGTCTAAGCCCGATTCATTCCTACTGCGCGGCAACTTTGCTAAAGGAAAACTAAGATACATAATAAAACTAATGTGTACGTCATGGCAAGAAAGGGATACTTGGAAACCTCGGAGTCACTCCAAGCCACTCGTCTTGGCCTCTCCTTTCTTCTTCCCCCTCCAGAGTCTTTCTCTTACGAACCCAGGAAAAATGTCGGTATTCCTCCTACCAAGCTACGGTATAGGGACGGGGTCTATCAAACCGGCCTCTGTCGGGGCCTTAGTAGCCCTAGCGTCATCCCTCATCTCCTGTAGCCTAGGCGGTAGCATAGGAGCCCTCCTCTCCTGTCTCTTGACGTAAGCCTCATAGTCGGTCACGGCGTCCCCGCTCCGGTCATGAGGGTTGGCCCTCGCCTCGACCCTCCTCCTCTCGAAGCAGTCGGGTCCTCCGCACCTAAAATGGCCTCACGCCGTCTCAAAATAGCCACCTGAGCCGCTCCCAGATGCCCCTCGTACCAATCCGGGTACCAAGTGAGTCGGGAACACCGGTCTCGGACCTTTGAGAATGACCCGAGGAGGAAAGGCATCGTACCTCCATACTCGGGAAAGAAATGGAAACACCGAGGGATCATCCATGGAAACAGGAGCCACCACCACGGTAGCTATATCATCAAAACCCTCCAAAGGAACCTCCGCTTCCAAGCCAAGCTGTCTCGGGACCGGAGCCGGAATGTAGGCGGGTGAGAAAGCCGGAAGCATAACCACATGGGACCCGTCTGAAGCACTCTGCGAGTCTCCACCCGCCAATGAGGCACCAACCATCGATATCTTCGGTCGGCGACCCGCCATCCAACGTGCCCACGAGCCACGATCATCAAAATCTACATCGACACCTCTCTGGCAAAAGTCCAAGGCTGATCATATCGAGAGGTTTCCCGAAGAACCCCAAACGCTCCATCGGCCACGGGGTCAAGAGGAACGGGCTGCCCCCGTGCATATACCGTCGTCCGGTAGCTAATATGTCGAGAGCATGAAAAGTCTCCCCAAGAATCAAAGGAACGACATCTACGCCGGGCGACGGTGAACGACGACATCCAGCGAGACCGATGGCAAATTCCAAAAGGAATAAACCATGAACAGGGGGTGCCAAACATACAAAGTGCAAAGGCATCCCAATAGGCATCATCCACTAAGCCTAGGCCCCTAAATCTGTCGGGAAGACCGGAAATATCGAAATGATCGGGACCGCGGATCATACCTTGCGCTTCCTCAGGGAAAGATGAAGGAGGACGCACAATCTGTCGGCAAAAGAAGCCCCTCCAGGAGCAAAGGGACCGCTATCTCTTCCACCTCCGGACCTCAAGCAAGGCCGAGAAATTCTTCGGCCAGTCGGAACAATCTCGTTGAAGGAAAGGCAAAAGACATGCCTTCTGGTATCCCAAAACGAAGAAGAAGCTCTCAAGAGGTCATAATCCGGAACCAATTCTTTGAGAGACCACAAGCATCGTACCTTGTACCTTTCTTCAAAGAACGATCTTCTCTCGTGCATGATCTCCCTACACCACTCCTTGAACTTTTCAAAGAACAACATTTGCCTTTCTTTGGATAATTTTGGAGAATTTTCTTGGCCATTTCCATGGTTTTTCTCTCTTTCTCCCGAAAATGGTTGTTTGAAATTTGGAGGTTGAAGAGGATATTTGAATTTGAAATAAAGCAAGACCAGTGCGGACCAAAATTAAAGGACACTGTCAGATGCAGTCCCCATCCGCGCGGATGGGATTGCTTTCCCAAAAAATTTTTTTGCAACAGTCCAAGCTGCTACACCAAAAGAGGAATATTCCGTCCCGGTTGTTCGAAACTTGTGCAAAAAAAAAACCTCCCCAAACCAGTCCATATACCAAACACCCTTGCAAGAAAAAAAAAAAAAAAACAAGGCTCATGCAACCACTTTGCATTCATATTGCATTGCATTCATAAAATAAAATCCTAAATTATTACATTCCAAAAAAAAAGAGAGTGTACAAAAAAAAAACAAACAAACATAAATAAAATCCTAAATTATTACATCCAAAAAAAAAAATGTGCATGATCTGTACAAATCTAAATCTCAAAAAAAAAATAAAAAATCAATCGGAGTCTCCAGCGCCCGATGTCTCCCCCCGGCCCCTCTTGCGACTCGGGCCCGCCTCGTCAGGAGCCCTGAAAGTCTCGGGCTCAGAATCGTCCTCATCTCCAGAAAGAGGCTCGTCGGGACCAACCGGCACACTCGATAGGGTAAACCCGGATCCACGAAGAAATCGAATCCGAAGGTGAAGGCGTCCGACTCATGAACATACGGAGACGGCCCACCACGCCGCCAGACGTGTCCCTACCCGTACGGATCCCCAAGAATGACGTGATCCGAAGGCAGTGCCGCGCGGTGATCAATGAGAGGAGAAAGAGGGGTCTCGGAAGAAGTCTCAGGGAATAGGAGAAGCCTCCGTCGGACGGAGTGCGGCCGTGGTCTCCTCGCCCTAGCCTGAGGTGCCCGCAAGCAACCATCCTCCGTATGAATCTCTTAGCCCGATCACTTGCTTCGTCAGTGTCTCGACGACCACCTCCGAAAACTGCACAAAAGCAAAAGCGTCAAAAAAAAAAAAAGAGAAGTGATGCTAGAGATGATGAAACAAAAGAAAAGGTGAAGCCATACCTTCATACCGGACGAGGCCGGAAAGCTCGTGGAAGCCGCTCGGGTGAGGGATCTGCACCCTCAATCGGACCCCATCCTGGATGTAGGAAAAATCCGTCCGAGGGTACCGCGGGATCCCAAGCCCTCCCTCTCCAAAACCTGAGGCATCCTCGGCCTCCCTCAAGACGAACGTCGCATATGGCTCGATCGCCACGAAGTCCGAGAAGTCTTGGCTGCTCGGTAATCATCCCAGTCACGGACCGATCGCTCGGAGTGCATCATATCGGCGGGAGGCTCCACGGTGTCCTCAAAGGCGAGTTCACGCCATGCTTTGGCGCGTCACCCTCTCTCCCGGATAGTAGACGTCGCAAGTCGGGCCCCTCAAAATCCTCCATTGCCTTTGTCCGGATCTCGGCGCCCTTGGCTGCGCTACCTCAAGCGATCCCGGGGAAGAATATCATCCCCTCATCCGTCTCGGCCTCCGTCAAAGGAAGGCAATCCGCGTACACGAGAGTCGTACGCCCCCTGGAGCTTATCTTTTCCCGGGCATGCTTGGACCAAGGCGCATGGCCGAATACACCCCGACGTACGCCTCAGTGCCTCCACACCGTGACGTGGAAAAACTCCAACGCCCATACACTGCGAAAGGTAAAAATCCAATCAATCCGGTGCAAATAAAAGTGCGTGCTCAAAGGAAAGAGGGAAAGCAAAAAGAGAGCTTATACCTCCGAGCAAACTCGAAGCGATACGGGGAGCTCACGGCCTTCCATTTGTATCTATCAAGAGCGAAGTACGGCTCGGCCCGGCCGGCCTCCCCCGGGAAATATCTCCAACCGTCTCCATGTCCTCCAAGGACCTCGGCAAGGCAAAGACCGCCGTCCCTCGGCATGACCAAAGAGCATGCTCGAGAAAGTAAACCACGGGAAGGACCTAGCAATCGCTCGGCGCTAAACCTATCCTCCTGACCTCGTAACTCGCGATGGTCTCCACAATCTTACCGTAGACCACGGCATACTCCATCCCCATCCCCTTTTTGGGAATAGGGGAAAATCCAAGAAGGTCTGCGAGGTCCGCGTCACGTAGCCATCTCTCCACTCAATGCTTTGCGTCCATTGAAGGACAGACCGTGATCGCGGCATAGTCGAAGGCGTAACGGTCGCCTCGCCCCGGAAGAAGTGGAATGTGTGGGTCGCGTCCCACCAATCTTTGCGCCAGAGCAAACATCAAGCCCTTGCTCTTAGGGAACTTGACCAGTCCCCTCAAGCACTCGACGAACTCCCAGAGCCCCGTCTCAACAACAATCTGTCTCGGACTCGACAAAGCTCCTCGGCCCGCATTCGGAAGCCGGTCCCACAAGTCAATCACAGACTCCACCGATCCTCGAGTCTTCATCTTGTTCAGCTGCTCCGTCACAAAACGGTGTCCGCCCTGAAAGAGAGAAAGAGAAAATGTCAAAAAAAAATTTTGCATTTGCATATACATAAAAAAAAAAAGAGAAATTTCGACAGCATGACAGCATACAATGAGCATAGCCCCATTTTTCTCGCATAAAAGAAAACAATTTTCAGCAAGTCCCAATGCATTCATCAAAAAAAAAAAGATGCATTCCTACGGAAGTAAAAACTCCGTCCCATTTTCAACAAAAAAAAATGCATACATGCATATCATCCATCTTACATTCCTACGGGAGGAAAAATCCGTCCCACTTTTCAAAAAATATATATCCTAAACATACATACATCCCATATTGGCAAAATGCCCATTCTTTTCAAACAAAATGCATGCGTTGCATCATCATTCATCAATATCAAAATTCAATTTCAACAAAAAAAAAAAATCATCATCATCATCAACATGCAATATTCAATTTCAAAAAAAAAAAAAAGAGAAATCACAATTCTTCGAATTTTCACATGTAATTTTCGAATTGAAAAAAAAATGTGGCAAAAATGCCAATTCTTTTTCCCAAGCAAAATGCACATTTTGAGTTACTCATATACTCATTACAACATGCAAAGCATTAAAATCAAAATTCAAAGCCAAGAACATCAATCATTCGAATTTTCAAAAAAAAAAATTCAAAAAATCACCCAAAATTTTCAAGAAATCAACAAAGGGATCAAAGGGTTTCAAAGTATACCGTTCGGAGATGCGGATCCGAAGCCCAATGTTGCCAAGCATCGGGGTAATGCTCCTCCGCAACCGATTGCGAAAGATTGTAATGCCTCCTCATCCGGACGAGCTCCAATCGCCTCTCCGCTACCGGGCCACGTCCTTGGCCTTGAAAAGCGCCTTCCCCGTGTTCCATTGCTCGAAAAATCAAGAAAATCGGAGGAATTTTGAAGCTTAAATGGCCAAAAATGGCGGAATGGCAGTTTCTCTCTCTCTGCTCTCGACAATTTCAAAAAATTGGACTGAGGAAGAAGAAGGGCGTTGGCCCTAATTAATACCCCTGACTTTCCATCCCTATCCGCGCGGATAGGATTGCAAGGGTCAAAATGACCCTTTTGCCCCTTAAAATTTCAGGACTCTGCAATTCAGTCCCCAACTTGACAAAGTTAACCAAAGTTAACCAAAGTCAGCCCCTTGTCAAGAAAATCTTCCCCGGCAGTCAAACGTAAGACCGAGTGCCCCGAGAAAGATAACGAGATCCCGTATCTTTCATCAAAATCTTCCCCGGCAGTCAAACGTAAGACCGAGTGCCCCGAGAAAGATAACGGATCCCGTATCTTTCATCAAAAATCATCCCCGGCAGTCAAACGTAAGACCGAGTGCCCCGAGAAAGATAACGGATCCCGTATCTTTCATCAAAATCTCCGGCAGTCAAACGTAAGACCGAGTGCCCCGAGAAAGATAACGAGATCCCGTATCTTTCATCAAAATCATCCCCCGGCAGTCAAACGTAAGACCGAGTGCCCCGAGAAAGATAACGAGATCCCGTATCTTTCATCAAAAATCATCCCCCGGCAGTCAAACGTAAGACCGAGTGCCCTGAGAAAGATAACGAGATCCCGTATCTTTCATCAAAATTATCCCCGGCAGTCAAACGTAAGACCGAGTGCCCCGAGAAAGATAACGAGATCCCGTATCTTTCATCAAAATTGCCCACGGCAGTCAAACGTAAGACCGAGTGCCCCGAGAAAGATAACGAGATCCCGTATCTTTCATCAAAAATCATCCCCGGCAGTCAAACGTAAGACCGAGTGACCCGAGAAAGATAACGAGATCCCGTATCTTTCATCAAAATTGCCCCCGGCAGTCAAACGTAAGACCGAGTGCCCCGAGAAAGATAACGGATCCCGTATCTTTCATCAAAAATCTTCCCCGGCGATCAAACGTAAGACCGAGTGCCCCGAGAAAAATAACGGATCCCGTATCTTTCATCAAAATCTTCCCCGGCAGTCAAACGTAAGACCGATCTCCTCGAGAAAGATAACGAGATCCCGTATCTTTCATCAAAATTACCCCCGGCAGTCAAACGTAAGACCGAGTGCCCCGAGAAAGATAACGGATCCCGTATCTTTCATCAAAATTACTCCCGGCAGTAAAACGTAAGACCGAGTGACCCGAGAAAGATAACGAGATCCCGTATCTTTCATCAAAATTACCCCCGGCAGTCAAACGTAAGACCGAGTGACCCGAGAAAGATAACGGATCCCGTATCTTTCATCAAAATCTTCCCCGGCAGTCAAACGTGAGACCGATTTCCCAGGCGAGTACGTCTGATTTTCCCCAGCAATCAAAATCTTCCCCGGCAATCAAAATCTTCCCCGGCAGTCAAACGTAAGTGCTCCAATTTGAGCTTGTTAGAATTTTCGTTATAAAATTAACGAAAGTTATAACAATTACTAACATTCCTAACAATCCTAACTTTTCTAACAAAGGGAGGGTAGAATGGGCATTGCCAAATGAAGTTAAACCAAGAAAAGCATCTTAAAAAGCAAAACAAAAGAATAAAACCATAAATAGAAATTTGGAAACACAAAAGCGGTTTGTTAATTTGGTTTTTTTTGAATTTTTATTCTTCCTGTCCAAGGCTGGAGCTGTAATTAATGAACAGTGCACGCCTACTGACCTTGTCCGCGCGGATAAGTATGCATTTTCAGAGGGCTATAAATTGAGCCCTCCAGTCACAGAAATGAAGAGGAAGAACACATTTTGCACCGAACCTCTGGCGAAATATAGAGAGAAAACAGTGAGAATTCTTCAAGAATTGTCACCATTTTCTCTCCAATCTTTCCCAACTCATACTCATCCACTCACTCTCATATTAAAGCCCTAAACACTCATACACTCAAGCCAAACACTCAAGAACACAAGGAAGATTGGTAAACCCTCCTCTTCCTAACCCTAAATCTCATCCATGCATGCATCTTCAAACTACAAAATGTAGTTCTTTCATCTTCTTGCTCTAGATCTAAGAAGATCACCATGGAAGACCATCTCCATGGATGATCTTCTACAAAGATCAAAATTACTTTCAAGTTTTCTTACTTTCTTGCAAAGAAAATTTATTTTCAAAACCCTAAAAACCATTTTCAAGCATAAAATCTCATTTTCAAAGGATAAAAATCCCCTTCCCAAGCAAATGAAATGCTTAGTCCTAATGTACCCCAAGGATGGTTTGGTATAGTTGATTCACCACTAAAATGTCTAGTGATCACTAACCAAAACCTAGGGAAATGGGGACAAGCATGGATGCAAAACCCCCTTTAAAATCATATTTTCTTTCTTGAGAAGTTGCTGTCCAGTAGCAATTTTCTCAGACCTCAGTCCATGGTCTTAATTTTTGGACACAGATGAACTTGGAATTTGGTGTTGACTACAAAATACTTTTTGTAGCCAACATCCAGAGCTTTCCAGAAATATTTTTACTTTATTTTTTGGGTGAGTAAAACTCCTCTTTTAAAATTTTCTTTCAGAGGCTAGTTCATCAGCTTCTGGGAATCCAGATCTCATATCTGAGGTTTCCAGAAGGTTTTGACCCCTCAAATCTTCTCCAAAATGGAAAATTCCTTCGCACAAACTTTATTTAAGGTGTCTAGAACAACTTTCATTCTCTGAGTTTATCCAGATTATGAAGTTTTAAGACCCTTGAATCCCTTTCAAAATCGAAGGTCCACTGCCTTTTTCATTCTGGCAGAAATGGCTCTCAACTTTAAAAGGTCTTTTGAGTACCAAATCTCAATCCAAAAATCTTCCAAAAAATCATGGGATCAGTTTAAAGTCTTAAAAAGATATCCCAATTTTTACTTTTCTGAATTTCAACTTATTTTGGCCAAAACACACACACACACACACACACACACACCAATGATTTTCAGCTTGGAAGACTCGTTTTTACGAGGCGCGTCGGGTGCACACTAACGTCCTTCCCGACGCGTAACATGACCTCCGAACCTAAATCTCTGATCTCGGGCTTTTTTCAAAGTTTTGGCCCTCAAAATTAAAATGGCGTGGCGACTCCGTTTTTTCCGGTTTTATTTGGTTTTTCAAAGAAACGCAAAAATCGAATTTCTCCCGCGAAAAAGGCAACACATCATCACACAGTTACCGATTAATGTTTACTTAAAACGCATTTTCTCAGAGTCCTAATCGGTTGGAAAAGAGCGTGTCTTCTTTTTCGCAACTAACCCTAGAGCTCTAATCAGTGGATCTCGTCACTACGCTTATAAGCCCCTCGTTTCCATTTGTAAATCATCTTTCTCGAGACGGACAATCCCGAGCGAGGTCCTATAAGGCAAGCGAGTTCCACCGACAAAGGAAAAAGTGAACTTAAGGCTAGCTGATCACGCAAACTTCCAACGTATGTGACGCACGGGCCACAGTCGAAGTCAACGTCCTTAAGTTAAGGCGGGGATCGTGCCAAAATTTCGGCATGACCTCTCCTGACTCGCTTGCGCGAGGGACCTTAGCTTTTGGCGTTGGCCAAGTTGTGGCTGGCACGATGCGTACGGTGAGGTTTGGTGACACGGTGTCACATTGAACCTTCGGGTATATTTTTCGGCAGAGCTCCGCGTCAAAGTCAAGGCTGAAAAGCTCAAGACTTCGGGTCGGGAACGACCTTCGGTCTCAACCTCTCGAGCTTGACTCGTGGCGGAACCCGGCGTAAAAAACATACACTTAGGCTTTATGACAAGAACTAAGCCAAAAACCAACCGGGGACTTGGACAAAGTGTGACACAAAGAGTGCATGGCTTACACGGGCTAGGATGGGCTGTTTGGGACGACCCCGTGCACCCTCGAAAGGTGTCTGGCAGACCAACCGAGGTGCAACTGATAAGGCCATCCCGGGTTACGGGTCGTAGTGTGCAGTATACCGAGGCAGCAAGTGCACGTGAAGTGCGGTGTACCGAGGCAGCAAGTGCGAGTAGTGTGCGGTCACTAAAATTCTTTTTTTCTGAGTAAAACAGATATTTTTCAGAATGTGTCTTAAAGAATTTTGATGCACAGTTCAAAAGATAGCATGAAAATCGAACATGAATGGAGATGCACAAACATGGTATGATTTTGAAAAGACGACAATGTAATGCCTTTGAAAAAACCGTTCGAGGTTTAAAGTAACACACGCACACGAAAACGAGGAAGGGTAAACGAAAGTTTGACCCACGGAAGGCTTTTTTGAAAACAACGGCAGTTTTTAAAAAAGTATCCTATGTCCCCAGCGGAGTCGCCAACTGAAATTACCCGGGATTTCGTGCGGAGCGAAAAGGCGGTTGTCTTTCGCGGAGGGTTGGTGTCTGAGACCTCGCTTTTCGGGAAGGAAGAGGAGTCGCCACGCGGTTTTTGTATTTTGAGCCCAAACGTTGAGAAACGGCTTTAGTGAAAATGGTGTCGTTTTTATTGGTAGCAAAAACTTAGGAAAAGGCTTTTTTAAAAACAGGGAGTCATTTTTATTGGTAGCAAAAATGAGTAAAAAACTATTTGGTACCAGAGATTGTTAGGTTCGGAGGTCACGTTACGTTTCGGGAAGAGTATTACGAGATCACCCGAAACGCCTCGTATGACGAGTCTTTCTACCTTTCTCGAAAACGTGTGCGTGTGTGTGTGTGTTTGCATTTTGAAATGGGGGGATTGAATGACAAGCTTTAATCTTGGTTTGAATGTCAAACGTTGATTAGGTGACTTTGTTTGAAAAGACGAGCGTTTGAATCACAAACGTCGGTTTTGGAAGTTTTTAGGAAAAAGTGGCGCAAATGCTGATTTTATCTGTTTATCTTAAGTGTCAAATGTTGACTTTTAAGAAAAGAGCGTTTGGGTGCCAAACGTCATTTCGCGCATTTTGAAAGAGAGTTCGAAGGTCGAACTCCGGTTTTGAACCGGGCGTTACATTGTTAACGATTTTTACGGGAAAAAACGTATTAAATGATTTTGAATGTCAAAATTCGGCTTTTAAGTTTGAAGATGAGCGTTCGGATGCCAACGTCATTTCGCGCATTTTGAAAGAGAGTTCGAAGGTCGAACTCCGGTTTTGAACCGGGCATTACATTGTTAACGATTTTTACGGGAAAAAACGTATTAAATGACATGCAATCAACGAATCGGGTTGCGACTCGGACTCTGAAAAGTAAATACTATCACGATCCAAACGGGTCGGACTTTGTAAATGACAGTATTTAAAGTGCGGTATCAACGGAATCAAACGATCTGGAATTGTAAATGACGATCGACGAGCCAAACGACTCGGAATTATAAAGTTGCAGGAAATGTAAATGACGTTCAACGGATCAAACGGTCCGAAATTGTAAATGACAGAAATTTAAATGACGTTCGACGGATTGATCGATCCGAAATTGTAAATGACAGAAATTTAAACGGAACGGGGTCGGAACGCCATTTTAACCCGAGATTACTTCTCTTACGGGAAGAGAAGAGGATTTAGGGGCTAAAACGTATCGGACCCCATTAGACGGAGGCGTCTACATTTCAACGATGTTCGTCCGAAACGGTTATAGCGACTGGCGCGTAAACCGAGGCGGAACGAGAGATTAGGGAGAGGGAGTTATACCTATGGCTAGGGTCGACTCCTTTGGCTCGGGGGGTTTATACGGGATACGGAAAGTGGTTTGGAATGGTGTTTCGGAGTGGAGGGGGTCGTATTTGATCGAAATATGGAGTTTTCACGCAAAACGAGGTAAAATCGAGGCTCGGGGGAGTGGAACTCAGTTTAGGCCGTGGCTATGGTGAAAATGGAGTGAATTTTTGTTGTTGTAAATGGCTTTGACAGCCCTTCTATTTATAGGTGAAATTTCAGCATGAGTCCGGCCGGACTTAGCTTGAAATCCAGGGGGTTTTTTGAAACTTTAGAAATTGGAGGGACTTGCTGGAAATTTCTGAGAGTCTGCAAAGGAGTCCGGCCGGACTTAGACTGCATACCAGGGGTATTTTAGTCTTTTCTCCTTGATTTTTGATTGAAAGGTGACTAGAGGGAGGTGGCATGCGTGCCAAGTGTCCCATGACTCACCAGCCTTGTGGGAGTTCGTGCCCGGGTCCCGATTTTGTCCGTTTTTAAAATAACAGTCCGAAAAATGTCTGAAACGCCCCCGGAAAGTGCCGGAAAGTGCATTTTTCAGGGAAAGTCGTACTTTCACGTGCAATGACGTGTGTTAAGTACGTTTCGATGTCGGGATGCACGGGCCAGTCCCGGGACGTCTCGTTGGCTTGGCAACGGGGAGCTTAACGGGTTCCGGTTAACCTGAAGCGGGCCAGTTAAAGGATTCCGGTTAACTCATAACGGATTTTGACGATCCGGATTTGGGTACTTACACAAGCTAGTTCTCGTCGAGAGCTTTCCAACCATATATGACACGTCTCAATCGGAGTTCGTATGAAGGAGTTATGACCTCCGGAAGTTCGCCCTTGGTTTTTTCCCGTATGCTTGGATGGAGAGCAGTCCGGATTGGGGTACTTACAGCGGTGACCAAACGCCGCGCCTATAAGCAAGTCGGCCAAATTAGGCGTGGGCGGCATTAGGCGTGACTAGGCGCCATTAGGCGTTGACTAGGCGGGATAAACCTCAAGGCCATGGCTCAATTACGCTTGCTATCCCAGCTTCAGCCTCATATATATAGCTACATGCCACATTTTACTTTGTTTTTCTTTCGATGTGGTATAATAACCTCCAAGGCCACGGCCAAGGCCAAGGCAAGGCAAGGCCAAGACCGGCCGAGCCAAGGCACATTTTACTTTGTTTTTCTTTCGATGTGGGATAATAACCTCCAAGGCCACGGCTACGGCCAAGGCCGAGCCAAGGCAAGGCCAAGGCAAGACCAAGGCCGGCCGAGCCAAGGCAAGGCAAGGCCAAGGCCGGACGAGCCAAGGCCAAGGCTAATTTTTAATATTTTTGACAAATAATTTTTTGTATATATATATATATATATAAATTTATGAAATATATTTAAATTTTGTCTAATTTCTCGGCCCCGCTTAGGCCCCTAAGCGCTAGGCCCGACTCCACCGCTTCGCATCCGCCTAGCGCTTTTTAGAACACTGATTAACATACATATATACACACTTCTAAACATATATACACTTCTAAACGCTAATACTGACATTTGTAAATACTATCGTTGTCACTTCTAAAACAGTAGCTTTATTACTTCTAAACACTACACTAACATTTATTAACACACAAGCGTGTACTTCTAAATATTAACAATAAGGCTCCGTTTGTTTCGGCGTAAAATATTTTTCGGAAAACGTTTTCCGAAAAATGTTTTCCTGTAAAATGTTTTCCTGTAAAATGTTTTACGGAGGTAGAGCGTAAAATGTTTTACGGAGGAAGGGTGTAAAATGTTTTCGAGTGTTTGATAAAACGACTCATATTTCACAAGGTGGCCTACCCCACCCCCACCCCCCCCCAAATTTTTTTTTCTGTAACCGCCTACCCACTGCCTACCTACCCCCCCACCCACCCCCCCCCCAAATTTTTTTTTAATCGCCTCACCCACCCCCCACCCCAAAAAAAAAAAAATTTTTGTAATCGCCCCACCCACCCACCCCACCCCCCACCCCAAAAAAAAAATATTTTTTTGTAATCGCCCCACCCACCCCCTGCCTACCCCATCCCCCACCCACCCCCCCCCCCACCCCAAAAAAAATTTTTTTTTTTTTGTAATCGCCCCACCCATCCCCCCCCCACCCACCCACCCACCCACCCCACCCCCCACCCACCCTAAAAAAATTAGGGGGGGTGGGGTAGGCAGGGGGTGGGTGGGGGGGGTGGGGGTGGGTGGGGTAGTGTAACGACCCTAACCCTAGGCACTATTTTGGTATAACATTATACGCTTTTATTATTAATGTTAACTTTATCCGTTTACTTTATATCTTTAAATCCTTATATTAGGATAAAATGATAAGGAAATAAATAATGTTTTAAGGAAAAATAATAATTAGAAATAAATAAAGTCATAGAATGGAGTGGTAATAAAATGGACAAATAAAATGTTATGAGTGGGAGAAATATTTTAAATTGTGAAAGAAGTGTGTAGGGAGTTTGTGAGTGGGGGACAAACTCCCCTAAAACCCTCCCCAAATCTCCTCCTTGATCCGGCCCCCCTCCCCTTTTACCATCTTCATACTCCACCTCCCCTCCCTCTTCATCTTCTACCTCTTCACTTTCTCTCTCTCTATTTGCCATGGAAGACCTTTGTTGAAGCTTCACATTCCAAGCCTCCCCAAGAGCAATCCCTCACCATTTCTAGATCCGAGAGCACTTTTGGAATCGGGAGACCAAGAGGAGTTCATCAAGCTAAGAAAGTCTTAAATCCATCTCCCATTTTAATGTAAGTTATTATGACCCTTCTTTTCTCTAATGTTCATGAGATACTATGGTTATTATTGTTGTTATAATGTTTATTGGAGACTTTGGGAACTTTCTTGAACTAAAGAAATTGGTTAAGTTAATAAGAGAATATTGTTGTTTTTGGAAGTGTTAAAGAAGGAAAGAGATGGAGGGAGTTAGAATTGGAGAATGAAACTTGAAATGGGTAGTGATTCAAAAGGGTAAAAGATATAAGATTTAATCATTTTTGGTTACATGGGTTAGTATATGAGTTATGATGACCTTTCCTTTCCTTTAATGTTCATGAATTGTCTAAGGTTGTTATTGGGTATAATGGTTATTTGATGCTTGTAAAATCTTCTTGGGTTGAGAAAGTGGTTAATGTCCTAGAAAAATGTTGTTATTCATGAAGTGTCAAAAAGGTGTAAGAAAATGGAATGAGTAGATTTAAAGGGATTAACTTGGAATGTGTAAATGAAATGGGTTGGAAATCTAGTGTTAAATGATGTAGGTATATCAATTTGGGAGTTAAAGTATGTATTATGAGATCCATGAAGTGGGTATGCTTTTCTAGGTGTTCAAGACAAGGGAAAACTTTGGTTGGGACAAATGGGTATGAGTAATTTACGCATTTATGTTGATTAAGGCTCGGAGTCACGAGTCGTGCACAGTGGCACGAGTCGTGCCTGAGGTGTGGGACGAGTCGTGACTAGAGTTATAAGGAAGTCGTGCCATGTAGGGGGACGACAGAATCAGAGGATGGTGCAATGGGCACGAGTCGTGTGCCCTGGCCTGGTTTTTCACATCAAGTTTAGAGCTATTCAAACCTAATCAAACTCGAACCAAAAAGAAATCTCTTTAACCTAGATTAAAGTAGAATACTTTGGCTACACATTGACATCCTAAGCGATTAAAATGGAATTGGGGAAGTACTTTAAATGTTGCTTGGAAAGCGCTAGTTAACCTAGTTTGGTAACTTAACAGAAATGATTCTAAATTGGTAAATGGAACTTGGATCCTTATAGAGATCATATATTGTCATATAATGACTAAGTAAGATAGGTTGATGATATCTCATTATCTTACTTGAGTACCTATTTATGGATTGGATTATGCTTAGTGTATTATATAAATGCTGCACTCTGATTATTGTTGTACATGAGTATATTTTACCATGTGGCTATATTGCTTATTTATGCATAGTGTGTTAAAGAAATGTTACACTATGATGTTGATTGAGCATGAGTATATTTTACCATGTTGCTATGTTGTTTATCCCCTTTGTGGATTTATTCAAGTATCTATTATGTGCTTGATTATGTGTGAGTCAGCTGACATTTGGGGGTATAACATAATACGATCAATTATGGAAGTGTGACCTAATGTGATCGGATTATGTTATACCTGTGACCGTCCCCTTTTGTGGCCACAGTTTGGGGTATAGCATCTGTAGTGAGCCAAAAGCCTTACGAGTTGCTCTCTTGTCTTATTTGGTTCCCTGAAAAACGGGTCTTATAAGACGTGAGTATTGCTTGCGGCTCACTGTAAGATTGGAGTATTATTATACCCAATGTTGTACGACTCTTGTTCGAGACGGGAAAAGGTAAACCAAGGTAATGTAAGGTGTTTACGACTTTTCCAACGTGTTATGTGCAACTTGTTATGTGTTGCATCTTATATGGCATATTCTTTGCATTCATAATAGCTTCTTGAGATTTATTCTCACCCCTCTCCCTTTCTTGTTTTAGATTCCGAGACAGGTGGACCGGCCAAGTAAGGGCGGTGAGGAGTTTGGAGGTTATATTTTTGGGTTCTCGGGTTTGAGTAGTTCGGTTTAGAAAGTGTACGTTGGTATAAATCAATTACGGAAATTGTATTGTTAAATCGTCATTTATTGTTATAACCGATGCCTTTTTGTAATTAAACAGGTTTCGTATTTTCTAAGTTAGTCAACTATTTTCCCCATTGTGAAAAGGTGTAGACTTATTTTGAAAATGGTTATAATCTTGATATTTATTTTAAAAGTTTAAATAAAGTTTAAAAAAAAAAAAAAAAAAAAAAAAGCTTTAGGATATTGGGTAAATTTGAGGACGCTCCAACTCGGGACACGTGTAGGTTCCGGGTCGGGGTCCTCACGGTTAATATCGAGCTCGGTTAGAGTTCTCGGGTAGAGTCTAGCTGAGTAAGAGTGTGCGATAACTTACGTCGAGAGTTTAATGCAGGAATTTGTTCAAAGGCGTAAAATGATATTAATCAACTAAGGAATCAAGGAAGGTGAGTTAAGGAAAGATAGATTTCCCCACCATCATTTGAGGTATTTTACTGTCTCGGGAATTAGGGTTCATACTTTTATAAATCCTCGTACATTAGTTCTCATGTGGCATTACATTCATCTTTATTTGCATAAGCTGGTCTAAGAGTTACCTTATGTCTTTGGAGGTTCTACTCCTATGGGGTCGTACCTCGAATCATCCTTAATTATATTGGTAGTTGTGATTTAGTGGGCAAGTATTGCCGGTAGATTTGGTCGAGTTACCAATCCGTGAATCATCGTTATATTAACCTGAATTATTTGAGTAGTTGTTGTGTTCGAGGAGGACTGTCGCAAGAAGCGAGTCTCCTTACCTACGTTTGATTTACCTCCATGTGTAGTTGAGGCGGATAAGTCATTAATTGCTATTATGTCACATATGCGTAAATGTCGAAAGTATGGCCTAATTAAGAGTGGTTTATGGTTGTATAATTTGCGTGAGTATTTATACATTGGTGTCTCGTAAGGGAGACTAGATATATGAGACTAGTATTGGAAGTGATAGTCTAAATGAGATTATATGAGTTATAAATTATCGCGAGTAAGAGATCTTATGGAACTAATATATCTTTGCTTTAGGAGCTATAAGTATTCTCTAAGGAGAGATTGATTGAATTCTTGTTACTAAATTGAATAGGAAATCAGATATTTTTGTAAGTAATATCACCCTATAAGTTGACTAAGTGGTGTTTTTCAAGTGAGTTTCAAAAATGGGTTTTCATCAGGTATCATACCAGGATATTGAAGCTGAGTAGATATAAGTCACTATTTCGGAATTCGGATCCCTAGATAGAGTATACAAATTGGGATGATGGAATTGATGATTCAACTTGAGAAATTAATTGATAAAGAAGATAACTAGCTTAGCGATTCTCGATAAGGATAAATTGTTCTTGTATTTAGAAAAGATGATACTTGGTGGTTAATTATAAGGTTATAGAGATCTCAAATTAGTAACTGTAAGCAATAAGTATTCGTTATCACTTGTTGATAATTTGCATGACTGATTTTAGAATTTGTAGGATACTCAATGGTTATTAGTTGAATTTCGGGTGTTACGATTGCGGTGAATATTTGTTGTAAGGATATACTTAAGACAACATTTGTATCTAGTATGAACGTTTTGGTTTATGAGTGTGTATTAGTTATGGAGAGGTAAATAGGGTGAATGCGAAGAAGTATAATAGATACGGTTATTGGTGACTTAAAGGATCAACTTTAGAAATTGGTAATATATGTATATGGTTCGTTTTGAGAATTGATTATCATTAGTTGAGAAAATGAGGATGAATCTTATGGGAAGAAAGGATACCTTAGGATGACCATACCCTATAGGTCGATTTAGTTGCGTAACTCATATGAGGGATTAGTGTGATGTTTGAAAGATATTGACGTTATACGGATTTTGAGTTTGTTGATGGTTATTGAGAGATAAGTTAGATTATACTGTAAGGTTTAATTGAAATTCGGAAATGATTGATCTATGTGAGTTCCAATTTTATTTTCTCGAGTTAGAAATTTTGGTATTTGATTGGGAACTAGATGTTTACCATATGTTGTTGCTAGGTGCGATACCAATATCAAAGGTAGGGGATAGATTACTCAAATTAAGTAAAAGTGTTGAATATACAACTTGAGACATTATTGGATTGAGGATGATTTACCTAGTTTATAATCTTAATGGTTGTCTTAGTGTTATTTATCGGAGATAGTAATAGTATTGCGAGATTGTGTTTTCTTATAGAGAAATTAACTAAGTAAAAATATTATGAGTGGTGGCTACACTATAATGAGAAGTCAAACAAAAATATTATGTTAGAATTGTTTTAAATGTGCTTTAAAACTTTGGGTTGTATATCGAACTTCGGTATGAGCAATTGTGCCCTTCGGGGATAGTTGAATTAATAAGGTAAGTAAACCATTCTCGTGTAAATTAAAATCATGAGTAATTTGACTATCTACCACTTTGGTATGGGACGGTTGTAGATAATTAAATCACTCGAGTTATTTTGTTAGCTTGTCAATCCTTTGAAATTTCTGAGTGGTTTAGTTAATTAAAAGCTGGTATGGGCCGGTTTTAAATAAGTAAACCATTCGGGTCTCTTTGGATCTCTTCTTATATTATCATTGGAAATTTTGGAAAATGTTGTAAATTTTCGAAAGACATGTTACTTTAAAGTTATAGTTAAATCTGACGAAGCAAGTAGAAAAGCAACCTAGTTTCCCTATAGTGATTAATTGTATTAAAAGTTTTGATCCGAGAAATAATTGATAAATTGTGGAGTTATTAATGTGGAAGTCGCAGTGGACTCGGTTTTGTTTTGGTGTTGGATCGGCTCCGTTGTGGCGGCCAACCCTTCAATTTGAATATTGATTTGCCACTAGTCACGAACATATTGGAATATTGAATGGTAATAATAGAATGTTGATGTTAGAAGATTTATTAAAATATTTAGAGTTCTAGGTTGAACTTGAGAGTTTATCACTATAAATTTTGTGATTAAGTTGCATTGGAAGGAAAGGAGGGTATGTTATTTTGTTATAGAAGGTTGAATTATATTTTCTACCCGTTATTTATATAGCTTCGACGAGATGTTAGTTATGAGAAAGGCGATGGGCGTGGTTATACGAGGTTTATACTGAAGAGAGGGTTCGAGATGTTATTAATAAAGTCCTCACTTATGTTAGGGGATAGTTCGATTGTATAAAACTCATAGTGTTAAATGGATCGGATAGACATCGTTCGGGGAAAGTCCTTTTGGGAAGGTAGGAATGCTATTAAGTTTAACCTTGTGAAAAGTTGAGGAATCATTACTTGTTGTTGATGATATGCTACGGGCATGTACAATGGATTTTAGTAGTCGATAGGTCCTACGATTACCAGTGGTTGGGTGCGTATAATAGCAATTATCATTCTAGCATTGAGATAAAACCGTATGAGGCATAGTTGGGAAGAAAACATCGATCTCTAATTTGTTGGGGTGAGTTTGGAGAAGCTTATAGGGTAATATCATATTATTATTGGAATTAGAAAATTTTGGGGAAGAATTACAACATTGAAGAGATTAGTTGGGAATTGAAGTCTGAGGTATACATGTAACCGAGGCGGGTTGATATAGGTAAGTGACCAAATTCGGGACGAATTTTCTTTAAGGGAAGTGAATGTAACGACCCTAACCCTATAGGCACTATTTTGGTATAACATTATACGCTTTTATTATTAATGTTAACTTTATCCGTTTACTTTATATCTTTAAATCCTTATATTAGGATAAAATGATAAGGAAATAAATAATGTTTTAAGGAAAAATAATAATTAGAAATAAATAAAGTCATAGAATGGAGTGGTAATAAAATGGACAAATAAAATGTTATGAGTGGGAGAAATATTTTAAATTGTGAAAGAAGTGTGTAGGGAGTTTGTGAGTGGGGGACAAACTCCCCTAAAACCCTCCCCAAATCTCCTCCTTGATCCGGCCCCCCCTCCCCTTTTACCATCTTCATACTCCACCTCCTCCCTCTTCATCTTCTACCTCTTCACTTTCTCTCTCTCTATTTGCCATGGAAGACCTTTGTTGAAGCTTCACATTCCAAGCCTCCCCAAGAGCAATCCCTCACCATTTCTAGATCCGAGAGCACTTTTGGAATCGGGAGACCAAGAGGAGTTCATCAAGCTAAGAAAGTCTTAAATCCATCTCCCATTTTAAAGTAAGTTATTATGACCCTTCTTTTCTCTAATGTTCATGAGATACTATGGTTATTATTGTTGTTATAATGTTTATTGGAGACTTTGGGAACTTTCTTGAACTAAAGAAATTGGTTAAGTTAATAAGAGAATATTGTTGTTTTTTTGGAAGTGTTAAAGAAGGAAAGAGATGGAGGGAGTTAGAATTGGAGAATGAAACTTGAAATGGGTAGTGATTCAAAAGGGTAAAAGATATAAGATTTAATCATTTTTGGTTACATGGGTTAGTATATGAGTTATGATGACCTTTCCTTTCCTTTAATGTTCATGAATTGTCTAAGGTTGTTATTGGGTATAATGGTTATTTGATGCTTGTAAAATCTTCTTGGGTTGAGAAAGTGGTTAATGTCCTAGAAAAATGTTGTTATTCATGAAGTGTCAAAAAGGTGTAAGAAAATGGAATGAGTAGATTTAAAGGGATTAACTTGGAATGTGTAAATGAAATGGGTTGGAAATCTAGTGTTAAATGATGTAGGTATATCAATTTGGGAGTTTAAAGTATGTATTATGAGATCCATGAAGTGGGTATGCTTTTCTAGGTGTTCAAGACAAGGGAAAACTTTGGTTGGGACAAATGGGTATGAGTAATTTCTGCATTTATGTTGATTCTGGGCTCAGGTCACGAGTCGTGCCTGGTGGCACGAGTCGTGCCTGAGGTGTGGGACGAGTCGTGACTAGAGTTATAAGGAAGTCGTGCCTTGTAGGGGGACGACATAATCAGAGGATGGTGCAATGGGCACGAGTCGTGCCCTGGGGCACGAGTCGTGCCCCGGCCTCGGTTTTTCACATCAAGTTTAGAGCTATTCAAACCTAATCAAACTCGAACCAAAAAGAAATCTCTTTAACCTAGATTAAAGTAGAATACTTTGGCTACACATTGACATCCTAAGCGATTAAAATGGAATTGGGGAAGTACTTTAAATGTTGCTTGGAAAGCGCTAGTTAACCTAGTTTGGTAACTTAACAGAAATGATTCTAAATTGGTAAATGGAACTTGGATCCTTATAGAGATCATATATTGTCATATAATGACTAAGTAAGATAGGTTGATGATATCTCATTATCTTACTTGAGTACCTATTTATGGATTGGATTATGCTTAGTGTATTATATAAATGCTGCACTCTGATTATTGTTGTACATGAGTATATTTTACCATGTGGCTATATTGCTTATTTATGCATAGTGTGTTAAAGAAATGTTACACTATGATGTTGATTGAGCATGAGTATATTTTACCATGTTGCTATGTTGTTTATCCCCTTTGTGGATTTATTCAAGTATCTATTATGTGCTTGATTATGTGTGAGTCAACTGACATTTGGGGGTATAACATAATACGATCAATTATGGAAGTGTGACCTAATGTGATCGGATTATGTTATACCTGTGACCGTCCCCTTCTGTGGCCACAGTTTGGGGTATAGCATCTGTAGTGAGCCAAAAGCCTTACAGAGTTGCTACTGTCTTATTTGGTTCCCTGAAAAACGGGTCTTATAAGACGTGAGTATTGCTTAAGCAAACTCACCGTAAGATTGGAGTATTATTATACCCAATGTTGTACGACTACTGTTCGGACGGGAAAAGGTAAAACCAAGGTAATGTAAGGTGTTTACAGCTTTTCCAACGTGTTATGTGCAACTTGTTATGTGTTGCATCTTATATGGCATATCATCGCATTCATAATAGCTTGCTGAGATTTATTCTCACCCCTCTCCCTTTACTGTTTTAGATTCCGAGACAGGTGGACCGGCCAAGTAAGGGCGGTGAGGAGTTTGGAGGTTATATTTTGGGATTCTCGGGTTTGAGTAGTTCGGTTTAGAAAGTGTACGTTGGTATAAATCAATTACGGAAATTGTATTGTTAAATCGTCATTTATTGTTATAACCGATGCCTTTTTGTAATTAAACAGTTTCGTATTTTCTAAGTTAGTCAACTATTTTCCCCATTGTGAAAAGGTGTAGACTTATTTTGAAAATGGTTATAATAATCGATATTTATTTTAAAAGTTTAAATAAAGTTTTAAAAAAAAAGCTCTAGGATATTTGGGTAAATTTGAGGACGCTCCAACTCGGGACACGTGTAGGTTCCGGCCTGGGGTCCTCGCGCTGGTATCGAGCTCGGTTAGAGTTCTCGGGTAGAGTCTAGCTGAGTGAGAGAGTGTGCGATAACTTACGTCGAGAGTTTAATGCAGAATTTGTTCAAAGGCGTAAAATGATATTAATCAACTAAGGAATCAAGGAAGGTGAGTTAAGGAAAGATAGATTTCCCCACCATCATTTGAGGTATTTTACCTGCCTCAGAATTAGGGTTCATACTTTTATAAATCCTCGTACATTAGTTCTCATGTGGCATTACATTCATCTTTATTTGCATAACTGGTCTAAGAGTTACCTTATGTGCTGGAGGTTCTACTCCTATGGGGTCGTACCTCGAATCATCCTTAATTATATTGGTAGTTGTGATTTAGTGGGCAAGTATTGCCGGTAGATTTGGTCGAGTTACCAATCCGTGAATCATCGTTATATTAACCCGAATTATTTGAGTAGTTGTTGTGTTCGAGGAGGACTGTCGCAAGAAGCGAGTCTCCTTACCTACGTTTGATTTACCTCCATGTGTAGTTGAGGCGGATAAGTCATTAATTGCTATTATGTCACATATGCGTAAATGTCGAAAGTATGGCCTAATTAAGAGTGGTTTATGGTTGTATAATTTGCGTGAGTATTTATACATTGGTGTCTCGTAAGGGAGACTAGATATATGAGACTAGTATTGGAAGTGATAGTCTAAATGAGATTATATGAGTTATAAATTATCGCGAGTAAGAGATCTTATGGAACTAATATATCTTTGCTTTAGGAGCTATAAGTATTCTCTAAGGAGAGATTGATTGAATTCTTGTTACTAAATTGAATAGGAAATCAGATATTTTTGTAAGTAATATCACCCTATAAGTTGACTAAGTGGTGTTTTTCAAGTGAGTTTCAAAAATGGGTTTTCATCAGGTATCATACCGTGATATTGAAGCCGAGTAGATATAAGTCACTATTTCGAATTCGGATCCCTAGATAGAGTATACAAATTGGGATGATGGAATTGATGATTCAACTTGAGAAATTAATTGATAAAGAAGATAACTAGCTTAGCGATTCTCAAGAAGGGATAAATTGTTACCGTATTTAGAAAAGATGATACTTGGTGGTTAATTATAAGGTTATAGAGATCTCAAATTAGTAACTCTGTAAGCAATAAGTATTCGTTATCACTTGTTGATAATTTGCATGACTCGATTTTAGAATTTGTAGGATACTCAATGGTTATTAGTTGAATTTCGGGTGTTACGATTGCAGTGAATAATTGTTGTAAGGATGTACTTAAGACAACATTTGTATCTAGTATGAACGTTTTGGTTTATGAGTGTGTATTAGTTATGGAGAGGTAAATAGGGTGAATGCGAAGAAGTATAATAGATACAAGTTATTGGTGACTTAAAGGATCAACTTTAGAAATTGGTAATATATGTATATGGTTCGTTTTGAGAATTGATTATCATTAGTTGAGAAAATGAGGATGAATCTTATGGGAAGAAAGGATACCTTAGGATGACCATACCCTATAGGTCGATTTAGTTGCGTAACTCATATGAGGGATTAGTGTGATGTTTGAAAGATATTGACGTTATACGGATTTTGAGTTTGTTGATGGTTATTGAGAGATAAGTTAGATTATACTGTAAGGTTTAATTGAAATTCGGAAATGATTGATCTATGTGAGTTCCAATTTTATTTTCCTCGAGTTAGAAATTTTGGTATTTGATTGGGAACTAGATGTTTACCATATGTTGTTGCTAGGTGCGATACCAATATCAAAGGTAGGGGATAGATTACTCAAATTAAGTAAAAGTGTTGAATATACAACTTGAGACATTATTGGATTGAGGATGATTTACCTAGTTTATAATCTTAATGGTTGTCTTAGTGTTATTTATCGGAGATAGTAATAGTATTGCGAGATTGTGTTTTCTTATAGAGAAATTAACTAAGTAAAAATATTATGAGTGGTGGCTACACTATAATGAGAAGTCAAACAAAAATATTATGTTAGAATTGTTTTAAATGTGCTTTAAAACTTTGGGTTGTATATCGAACTTCGGTATGAGCAATTGTGCCCTTCGGGGATAGTTGAATTAATAAGGTAAGTAAACCATTCTCGTGTAAATTAAAATCTGTGAGTAATTTGACTATCTACCACTGGTATGGGACGGTTGTAGATAATTAAATCACTCGAGTTATTTTGTTAGCTTGTCAATCCTTTGAAATTTCTGAGTGGTTTAGTTAATTAAAACTGGTATGGGCCGGTTTTAAATAAGTAAACCATTCGGGTCTCTTTGGATCTCTTCTTATATTATCATTGGAAATTTTGGAAAATGTTGTAAATTTTCGAAAGACATGTTACTTTAAAGTTATAGTTCGTACAAGCAAGTAGAAAAGCAACCTAGTTTCCCTATAGTGATTAATTGTATTAAAAGTTTTGATCCGAGAAATAATTGATAAATTGTGGAGTTATTAATGTGGAAGTCGCAGTGGACTCGGTTTTTGTTTTGGTGTTGGATCGGCTCCGTTGTGGGCGGCCAACCCTTCAATTTGAATATTGATTTGCCACTAGTCCTGAACATATTGGAATATTGAATGGTAATAATAGAATGTTGATGTTAGAAGATTTATTAAAATATTTAGAGTTCTAGGTTGAACTTGAGAGTTTATCACTATAAATTTTGTGATTAAGTTGCATTGGAAGGAAAGGAGGGTATGTTATTTTGTTATAGAAGGTTGAATTATATTTTCTACCCGTTATTTATATAGCTTCGACGAGATGTTAGTTATGAGAAAGGCGATGGGCGTGGTTATACCGAGGTTTATACCGAAGAGAGGGTTCGAGATGTTATTAATAAAGTCCTCACTTATGTTAGGGATAGTTCGATTGTATAAAACTCATAGTGTTAAATGGATCGGATAGACATCGTTCGGGAAAGTCCTTTTGGGAAGGTAGGAATGCTATTAAGTTTAACCTTGTGAAAAGTTGAGGAATCATTACTTGTTGTTGATGATATGCTACGGGCATGTACAATGGATTTTAGTAGTCGATAGGTCCTACGATTACCAGTGGTTGGGTGCGTATAATAGCAATTATCATTCTAGCATTGAGATAAAACCGTATGAGGCATAGTTGGGAAGAAAACATCGATCTCTAATTTGTTGGGGTGAGTTTGGAGAAGCTTATAGGGTAATATCATATTATTATTGGAATTAGAAAATTTTGGGGAAGAATTACAACATTGAAGAGATTAGTTGGGAATTGAAGTCTGAGGTATACATGTAACCGAGGCGGGTTGATCTCGTTAGGTAAGTGACGGCCAAATTCGGGACGAATTTTCTTTAAGGGGAAGTGAATGTAACGACCCTAACCCTAGGCACTATTTTGGTATAACATTATACGCTTTTATTATTAATGTTAACTTTATCCGTTTACTTTATATCTTTAAATCCTTATATTAGGATAAAATGATAAGGAAATAAATAATGTTTTAAGGAAAAATAATAATTAGAAATAAATAAAGTCATAGAATGGAGTGGTAATAAAATGGACAAATAAAATGTTATGAGTGAGAGAAATATTTTAAATTGTGAAAGAAGTGTGTAGGGAGTTTGTGAGTGGGGGACAAACTCCCTAAAACCCTCCCCAAATCTCCTCCTTGATCCGGCCCCCTCCCCTTTTACCATCTTCATACTCCACCTCCCTCCCTCTTCATCTTCTACCTCTTCACTTTCTCTCTCTCTATTTGCCATGGAAGACCTTTGTTGAAGCTTCACATTCCAAGCCTCCCCAAGAGCAATCCCTCACCATTTCTAGATCCGAGAGCACTTTTGGAATCGGGAGACCAAGAGGAGTTCATCAAGCTAAGAAAGTCTTAAATCCATCTCCCATTTTAATGTAAGTTATTATGACCCTTCTTTTCTCTAATGTTCATGAGATACTATGGTTATTATTGTTGTTATAATGTTTATTGGAGACTTTGGGAACTTTCTTGAACTAAAGAAATTGGTTAAGTTAATAAGAGAATATTGTTGTTTTTTTGGAAGTGTTAAAGAAGGAAAGAGATGGAGGGAGTTAGAATTGGAGAATGAAACTTGAAATGGGTAGTGATTCAAAAGGGTAAAAGATATAAGATTTAATCATTTTTGGTTACATGGGTTAGTATATGAGTTATGATGACCTTTCCTTTCCTTTAATGTTCATGAATTGTCTAAGGTTGTTATTGGGTATAATGGTTATTTGATGCTTGTAAAATCTTCTTGGGTTGAGAAAGTGGTTAATGTCCTAGAAAAATGTTGTTATTCATGAAGTGTCAAAAAGGTGTAAGAAAATGGAATGAGTAGATTTAAAGGGATTAACTTGGAATGTGTAAATGAAATGGGTTGGAAATCTAGTGTTAAATGATGTAGGTATATCAATTTGGGAGTTAAAGTATGTATTATGAGATCCATGAAGTGGGTATGCTTTTCTAGGTGTTCAAGACAAGGGAAAACTTTGGTTGGGACAAATGGGTATGAGTAATTTCTGCATTTATGTTGATTCTGGGCTCAGGTCACGAGTCGTGCCTGGTGGCACGAGTCGTGCCTGAGGTGTGGGACGAGTCGTGACTAGAGTTATAAGGAAGTCGTGCCATGTAGGGGGACGACAGAATCAGAGGATGGTGCAATGGGCACGAGTCGTGCCCTGGGGCACGAGTCGTGCCCTGGCCTGGTTTTTCACATCAAGTTTAGAGCTATTCAACCTAATCAAACTCGAACCAAAAAGAAATCTCTTTAACCTAGATTAAAGTAGAATACTTTGGCTACACATTGACATCCTAAGCGATTAAAATGGAATTGGGGAAGTACTTTAAATGTTGCTTGGAAAGCGCTAGTTAACCTAGTTTGGTAACTTAACGTAAATGATTCTAAATTGGTAAATGGAACTTGGATCCTTATAGAGATCATATATTGTCATATAATGACTAAGTAAGATAGGTTGATGATATCTCATTATCTTACTTGAGTACCTATTTATGGATTGGATTATGCTTAGTGTATTATATAAATGCTGCATTCTCTATTATTGTTGTACATGAGTATATTTTACCATGTGGCTATATGGCTTATTTATGCATAGTGTGTTAAAGAAATGTTACACTATGATGTTGATTGAGCATGAGTATATTTTACCATGTTGCTATGTTGTTTATCCCCTTTGTGGATTTATTCAAGTATCTATTATGTGCTTGATTATGTGTGAGTCACCGACATTTGGGGGTATAACATAATACGATCAATTATGGAAGTGTGACCTAATGTGATCGGATTATGTTATACCCGTGACCGTCCCCTTCAGTGGCCACAGCTTTGGGGTATAGCATCTCGTAGTGAGCCAAAAGCCTTACAGAGTTGCTACCGTCTTATTTGGTTCCCTCGAAAAACGGGTCTTATAAGACGCGAGTATTGCTTAAGCTAAATTTCACCGTAAGATTGGAGTATTATTATACCCAATGTTGTACGACTATCGTTCGAGACGGGAAAAGGTAAACCAAGGTAATGTAAGGTGTTTACAAATTTTTCCAACGTGTTATGTGCAACTTGTTATGTGTTGCATCTTATATGGCATATTGCCGCATTCATAATAGCTTGCCGAGATTTATTCTCACCCCTCTCCCTTTACCGTTTTAGATTCCGAGACAAAGTGTGGACCGGCCAAGTAAGGGCGGTGAGGAGTTTGGAGGTTATATTTTGGGATTCTCGGGTTTGAGTAGTTCGGTTTAGAAAGTGTACGTTGGTATAAATCAATTGCGGAAATTGTATTGTTAAATCGTCATTTATTGTTATAACCGATGCCTTTTTGTAATTAAACAGTTTCGTATTTTCTAAGTTAGTCAACTATTTTCCCCATTGTGAAAAGGTGTAGACTTATTTTGAAAATGGTTATAATACCGATATTTATTTTAAAAGTTTAAATAAAGTTTTTTAAAAAAAAAAAAAAAAAAGCTTTAGGATATTGGGTAAATTTGAGGACGCTCCAACTCGGGACACGTGTAGGTTCCGGGTCGGGGTCCTCACAGTGAGGGGTGGGTGGGGAGATTACAAAAAAAAATTGGGGGGGGGGGTGGGGGGTGGGGGGTGGGGTGGGAGGTGGGGGTGGGGAGGGGGAGGGGGTGGGTGGGTGGGGCCATTACCAAAAAAAATATTTTTTGGGTGGGGGGCGGGGTAGGCGGGGGTGGGTGGGCGATTACAAAAAAAAATTTGGGGGTGGGGGGTGGGGGTGGCGGAGGAGGGGGTGGTGTGGGCGATTACAAAAAAAAAAAATTGGGGGCCTGGGGGGGGGGGTGGGGAGGTAGGGGTGGGTGGGGCGATTACAAAAAAAAAAAATTGGGGGGTGGGGGGTGGGGTAGGTAGGGGGTGGGTGGGGCGATTACAAAAAAAAAAAAAAATGGGGGGGGGGGTGGGGGTAGGCAGGGGGTGGGTGGGGTGATTACAAAAAAAAAAAAAATTGGGGGGGGGGGGTGGGGGGCAGTTAATATGAGTTGTACCGGCCGTCATATGAGTTGTACATTAAGGCCACCATTTTCCGGAAAATGTTTTACTTAGGACAAGGTCAGTAGGTCATTTTTACTTAGAAAGGGCGTAAAATGTTTTCCGGAAAACGTTTTACTTAGGCAACCAAACAGCGAAAAACGAGTTATTTTCCGGAAAACATTTTCCGGGGGCTAACCAAACACCATAAAACAGGTTATTTTCCGGAAAACATTTTCCGGAAAATGTTTTACGGTGAAACAAACGGAGCCTAACACTTCTAAATACTAATATTGACACTTTTAAACCACTAAGGGTCTGTTTGATTTAGCTTATTGATATGTGTTGATGACTTATTACTTATGAGTTATGACTGATGGCTTATGACTGATAAGCTGATGAATGATGCTGTTTGATTTAGTTTTTTTTAAGTGCTGATGAGATGTCATAAGTAAGTATGACTGTTTAATTAATAAGCTGAAAAAGTATTGAATGAAATTATAAAGATTAAAATAATAATAATAATAATAATTATTATTATTATTATTATTATTATTATCATTATTATTATTATTATTATTATTATTATTATTATTATTATTATTATTATTATTATTATTATTATTTTTTTATTATTATTATTATCTTTTTTTATTATTATTGTATTATTTATTATTATTATTATTATTATTATTATTATTATTATTTATTTATTATTTTTATTATTATTATTGTTTATTATTTATTATTTTTATTATTATTATTATTTATTATTATTATTATTTATTATTTTATTATTATATTATTATTTTTTATTTATTTATTTTACTGTTTATACTTTAATGTTCACAAGTGCTTTTTTGATTCAGCATTTTGCCTACTGCTTATGACTTATAAGGAAATTGTGCTTTAATTGACGTGTACATGACTTATAACTTATTTAACCAAAAATAAAATCAAACGACACAAAAATGACTTACGAAAAATAATAAGTTATAAACACTTGTAAATAAGTTATATAAAGGGTTAATGACAATTTAGGGCCTGTAGTATAGGGGCATTACCACATTGGGGCCCGAAGTTCAAAAACTATCAATTTAGGGCCTTAATTTACAATTTTTATCAAATTGGGGCTTTTTGACGGAAAACGTTAAAAAAGGCCGTTAACTGACCCTGTGCAAATCACGTGACATTTTGTGAGGGTATTTTGGTCATTTCATAAACTTCAGGCCCCAATTTGATACCGTAGACTTCAGGCCCTAAATTGTCATTTTCCCTATAAAATAATAAATAAAAAAATTTAGTTTTTTTTTACAAAAATAATTAATAAATTTAAAATATTGAAAAAAATAAAAATAATAATTAATATGATTTAAAATAATTTAAGATATTAACTATTATCCTTTTTTCTAATAATTTAAATTAGTAATTATTTTGTTTCAAAAAAATTACTAATTATTTTAAATTGGATAATTATATAATGTAAATAAAAAATAAAAAAAATTTAAACTAAAACTAAATATTTCATTTTTTAAGCAAAAAATATTTATTTCATTGATTTTAAAAAATCATTACATAGAAATAAATAATTATCTAATGTAAATAAAAATTAAAATTGACAAAACCAAAACCATTAACGCCAATTGAACAGGGAGACGCAGAGAACTGGAACAGGCCGGGCAGAAATTGGTAGTGCTGCGGCGGTGGTTAACTGATTTAGGGAGAAGGAATTGGTTTGGGTGAGGTCGCCGGCCGGAGGGAGAAGCTAGGTTGAGGTGAAGGAGACGATTGAGGGAGAGCAATGGCCATTGCCCGGACCTGTTACCATACCATCACCGCCATTGCACCAACACAAACACCACCAAAACCATTAACGCCACCGGTAACACAATTTACATGAAACCCTCATCGAAATCTGCAAATTTGACAAAATATACAATAGGGTGTTCATGAATCTGAAAATCTGACAAAATAGAATCTAAAATTGTCAAAACCAAACAAAAAATCTTCAAAAATGAACCCAAAAATCTGCAATTTTGAAGCCAAAATCTGCAATTTTGAAGCCAAAATCTGCAACATTGAAGGTTTCGTTTGAAACCCTAAATCTTAATTTGCAAAATAAAATAAAAAATCTTCAATCAACAATGGCAAGCTTCACTGCAGAATAGGGATGGGCGGACGGCTGGGCATGGAGGAGGACGATAAAGAGGAGAGATTATGGGGGCATGGGTTGGGGTTGTGGACTGTCGGACTGAGTATGAAGGAGAGAGAGGAGAGAGTTTGTAGACAAGGGAGACAACGACGGAGGAAGGTGGATGGAGGCGGAGGAAGATGGAAGGGAATGGGGAAGAATGAACTAGGGATGGGTTTGGGTCGGTTTGCTGTGGTGATGGGAACGTGAGTGGGGTTGCCGTTGTTTGGTTGATGGATTTGCCGTTGTTTGGTTGAAGAGGGAGGAAGAAGGTAGAAATGTTATTTGGTTGACACAAAATAGTGTTACATTATTAGTCGTGTAAATTGGACATTTACTACCTTAGTACAGAATTAGTAATTATTTTTTGAAACAAAATAATTACTAATTTAAATTATTAGAAAAAAGGATAATAGTTAATATCTTAAATTATTTTAAATCATATTAATTATTATTTTTATTTTTTTCAATATTTTAAATTTATTAATTATTTTTGTAAAAAAAAACTAAATTTTTTTATTTATTATTTTATAGGGAAAATGACAATTTAGGGCCTGAAGTTTACGGTATCAAATTGGGGCCTGAAGTTTATGAAATGACCAAAATACCCTCACAAAATGTCACGTGATTTGCACAGGGTCAGTTAACGGCCTTTTTTAACGTTTTCCGTCAAAAAGTCCCAATTTGATAAAAATTGTAAATTAAGGCCCTAAATTGATAGTTTTTGGACTTCGGGCCCCAATGTGGTAATGCCCCTATACTACAGGCCCTAAATTGTCATTAACCCTTATATAAAACATGCCCTAACTTTTCTAAACAAAAAAACTTGCATTTCCAAGCACAAGCATAAACACTAACACTTATTAACACACATGTACTAATACTTTTTAACACTAACATTGTCAATTCTAAACATTGAAATTGACAATTTCAAACACGGGCAACTAATAACACACTAACACTTATTAACACACAAATATTTATATTTATAAATATCATTTTAACATGAAAAATCCATTTTTCTAAGCGTTAGATAATATTGATTTTTTGCAAGAACTGTCTCAATCTTTGTTTGCTTTAGAAAAGGATTAATTTCCTATATCCCATTAGCAGAGTTAATTCAAATCAAAATTCCACATAAACCTGATACATTTATGTTAAATGCCAATACTACCACTTCCTTTCACATGAAACCCCTCCATTCCTCGTTAACGCACCAAACGAAACACACACGTGCACCTTAAACGTTTACTCTCCTCTCTACACCCTCCGACCATTCTACTCCGGCAACCCCTCCGTCCACCCCTCATGCGCAACCTCCCCCAGTCTTCTTACCTCTTCCCTTCCATCAGCTATGTACATATTTGAGATTTCCAGCTTTGGCCTCCTCTCTAGCGCCCTCACCATCAACGTCTTTCTGTTCCCCTCTCCTTTCACCAGCGACCAACCTCTCCCCTCATTCCCCGACAAGCTTTTATTCTTTCTCCCTTCGTCTTTCAATGTTCACCTCCTCTACCCATCTTTCCCCATTCCTCATCACGTCACGATTCACCATCACGTTCGTCTTCTAAGCTTCTTCTTTGACAAACTCCGTCGTCCTCCAAGCTTCTTCTCCGAGAAGTTTTCATATATTGAAGAGATTTGTAACCAAAATTTATTTATTTTCATAGTAACCAACTTTTCCTAGACCAAGCCTCTCCAACCCCAACATCTTTGTCGGCCATGCTCGGATCCAAACAACTCCGATAAGTGTTCAACTGGTTGTCCTTTGCAAACGGATGATCAATATGCTACTCAAATAAGCTTGAGTCATTTTCAAGCAAACCTAGAGATTTTGGTAAAAAAAATGTTGGAACATCCTAGGGTTTTTGTGGTATTTTGAATTCAACCCGTTGTTTGAAATTTGAAATCTCAAATTCGGAATTTGATGTCCGTGTATCTGATGTTCACAATGATGAATGTCGAGGCTTGGCAAAATAAAGATGGAAATGGTATGTGAAGGATTTGTAGCTAGGAATGTTCAACCTGTTTAGCCAATTGTGTGTACAGGTGGTCACACAATTGTCTTAACAACTGTCTTAACAACTTGGCAGAAAATAAATGCAGCGGAAGAAAACAAATAGTTAAACACTTCAGCAAGAATTATTTGCTGAAAACTTTTCATAAAACGACAATCTTGTTTGTGAACAAGTTCCAATAGAAAACTTACGATGAAAAGAAAAAAAAGGCGTACAAAAAGATCAAAATCGTTCTAGTCTTAAAAACACTAAAACAAAAAATCAATCTTGAAGTTTCAATGATGTAAACTTCAAGAATAAAGTAAAGAGACTCTTATGAAATTCGAATACTTCGTATGCTATGTTATGTACTAGACCCGATGTCTCGTGTGCTCTAAGCATGACGAGTAGGTACCAATCAGATCCCGGCGAACCACATTGGATAGCAGTCAAGAATATCCTTAAGTACTTACGAAGAACTAAGGATGTATTCTTGGTCTTTGGAGGAATGGAAGAAGATCTTGTAGTGAAAGGCTACACAGATGCTAGCTTCCAAACCGACAAGGATGATTTCAGATCGCAGTCTGGATTTTTGTTTACGCTGAATGGAGGCACTGTGAGTTGGAAAAGTTCCAAGCAAAGTACCGTCGCAGATTCTACAACCGAAGCTGAGTATATAGCGGCATCTGATGCAGCTAAGGAAGCCATTTGGATCAAAAAGTTCATTAGTAATTTGGAAGTCGTTCCAAGCATCAGAGATCCTATTGAACTTTACTGTAACAACAATGGTGCCATTGCACAAGCAAAGGAACCAAGGTCACACCAGAGATCCAAACACATACTTCGACGTTTCCACATTATCCGAGAGATATGTGAGAGGGAAGACGTAAAAATATGCAGAGTAGACACTGATGACAACGTGGCAGACCCATTAACTAAGGCTCTCCCGCAAGCTAAGCATGATGGTCATGTTAGGTCCATGGGTATTCGATACATGGGAGATTGGGCCTAGTGCAAGTGGGAGACTGTTGGTGTTATGCCCTAGGCCTATGATTGATAGACTTCTGTGTTGACATTATTTATTATTATATGAGATATTTATCATTTTATTATTATATGTTTTGTATATTTGTTTATAATAATCTCCGTCCCCAATTATTATGAGAATAATTAGTATAAATGTTAATAGATAATCATATGATGATTATATGCATAGAGATGCACATTAAATTTATGGGTCTTGTTAGAGAACAAGTGACTGGACTTGACCCGCAGGAGATTTATGTCATGGTCAAATGTCATAAATAAATCTCATAAGGTTACTTCATTTAGTCCCTAGACCTGAGATTATCATGACCTTACGTATGATGAAAGTCATGTTTGATTTTAGTCAAACGATATCTTAACACGATATTTATAAAGGCTAATTTTGGCATGATCGGATTCATGATGGGAAGGATGATAAGTCAAGATGGAATTTGTCCCTCGAAAGAGAGATGTTTTGCTTGGGCCCCTCGATGAGTGATAATGATGAAAGTGTATGGCCATACCCCAATGTGATTGGAATTATCATTATACTCGGAATCGAGAAAGCATTGAACAAAGACAAGTTGACGAGGACCATGACTTGTGTTCAATATAACATCGTGAGACAAAGGGAGAAATGGAAGTGTACCATTGGAAACGTGAACTCTTATGTTATATTATTTGGGTAGACATAATGGCTTGCTAGAGTCCGCTTATGTCTTATGAGAGTCGATATGATCGAGCTCATTGCCAACATAATATAATCCTATTGGATCACACACAACTAGAATGAATTGATTAAACCATAGGAAGAATGATTGAGAAAATTCCTCATCAGCCTTGTCTGGTCGTGCGACACAACTAGGCCATGTGCCTCGTGTGGTCGTGCGACACAACAGGCCCTGAGGCGGTTTACAGAATCCTTTCCTAATTTGATTAGGAATCATATACTATACTAATGTAGTATAAATATGAACGTCTGTCAACCCTAAAAAGCTAGCCGAAATTCTGAAAAGAAATTCACAACATATATTCTCAATATTCTTCATAGGTATAAGAGATCTAGCAATCTTCAAGAAGTTTTTCTTGGTTCATTCAAAGGTGTGGATACCGAAAGAGGGTCTTCGCTCGTTCATCGATCAAGGCCTAGAGTTCAAGCAATCTAAAGAACGAAGTTTGTGATTCGAAATCACATCATTAAATCGTTCGATAGCTCAAGAACGGAAAGCATTTAAGGTTGGTTATATCTATCTCATAGGTTTCAAGTTAATTGTATAGAACGGATCCTAGGCTCTTGGGTTTTGTGTTATTTTAGATGCTTAATTCCGCTGCGCATGGACCCATAAAACCCAACACAACCGAGGATCGAGATGCCTCCTCCCTCCCATATTTCCATAGACCTGACCGATGACCTAAGGGATAGGCTCAACTAGCAGAGGGAGCAAGAGGCTGACTCAGCTCAAAGGAAGCGGCTTGAAGCTGATAGGGCTCGACGTAGGTCGCCTGCAAGGGGAGAAAGGTCACTGTCCCGTCGGGAAAGGAGAGAGGTGATACCCCCATGAAATGAACTACAGCGGACCATCTCTAGAAGGGAGCCCCACAGGGAAGAGAGACAAAAGTCTAATTTTGTATCCCGTCAAAGAAGCAACCTGGATGCTAGGGAGCTTCTCAACTTGAAAAGAAGGTTGGATAATATGGAGGCAGATAGGAAGGAGACTGATGGGAAGGTCGAACGGAACTACAGTACTCTTCGGTCATTGTCCCAGGATTTGCTCGACCAAAGGCCTCATATGGGTTTCAAATTGCCCGCGTTAGAAAAGTATTCAGGCGCGACCAACGCCTTGAATCATATGCAGCATTTTGAGGCCACAATGTGCTTGGTCTCCTCTGAGGATGACATACTGTGCAAGGCACTCACCAGCACCTTCACATGTGCAGCACTAACTTGGTTTCGAGGCCTGACTACTGGATGCATCACCTCATGGGAGTATATGAGGAAAAAAATTCTTGGATAGATTCTCTACGGCTGGGTCTGTAAGAAGACGGTCACCGACCTAAACAATATGACTCAAGGTAAGACATAAAGCACCATGAGTTATTTTACATGGTTTAAGGAGTTGGTCGACCAGATCGAGGAAGACCTCACAGATAGGGAGGTCATCAATTGTTTCAGAAATGGAGTGTCCTTTCCTGACTTGGATTACGAGCTCCAGGTTAGGAGGGCAACCACAAGGAAGGAACTATTAGAGAGGGCCTATGATGTGACCGTAGCTGAGGAGAGAAAGGAAAGGAAGAAAGATAAGGGCTCAAAGCATGTTGAAGCTGGTGAGTCGACAAAAGGGGGACCGGTGAAAAACAATGATAACAAGGAGGAAAACAGGATTAGGGCGACAGAAAGAGTCCCCAAAAGCTTCACCCCACTTACAGTGAGTCGGACCGAGATTATGAATACGGTCAACCTAGGTCCTCCGGCCCTAATGAATGCTCAAAACAAGTTCAGAAGGGATAATAGCAGGTAATGTGAGTACCACAAGGACACTGGGCACACCACAGAAGAGTGCATGAGTCTGAAGAGGATCATCCAGAAGTGGGTGAGTGAAGGAAGGTTAGACAGGTTTGTCAAGGGAGATCGTCCTGCTGGTGGAGATTGACCTGCCAGAGGGGTGCCAGAGCCGAGGCAACCTAGGCTTTTGGGGGTGATCGCTGAAGAGACAAGCAACACCGCCCTAAAACATAAAAAAATTCAACTGAACAAAGCTCCCTACGTGCCTCCAAGGAGCTATGTTAGAGATGAGGTGATCAGTTTCTATCCCTACGAGCTGGCTACAAGCATGACTGCTAGGGTACAAATTTTGGTGATTCCAGGGTTGATCGATGACTGCACGTCGAGTAGAATATTGGTCGACACGTGGGCATGCAAAGATATTCTCTACTACAAGACCTTCTTAGACATGGAACTGACAGATGCCAGATTGTCACTCTACGCAGGTCGACTGGAAGGCTTCACCAATCACCGAGTTGATGCCAAGGGACAGATCGAGCTGGAGGTTGATATTGGACAGCATCCTTTGAGGACAGCGGCCAAGGTAACATTTATTGTCATTGATGTTTTTAGTGATTACCATGCTATCTTGGGTATACCTGGGCAGGTCGCGCTAGGGACGGTTCCTTCAATTCCCCATCAGAGAGTTAAGTTTCCCACCATGTTGGGAGTGGGTGCGTACTTAGCACAACCATAGAATACCTGGATCATGTCCTACGATCCAAAAAGAAGAGAGAGCTAGAAATTGATACACCAGAGGCGAGCTGGAAGCTCACCAAATCTGTCACCACTACCTCAGGTTATCCACGATCCGATGTGTTGAAGAGACGACCTATCCCTCACATGACAACATCATGACTGAGCCGACGCGTCTCTCTGAAAACACTGGGGTCGCAACAGATGCAGTTATGGTCGACCAGATCGTCGTGGGCGACCTAAGCCTTCAAGTCAACCATAACTCGGGGGCCACCAGTGGGGAAATTACTGCCAATCTAGATTGCATGATTGAGGCAGAAGCTCCACACTTGGGAGCTGAAGAAAGGAGAAGGGTTAGAGAGATTATCATCGAGACCCTACAGTTCAGAGGTGGCCCAGAGCTGGAACTTGTTGACGAATTGGAAGAAATAGTAGCTAATCCTTACTACCCCGAGCAGCTCATCAGAGTAGGGAGACATCTGTCACTAGAGGAGAGATCGGAGATAGTTGGCTTGTTGAAGGAAAGTGTTGATGTCTTTTCTTGGCAGGTAGAAGACATGAGGGGAATCAAATAGGAGGTCGCTGTACATCGTTTGGAGGTCAACCCCACCATCAAATTCAAAAGCCAGCGACTAAGAATCTTTGCTGCAAACAAGGAGATTGCCATCAAACAAGAGGTAAACAAACTCCTTAGTGTAGGTATTATCAAGGAGGCTTCCTACACTACCTGGCTAGCTAATGTAGTGATGGTCAAGAAAGCCAATGGCAAGTGGAGAATGTGTGTCGACTTCACCGACTTGAATGTAGCTTGCCCAAAAGACAGCTATCCACTTCCAAGGATCGACAGGCTGGTTGACTCGATAGCCGGACATGCCACCCTCAGTTTCCTCGATGCCTATTCGGGGTACCATCAAATCAGGATGCATGAGGATGACATAGAAAAAACCGCTTTCCAAGCTGCTGGAGGGGTGTAGTGCTATACAAAAATGCCTTTCGGGCTGAAGAATGTTGGAGCTACCTATCAACGGATGGTGAATAAGGTCTTTACTTCCCATATTGGCCGAAACATGGAGGCCTACATCGACAACATGGTCATCAAAACCAAGTCTGGTCGTCATGTGGCCGACCTAAGGGAAACGTTCGCCAACCTGCGAGCAAACCACATGAAGCTTAATCCGAGCAAGTGTGTATTCCGGGTAGCAGCTGGCAAGTTTCTGGGATTCATGGTGTCTCAAAGGGGTATTGAAGCAAATCCAAAAAAAATAAAGGCTTTAGTAGTGATGCAAGAGCCAACATGCATTAAAGAGGTGCAACGACTGAATGGTATGGTGGCAGCATTGGGCGCTTCATAGACAAGTCGGCAGAAAGATCTCTCCCCTTCTTCAAAACTTTAAGGGGGACGAAAAACTTTGAATGGACTACCGAATGTTCATCGTCATTCCAACAGCTCAAGGAGTACCTCGCTTCTCCCCCATTGCTGAGTAGCCCGGTCCAAAGAGAGAGAATGCACGTCTATCTTTCAGCCGGAGATCGAGCCGTGGCATCAGTGTTGGTCAGAGAGGAAGGCGGGCTTCAAAAGCCAATTTATTATGTGAGCAAGGCTTTATCTGATGTAGAAGGAAGACACTACAATGTTGAGAAGGTGGTCTACGCCTTGGTAATTACAACTAGAAAATTACGGGCGTATTTCTCAGCTCACCCCATAGTCGTACTGACAAATGCTCCGTTGAGGAAGATATTGCACAAGCCGGAAAGTTTAGATCGACTGCTCAACTGGTCCATCGAGTTAACAGAGTTTGACATTGAGTACAGACCTCGAAAGGCCTTGAAAGCTCAACCTTTGGCATACTTTTTGGTCGAACTAACGTTCACCAAAGAAAATAGCAAAGAGAGCGCCCCAAAAGAGAGCGTGAAAGGAAAAGAACAGTCGAACCAGTAGGCAGCCAGTTTGCCCGATGATTGCTGGAAGGTTTACTCGAACGGGTCTGCTACTAAGAACGTCAGTGGAGCTGGAATTGTCTTGATCGAACCAGAAATGGGTAAAGTCTATGAAGAAGCTCTTAGGTTCAAATTTTAGGCCTCCAATAACCAGGCCGAGTATGAGGCCTTGATCGCAGCAGTTGAGTATGCCAGATGTTTTGGTGCGACCAAAATCGTAGCCTACTGTGACTCTTAATTGATAGTGAACCAAATAAAGGGAGAATATGAAGTACTCAATCCCATTCTAATCAAATAATATGAGCTAGTGAAGAAGCTGGTCCAAGACTTGAATTTTGGGAAATACAACGGGTAGGCCGTGAAGATAATTAGTTGGCCGACCTACTATCCAATCTAGCCACATCGGACGAGCAGCGTGGAGAACCAATCTCATACTTAGAGCATCCAGCATACGAAAGAGTGCAGGTTCTATGCTCGATCAACAGCTCTAAGTGTTGGATTGATGAGATGAAGGCCTACATCGAAACAGGCGAGCTACCATCTGACGAGCAAAAAGCAAGAGCGATCAAGAAGAAGTCCCTAAGGTTTACCATACATGGAGATGCACTATTCAGAAGATCTTTCATAAAGCCGTTATTGAGGTGCGTTCATCCTATGGAGGTCACCCAACTCTTGCACAAAGTACATTGTGGGGTATGTGGTGGACATCCGGGGGCCAGAACTTTGGAGATAGAATTCTTACCTTGGGATACTATTGGCCTCACCTGAGGGAATATGCTCGTGAATTCGTGAGGAAATGTGACAAGTGTCAGAGGTATGCTGACCTACCCAAGCTCCCAACTACCGAGAAAACACATGTGGTCGCTGCTTGGCCATTCGACATGAGGGGGTAGATTTGATCGGACCTTTCCCACCCGCCCATGGAAATTGCAAGTATGTGATCGTAGCCATTGACTACTTCACAAAGTGGATCGAAGCAAAGACCTTGGCCAAGATTATAGAGGAAAACGCCATCAACTTTATCCACGACTATATTTGGTGTTGTTTTGGGGTGCCACATGCAATCGTATCAGACAACGGGCTACAGTTTTCCTAAAACATTTGAAATAGAGATGAACAGATTGGGGGTCAAGCATTGGAAGTCTTCGGTCGCATATCCCCAAGGTAACAGAGACAGGCAGAAGCAGCAAACAAGCTTGTATTTTCAGCACTAAGTAAGGGCCTCATTGGTCGAGCTGGTAGATGGTTGGACGAACTGCCCCTTGCTCTTTGGGCAGTCCGCACAACCACTAGGGGGCCCACAGGGGAAACCCCATTCGCCCTTACTTTTGGATCAGAAGCTATGGCACCTGCATAGCTATGACTTCCTACAACTACAGTGGCTTTGTTTGATCAGAATCAGAATGACTCCAATAGGTTGCTCGACTTGGACCTGCTGGAAGAGAAACAGGTGACTTCTCAGCTTATAATGGTGAACTATAAACAAAAAACCAATAGCTATCATGACAAGAAGGTCAAGAAAAGGTCGTTCAATGTTGGGGACTACGTGTTAAGGAAGATCGAGGTAACAGGAAGGAAGGCTGAACAAAATAAGTTATCTCCTAACTGGGAAGGACCCTACATCGTGATACAAACTGTTAAGGAAGTGTAAGTGCTCCAATTTGAGTTGTTAGAATTTTCATTAGAAAATTAACGAAAGTTTTAACATTTATAACATTTTTAACAATTCCTAACATTTCTAACAAAGTGGGGGTAGATTAGGGATTGCCATTTTAAGATAAACCATGGAAAAGAATCAAAAAAGCAAAAGAAATGGTCAAAAACCCGAAATAGAAGTGGCTGGGACATTTTCTGGCTGTATAATTTGAATTTTATTCTTCCTGTCCAAAGCCTGGAGCAGCATTTAATGAACAGTGCACGCCTTCAAGACCATCCGCGCAGACAAGAATGTAAAATTCCAGGCCTATAAATTGAACCCCTCAGTTTCACTTTTCAAGAGAGAAACAACACATTTCACAACTGCACCTTGGCGAAAATAGGGAGAAAATAGTGAGAATTCACTAGAATTGTCACTCTTTTCTTGATTATCTTCCCAAATCACCCCACTCACTCTCAAATTCAAACCCTAAACACATTCAAGCCTTGAATCCATTCAACACAAACTCAAAAGAAGATAGGTATAACCTCCCTCTTCTTACCCTAAATCTCTCATCCATGCATGCATTTTCAAACTCCAAAATGTAGTTTGTTCATCTTCTTGCCCTAGATCCATGAAGATCACCATGGAAGTTCATCTCCATGGTTGATCTTCTACAAGGATCAACATTACTTTTAAAGTGTTCTTACTTACTTGCAAATGCATTTTCAAAACCCTAAAACCATTTTCATACATCAAATCTTCATTTTCAAGGATAAAATCCCCCTTCCCAAGCAAATGAAATGCTTAAGTCCTAATGTACCCCAAGGATGGTTTGATATAGTAGATCACCACTAAAATGTCTAGTGACTACTAATCAAAACCTAGGGAAATGGGGACAAGCATGGATGCAAAACCCCCTTTAAAATCATGTTTTCCTTCTTGAGAAGTTGCTGTCCAGTAGCAATTTTCTAAGACCCCAGTCCATGGTCTAATTTTTTGGACACAGATAAACTTGGAATTTGGTGTTGACTACAAAATACTTTTTGTAGCCAACATCCAGATATTTTCAAACATATTTTTACTTTATTTTTTGCGTGAGTAAAACTCCCTTTTTCAAATTTTCTTTTGAAGGTCAGTTCCTCAGTCTCTGGAAGTCCAGATTTCATATCTGAGATATCCCGAAGGTTTTGGGTCCTCAAATCATCTCTAAAATGGAAAATTCTTTCAAAGAAATCTTATTTAAGGTGTATGGAACAACTTTCATTCTCTGAGTTTTCTCATATTATGAATTTTTGAAGCCCTTAAGTCCATTTCAAAGTCAAGTGTCCACTGCCTTTTTCATTCTGCCTTTTTCATTCTGTCAGAATTGGTTTTCAACTTCCGAAAATCTTTTGAGTACCAAAACTCAACCCAAAAATCATACCAAAAATCATGGGACTTGTTCAAAGTCTAATAAAGAATTTCCAATTTTACTTTTCTCATTTTCAATTTATTTTGGCCAAAATAACATACACACACACACACAAATGATTTTAAATGTTTGGAAGACTCGTTTTACGAGGCATTTCGGGTGAACACTAACGTTCTTCCCGGCGTGTAACGTGACCTCCGAACCCAAATCTCTGATCTCGGGCATTTTTCAAAGTTTTGGCCCTCAAAATAAAAATGGCGTGGCGACTCCGTGTGTTTTTTCGATTGATTTTCAAAGAAAAGAAAAACAAACAAAATCTTTCGGGAAAATTGGAACTCAACATCGTTATAGTGGCGACTCCGCTGGGGATAAATAAGCTTTATCTTAAAAAAAAATGATATTTGGTATATCGGTGGAAACCATTAAACTTCCCGTTATCGCCTCCTAACACGAGTCGGGGATAAATTGTGGTTTAACAATCCCACGTACCGGTGTCATTGTTTTCAAAAAAAATAGAGAAAAGCTTTTGAGGGTCAAGCTTCCGTCCCGACATTTGAAATCATTTGTGGTGTGTGTTGATTTTTCACATTTTCGTGTTGTTTTGGCCGCCTCGGAAAAGTCAAAATTTTGACTATCGGACCCGTTGCCTTGAATTATGTGCTTATGTGTGCATTTACTTTCAAAAAAAAATATTTTTCAAGAAAAAAATCAAAAAAAAAAAAGAATTTCAAAAAAAAAAGAATTTCAAAAAAAAAAGAAAATTTTCAAAAAAAAAAATCATGCATCATTCTTTTTAAGACACATGAAAAATTTCTATTTTACTCAGAAAAAGAAGATAGACTGCTTGCACACTACGCGCACGTGACCTTACACTGCACACTACGTCCCTAACTCGGGGAAATCCCTGTCGCGGCCCGTTTGGTCTTATTACGCCTCTCGGTGCAAGCACGGGACTACCCAAACATCCCATGGAGCCTCGTGTCGACCATGCACTTGTCCGTGACACACTTTGTCCGAGACCCGATTGGTTTTTAGTCTGGTCTGTGTCATGCCCTGTCTGTGTATAGACCTTTCCTTTCAAGCCTTAGTCGGCATACCAAGTCAATATCTCTCGGGGACCCTAATCAGTCGAAGTTCTGCCGGTTTTCCGTCACGGACTTTGACCAGATATTGACTGGCGCCTTGACTTTGACTCGGCGGCACAAATTATACACCGACTCCCGGCATGACACTGAGTCATCAAGGATTAATGATTATTCCATGCCTAATTAAGGCCTAATTGACGATAATTCAAGATCAATCGTGGACATTTATCAGTCCAAATCATGCCGACTTTTTGTCGAGCCTCGGACATGATCTTGACTTTGACGTCAGCTTTGTCCGTAATTTACATCGAATGCTCGTTAAGACTCGATTACCCGCCAGACTTTTAGGATCGTTTTTCTTTCGGTCGGTGGGACCCGCTTGCCCTATAGGACCCTCGCCCGGGGCTGTCCACCCTGGGAGGTCGAAATACAGGTGGAATACGAGGGGCTTATAGACGTAGTGACGGGGCCCACTGATCAAGGATCCAGAGTAGTTTGCGAAAAAGAAGAGCAATCTTTTCCAACCGATTAGGTTAATAAAACATGTTTTAAGTAAACAAGAACAAATAACTGCATGTTGCATGAGCCCAAAGCCCAAACACCTATCCTCCTTCAATCCTTAAATCTCTGAACCTTCGTGTCTTTCCCCCCGCAGCTCCTCACAAAGGTTGGTTCCGGACACCGGGTCACCGTTTGATCAGTTGGGAAGAGTCAAGCGCATCATCAGCTTCGCCGTTTGTTCCGACTCCGGGTTTCAAAATGTCTGCATCAGCCGGTAATGATGGGGACAACGTCGCTCCGTCCTCCAAAATCCCTCGCAGACCGCATGTGGATCCAGTTGGTAGAACAGATGAGACTTCGACATGAGGCTCAAATTGACGACCTTCTGGGGGTTGTTGCAACTCATGGTTTGACTATCAGTCTCAATTCCGATGGCACTTTTACCGCAAAGAAGGAAGAAGGTTCTCCTCCCATTCTTAATCATCCTGGGTATATCAAGATGCCACCACAAGATTCCTATGTCTCCACCGCCGGGACTCCTGCCCGTCGACTTACAGGGCAACTGGCCCCCAAACAGCAATCCAAAGGGCCACCATTCCAAAAGCAGTCAAGGACGAAAGAGTTCGACATACCGTCTGTTATCCCCTCTCAGAGTGATACCGATCCCACAGATGTCAGCATGGGTAATGAAGATCGGGAAACAGTGGAGGAAATATGGTCAGCCATCAAAGCTCTTGAGGAACGCCAGAACAAACAGCAAGCCTGGATTGAAGAGGCCACACGCCATTTCGGGACATTAACAATCTCCCAACTGACTGGGGCTCCCCTGAAGGATAAACATATGCCTGTTCCCCTGGCTCTTAATACCTCTCATTACCTGGCAGAGTCCAACCATTCGCTTCCAGATGAGCCCAACAGCAGATCTCCCCGAACCAGTTCAACTCAAAGTCATTCCAGTACCGCTCAACCTGAGATCCCAAATCCACCACCAGCCGTAGAACACATTTGGTGGGATATACGTGGCTTGCCCATTGCCTTGAAAGGGACTATCGGGGATCGAATACACGAGGACCGTCCTCCTAAGAAGAAGAAAATTTCCTCCCCAAAGAAAATTGAAAGAGAGGTTCGAGGCCGGTGATACCAGTGTGGGTACGCTCGGAGAGCCATCTGGGGGATTTGATTACTATGTACTCTACTCCAGCCAGTCTTCCCCAAAGCAAACAGGGGTAGAAAAACCGAGAGGCCTTGGCAGCGATAAAATCGAGACTACTGCAGATCTGAGTGATTTTACTGCCAATCAAGAGTCTAGCCCCCCGCGGGGTCAGCCAAGATTCAGTTTGTCCGGCTCCCGAGTGCATACCGACAAAGAAAGACCAACGCCAGTTTGGCGCTCGCACTCAATTAATATGCTAACTGGGGATGGCAACCGCTACAAACGGCCTCAGCATAACCCAGGGGCTTCAGCAAAGGTTCTGCCTTGTAAGAAAAAGGCACGAAGTGACTGGCTTGATGACTCTCTTTCTCCAGATAAGCACCAAATCTATGATCCCCGCCTATATGGTAGCATGATCACCTTTTGCGACGAGGATTTGCCAAGAGATGTCTCCAAGCACAATGAAGCCTTGTACATCACTATTCGGCTCAACACCGTGTCACTCCCGGGGGTATTGGTGGACAATGGATCAGCCGTTAATGTCCTTCCCCTCAGCATGATGCGGGCCCTACGCATCAATGAAAGGCACATGATCCCATCTACCCGGTCAATCAAGGCATATGATGGCACGTCTCATCCCATCTTGGGGACGGTGGTTCTGGAGCTCTGGTACGAAACCCAAATGGTGCCAGCAAAATTCCATGTAATGGACATCCCATACGAATTCACGACCTGGGCGCCCTTGGTTACACCACGTGAAAGCCATAGCCTCCACTCTCCATCAATGTGTCAAGTTCATTAACCGACAGGGAGACCTTGAAGTCATTAGGGGTGACAGTTTCCTCATAGGGAACGAAGCCGAGACCGTCACCAAGCATGCTCTTAGCCAGACACCGGGGCTACCTCCTCCGAATCGACCAAGGGACTATCGGGGCAAGTCTCATCAGAATCCCCCAGAATCCGGTGATGCCAACTATGTCAACGAACTCAAGCGGGCGAGACCACGGCGGTTCGATTCATCAAGATCAATTGCCATTTCCAACATTTGGAGGAAGAGTGGAAAGAAACACTGAACACCGCCATGGTACGAGCACACAAACCTCCAGTCTCCAATCAGAGATTTGTCAGCATTCTTTGTTGGTGATTTTATATCATCAACTTATTTTATTGTAATGGTGATTTACTAAGAGATCAATGTGATTCGTATTAGACTCGGATACGAGTAAGGGAAAGTGTGGAGTACACACTCGTTTGAGCTAAAACGAAGTCAACCTCGATAAAGAAGTAAAAGTTAAAGGGTAGCACATTTTGCTGATGTGCTCGGCCGAGCAGAGTCCTTGACTCGGCCGAGCAGAGCTTAGCAGATTGGCCAAGTTTCTGGAGTGTCTTGCTCGGCCGAGGCATGTGCCTTGCTCGGCCGAGCAGTATGAACAACACGGCCGTGCAGTTCATAAGACACGGCCGTGCAGCTTGGCTAAATTCAAATGGACATGTGTGCTCGGCCGAGCGAGTCCCTTGACTCGGCCGAGCAGTTCCTGAACAGGTGCCAGTTCAAACTGAAAAGTCATATCTCTTGGCTAAAGTTATGTCTTTTGGTTATACCTTTTAACTCATACCTCTCCATCTGTATAAATACAGGGATTGATCTCAGTTGTACATACATGAAAAACACAAGAGTGAATTACAACAATATAACGAAAGCAATCAATTCTCAAGGTTTTGATTTGTTCTCTTTGCCTAGAAAACAAATTGCGTGATTGTCTTATCCCAATAAGGATTTCGTGTAACCCAGGCAATAAGGGTCGAAATACTTTATTCGGAAAGTGGATTATACACGATTCAATCATATATCCGGAAGCACCATTAGTATCAAAGACCCTAATTCCCCTACAAACGAATAAAGTATTTGGTGATACTCATGGCTGGTGGAAGTACTGTGAAGGAGATGACAACAAAGTTTGGAAAGCTAGACAAGTTTGAAGGGCAAGATTTCAGACGTTGGCAAAAGAAGATGCACTTCCTTTTGACAACATTAAAGGTGGTGTATGTTCTATCTACTCCAATTCGAATTGCTTGAAGAGGATAACTTGGAGGCCGTAAGACGTAGATCGAAGTGGGAGAACGATGACTACATCTGCAGAGGACACATATTGAACGGTATGTATGATCCTTTATTTGACATTTATCAAAATGAGGAGTCTGCTAAAGAGTTATGGGATTCTCTTGAATCCAAGTACATGGCGAGAGGATGCTTCTAGTAAGAAGTTCCTTGTGAGTAATTTTAACAATTACAAGATGGTCGATTCTAGACCTGTCATGGAACAATTCAATGAACTCCTTAGAATCCTTGGACAATATACTCAACATGGGTTAAAGATGGATGAGTCAATATCGGTTTCAAGTGTGATTGATAAGTTGCCTCCTCACGGAAGGATTTCAAACACACTTTGAAACATGGTAAAGATGATCTATCTTTGGTTCAACTTGGTAGTCACTTGCGCATAGAGGAATCTCTAAGGGCGCAAGAGAATGACAAAGGCAAAGGAAAGGAAGTTGGTGGACCATCGGTCAATATGATTGATGATGGTAGAAACAAGAACAAAGGAAAGAAACGTAGTTTCAATGACAATGGTTACGGTTCCAACAAGAAGCCTAAATTGGCTTGTTGGAAGTGTGGCAAATCTGGTCACTTTAAGAAGGATTGTCGTGTTGGAAACAACAAGAACGGCGCAAGCACAAGCGGTTCGGGAAAGGGGTCTAAGGACCATTCTCAAAACCAAGGTCGGAATTTAATACATAGTTGGAACAGCTTTTATTAAAAATTCTGTTTCAACAATTTCGAGGCATTTTATGTGCGGGATGATGCTATTGCGTGGTGGATTGATTCCGGTGCCACAACTCATGTTTGTAAGGATCGTTGTTGGTTTAAGACATACGAACCAATGGAAGACGGATCGATCCTTTACATGGGTGATGACCATTCCGCTCCTATTCAAGGAAGAGGAAGTGTGGTGTTGGAATTTAGTTCGGGAAAAACTATTTCTTTGTTTAATGTTTTGTATGTACCTAAACTTCGTAAGAATTTAATTTCCGGTCTGTCTTGAACAAGTGTGGCTATAAACAAGTTTATGAGTCCGATAAGTATATCTTATCAAAGTCGGGTGTATTTGTAGGATTTGGTTATTATAACAATGAGATGTTTATGTTGAATTTGAATAAAATTCCGGTTAACTCTAGTTCCGTTTATATGACTTCCTCTCGTTGTTGTTAATTCCTCATTATGGCATGATCGGTTAGGACATGTGCACTATAAAAGAATGATGGAAATGTCCAAAGATGGTTTGATTCCTGTTATTGATAATAATACGGAAAGGTGTAATACTTGCATGTTAACAAAAATCACTAGGAAACCTTTTAAAAGTGTTGCAAGGAATTACGTAAATCTAGAATTGATTCATAGTGATTTATGTGACTTTCATGCAACTCCATCTTTAGGCAATAAAAAGTATATAGTCACTTTTATAGATGATGCTTCTAGGTTTTGCTATATTTATTTGCTTTGCATGCAAAAGATGAAGCCCTAGATAAATTTAAAATTTATAAAACCGAAGTTGAACTTCAATTAAGTGGCTTGATTAAAACCTTACGTACGGATAGAGGTGGTGAATATTATGATCCTAAATATTTCCAATCCGTAGGGATAATTCATGAGACTACGGCTCCTTATGTACCACAACAAAATGGTGTGGCTGAAAGGAAGAATAGAACTCTTGAAGAAATGGTTAACGCCATGTTGTCTTACTCGGGCTTGAGTGACGGGTTTTGGGGTGAAGCCATGTTAACGGCTTGTCATCTATTGAATAGAGTTCCTAATAAAAGGAACAAGATTACCCCATATGAGCTTTGGTATAAGAAAAGACCAAACTTAGCATTTTTGCGAGTTTGGGGTTGTAGGGCCGTGGTTAGACTTCCGGACCCTAAAAGGAAAAAGTTGGGAGAAAAAGGTGTTGATTGCATCTTTGTTGGATATGCGGAGCATTCCAAGGCATATAGGTTCTATGTTATAGAACCTAATGAATTCATTTCTATTAACACAATTATAGAATCGAGAGATGCAATCTTTGATGAGAATCGTTTCTCTTCAATACCTAGACCCAAGGATATTATACCAATATCGGGCTGAATCTCAAATGGATGATCATTTAATTGATGTACCAAGTGAGATACCCGAACCTCGTAGAAGTAAAAGAGTAAGGAAAGCTAAATCATATGGTTCGATTTTCAACTATATTTAGTTGAGGGATCAAGAGATCGGGTTGAATCTCAATACTCTTACCGTTATAGTATAGAGGAGGATCCGAGAACATATGATGAAGCAATACAATCTCGAGATCTTTGGGTTTTGGAAAGAAGCAATCGATGATGAGATTGGTTCTATTATGGAAAATAATACATGGGTCTTGTCTCGATTTACCACCAGTGCCGTAAACCTTTGGGGTGCAAATGGATCTTCAAAAAGAAGATGAAAGTCGATGGAACAATTGACAAGTTTAAAGCTCGATTGGTAATCCAAGGCTTTAGACAAAAGGAAGGGATCGATTACTTCGATACCTATGCACCGGTTGCTCGTATCACTACTATTAGATTTCTGATAGCTTTGGCAGCTATTCAGAATCTATTGATCCATCAAATGGATGTCAAAACAGCATTCTTAAATGGTGATTTGGAAGAAGAAGTGTATATGAAGCAACCTGAAGGATTTGTTATGCCAGGTAATGAGCATAAGGTATGTAAGTTAATTAAGTCATTGTATGGGCTGAAGCAAGCACCTAAGCAGTGGCATCAAAAGTTTGATGAGGTTGTTTTGTCGAATGGTTTTGTATTAAATCAGTCCGACAAATGTGTATATAGCAGATTTGATGAAACCGGTAAAGGTGTAATCATCTGCCTATATGTTGATGACATGCTGATTTTTGGCACTGACCAAAAAGTAGTTGATAAAACTAAGAAGTTTTTATCATCAAAGTTTTCGATGAAGGACATGGGAGAAGCCGATGTAATTCTTGGTATAAAGATTAAACGGATGAACAAGGGAATTTCAATTTCACAATCTCATTATATTGAGAAAATTCTCAAGAGGTTTAATTGTGATAATTGTTCTAAAGTTAGTACTCCCATGGATCCTACTGAGAAACTTGTATCAAATACTGGTAAACCTGTGTCACAGCTCAAATACTCAAAAGCCATTGGCAGTTTGATGTATGCTATGACGGGCACTCGACCTGATATTGCTTATGCAGTTGGAAGATTGAGCAGGTTCACTAGTAATCCTAGTAGACAGCATTGGCATGCTATAACAAGGGTGTTCAAGTACTTAAAAGGTACTATGGACTATGATTTGTGTTATAGTGGATATCCTTCTATATTAGAAGGTTACACAGATGCTAGTTGGATCAACCAAGAAGATTCATCTTCTACTAGTGGTTGGGTGTTCTTGCTTGGAGGAGGTGCCATTTCTTGGGCTTCCAAAAAGCAGACATGTATTACACATTCTACAATGGAATCTGAGTTTGTAGCATTGGCTGCTGCTGGAAAAGAAGCGGAGTGGCTTCGGAACTTGATATATGAGATTCCATTATGGCCAAAACCGATATCACCAATGTCTATCCATTGTGATAGTGCTGCCACCTTGGCTAGGGCCTATAGTCAGATTTATAATGGCAAGTCTAGACACTTGGGTGTCAGACATAGTATGATTCGGGAGTTAATCATGAATGGTGTGATATCAGTTGAATTTGTTCGGTCGCAACAAAATTTGGCTGACCACTTGACGAAGGGGTTAGCCAGAGACTTGGTAAATAAGTCTGCAATGGGAATGGGATTAAAGTCCATTTAATCCTCTAATTGTGAGATACCCAATTCCCTTCTAATACAACGTTAGAAGCTTGAATTCAATGTGGAAAGCTCGCGGTTGGAGATTGGAACACATGTTATTATCTTTCCCAAGGTATGTGTTCAGACCTGCAAGTAAAGGTTAGGTTGAAGAATATCTTCTTAATAGTTCCTTTGAAAAATTGCAAATGCAGGTGCAAGACTAAAGGAACTACCTTAATGAACATGAAGTTTTGCCGCTTCAAGAAGCTAGGACTTGGCTTCCTATATGTTCACCAATGGATATGGACACATGGCTTGTAAAGTGTCAAGATTAAACAAAGAGAATTGTACTGAACTTATGTGTATAGTATCTTCAGGTATTCATATGAGTTGACGGGTTCAATCGTTACGACACCCTGATTCTCGAGTATTTGAAATGTGTATTATACTAAGATGAAAATTCAATCGCAAGACATTTTCATTTATGCATTCGTTTGTTTCGTTATTTATAAAAGTTTAGTAAATCAAAGGATTACATTAAAATGGAGGGGATTTGTTGGTGATTTTATATCATCAACTTATTTTATTGTAATGGTGATTTACTAAGAGATCAATGTGATTCGTATTAGACTCGGATACGAGTAAGGGAAAGTGTGGAGTACACACTCGTTTGAGCTAAAACGAAGTCAACCTCGATAAAGAAGTAAAAGTTAAAGGGTAGCACATTTTGCTGATGTGCTCGGCCGAGCAGAGTCCTTGACTCGGCCGAGCAGAGCTTAGCAGATTGGCCAAGTTTATGGAGTGTCTTGCTCGGGCGAGGCATGTGCCTTGCTCGGCGAAGCGGTATGAACAACACGGCCGTGCAGTTCATAAGCCACGGCCGTGCAGCTTGGCTAAATTCAAATGGACATGTGTGCTCGGCCGAGCGAGTCCCTTGACTCGGCCGAGCGGTTCTGAAGCAGTGCCAGTTCAAGGCGAAAAGTCATATCTCTTGGCTAAAGTTATGTCTTTTGGTTATACCTTTTAACTCATACCTCTCCATCTGTATAAATACAGGGATTGATCTCAGTTGTACATACATGAAAAACACAAGAGTGAATTACAACAATATAACGAAAGCAATCAATTCTCAAGGTTTTGATTTGTTCTCTTTGCCTAGAAAACAAATTGCGTGATTGTCTTATCCCAATAAGGATTTCGTGTAACCCAGGCAATAAGGGTCGAAATACTTTATTCGGAAAGTGGATTATACACGATTCAATCATATATCCGGAAGCACCATTAGTATCAAAGACCCTAATTCCCCTACATTCTTCAGACCCGTTCTCTGGCCTCGCCAAGCGAAGAGATTTTCATGATAAAAGTCGACAAGTACCGACAGACTTGACTCGAATGTATGAACATCGTATGGGACGTCCTCCTCGAAGAACTGCCCGCTAAGCCTTTTCGCTCAAGCATGGAGCATGAGATTTTTCCAGCAGCACACCGAGACGCAATACGTCCTTACATCTGGATTGAGCGGTCAGATTGTGACGAGTTGGAATTCTCCAGAATTAAGGATGCGGCAGATTCGCAAGAAGATCCCTACATTCATATGCTCAGTTTTCAGGCGCCGGACACAATTGATCCTGGTTCAGACAAAGAGATGATAGCAGTGACTGAGGAAGGAGAACAGAAACAAGATAAACCCCGAGTCATGAGGTCACTGACAGCAATGCCATTAAGGAATTGGGAAACTCTCTCAGGCCCGTCCGCGACCAAAGAAGAAATGATCACCAAGCTTGGATTGGTCCCCCGTCCCTTTGTGTCAACCTTTGTAAAGTCCTCCGAGTCTCTCATTGTTGAGTTTGAGTCTTTCGAGTCGTCCGATGGCCTCACGCCTGAAGACCACGAAATTGTAGACAATATTGTATTCCCTTTTATTCTCAATGAAATGACGAACCTTTCTGAGTATCCCTTGATTGCCACTTTAACTAATGATGCATTAACTAATAATCTAAAAACAGGATTAATAATGATTCACTAGATGAAGAAGCGAGACACATTAAATGAACAATATATCAAAGAAATCTTTAAGCGGGTTGTCAGGAAAGAGGAAAATCGAGCCCAAGTGCCGAAGAGATTTTGACGAGTGTGAATTTGGGAGCTGCGGAAGAGCCTAAAGAGACGCAGATTGGTAGTTTCTTCGAAGAGGCCGAAAGGGATGCCCTAATTGAGTGCTAAAAGAATTCGTGGATGTGTTCGCATGGTCCTATAAAGATATGCCGGGCCTCGATCCTTCCATAGTTGAGCACCGAATACCGCTCGACCCGGAAGTCAAGCCGGTAAAGCGAAGCTAAGAAGAATTATGCCCGAATGGTCCCTACAAGTGAAAGAGGAGATAGAAAAGATGCTCAGGGCAGGGTTCATTAGGGTCATTAAATATCCTACATGGCTTTCCAACATAGTAACGGTGACCAAGGCCAACGGAAAGATCCGGTCTTTGCGTAGACTTCGAGAGACTTGAACAAAGCCGAGTCAAAAGATGATTTCCCCAAACATCGACATTTTGGTAGATTCCACGGCCAACCATGAAGTTAAATCCTTCGTCGACGGTTTTGCCGGTTACAACCAAATCAAAATGGCGAGAAGAGGATCAAGCCAAGACGGCCTTCCACGACCCCTTGGGGCACATGCGCTACACGGTCATGCCATTTGGACTAAAGAATGCTTTGGGGCTACATACCGGAGCGGCTACGGCTTTGTTCCACGACATGATCCACAAAGAAATTGAGGTCTATGTGGACGACATGATAATACACTCCGGAGGATCGGGTGGCCGGCACTTTGTTGATTTGAGAAAATTCTTCGGCCGCCTCCGAGACCACGGCATGAGGCCGAATCCGGCCAAATGCACCTTCGGTGTAAGACGAGGCAAGGTGCTAGGATATATGGTGACAGACGGGGAATTGAAGTAGACCCTCGGAAAATCAAGGCGATAGTTGAAATGAAGCCACCAGGACAACGACAGAAGTGAAATCCTTCATGGGAAGGCTATGCAATACATAAGCCGCTTTGTAAACCGGTGACCTCGATACGCGAGCCGATCTTCAAGTTGATGAAGAAAAATGCCTACACAAAATGGACTCCAGAATGCCAGCTCGCTTTTGAACAGATCAAGGCGTACCTCGTGAATCCCCCGATTCTTTGCCCACCACATCAGCTAAAGCCGCTATTGCTATATCTAACTGTCACGGATACAACAATTGGGGCTATGCTAGCTCAAGAGAAGAAAGATTACAAGGTCGAAAACGCCATCTATTTCGTGAGCAGAAAGCTTCAAGGGAGCGAACTCAATTACTCTGCTTTTGAAAAGACTTGCGCAGGTTTGGTCTGGGTAGTGGGAAAGCTGAAACACTACATGCAGTCTCACCCGATACATCTCGTCTCAAAGATAGACCCCATAAAATATCTGTTCGACAAGCCTTCCATCTCCATGAGGTTGGCAAAATGATCGTTCTTTTTGGCTGAATACGACATCACTTATGTTTCAAGGAAATCCGTAAAAGGGCGAATAATGGCAGAACATTTGGCCGATTTCCCAAGTGATGAGTCAGAGGACACGAACCTCAATTTCCCGATGATGGAATCTTTGCCCTAGAAGGAGAAAATCCTTGGCAACTCTTCTTCGACGGGGCGTCAAACAAAAGGGGGAACGGAATAGGAATGCTTCTGGTCGATCCTACTGACGAACACACCCCCATAGCAGTAAGATTGAACTTCGAGGTCACCAACAACGCTGCTGAATACGAGGCTTGCATAGCCGGGTTGGAAGCCGCCCTTGAAAGAAATATCAAAGAGTTGGAGGTGTATGGTGACTCTGCCCTCATCATCAATCAGGTCTCTAACAAATGGAAGACCGTAGACCCAGGTCTGCAGAAATATCACACTTACATGGAAGAACTAGTAACTCAATTCAAGGAGATCAGCTTTCATTACTTGCCCAGAGATCGAAACAGATTCGCAGATGCTCTGGCAACACTAGCCTCCCTTGTTGAAATACCCGAAGGGAAGTCCGTCAAACCATTCAGAGTCGGGAGGAGAGAAAACCCCGCTTATTGCTTTGAAATAGAAGCGGAGGCCGAACCGGCCAGTGATCCCTGGTACACTCAGATCTATCAGTACCTGAAGAATGGCGAAGCCTCCTTCAAAAATGAAGATGGGGAATATAAAGAAGGAATCAAAGCAAAAAGCCTCTCGGCCACAGGCGACTAGCCTCCCATTATGTTCTTTTGGGAAATATGTTGTACAAGAAGCGTTATCAAGGCCCCCTCTGCGATGTATCGGCAAACAAGAGGCTACGGAACTCATGAAAGAAATGCATGGTGGTACTGCGGCCCCAGCATGAATGCTCGAGCCACGATGCAAATCATGCGAGAATGGGGTACTTTTGGATCTCCATGGAAACCGGCGCATCCGGTTCGTCAAAAGGCTGCGACAAATGCCGGCGATACTCAAATCTTAATCATTTGCCTCCTCACGAGTTATCTTGCATGACAACCCCTTGGCCTTTCGTCACTTGGGGAATTGATGTCATAGGCAAAATCACACCACCGAGAAGCAACGGCCACGGGTCGTCTGGTGCAGTGGACTATTTCACCAAATGGGTTGAAGCCAAGTCCTACAAAATCCTCAATTCAAAGAAAGTAGCCCTCTTCATCAAAGAGAACATCATATGCAGATACGGGTTGCCAGCTGAAATCATCTCAGATAATGGATCCCACTTCGAAGGGGAATGCGACAGGCTGCTGGCGGAATTCAGAATAACCCGTCACAAGTCATCTCCCTATAGGCCCCAAACCAACGGAGCCGTCGAAGCAGCAAACAAGACTCTGGAAAACATCATTCGGAAAATGGTTGTCCGAGGTCGAGATTGGCCCGAGAAGCTACACCTGGCACTCTGGGGCTACAGAACATCCGTCAGAACGGCAACCGGGGAAACACCGTTTGCCCTCACCTACGGAATGGAAGCCGTGCTCCCAATCGAGCTAGAAATCCCCTCACTCCGTGTACTGTTGGAAAGTCAAATCAACGAGGTTGAATGGCTCCAAAGTCACCATGATGAATTGGCTCTACAAGATGAACGCCGATTGAAGGCCATGGAACACATCCGAGCCTACCAAGGGAGAATGGCCAGGGCCTTCGACAAGAAAGTAAAACATCGGGAGATTAGGGAAGGTGATCTTGTTTTGAAAGAGAAGCCCCCAGTCCGCATCAACCCACTTGGCAAATGGGAGCCTATCTGGGTCGGGCCATACATCGTCCAAAAGATCTTCTCCGGAGGAGCCATGCAACTTGCAGACCTCGACGGAAATCCCTTTGTACACCCAGTGAATGGTGACAAGCTGCGCAGATACTACGCGTAAAAACACTGAGTCAAAAAAAAAAAAGAGAAAAGGAGTGCTAAAAGAGTAATACCCAACTAGGTTGAAAACCCGAAAAGGGCGGCCTAGGTAAAAAACAGGGTTGCACCAAAAAAAAAACACAAAAAAAAAACAAAAAAAAAATAAAAAAAAAAGAACAAAAAAAAAAAAAAAAAATCGGGTCGAACTACGAAGACCTGAGCCCTTTTGTCCGAAGGGAACGTAGGCAGTCGGAAACGGTTCGGTCTAAAACACAAATAAAAGTCATACTCTGACATCAATACACTGATCAGACCGTGAAAGCGTCTCGAAAAACTCTAAAGCAATTCACATATTCATTACAGTTAAAAGCTTTTTGATGAGTCTAAGCTCGGTTCATTCTTACAACTGGCAACCTGCTAAAAGAAACTAAGATACATAATCAAACTAATGTGTCTGCTACGACAAGAAAGGGATACTCGGAAACCTCAAGGTCACTCCAAGCCACTCGTACTGGCCTCTCCCCTCTTCTTCCCCCTTCGAGTCTTCTTCTTCTGAACAGGAAAAATGTCGGTCTTCCTCCTACCAAGCTCTGGTATAGGAACAGGATCTATCAAACCAGCCTCTGTCAGGGCCCTAGTAGCCCTAGCGTCATCTCTCATCTCCTGTAGCCTAGCTGGTAGCATAGGAGCCCTCCTCTCCTGCCTCTTGACATAGGCCTCATAGTCGGTAACAGTATCTCCGCTCCGGTCGTGAGGGTTGGCCCTCGCCTCGGTCCTCCTCCTCTCCGAAACTGTCAGGTCCTCCGCACCCACAATGGCCTCACGCCGTCTCAAAATAGCCATCTGAGTCTCTCCCAAATGCCTCTCGTACCAATCCAGGTACCAAGTGGTCAAGAACACAGGTCTCGGACGCCTGAGGATAACCCGAGGAGGAAAGACGTCATACCTCCATACTCGGGAAAGAAAGGAAAACACCGAAGGATCATCCATAGAAGCGATAGCCACCATCCTGGTGGCTATATCATCAAAGTCCTCCAAAGGAACCTGCTCCAAGCCGAACTGTCTCAGAACCAAAGCCGGAATGTAGAAGCTGGACTGAGAAAGCCCCGGAAGCATAACCACGGGAGATCCATCCTGAAGTACTCTCCGAGTCTCCACCTGCCAGTGAGGCACCGACCATCTGATATCTTAAGTTTGGCGACCAGCCATCCATCGCTCCCACGAGCCCTGATCATCAAAATCTACAGCAACCCCTCTCCCAGCGAATGTCAAAGGCTTGATCATATCAGAAGTCTCCCGAATAACCCCCAGGCGTTCCATCAGCCACAGAGTCAAGAGAAACGGGCTGCCCCCGTGCATATACCGTCTCCCGGTAGCTTGACTATCGAGAGCATGAAAAGTCTCCCCCAGGATCAAAGGTACAACATCTCTGCCCAAGCGACAATGAACAACGATATCCAGCAGAGACCGATGACAGATCCCAAAAGAATAAACCATGAACAAGGTACCAAACATGCAAAGTGCAAAGGCATCCCAATAGGCATCATCAGTCAAGCCTAAGCTCCTAAATTTATCAGGAAGACCGGAAATATCAAAGTGGTCGGGACTACGGATCATACCTTGTGCTTCCTCAGGGAAAGATGAAGGAGGTTGCACAACCTATCAACGAAAGAGGCCCCTCCGGGCAAAGGAACCGCAATCTCTTCCACCTCCGGGCCACCAAGCAAAGCCCGAAATTCTTCGACGGTCGGAACCACTTCATTGTAGGAAAGGCAAAAGACGTGCCTTCTAATATCCCAAAATGAGGAAGAAGCTCTCAAGAGGTCATAGTCCGGAACCAATTCTTTGAGGGACCATAAGCACTTCACCTTGTACCTTTCTTCGAAAAATGACCTCCTCTCTTGCATAATCTCTCTACACCACTCCTTGAACTTTTCAAAGAATGACATTTGGATTTCTTTGGATAATTTTGGAGAATTTTTGGGCATTTCCATGGCTTTTCCCTCCTTTCTCCCGAAATTCCAGTTTGAACTGAAGAAGATGAAGTTTCAGGTGGCATTTATGGGCCAAACCAGATCCAACCACCGAAATAAATGAACCCTGTCAGAATTCGAGACCATCCGCGCGGACAGAATTGTCACCCAGAAAAAAAATCTGCAGCAGTTCAAACTGCTGCACCACGGAGGAAATAATTTCATCCCAACTGCTCAAAACCTGAGCAAAACCTGCCCAAACAGTTCATATACCCAATACTCACACCCTTACCAAAAAACCAAGGCTCATACAACATTGCATTCATACTGCATTGCATTCATAAAAAAAATAATAATCCTAAATTATTACATTCCAAAAAGAGTGTACATAAAAAAAAAAAAAAAAAATTGTATCTGTCAAAAAAATAGGTACAATCTCGAAATCGATCTCGGAAGATCGGTCGGTCGAGTCCTCGGTGGTGGGGCTTTTCCCCGATCCCTCTTGCGGCTCGGGCCCGCCTCCTCAGTAGCCACGAAAATCTCGGGCTCGAGAATCGTCCTCGTCTCCCGAGAGAGGCTCGTCGGGACCAAGCGGCACGCTACGATACGGCAAGCCAAGATCTGCAAAGAAGTCGTACCCAAACGAAAATGCGTCGGCTTCCTGGACATGCGAGGAAGACCCACCGTGGTGCCAGACATGTCCCTGTCCATAAGGATCTCCGAGAATGACGTGATCCAAAGGTAGTACCACGCGGGGATCAAGGAGAGGAGAAAGAGGAGTCTCAGAAGAAGTCTCAGAAGGAATGGGAGAAGCCTCCCGCTCGACACGCGCCGGCTGTGCTCGTCTCCTCCTGCCCTGAGCAGACCCACAAATAACCATATTCTTGATAAACCTCTTTGCCCCGATCACCTGATTTGTCAGCTTTTCCACCACCTTGGCCGGGAACCGCACGGAAACAAAAGCGTCAGAGATAATTAAGGTTAAAAATGACAAGAAAGAAAGGAAAAGTCAGAAGCAAAAAAAAAGGAGAAGGAGAGGCCATACCTTCATATCCGGACGAGGCCGGAAAGCTCGTGGAACCCGGTCAGGGACAGGGATCTGTACTCTCAACCTAACCCCGTCCTGGACATACGAAAAATCTGATCGAGGGTACCGCGCGACCCCCAACCCCTCTCTCTCAAGAACCTGAGGCGGCTTCAACCTCCACAAGAGAAAATGCGAGTATGACTCGGCTGCCACGAATGTCGAGAAGTGCTGGCCGGCTCGATAAGCATCCCAAGTCTCCGAGTTCTCACTCGGATGCATCATGTCAGGAGGAGGCTCCACCGGAGCCATCAGAGGCGAATTCACGCCATGCTGGCGCGTCACTCTCTCTCCCAGATAATACATGTCGCAGGTCAAGCCTCTCAAGATCCTCCGCTGCACAGTCCATATCTCAGCGCCCTTCAGCTGCACCACACCGAAACGATCCCAGGGATAGAATATCATCCTCTCATCTGTCTCAGCCCTCACCAAAGGCAGGCAGTCCGGGTACTTGAGGGTCGTGCGCCCCCTGGAACCCTTCTTCTCCCGGGCATATTTGGACCAGGAACGCATGGCCGGATACGCCCCGACGTACTCTGCCGGCTGCCGCCACATCGTGACGTGAAAGAACTCTAGAGCCCATACCTGCGAAAGGCAAAAATCAAATCAATTGAGTACGAAAAGAATACGTGCTTAAAGAAAAGAGGGAAAGCAAAAAGAAAGCTTATACCTCCAAAGGAAACTCGAAGCAGTAGAAGGAACTCACAGCCTTCCGGCTGTATCTATCCAGAGCAAAGTAAAGCTCTGCCAGCCCGGCCTCCCCCCAGGAAATCTCTCCGGCTCTCTCCATGTCCTCCAAAGACCTCAGCAAAGCAAAAATCGGCATGTCCAAAGAGCGTGCTCGAAAAAGCAAACCATAAAAAGGCCCTAGCAATCTGCTCATCGCCTATCCTCTCATCCCCAGCCTCGTAGCTCCGAATACACTCCACAATCTTTCCCTCAATCACAGCATACTCCATCCCCATCCCCTTTTTGGGAATAGGGGAAAATCCCAGAAGGGCCTGCAGGTCCAAGTCGCTGTAACCATCCCGCCACTCAATGCTGCATCCATTAAAGGACAGACCCGTGATCGCAGCATAGTCGGAAGGCGTAACCGTAGCCTCGCCCCAGAAGAAATGAAAAGTGTGGGTCGCGTCCCACCAATGCTGGGCCAAAGCGAAGAACAGACCCTTACTCTTAGGGAACTTAACAAACCCATTCAAGCTCTCAATGAACTCATACAATCCGGTCTCGATGACGATCTGTCTCGGACTCATCATCGCCCCCCTACCCAAAATCGGAAGCCGGTCCCACAAATAAATCACAGACTCCACCGACCCCCGAGTCTTCATCTTGCTCAGCTGCTTCGACACGAAGCCATCTCCGCCCTGCGATTTCAAAAAAGAGAAAGATGTCAAAAGAAAAAAAAAAGAGTCTGCATTTGCATTTGCACAAAAAAAAGAAAGGAAAGCATACACATGCATCATGCAACACAAAGTTCTGAAGAAAATTCGGCAGCATAACGGCATGCAATGAACCTAGCCCCATTTTTTCTCACACAAAAGAAGACAGTTTTTGGCAAATCCCAATCAACATTCATTCATACATGAAGAAAAAATTCATACAAGGAGTCAACGGAAGTAAAAACTCCGTCCCATTTTCATAAAATAACATGCATACATTCATTCAACGGAAGCAAAAATCCGTCCCACTTTTCAAAAAAAAAATCCTATCCATATCATTCACCATTCATTGCAAAAAAAAATCCTATGCATACATGCATATCATTCATCATCTCATATTTCAAAATGGCAAAATGCCCATTCTTTTCAAACAAAATGCATCTACTCATGCAAATTCCAATTCCAAAAAAAAAAAACACAATTTTCGAATTTTCATTCATAATTTTCGAAAAAAAAAATGGCGAAAATGCCAATTCTTTTTCCAAACAAAATGCATATTTGGATCACCATATACTCATTGCAACATGCACAACATCAAAATCCAATTTCAGTGTCAAGAACACAATTCAAGTCACGATTTTCAAATTTTTCACTACAATTTTCGGATATTAAAAAAAAAATGGCGAAAATGCCAATTTTTTTCCAAACAAAATGCATATTTGAGTTACCCATATACTCATTACAACATGCAAAGCTAAAATTCAAAGCCAAGAACATAATTTCCGAATTTTCATTCATAATTTTCGGATTTCAAAAAAAAAAAAAGAAAAATCACCAAAAGTCAATTTCAAACAAAAATCGACAAAGGGATCGAAGAGATTCGAAGTATACCGTTCGGAGACTCGGATCGGTGGCCCAATGTTGCCAAGCATCGGGGTAATGCTCCTCCGCAATCGATTGCGAAAGTGTATAATGTCTTCTCATTCGAACGAGTTCTAATCGCCTCTCCGCGACCGGGCCGCGTCCTTGACCTTGGATAGCAACTCCCCCGTGTTCCATTGCTTGAAAATCGAAGAAATCGGAAGAATTTTGAAGCTTTTTGGCCAAAATTGGCGAAATTTCTCCTTCTCTCTCGTAAATGCTGCTGAAACTGAAAAGTGGGCGGTGGGAAGAAGAAGGAAGGCTTTGACCTTTTAAAACCCCTCTGGACTTCACTCCTATCCGCGCGGATAGGTTTGAAGGGTCAAAAAGACCCTTTTGCCCTTTAAAAATCCAGAACTCTACAATTTGATCCCAGACTTAACGGAGGATAACCAAAGTTAACCAAAGTTAACCCCCTTTCAAAGAAATCATCCCCGGCAGTCAAACGTAAGTCCGATTTCTCCGAGAAAGATAACGGAATCCCGTTTCTTTCATCAAAATCATCAACGGCAGTCAAACGTAAGTCCGATTTCTCCGAGAAAGCTAACAGAATCCCGTTTCTTTCATCAAAATCATCAACGGCAGTAAAACGTAAGTCCGATTTCTCCGAGAAAGCTAACGGAATCCCGTTTCTTTCATCAAAATCCTCCCCGGCAGTCAAACGTAAGTCCGATTTCTCCGAGAAAGATAACGGAATCCCGTTTCTTTCATCAAAATCATCAAACGGCCGTCAAACGTAAGTCCGATTTCTCCGAGAAAGCTAATGGAATCCCGTTTCTTTCATCAAAATCATCAACGGCAGTAAAGCGTAAGTCCGATTTCTCCGAGAAAGCTAACGGAATCCCGTTTCTTTCATCAAAATCCTCCCCGGCAGTCAAACGTAAGTCCGATCTTCCCGAGAAAGATAACGAAATCCCATTTCTTTCATCAAAATCATCAACGGCAGTCAAACGTAAGTCCGATCTTCCCGAGAAAGATAACGGAATCCCGTTTCTCTCATCAAAATCATCAACGGCAGTCAAACGTAAGTCCGATTTCTCCGAGAAAGATAACGGAATCCCGTTTCTTTCATCAAAATCATCAAACGGCCATCAAACGTAAGTCCGATTTCTCCGAGAAAGCTAATGGAATCCCGTTTCTTTCATCAAAATCATCAACGACAGTAAAGCGTAAGTCCGATTTCTCCGAGAAAGCTAACGGAATCCCGTTTCTTTCATCAAAATCCTCCCCGGCAGTAAAACGTAAGTCCGATTTCTCCGAGAAAGCTAACGGAATCCCGTTTCTTTCATCAAAATCATCAAACGGCAGTAAAACGTAAGTCCAATTTCTCCGAGAAAGCTAACGGAATTCCGTTTCTTTCATCATTATCACCAACGGCAGTAAAACGTAAGACCGATTTCCCCGACGAATACGTCTGAATTTCCCCAGCAAAGTTAACGGAATCCCGTTTTCCCCAACAAAAGCCAAAGGAACCCCTCGATTCCATCCCCAGCAGCATTTCGAACTACGATTGGCTTGATTCCTCTTAAGGATACGTAGGTAGCCTACCATAGGTCCAGCCACCCGACCAAAATGGTCACTCTCTCCTTTGGCAGCAGACGAAGAACACCAAAGGATCACCCATCCCAAACCATTAAGGGAAAACGTTTCAAACCAAGGTCCGAGGCACCTAAAAAGCCATCATCATCAAGATCCGAGGCACCTAAAAAGCCATCATCATCAAGGTTCGAGGCACCTAAAACGCCATCATCAAGGTCTGAGGCACCTAAAATGCCATCTTTAAGGTCTGAGGCACCTAAAACGCCATTATTACCAGGTTGACACCTCAAAATAGTCACTCCAGGGTCACAGACCTAAACTACGACTGGCTTGATTCCTCTTAAGGATACGTAGGTAGCCTATCATTAGGTTCAGACATCAGACCGAAAATGGTCATCTCTTATCCCCAGCAGAGCGGATATACAATTTCAGACCGAAAATGGTCATCTCTTATCCCCAGCAGAGCGGATATACAATTCCAGACCGAAAATGGTCATTCCTATCCCCAGCAGAGCGGATATACAACTCCAACCATCAGGCCAAAATGGTCATCTCTTATCCCCAGCAGAGTTTCTCTCAGCAATCGACTGCAGAACTCGCTCACCAAGGTTGACATCCTAAAACAGTCATTCCAGGGTCAAAGACCCGAACTACGGCCGGCTTGATTCCCATTCGGGATACGTAGGTAGCCTATCGCAAGGTCCAGCCACTCGATCACTCGATCATCCTGTCAAATATGGAGCCTTACTCTTATCGACGACCCCGCTTCCTTCGAAAGCGCCGTCGCCGAGGGGCTACTGTAAGTGCTCCAATTTGAGTTGTTAGAATTTTCGTTAGAAAATTAACGAAAGTTTTAACATTTCTAACATTTTTAACAATTCCTAACATTTCTAACAAAGTGGGGGTAGATTAGGGATTGCCATTTTAAGATAAACCATGGAAAAGAATCAAAAAAGCAAAAGAAATGGTCAAAAACCCGAAATAGAAGTGGCTGAGACATTTTCTGGCTGTATAATTTGAATTTTATTCTTCCTGTCCAAAGCCTGGAGCAGCATTTAATGAACAGTGCACGCCTTCAAGACCATCCGCGCGGACAAGAATGTAAAATTCCAGGCCTATAAATTGAACCCCTCAGCTTCACTTTTCAAGAGAGAAACAACACATTTCACAACTGCACCTTGGCGAAAATAGGGAGAAAATAGTGAGAATTCACTAGAATTGTCACTCTTTTCTTGATTATCTTCCCAAATCACCCCACTCACTCTCAAATTCAAACCCTAAACACATTCAAGCCTTGAATCCATTCAACACAAACTCAAAAGAAGATAGGTATAACCTCCCTTTTCTTACCCTAAATCTCTCATCCATGCATGCATTTTCAAACTCCAAAATGTAGTTTGTTCATCTTCTTGCCCTAGATCCATGAAGATCACCATGGAAGTTCATCTCCATGGTTGATCTTCTACAAGGATCAACATTACTTTCAAAGTGTTCTTACTTACTTGCAAATGCATTTTCAAAACCCTAAAACCATTTTCATACATCAAATCTTCATTTTCAAGGATAAAATCCCCCTTCCCAAGCAAATGAAATGCTTAAGTCCTAATGTACCCCAAGGATGGTTTGATATAGTAGATCACCACTAAAATGTCTAGTGACTACTAATCAAAACCTAGGGAAATGGGGACAAGCATGGATGCAAAACCCCCTTTAAAATCATGTTTTCCTTCTTGAGAAGTTGCTGTCCAGTAGCAATTTTCTAAGACCCCAGTCCATGATCTAATTTTTTGGACACAGATAAACTTGGAATTTGGTGTTTACTACAAAATACTTTTTGTAGCCAACATCCAGAGATTTCGAGAAATATTTTTACTTTATTTTTTGCGTGAGTAAAACTCCCTTTTTCAAATTTTCTTTTGAAGGTCAGTTCCTCAGTCTCTGGAAGTCCAGATTTCATATCTGAGATCTCCCGAAGGTTTTGGGTCCTCAAATCATCTCCAAAATGAAAAATTCTTTTACATAAATCTTATTTAAGGTGTCTGAAACAACTTTCATTCTCTGAGTTTTCTCAGATTATGAAGTTTTGAAGCCCTTAAGTCCATTTCAAAGTCAAGTGTCCACTGCCTTTTTCATTCTGGCAGAATTGGTTTTCAACTTCCAAAAATCTTTTGAGTACCAAAACTCAACCCAAAAATCATACCAAAAATCATGAGACTTGTTCAAAGTCTAATAAAGAATTTCCGATTTTACTTTTCTCAGTTTCAATTTATTTTGGCCAAAATAACACACACACACACAAATGATTTTAAATGTTTGGAAGACTCGTTTTACGAGGCATTCCGGGTGAACACTAACGTTCTTCCCGGCGTGTAACGTGACCTCCGAACCCAAATCTCTGATCTCGGGCATTTTTCAAAGTTTTGGCCCTCAAAATAAAAATAGCGTGGCGACTCCGTGTGTTTTTTCGATTGATTTTCAAAGAAAAGAAAAACAAACAAAATCTTTCGGGAAAATTGGAACTCAACATCGTTACAGGAAGGGACCTACATGATTGGTCATCAAGGTGGTGACAAGCTAAAACATCCGTGGCATGCTAGCCACTTAGTTAAATATTACTTATGATTGCGCATTGTATGTAACGACCCACTTCATCAATAAAATGGAAGTTATATTCACAGCCTGTGTTACCTTTGTACTTTGTTTAAATCAACTTTGACCCTTAGGTTGACCTCGAATGATTAAACAGACTTGATTGAAGTCCTAAGTCGACCTCGTTCTTAAACAGGTCCGACTAAAGACTTAAGTCAGCCTCGTTCCTTAAACAGACTCGACTGAAGACCTAAGTCGACCTCGTTACTAAACAGGTTCGACTGAAGACTTAAGGCAGCCTCGTTCATTTAACAAACTCGACTGAACTCCTAAGTTGACCTCATTACTAAACAGGTCCGATCGAAGACTTAAGTCAGCCTCATTCCTTAAACAGACTCGACAGAAGTCCTAAGTCGGCCTCGTTCTTAAACAGGTCCGACTGAAGACTTAAGTCAACCTCGTTCATTTAACAAACTCGACTGAAATCCTAAGTCGACCTCGTTCTTAAACAGGTCCGACTGAAATCTTAAGTCAGTCCCGTTCCATTAAACAGACTCGACTAAAGTCTTAGATTGACCTCTTTCTCAAACAGGTTCGACCAAAAAGTTATGTCAGTCTCGTTCCTTAAATCAATCTCTTATTTAATCTAGTTCAACAGACAAACAGAAGCATGGATCAAAGCAGAATGATTCAAACAATCAACTAGTATTAAATTAAAAGTCCCCTAAAAGCGGGCCAGGACTTGTGCAAGTGAAGTTACGAGTTAAATGCCTCCCAAATCGGGCCAAGGAATTGATTGCAAGAGTATAGTGAAAAATTGTAATGGAACTTATTCATTACAAAATCAAAGTAAAAATTACAAAGGATTAACTATCTTGATCGTCGTTGATTGGATCTTGTTGCTGCTGCCCTTGCTGCTCAGCTTGATCGAAGACCTGATCTTGATTAACTTCATTTTCTTCATCCTCTTCCATCTCCTCAGCTTCATCAAGCTCCTTAAGGATTGTGTCAAAGTTCCTTTCTGCAACGGGAGGGGCGACCCAAGGTTCTAACTCATCTTCCAGATCCTGTTGAGCTATTATAGCCAGGTCGTTATCATTATATGGCACAAGGGAGTGGCCGCCACGATCTTGCTCATCATACTGTTCTTCTGAAGCCCATTTGGCTAGCTGGTCAACAGACAGATCGATTGAGGGGTCCATAATAGCTCGGCGGGCCATGTGTTGATGACCGATATCATAGAAAGCCTTGGCATGGCTAACGATGATGTCGTAGCATTCATCACTATGCTTAAAGGCCTCCACAACGGCCTCCCCAATAGCTTTCTCCCTAGCCTTAGCCTCCTCTTTCCACTTGAGCCTAGTTGCTTATTAGTCCTATATCAGTTTGGCCATGCTTGCCCATCGCTCTTGAGACAAGGCAGCCATCTTTCCCAGGCCGCTCTACAATTTATTCTTCTCAAGTTTGGCAGCTATGGCCTCTCCCTTCAACAAACTGACCTGCTCTCATAGAGGAGCGAGCTCTGCCTTAGCAGCTTGGAGGTCGACCAGCGCTCTATCCCTAGCCTTTACAACATCATTGTGGACAGCCTTGAGGGCGTCATAGGCGGAGTCGAAATTCACCAACTTCTCTCTCAGCTCGGAGACTTCAGTAGCCTTCCTGGCATACTGAGTAGTAGCAATTTTCTCCTTCTCTATGGCAGCCCTCCAGTTGCTTTTGGCCTGCTCGACAAGAGTGAGAGACTACACAAATAAAAAAGACAAGAGTCAGCTCGACAAACAGATATCAAAAGCACAGCGATAAAAAATATGACGACCAAAAAGTAAAGGAACAATTAAAGAAATTACAAGTGTTACCTCGGAGTGGAGGAGGCCCGCTCTATCGTTGAACTCTTCCAGGCTAAGTCCTTCTTCATCAAATTGGGCTAGAAGGTCCCTGCTAGCTGCCCATCGAACAACAGGTCGCCCTAATCCTAGCTCGGGATATTGGCGGCTCATACAGTCAACCCCCTTAAAAGGAGGGACAGTGCTTAACCTCTCCAGCTTAGCTGTCACATCCTCAATGTTTTGGGTAGAGGAAGCCGGAGGAGGAAGAGACTTGGAAGTACCAGCTCCTTGGTCATCTTGGTCGGCCTGCGACCTCTTCCTTAGATGGGTGAGGGGAAGGATATCCTCCTCATCTTCTTGCTCGACATCGTCGAGATCCAAATCAATGAAATTAAGGGGATGGGCCCCAGCTGGCTCCTGACGTGGCTCGAAATCCGATGCTTACCCAGTCAACGTGTCGACCTCTCCCTCAGCTCCTACCACCTGGGCATCAGGAGCATGCTCAATGGGCTCCAATGGCCCTGACCCGTCAATGGGGACCATCCCCACACCTGCCTTGGGGAGAACTTGTTCCGATCCTCAGCTTCTTTCTCTCCGCTGGCCCGAGCATTGGCAGCTCCATGGGTTTTCTTGCTCTTCCTCTTGTCGAACACACTTACTATGCAATCTATATTCGCTTCTTGTTCGGGAGTGAGAACTGCATGATCAACGAGGAAACAGTCAGTACACAAGAAATATGCGAGCAAAAAAGTTACGAGTAAAAGAAAAAGCGAGTAAACACTTAATCGCCAAAATGAAGGATATGTCTGCAATGATTTGCTGTCTTCTTATAGGAGTGACATTGGCTCTCAAATTTCTCTCTCTCATGTATGACCCAATCGGGGTACCTAAGGCTTTGGATGATCGGTACTAGGGAAGCCATCTCTCCATCACCCCCCCAACATCATGCCGGATTGTATAAAATAGTCCTTGTCCGACCCAAGAACGGACCAACAGTTTGTGCTCCTCCGATCTACCAAGGTCAGCCTGTGAGCAAGCTCGTCGCTCCAGTCCGGGACCCAGTTGTCCTCCTCTTTCATTGGTTTTGTACCCATTTCTGGCAAAGGGAAGGCCCACCCTTTCCTACTTTCGACCAAGATCAAATGGGAGTTCCACCCAGATAACTTGTCGGGCAAGTTCACAAATAACTTGGGGGCCTTGACCTTGGCCGGAGTACTGATCCCTAAGGTTTTATCATTAACTACTACCTTGAAGAATCTCCTAAAAACATTCATGCACGGTTCGTACCCAACAAACCGGCAGACCATAGCAAAGCACACCAAAACCCTCACGGTGTTGGCTCCTAGCTGCATAGGGACATCAGCCAAACACTCCAAAAAATCGTAGATGAATGGGTCGAGGGGAAGACATAGCCCAGCCTCGAACTGGCCATAGTAGAAGGCCACCCTGGCTGGATTCAGAGCCCAATGTGACCATGACTGGGCCTTCCTTTGCTTCTTCATAAAGTGGGCTAGACGGAAATTCTCCTGGGAGATCTCAAAAAGTCATGAAGGATCTTGATCCTTGAGTCAGTATTCTTCTTGCCAACTGTCGACCTGGGAGCCACGTATCCTCTCTCATTGTGGCCTGGAACGAACCTCGAGCAGAAGGCATCCACAATGTTGCTAGAGGAGGAGCTCGATGAGTTTTGATCTGCCATATCTACAGAAGAAGAAGAAACAGGGGAATCAGTCCTAGTTGAAGACTCATCCGAACTACCTAAAGGCGACCAAGATTCCCCTGGGAATTCTAACCTTTCCCTATGAAAGGGGGGTTTATTGGTTTTGATATAGAAAATGATGAAGTGGTCGATCAACTTATTAAAGAGACGAAAGCGGACAATCTGTGGATCGTCTACCTCCAAGTCACCCATACTTTCACCGGTTGGGAAATCTACGACACCAGTACACAACCCCCACCTCTTCAAGATAGTGATACACTCATCCCTAGTCATTTCCTTCCATGGGCCCTCTAACCGTTTATAAACCCTAAGATTTTGAGAGTTGTACCCATATCTAACACCTGATTCACACCCAAAGGTCCTAGCCATGGCGAAAGTGAAAAAAAAGCTTAAAATTAAACCTAACTACAAAGGAATCGAAGGGTACCTTGGTTAATTCGAAGGGGAGAAAACTCAAAGACGAGAATGGTTGCTCAATTGCTCCAGAAAATCGGTTGCCTTGCTTTTGTTCTTGCTGAAGGTTTTTGAGAGTTTGGGGATTGTAAAATTGGAAAAGGAAAAGGATTTTTCTTTTTATACTTATCCCAATCCTTACCTAATTGGAAAGGGTTAGGGGCACAACGGTTAATTCCACCAATTAATGCCAGCAACGTTTCCCAAGACGAATGTCCAAATGCCGACATCATATAATCATTACGGCGCTTCAACGCATCCAACCGTCGAAAAGTCAACGGTCGAGATCAAGCCACGTCAACTCGGTCGACCGCCCAACAACGTCGACCATTCAACAACGTCGACCATCCAACAACGAGCTACCTAAGGCTCCACAAATTTCTTAACTTCCTGGTCGACAAAGTCAACTCAGAAAGTTGGGGGCCACTGAACAAAATAAAAGTGACGGGCCAGGCCCAACAAATCAAGCCCAACATTTCAGTCACCAGCCTACTCTGTTGTCGAATGGGCCGTCCCAATTGCTACATTGCCAATAACCCAACATCGATCAGTCGACCTAGCTCATTGTCCGACCATTCGTGGTCCCGACCTAGCTTCGTCTGATATACGATCATATACTTGTACAATTATTGTCAATCCAAAACACAAAGTCAGGTCGCACTTGGCTATTCAGTTGACCTTGACCTACCAACACGTGAGCCAATCCACGTCGTTATTTGTAACCGTCTCCTACTTTCTCAAAGTCAGTTATGCCAAAATTATCTCCATGATCTTAGGGATTCAATGTGATCCTACATCAACACTATAAATGCCTAACAACTTCCAACGTTCAAAGGTAATGTCTTTTTTGCTATTTGAGTATTCCATTATTTAATTCAGTTTATAAGCACAAATACACGTTATCTCATCAACACACCAGAGAGTCTTAGCCGGAGGCCAACCCGGCTAGTCGTGTGTTCGTGATTTTAGGTATGTTAGCTGGAGATCAACCTAATTGCTGGACTGAGGCTGATCTGGACCATTTTCTGCATCATCACTTATCAACATAGAATCCTTCTCCAAGTAGGAGTCTTCTTGACGATCCTTTCCTTATCACTATAGAATCCTTCTCCAAGTAGGAGTCATCTTGATGATCCTTTCCTTATTAACATAGAGTCCTTTCCAACCTTGAAACCTACCTTATTTAAATGATAGCTACTATATATAAAAATTAGTTGTTAGTCAAACAAAATAAATCCTAAACTAAGTAAATATTCACAATTATTTCCTACATTAATTTAATCTAAATATGGACAAGATACAAACCATAATTACAAAATCCAAAAGATATTTCAAGAGTATTTTATACTCTTTCAATGTCCCCCTATTTTTTTGATTATGGTCAAAACCTACAAAACCGATATTTCAATTTCAAACCACCAGAATGATAAAAATAAAAAAGATATCAAGAGTATATTTATACTCTTTCAATCTCCCCCTATTTTTGTGATTCCGGTTAAAACCTGTAATCACCACAATTAGCACAAGGAATCCTAACAAGAATAGAATATCAAAACTCTCGTTGGATAAAATGAGCAATGACAAGTCCAACTCCCCCTTAATGCATTGCAGCTCCATTTTTTCATTCAACTCACTCTAAATACATTGGAGCTCCATTCTATCAAACTCCCCCTAAATTGGTCGTATCTCCGTGATGATCATCTCATGTATCTCTCTTGATTGATCATCTAAGAGACCCCTTGATTGGTGATCAACTCTTCCTTGAATGTCCGTCTGAGAGTCATTTCCCCTATTCTCCCCCTTTTCTTTAGAGATTTTCAAAAGATGTGCGCACATCCGTGAAAATATCTTAGGAAACCCCTTTGTGAAATATGATCAGAGTTTCAGTTTGAGGGGAGTAGAGCCAGACGAAAAGATTGGACGAAAAACAATACTTACAAATTTATGAATAAACGGGGAATAATGACCACATGTGCAACCAGCTGAGTGCAGAGTTGTGTGCACAGATGTCCGAACATCAGCAGAGACAAGTGGAGAGATTATAAAAAATGAGATTTCCAGAAAGACAGACCATTGTTGCTGGTGATGGTTGGGAAGACGTGCATTTGGCACAGGAAACAAAGATAGACAAAGTATCCAAACCTTTTGAAGGATCAAATTGGGCAAAATTATGAATTCAAAACCAAATGTTACCTGGATCTTATGACCAATTGCAATACCATAGGAGATCATTTCGACTTGGACCCTAAAAGATTGTTTTATTCAGATTTCCTTTGTACTCAAGCCTGGAAAAACACTCCTTAACATATTGTTACCAAAAAATGATTAGCCCACAATTTGATGAAAATAATAAACAATCAAATGAATGTTTCATGGGGCCAAAGATGTCCTAGTTTATAATTATGCCTAGAATGAAGCAATTTATGAGCACACAAGTGGAGATTGATCTCAATGAATTGTGATATGGTATGAATAAATTTACACAATGACACGGTTTGATAAACAGGAAGTCAATAAGTTATCCTTTGATCATGTAGCCTCTAGAACATTTCCATAATTAGGCATTAAATCAGTCATTGAGAGGAGCTATACACTCTCACACTATAGTGCTTACCCAACTTTTCTTCTCAAGTGATGCAACAATAAGGTATTGGCATTGGGCACATGAGAGAAAGCTTCAAAATAGAGGAGGCAGCATGTTTTCTCAGTGATCTTAGATTAAACATCCACTTCATGATAAATGTCACACATAAATTAACAAGATAATTTTTATCACCAAGTCAAGAAGGATCTCACAATCAAGGGTCAAACACAGAGTCAACGATGCAAACCAATCAAATGATCACAAGAGATAATCGTGGTATGAATGAATGCATATTTTATTTTTTTTAAATATTTTTTAATTTTTTTTGTGTTTTCTGTAATATACAATTATACAAAAGAAGAAGACAGATGTCCTCACTGTTGTGCGATCATCTTAACACACACAATCCGAGAGACCTTTTTAGGGAAGAAAATCTCTCGAAAACAATGATCTTTATGAAAATATCAATCAATCGTTTATTAGTTTCAGCAAATTCACAATTAATGATATTTTGTTCAACAATATCTCTAACAAAATGAAGTCTAAAATCTAGATGCTCATGAGTAGAACATTGAACAGGGCCATTTGCTACATCTGTGGTACTTTTAGCATCACAAAAAATAGATAAAGCTTTGTTTTTGATTTCATAGTCTTTGACCATTTGTTCATCCAAATGAGCTTAGTGCATATACTACCAACTGCCACACATTTTGATTCAGCAGCTGATAGGAAAACAAAAGTTTGTTCCCTATTATCCCATGAATCCAACTTATTTTCAAGATAAAAACATCGGACGTTGGTGTTTTGGAATCAATGAATATCTCCCCCTCAAATACCAAAAAAATTGCCTCTGAATTAGATTCGTCATTGGCAACACAACAACATGAACGTACCTGATGGTATACAGACATGTATACCAAACCTGCAAGGTCACGGTAGTTGACCTTCTTTCCTCTTGTTTTCATTCCTTCATCCACTTCCCCAAAAATATGAAAGGTAGGATGATTTCCCTGTACTATGGATGGAATGTCCCTCTCTCTGCTTACTTCATTTCAGAATCTGAACCGGGTTCTGCTGTTGTCTGATCACTTGTGTCGTCAGTTATCTGAATAACTGGCTGCTCAACTATCTGAACAAGTGTCTATTCTGCAGATTCATTTTCTTAAGCTGGTTCAGATTCATCATTAAACGTATCACGTTCCCATGTATAACCAGCAATATCATCCTCAGCAGTTTTGACAATAAGATCAGGAGCATCATCAAAAATTGATTTAAGATATGAAAGATTTTCAACCAACTTGTAACAATGATCTGAGGATCTTACTCCTGTCAAAGCACATTTATTTGAATCATCGAAGACCTCACACATCTTATTATCAAATTTGACATGTAAATCATCATCACACAATTGGCTTATGCTTATTTTTTTTCTAGACATTTCACCTCGAAATAAGAAATTGTATTCTACTGGATATTCAACTAAGAAATAGAAATTCAAAAGAAAGAGTGGATTCGATCCTTTCTATGGGTACTTCTTAAACGCTAAGGTCTTAGCCTTTAGCCCATCAACATGCAAAACACATTATGCAACCTAGGTAAACCTTCTACATGCAACGTACCTTTGCCAATGATCTTAACTTGAGCTCCTCCATCGAAATTTACTTTTCCACCTTTGAATGGTTCATAGTCACTAAAATACTCAAGTGACCCAGTTATATGGCGGGAACAACCACTGTCAAAATATCAGGACCCTTCAACACTGCTCTTAAGAGAGGTCAATGCCACTTGACAGTTCATGTTCTCTTTTCTTACCCATGCGGTTTTTGTTCCAGTCTTGGGTTGTCTGTACAGTTGAGGGTTCAGTTGTGCACTCAACCGTATGCTCAAGTGTCCACTAGTCTTCACAAGTTCAAGTTCCTGTTTCAACTTATAGCAAAATGGTCGAATGTGACCAAGAACAAAACAATGATGAGAAATGTATTGCCTTCGCCTGTGAGCTTTCCTTTTTTTTTAAAAAAAAAATTCTTTTCAACTTTAGAAGAACCCTCACCCTCTTTGACAAAATTATGACCTCCATAGACAATTTCAGATTTTCCTTGATTACCTAAATTTAAAACTTCTTCCAACTTAGCCTTACCATTGTTAAGTTTAGTTAGAGTTTAATTTCTCTTTTAAGCTCAGTTTTAAACTTTTCGCAATCAATATCTTTCTTTGTGAGTAAAACTTCCAATTTGGCTATGGAGTCCTTATGAGAATCACTCTCCTTAGATAAACACTCAACCTCAAATTTCAGACTTATATTTTCAGAGGAGAGTTTATTATTTACCTCTTTGAACACCTTGATTTTCTCCATCCGCTTGCCCATCCAGTATGGAGTTCTATGTAGGTACTGTGTCGATCCTCATAGGTTGCATTTTCTTCATTTGCAGGATCATTCTCAGTTTCACCTGCAGTTATGGAATTGACGGTATACAAGCGCATCCGGTTGTGCGCTCGGAAACTTGCCTGACTTCCGAATCCAAATCACTATCGGACAAGGAGAACTGTGATGAACGCAACATTGACATATTTGATGTCTGATCGTCATCATTAGAATCACTTAATGCCGCAGAAAAACTCATTCCCCCTTTCCTTAAGGTATTTTCACATTCATTAGCAAAATGTCCAAAACCTTTACAAGCCCTACACTGAATTGACTCGATGGACTTCTTAGTTTCCAAAAAAGGTTTCTTCATACTGCTATCCCTTTTAGATGATTCAACCGTGGAAGAAGGGGAGTATGCTGAATTAGAAAACTTTGTTAATCGTTTCTTTTTCAACAAGTTGTTGAATTTTTGTGTTATCAAGCCACACTCATCTTCTCCCAAGTTTTACTCATCTACTCCCTCCGTCCCGGAGAACATTACTCCTTTCCTATTGAGAACGGAAAATAAGAAATAATGTTATTAAAGTATGTGTTGTGAGTGGGAGGAGAGAGAATGAGTGGAGAGAATAGTAAATTATAATGGTGTTGTGAGTATTAAAATAATGTAGGAGAGAGAATGAGTGGAGAGAATAGTGATTTAAGGTTTCCTTTTTAGGAAAGTGGGACTTTAAAGAGGGACGCCCAAAATAGCAAAAGGGGTAATGTTCTATGGGACGGAGGGAGTATATCGTTAGACAATTGGACTAGATCTTGAGATACTTTGAGGGCACTAGAAAGAGCAATTGAATTTGCTTTGCTCGGTTCCTGTACCCCAATATTTAATTCAAAGTTAGTTAAAATACCCAAGATTACATCGAGTCCAACATTTTGAACATCATGGGTTTCTTCAATCACAGAGATTTTGATGTTAAACTTTTCAGGGAGAGTTCTTAGTACTTTACTAACAAGTCTTGCATTAGATATGGATTCACCTAAAGCAAAATACTCATTTGAAATGTCTAAGATTTTAGCAGAGTAATCTTTGATGGTTTCATCCTCTTCCATCCTTAAAGTTTCAAATTTAGTCATTGGAGTCCTTAATTTTGTTTGTTTAACACTAGTTGGTCCTTTACAATGAAGTTGGAGAATGTCTCATGCATTTTTGGCAATGGTTTGGTTAGAAAATAGCCTAAACATATGAGGATCCACATGGTCAGAGATTGCTCCCATGGCCTTGGCATTATAATTTGCAAGAGCAATTTCCCCAACATTCCAATCCTCTATGGGCTTAGGACCATAAACTTTCTCCTTTTATCATCACCTCCGGATGAAGAGGCGGTAATCTCAACCATGGGAGGAGTATAACCAACAATTAGGCTAACCCAAGCAAGGTGATCAATATACTTAATATGCATAATCATCTTAGCCTTCCAGATGGTATAGTTTGAACCATCTAGAGTAGGCGGTTTGTTACGACTATGTTGATGGTCCATAGTGGCTACCTCCAGTATCGATCTCAGTAGAGTCGAGAGAAGGCTCTGATACCAAATGAATTATTTGTAGTCACACAAGTGTCTTAACAACTTGACAGAAAATAAACGCAGTGTAAGAAAATAAATAGTTAAACACTTCAGCAAGAATTACTTGCTGAAAAACTTTTCATAAAACGACAATCTTGTTTGTGAACAAATTGCAATAGAAAACTTACAATGAAAAGAAACAAAAGGTGTACAAAAAGATCAAAATCGTTCTAGTCTTAAAAATACTAAAACATAAAATCAATCTTTTAGTTTCAATGATGTAAACTTCAAGAACAAAGTAAAGAGACTCTTATGAAATTATAATACTTCATTTTGACTCAAGGAATCCGCAAATGACAATTGAGAAGCGGCTCTCCTTTTATAAGGGTTGATCACAATCCTTCTCCAATGAGGATTCTTCTTGGCCACTTCTTTCCTTATCAACATAGAATCCTTCTCCAAGTAGGAGTCTTCTTGATGATCCTTTCTTTATCACGTAGAGTCCTTTCCAACCTTGAAACCTACCTTATTTACATGATAGCTACTAGAAATAAAGATTAGTTGTTAATCAAACAAAATCAATCCTAAACTAAGTAAATATTCACAATTATTTCGTACATTAATTTAATCTAAATATGGACAAGATACAAACCATAATTACAAAAATCAAAAAGATATTTCAAGAGTATTTTATAATCTATCAGTATGGGCACAACATAATGGATGATACATATTGCAAGTTTTCTATTTTTGTTGAGATCTCCTGACTTATGTTACAAATGTGTTTTCATTTATTGTCGCTATTGGTGAAATAGTATGATAGAGCTTGGAGTATTAGATTTCAAAGAATAAGACATCTAGTCGATTTGTACGTTTGATAGTTTGTGTTTGTCATTGTGTTCCTTGTAAGTAATATAAATGGAACATTTATGGTAGCTTTCATCATCTTCTGTTTGATATCTTGTTTTGCCTTTCTATACTTTTTACGGATCATTTGCTTTATGGATTGTAGATTATTCATTGCTTGTAATTTGTAGCAGCCGATTGTTAAGAATTTTCAGGAGAGTGTTATGTTTTAAGAAAAATTATGTCATGTTTTGTTAAGAAATGGGTCTTGTAGTTGAGCTATCAGAACTAAAAAGAATCTTAGAGTTAAATTACGTGAGTCAGTCGGTCATAATAAAATATAAGAATTTTTTGGAATTTTTAATATGAAAAAATGTGAAATAAATGAGTCTTATAGTTTCAACTATCAGAATAAATTGAGTCATATAGTATAACTATGAGACTCAATTTTAATAAGATATGAATTTTTATTTTATTTTTGATTTTTTATAATTGAAAATATTTAAAAAATGATTCTTATAGTTGAGTAAAAAACTAACTAGTCTTATAGCTAGAACAGACAGGAATTTGGTAAAAATGAGAAAGAAGGTGTGGAGGGCATGCTTAGCCCAAATAGAAACCAAAAAACATCATACTTGTGCCCAGGGGTAAAATAGGGTTTGTATACCTAACGGGCCTTGGCCCAGTGGTATCAAGGTGATTTCCCGAAGGGGAGGTCGCCGGTTCGAATCCCCCCAAGGGGATTTTTGGGGCTTAATTTCCTACCTTAGTTTCAGGGTCCTTAGGAGCTCCCCGGGGCACATCCGTGCAGTTAAGGAAGCGACATTGCTGGGCTTGTATCCTCAGTGTGGGGAGTTCAAATCTTGGCAGGTGCAAAGCTGGAGCAGCCATTTGGTGTTGTAAGAGTGATGTAAATGCCTCTTTGGCAGGAAGCGTTTGGGCGGCCATTTGGTGATGTAAGAGTGATGTAAATGCCTTGTAGGGGGGCTCCTTGGGGCTGCAGGTATAAGGGAGTCTTCTTTTTGTTGCGTAGAAGGCGCGTCCCGCGATTTACCTCCGCCAGGTATCTTGTGGGCGATGCGCAGTGGTTCGGGATTAGTCGGCGAAGTGGGAGCGCAGGGTATCAAAAAAAAAAAAAAAAAAAAATAAAATAAAATAAAATAGGGTTTGTATGTTTAATGACACTCTGCTCGGCTTCTTTGTTCAGTTCAGCTGTGTCTATTCAGTTAAATTCAAGCTAGGGCTATTCTTCTTCACACTCTCATCTCAGAGAGAGAGAGAGAGAGAGAGAGAGAGAGATGGCGACATCAAACGATTTACAAGAATTCTTGAAACCCTTTCATCAACGAGCCTCTGACGCTGAGGTTTGTGTTTCTTGTTTCCCTTTCTTGTCTTCCATTTCCCCTATTTAATTGTTTTTTATCCCTACATTTGTATGAATCTCATCTGATTTCTTTAATATTTCTTATCGATAGCTTAGAAGATATTAGTTGGCCACTTTTGTGGGATAACTAACACTCCCAAAGTCAAAAAATTAAATTTTATACTTTTATGCCTACCTAATTCTTATGAGTTCTATTTTTTTTTTCTGTAAAAAAATACATATTGGGCATGAAAACAATCATAATTTGAACTCAAAAAGGAAAAAAATTGAGGGAAAAAATATTATATACTCCCTCCGTCCTGCCCGAAAGGGCAATTTTTGTGCCTTGCACGAAAATTAAGAAAAGTGACGTAGGAAAGAGAAAAAATGTATAGTGGAATAAATGTTGTGAGTGAAAGATGATGTAGGAAAGAGAAAGTGAGATAGGAAATAGTTAGTGGATATTTATTGTGAGAGTATGACAAGTGGGTTCCATAAATAAAGAAGTAATAAAAAACTTTCCATTTTGGGGTTGTGCCCTTTCAAATGGGACGCCCAAAAAGGAAATTTGTGCCCTTTCGGGCGGGACGGAGGGAGTATATATATATAAAAGGCTTTTCTGTGTTTTTCCTCCATAAATGGTTGTCATGTTCCTTGATTATTTATGGGGTGGAGAGATATGGATTAACCGTGATGGAAAATGTTTGATATTGTATTTTTTAGTTTATCTTTGATTGAGTTCCACTAACTTTCCAACGTCTACTTTGAAGGATCGGTTGGCTAGACTTGAATCTGCATATGCAAACAAAAATGGTATGTATAGTGTTATCAAGCAAATACCCTAGGAATTTTCTCTATTTTCTAGTTAAGTATAGTCATTACGGGTGTTATATTTTTTGTGGGGGCTAATTGATTACAGGCTCTGGAAATGAGGAACTGCTGAAGAAGATTGATCAAGTTCAGTTTGAGTTAGAAGACGCAAAAGCAGAAAGAGAAAATGTAACTATAGCCTTTTTGTTTACTAGTCTCATTGCATCTTCCTCTCATACAAATATTTAATAGTTTTTCTAATTTTTCTTTGTTCAGGCTCTGAAACAAGTGCAGCAGCTTTCTGCAGATAATGCAAAGCTGCAATATCGGATAACCCATCTTGTCAGAGCACTACAGGAGGCTGATTCCCGACTAACGTCAAAGTGAGGTAAGCATGGTACATAGAATAAAGATTGTATAGTAGTAAGTGTAAAACTATCTAGTACATAGAATAAAGATTGTACTCCCTCCGTCCCTAAATGAATGTCCAAATTTCATTTTAAGAATCCCTCTGAAAATTTGTGCTTTTTATACATTTTAATGGCAAATATGCATAAATATAATGCCAACGGAGGCTAGAGATTAGAATGACCGAACGATAATGTCAAGATACAATAATTGAAAGCTTCAAGCTTTTCTTTTCTATTTCATAAAATCAAAGTCTGCCTCAAAACAAAACCCTAACAATGTTTAAATACTAATTCTAAGAATATTCTAGAATCCTACACCGAAACCATAATTAATAAATGATAACTTACAGAAATAACCCTAAACCCATAAACACTTAAGGCCCAAAGAAGTTCCCGGCCGCAGCTGTTTGCTGAAGTTTACAGGCCCAAAGAAAGTTCCCGGTAGCGGCTGTTTCTTTGAAGTTTCCTTTGGCTCCCGGCGCGCGCAGCATCTTTGTGAGGCGCCGGCCTCGCTTCCGGCCTTTGCCTCTGTTCGGCCTTGACCTCTGTTTACGTTGCTGTTGCGCCTTCGCCCGTATCAACTCGTCATCCTCCTCCTTAGAAAAGACTCGTCCTTGAGTCAATATCCTCAATAGGAACACTACGATAACCCGGAAAATTCGAACTTCATCTGCAAAAGTAACGCTATGTCCTTGACGAACTCTAAACTTCATTGCCTTCGTGACAACATCCATCCAATCGCTCCATTGTGTTGAGATCAAATACTCAATAATCAATAATCAATTTCTGAACGATACACAAAACAGAAGAACGGGGGTATACGTGTCAAACGGATCTGCGTACCAATGGTCAATGGTAACCGCTTCCAACGTCCTCACCAATTGAGTATGTGATAATTCACTATCAATTGTTTTAACACAATTAGGTTCTGCTAATACTTCCTCTGTCTCCTTATCTGACTCATCAACTGATTCAACGTCATCAACAGGATCGGATGTCATCGCTTGAGGAACATCACAACGACACCCATCAAACATAGGTGGTTTGGACCAATCAACAAGATTTTCTTGACTTGAAGATTCGAACTAAGAACCCTCTTTAAAGTCAACAATATCAATCCAAGAATCAATCAAATCTTCAAGATTTGCATCAAACAGAGGGGGTTTTGACTAATCAACAAGATTTTCTTGACTTGAAGATTCGACAAAAAAACCCTCTTTAAACCCAACAGTATCAATCCAAGAATCAAAGGAATCATCAGGAGTTGCCTTACCTTCGCTCTCCGGAATTTCGATCCTCACATCGACATCCCTAGAAGGGTTCGCATACATTATGATGTCCACGATTTTGGGCGAAGGAATCCATCCCACTCTCGATACTCCTATCCTCTACTGGAACAGCTAGGATCCCGAACCCTTCTTCGCTGGAAGCACCAAGCGATCCATGCGCGGTTCTGGAGTATTTGAATCTGTCTTCGTATCTCATCTATCTCGATATTGCGACGACTTCGTTTGCGATGATGGTCATCTTCTTGGGGCTCCGCTGCACGGCTGCTTCATCGACCACCTCGTCCACCACAACCAACGCGTCCTCGTTCAGCCATTGATATTCGCGCCAGACGCTCTGATACCAAATAATGCCAACGGAGGCTAGAGATTAGAATGACCGAACGATAATGACAAGAAATAATAATTGAAAGCTTCAAGCTTTTCTTTTCTATTTCATAAAATCAAAGTTTGCCTCAAAACAAAACCTTAACAATGTTTAAATACTAATTCTAAGAATATTCTAGAACCCTATACCGAAACCCTAATTAATAAATGATAACTTACAGAAATAACCCTAAACCCATAAACACTTAAGGCCCAAAGAAGTTCCCGGCCGCAGCTATTTGCTGAAGTTTCCAGGCCCAAAGAAAGTTCCCAGCCGCACTGCTTTGAAGTTTCGCCCTGGCTCCCACGCGCCCGCCACCGCGAGGCGCCCCTCGCTTCCGGCCCGCCTTTATCTCTTTCATTCTTGGCCAGCCCTCATTTCGTTTGCTGTTCTTTGTCTTCGCCCCGTATCAACCTGCATCAAAATATTCATGTTTTTCACTTTCTAAACATTTAGTTTTATGATAATAAAAAGAATAGAGAATTTTTTTCCGGTAAGAAAGCATTTAAGGACAAAGTTTTGTACAAAAAAAGACATTCATTTTGGGACAAAAGTTTCTTGAACTTGGACATTCATTTAGGTACAAAGGGAGTACATTAGTAAGTGTCTAACTCATAGTTGCGAAAGGCTAGCGCCTCTCTCGCCCGCCTCGCCGTTTTGGCGCCTATAGGGATCGACCGCCTTTTGGTTTTATGGCGGGCTGTTGTGCGCCTTTTAGGCCAGGCGAGGCGTTTCTTGGTTATGGTGAGAGGCGTGAGGAGTCCGCCTTTGTCAAAATGCATAATAGGCGTATGTGTAGTGTTAAACTAGGTCATTTTGTAATTTTAGTTTCAATAATTTAACTTACCCAATGCGTTGTTTTGGGATAATATGGAGTAAAGATAGCTTATGGCGTACATGAGAAAGAAAGAATATCCATAATTTCTCTCGAGTGATCAAAAGAAAATAGGGAGAGTGACCGGGAAGTTCTAAAAAAGTATCATAATGTCCGAGAAGTTCCTTCTCCATGTTGTATTATAGATGCAGTATTATATTCACATATGAGTGAATATAATAATATTGCATGCAGTATTATATATTACTGCATAAGAACTTTCAGGTCATTTCGATTTAATGAGGAACTTGAGGGGAAGTGATTTGTTCCAAAAGGAACTTCCGGGTCAAATTCCCAAGAAAATAAGTGTGATAAATAACAAATTAGAAGGACGACAAAAAAGTGGGACAAAAACACTATAAATAGCTTGCTTTATTCAAATTTTTAAAGGGAGGTTTGCAAATTTTAATATGTTTACTAATTTAATTTGTTTTTTCGCTTTACTTTGAGTCTCATTTGTCATTTGAAGTTTTAACTATATCTTATGTTCATCACTAGGTATGAAATTATACATTTGGAATTATATATTCAAACTCACCTAGGGCTGTTACGCGAACCGAGTTGCTCGAACTCGACTCGAGCTCGACTCGAAAAAACTCGACTCGAATGAGCTCGAGTTGAAGCTCGAGCTCGAGCTCGAACAAGAATTTTAGCTCGTGAAATTTTCGAGTCGAACAGGCTCGACTCGTTAGCTCGACAAAGCTCGTTTCGAACTCGAGTCGACTCGAGCTCGACTCGGTAAACTCGATAAAAGCTCGAATTTTTCATTGTTTGTTATTAGCTCGAACTCGAACTCGACTCGTGAAGCTCGTCAGTAACTTGATTTTTTATTTTATACATTGTTTTTATATACATATATATATATATATTTTTTATATTTTTTTTGGTTAAAGAAAACTGTTTTGGACTTTTTTTAGTTGGGAAAGTTTTTTCAAAAAGTTATATAAAAAAAGTTAGAAAAAAACTAAACAAATTAAAGTATACTCCGTATACCACCACTACCACCACTACTACTACCACCACTACTATCACCACCACTACTACTACTACCACCACTACCACTACCACTACTACCAATACCACCACTACCACCACTACTACCACCACTACTATCACCACCACTACTACTACTACCACTACCATCACTACCACCACACTACTACTACCCCTACTATTACTACTACCACCACTACCACCACTACTACTACTACTACCACCACCACCGCCACCACCACCACCACCACCACTACCACCACTACCACCACTACCACTACCACCACTACCACCACCACCACCACCACCACTACTACCACTACCACTACCACCACCACTACCACTATCACTACCACCACTACTACCACTATCACCACTACTACCACTACCACTACTAGTCTACTACCACTACCACCACTACTACTACTACCACTACTATTACTAGTCTACTAAATGTCCTCTCTTATTTATAAAAGAGTAAGGTTGGTTGTTTCCCTCTTTATAATTTTAAGGGTGCCGTCCCTTTTTTCTTTTATATACTTTCATTTCTTTTAAAAAAAATTAAGTTTTATTTCTTTCAAAATTCATAACTTTTTTTATACAACTTTTTGCAAAAATTGTATGTAGTAAACAAAAGTCTAAAATAGTCTTATTTATCCAAAAAAAAATTGAAAAAAAATAAAAGTTAACTTTTTTCAAAAAACTGTTAAGTTTTATTTCTTTCAAAATTCATAACTTTTTTAATAAAACTTTTTGCAAAAAAAGTATGTAGTAAACTTAGGTCTAAAATAGTCTTATTTATCCAAAAAAAAATTGAAAAAAATAATTGAAAAAAATAATTGAAAAAAATAATAATATACTACATACAAAGTTAACGAAATCTGTTAAAAAATTAACTGTTAAGCTCGAACTCGAAATAAGCTCGTTAAGCTCGAACTCGAAATAAACTCGTTAAGCTCGAACTCGAAATAAACTTGTTAAGCTCGAAAATTTGTTTCCAAAAAAGATCAAACTCGAACTCGGATCGTTTAAGCTCGAAATCGAGATCGACTCGAGAAGCTCGCGAGTAGCTCGCGAACAACTCGAACTCGATCGAGCTCGAGTTCGAACCACCGATTGAACTCGAACTCGAACTCGAGAAAAACTCGAACTCGAGAAGAAATAAACGAGCTCGAGCTCGAACACAGAAAACTCGTTCGAACTCGACTCGTTTACAGCCCTAAACTCACCTATTCCACGCTTTTAAACGGCTTCTTGTTTACTAATTTGAACATAAAATGTGTTTTTTATCTTAGAATTCTCACTTTTGGGTGTTTTAGTTATGTTAAATTGCTATTACATGTGGAATTGTGACCTTCATTTAATGCAAAATTCTTCTTATTAACATGTTTAAGCTTTGTTTAATATATTTTACATATATATTATTTTACTATTCCTTTTGTTCTATTTTACCGCCTTGCTCGCCTTTCAGCCGCCTTTCAACCGCCTCGCCAGCCGCCTTTCAACTGCCTCGCCATTCGCCTTTTCTAGGAACTTCTCGCCCGCCTCTCGCCTCTCGCCTCTCGCATTTAACAACTATGGTCTAACTATCTGTCTATACTCTTTAAATATGTAGCTTTCGGCTAACATGTGTGCGCAAGTCTTTTGCATCTAGCATATAGATGGCATAAGCATTACAAAGTTTGGAGTGAAAACGCAAAATGCTTTAGTTGTTGCATCTCTTTACAAGATGTCTTAGATAGTGTTTTGACCCTTGTATCTAGTAGGTTATGGTGCCCTCCTCTGAATGGAATATAGGCACCTCCCACTCATCAGAGCAGTGTCACTTTTGCCAATAAGTGAAGTGTAAATAATCAAGTAGAAGACCTAAACCAAACTAAGCAAAAGCAAAATTGTGCTTACCACATACTCCTTCCGTCCCACCTCAAACTACACTTTTTGTCATTTTCGTCCGTCCCACCTCAAACCGGACTTCCCAAAATGGCAAAGAATCTTTGCTATTCCTCCCACTCATTCTCTTTCCTATTTTAATTTTATACTCACAATACCAATTAACTTACTATCCCTCCCACTCATTCTCTCTCCTATTTTACTTTTCATACTCACTACACCTCTATCTTACTTTACTTTTTCTTAATCACTGTGCCAAAAAAATTGGTCCGGTTTGAGGTGGGACTGATAGGCTAAAGTCGCACGCCTACAAATTAATTACCAAGACTCGGCTACAAAACTGCAGCAAGGACAAGTCCAGGGTCGATCCACTGAAGAACGGTTATTTGTTTATGTAATAGTCACACAGACCGGTTTGGGGGTTTGTTTGAATTGATTGTTGTAATTAAACTAAAGCAATTAATAATAAAGTTGTAAACAATAATTTAAAGAGAACTTTGGATCATAGTTCTATCCCCATTCTAATTTCGAATATCATTGGTTAAATTCCTTCCTTTATTCCCCTATTCACCCAATCACGAGATATATTTCAATCTCTGTTTCTTTCTTTGATAATAGTTATAACGGCGACACTCTCAATTAAAAACCCTAATTGATAAACAAACTTAGCCGACGCGGTCAAAATTTGATTAAACAATTGATTTCGATTTAAGAAACTAAGGTTGAGAATAATTACTAATATACTTTCACTTAGATAATTATCTGGTTTTACCCAATTCACAAATCAAGATGACACATACAAAATTTATGAAATTGCTACAATAAAAACCCTAATCCGACATGATAGAAAGGAATTCTAGCTGTAATTAATCACAAGAATTAAGAAATTGATCAAGTTTCTAAATCCTAGTAATCAATAGTAATCAAGCAATACAAGTAAAACTATGAAATAGGGATTATAATAAGGAAGAGAAAACAAACCTCAATTCATAAAAAGAATGGTTCAAAGAACCTTAATCCAAAGTTATGGAGATTTTAACCCTCCATGGAATAATTAAAAGCTTTGAATTGTTTTAAGAAAACTCAACTTCCAGCAGTCCCCCTAAAACAATAAGAAAAGAAAGTATATATACTCCCTCTCTCCAAAACCTAAGTTAAAAAAGGAAAAAGGAAATAAAATAGAACTCCAAAAATTAGAAAATCCCGTCGCTGCTGCCTTGCTCCGCTGAAGGCACGACTCGTCCCCAATCTCCCCCTCTCTCTGATTCAATCGTACCCCATATGGGGAATACTTGGTTGTTCTTGGGACGACTCGTCCCCTGAATCCACTTCTCTGATTTAGTCGATCTTTGACCTCTCTTGAGCCCCGGTTTGATCCTCGATGTGATTCCAAACATCCTTGAATTTTGCCTTGACTTTGTCGACCTCCATTGATGTAGATATGATGCTCTTGACCTTCTTTGACTTGATTGTTGAATTCGATTACAAGGTATGAACTTTCTAAATCTCCCTCAAATTACAATGTTTCTCAAATAATCCTCACAATACACAATTCACTCAAAATACACCAAACCTATACTAAATACATGAAAATAAATAATTATAAGGACGGAAAACATAGGAATTAGATAGTATAATTATGTCATATCAAATACCCCCACGCTTAGACCATTACTCGTCCCTGAGTAATATCCTAAACTATAATCTAACACTGGTCTAAAACAGATGCATGGAGGGTAAATGATTTCTAGTCTCCTCAAATCTGCCAACACAAGTCAATGAAAAATAATAACCATCGGAGTAATAGAAACTCCGTCTCCTTGTAACACCAAAATATAAACTATGAAAATAATGACCTTAGCTTGATACCAACACCCATAATAAAATGGTATCCAAACTAAGGTCCACACAGATAAAAGTCAAGGGGAACTAAATATGTCCTATGTTTCCCCCACGCTTGGCTCACACTACATTCACCCTTATAAAAAGAAATCATTGTTAAGGTTGCGATCCTTAAACAAAGATTTACCTCGTAAAAAGCACCAACACCCCTTATAACTCCAAAAAATGAACGAGGGTTTCTAAATCACAGGCACCACTATCCAAACCTCCTACTCCATAGTGATTCTACCCAACACTCCAAACCTCCCTTATGTCTCCACTCCGGTGATATAAAAGATGTTTACACTTCACTTCCTCACCTTTTGCCTAGGTGCCGTTTTCGATTTTCACCTAGCCCCTCTTTTCTTTTCTTTATAACTTTTTTTTTTTTTAACACAAACTATTTACATACAAAACATTCATCCTCCCCCCACGCTTAAACTAGACATTGTCCTCAATGACACAAAACAATAAATACGGGACAATAAAAACCTGGGGAAAAGGGCACCAAATAAACTAAGTAATGGGACGGGAGGCCCCACAAACATGAGCCTCGTCAATGTAAGGGGAATGAAAATAATCTTCACAAGTTACCTCGAGAAGATGATTCGGCTCTATGACATGCCTCCCCATTGGAGACCATTTCAGCGTCCCCTTCTTCTTCCTTGGTGTCTTTCCTTTCTTCTTCTCATTCTTCACTTGTGGAGCTTCAACATCTATATCATTTACCTTGACCCCATCTTTGATAGTCGACTCACTTAAAACCATGGCACAAACCTTGCGCACATTCTTGGGAAAAGTCTTATCACCAAACACATTAAAACTCACCACTTTCCCATCAAACTCCATGGTTAAAGAGCCCTTCTTCACATCAAGCTTCGTTTTCGAGGTAGACATAAATGGTCTCCCCAAAAGAATGGGAGCCTCCGAATCATTCTCCATGTCAAGAATAAAGAAATTCGCCGGAAATACCAAATCACCAACCTTCACCTCCACATCTCTAACCATCCCGTTAGGGTATGCGTTAAATTTGTCTGCCAACTGAATTACCACCCTAGTGTCCTCTAATTTACCCAACTTAAGATTTTCAAACAATGCATTTGGCATCACATTGATTGAAGCTCCTAAATCGATCATAGCATTATGAACACGACCACCCCCAAATGAAACAGGAACCACGAGCATGCCCGGATCACTACACTTCCTGGACATCTTTTTCTGATAAACTGCACTAACATGCTCAACCATTTTCACTTTCTTCAGCTCACCTTTCTTTGGAGTCCTTTTTGGTGTGCACAATTCCTTCAAAAATTTAGCGTATCTAAGAACTGTTTTGAGAAGATCCAAAAAAGGAATATTTACCTCAATATTTTTGAAAGTATCATACATACTCTTCTCCGATTCATGTGAGGTGTCTCTTTTCAATGCCTCCGAAAAAGGTGGGACCGACTCATATACACGCAATGGTGGTGAAACATATTTCTCGGGAGCCTTTTCTTTTTGTACATCCTTCTCTACCACCAACTCTGATTCAACTCTCTTTTCAACCTTCTGTACCATCTGCCCATCCACTTTCTTCTTCCTCCTCACATACACTGCACTTACATTACGCCGGAGGTTGCTCGGTCTTTCTTTGCCTCTAGCCTCTATTCTTACCAACGCCTCTACAATTTGCCCCATTTGTCTCTCCAGGTTAGTAATACTAGCATCCGTCTTCTGCTGATACTACTGGAAATCACTATTCATAATGGTCATACTATGGGCTAGTAAACGAACCAAGTCATCTGTAGACTGCTGTTGCTGCTGTGGTTGTGGTCCATATGATGACCTGTAAGGTGTAAAAGCATGTGGAGCTCCCCATTTAGAACCTTGAGAATTCCCCCACGCTTGAGGCTGACCAAATCCTACTGTCTTAACTTCTTCAATCTCTCCAGCCTGCAACGAAGGGCAGGCATTAGTCGCATGAGATATGTCATAGCAAAGACCACACTGCATAGGTTGTTTGCTCAACACAATAGCATTCACCATGTCTTTCAATTCCTTCACCTCCGTCTCGAGCTTATATGGAGAACCCCTACTAGAATCTCGCACCGACTGTCTTGTCTAATACCGGACCTCGCCACGTGTTCTAGTGCTCTTAGCTAAATCTTCTAGCGCCGTGCCTCTTCAGTTGTCTTATTGAAGATACTGCCTCCACAAAAAGAATCTACCATTCTCTTATCATGCATGATCAATCCCCCGTAGAAGTAAACTACCAGCTGGTCATCATTATACCCATGATACGGGCAGCTCCTGCACAGATTGTGGAACCGAGTATAGTACTAATATAAAGTTTCATCTGCCCTTTGTTCCATATTGCTGATATCTCTCTTCATAACATTTATCTGGTCAGGTGGAAAGAACTCTTCAAGAAATACCTCCTTCATTTGCTGCCAAGAGGTAATGGAGTTGGGAATAAACAATTGATTTCGATTTAAGAAACTAAGGTTGGGAATAATTATTAATATACTTTCACTTAGATTATTATCTAGTTTTACCCAATTTACAAATCGAGATGACACATACAAGATTTATGAAATTGCTACAATGAAAATCCTAATCCGACACGGTAGAAGGGAATTCTAGCTGTAATTAATCACAAGAATTAAGAAATTGATCAAGTTTCTAAATTCTAGTAATCAATAGTAATCAAGCAATACAAGTAAAACTATGAAATAGGGATTATAATGGGGAAGAGAAAACAAACCTCAATTCATAAAAAGAATGGTTCAAAGAACCTTAATCCAAAGTTATGGAGATTTTAGCCTTCTATGGAATAATCAAAAGCTTTGAATTGTTTTAAGAAAACTCAACTTCCGGCCGTCCCCCTAAAACAATAAGAAAAGAAAGTATAAATACTCCCTCTCTCCAAACCCTAAGTTAAAAAAGGAAATAAAATAAAACTCCAAAAATTAGAAAATCCCGTCGCTGCTGCCTTGCTCTCCGCCGAAGGCACGACTGGCCGGGAGGGACGACTCGTCCCCAATCTCCCTCTCTCTGATTCAATCGTCCCCCATATGGGGAATACTTGGTTGTTCTTGGGACGACTCGTCCCCTGAATCCACTTCTCTAATTCAGTCGATCTTTGACCTCTCTTGAGCCCCGGTTTGATCCTCGATGTGATTCCAAACATCCTTGAATTTTGCCTTGACTTTGTCGACCTTCATTGATGTAGATATGATGCTCTTGACCTTCTTTGACTTGATTGTTGAATTCGATTACAAGGTATGAACTTTCTAAATCTCCCTCAAATTACAATGTTTCTCAAATAATTCTCACAATACACAATTCACTCAAAATACACCAAACCTATACTAAATACATGAAAATAAATAATTATAAGGACGGAAAACATAGGAATTAGATAGTATAATTATGTCATATCAGGGACGGAGAGAGTATTCTGAAGAGTTCCACGCGGAAGGCTTGAGGTGATATTGATAATCCTTCTCTGTCAACCAACAAAATATGTGATCAAACTTCTAAGTCTGTTTAAATCATAGAGTGCAATCATATGCCCCTCTTTCTTGCCAGCATGAGCATCATGAACATCTGCATCTGCTTGCATGAAACATTGCTGAAGCGTTCTTGTGTTCAAAAAGAAACCCAAACAAGAAAAACAAAAAAGCTGGCACTAAAAAATCTCCCTCCATCCCAAAATAAGAGTCTCTTTGACCGGGCACATAGTTCTAGGTAAAGCATCTGAATCTAGTATTAAAAGTAAAGGCTAAGGGTAAATATATAATCTTTCATTGTATAAATGAGTGTCCACTAGAGGGTAGATATGTAAATTTTCTATTCCTAAAATGGAAATTTAGAAGGGGCACTTGGGACATCCCAATAAAGAATAAGGGACTCATATTTCGGGACAGAGGGAGTACTTGTTTCCAGCGGTGGTAGTCACTTTTTGAAATTTCATCACTTAGCCAACCATCAATCTCATGCATCTTGATTAAAAGTCATCATTGGGAACCTGCTTGGTGATCCAGTTAGAGGAAGCCCAAAGAAAGTTTTGATAACTGCAATTTGTGGGTTGTCCCATTCAGTTTGGAGTAAGAAGCTTTCTAGAATTAAATGTCGTAGTCATTTCTTGAGAGTTTTTATAATCTACCTTTTGGGCTGCCATGAAATTGGTTTGCTGATATTTACAAGCATGATTTCTACAACTATCATATTCTAAATTAGTAGCTTTACCTCAGGCAATTCTGGTGAAATGAATTTTACATCAGCTGTAGTATCCTTCATTAATCTTCATGCTAGTAGTACTCTCAATCCTCAATTAAATAGAACCTTGTTTAAGGAGACCCGCACCATCTATAGTAACTGATGCAATATACCTTGTTGGACATTTAATTACTATCCCAAATTGATCTAACGTCTGACAAAGGCTTATAATGTCCTTACAAGTGAGAGTGTTCTTTTAACTACTCAGGGTTGATGTTAAATACATTTTTTCATCTTTTTTATTATCATTTAATGAGTGGTTTCTCAGCCTACTCTTGCCAAAGTGGTTTCTGAAGAACTGGTTCAGATTCAAAACACCTCTGAGTTGACATGAAATTGTTGACTTGCGCATTTCGTAGACTCTTAAACGGTGTGTGTTTAATGCATTGCTATTGTTTCTGTCTTGACCCAAGAAAACGCTTTACTTGTAGCAAATATAAAAAGCCCAAATACGACATATTCCTTCCGCTCCGTAATGATAGTCCCACTTTTTACAGATAATTTTGATTGAACTTTGATCAACAATTTATGTTAGTTTATCTATCCCAATGAAAATCTAACAATAGTTATTGGTAATATTTTAATGGTGCATCAATAGGGGTGTCATCGGTTTGGTTTGAACCGCAGTTTGTGACTGAACCAAACCAAATCGTGCAACTTGGCTCGGTTTCTAAGCATTAGCGGTTTAGTTCGGTTTCTAAATGATACACCATGTGGTTCGGTTAAGTCTGCAGTCTAACCCCTTCAAACCGAACCACGAGATCAAACCGTCAAATCGAAGCGCGAAACCGTGTATAATGGCAGTAGGATTCTCCACCCTTGGATTGTAGAAACCTAACACTTTATTTGAATCCCTAACCCTCGCCAATATTTCATAATTCCTTTTTCACACTTCACAGAGACATTTTTGTTTTTTTTTCACAAGTGAGGATTAGTGTTATTTAGCTACACTTAATTTGGAACAAAAAAACATACATATCAACCGATGGTTTGCAATGAAACGTGAAGCTCGATGATTTCATATTCTCTTAAAAAAATTGTTGCATAGAGCTCTCTTGCCTAGGCCGGATCATGGATTGATGTAAAATAGATATGGAGTGCAAGCAAGCTATCTGCATGCTCTAGCGGAGAAAAGTACTGACATGAGGTATAACTTAAATAGGAAACAATTAGGCTCCGTTTGGGGAAAATGGGAGGAAAATGATTTCCAGAAAATGATTTCCAGAAAATGTTTTCCAGAAAATGTTTTCCAATTTTCCGATGTTTGGGAAGCAAAGGAAAACAAGGTCAAAGGAAAACAATTTCCGGGTCAACGGAAAAAAGCCTACTTTCCTCCGGAAAACAACTTCCCGAGTACGCCCTCAGGAAATCATTTTCCAAAATTTAGGTCGCTTCTTTTCTCTCTCTCCTGGCTCGTTTCTCTCTCCTTCGTCTCTTGAATCTCTCAGGTAAACCATCTATCTCTCCATTTCTTCTCCTCATTTCTTCATCATCTTCCCTTCTTCTTTGTTTTTATGAGATCTACAACCCTTGTATCATTCAAATCTTTAGGATTTTTCTAGGGTTTAAAAAAAAAATCAAATTTTTAATGTATTCATGTGATTTAATGGTTTTTTCAGATCCATATTTTGATTTTGTATCTGTAATTTTGATTTTGTATCTGTAATTTCGATTTGGTAGAGCAACCCCCAACTCCCTTTGCCTTCTTCGCCTCTCCTTAACGCCACTGGGCTTTCACCGGCTCCGGCTCCGGCTCCCCACCACTTTCACCATCTCTAAATAAAACTCCTTACCACATATCCTTTCTCAATCTTTGGTCAAAATGCAATATTTTCATTTCAGAGTGTAGAGATAAAGTTGTTGTTCAACCTTTTTTTTGGAATCCAAATTAACATTTTCTTAACATTTACCAAACACCGGAAAATATTTTCCGGAAAACATTTTCTTAACATTTACCAAACACCGGAAAATATTTTCCGGAAAACATTTTCCTTTTCCGGAAAACATTTTCTAGGAAATCATTTTCCGGAAGTCATTTTCCCTAAAACAAACGGAGCCTTACATTAGCTAGGGTCAAGAACTAACAAAATTCTTGAATCAGCTGAGAGAGATGTATCCATATAATTCAAATCTCATAAATTAGTAGTCTCAATGAAAGTGAATCAGTTTTTAAAGTGAGTTTACGATTGTCTTGAACTTCTTTGTTGGTATATACTATATAGATACTTGTAATATAAGGTTTTCTGGAACGCTTTGCAAGTATCTAAATCATTAACAAAAGTGCGGACTCTAAACATATATTAAGCGTTACAATTCCATTGCAGGTATTAGGAAAAGGTTGCGTGCTGAAAAGACAAATTGGAGTGATTAAAGTATGCAATATAACGATGATGATGCTGTTGGAGCTTACAGTTTCATCCAAGCTTTACAAGTGCTCCTCTGCGGCAATATTCAATCCAATGGATCTGTTGATTATAATTTTGTGCCACACAAGTCCATTTGATTTTTCTCTTTCGTGTCTAGATGGTTTTTTTTTTTTTTTTTTTGGTCAAAGTTGTATTAAGTTGATAAAAAACATAAAGTATGACACTAATTTTGAGACGGATGATGTACATGATGTGGCATTTGTGTCAACAAGAGATTTGTATAAAATTTTTGTTTCACGAAGCGAGTTAATTCAGAGTGGTTCAATCATAAGAACATGTGACATTCATTATGCATTGCCCTTCGAGCCCAGGACCTCACCTATGGGGAACTTACGGGACCATAATATACCACAAAAGCAGGAGCAATTTTAGTATCTTTTTATGACATCTGAAGTGTCTTCCTATAACACCCCAGTTATCTAGTTTTAGTAGACATGTCATGTAGACCTTTTTCCATGGACCATCCTTTAGCATAACGTACGATGACCCTTCTTTCCCATTGCCAGTAGCTCCGCTCCACTGTGCGTGAAGCAATTTGCATGTGTTTCTAAAATGTCCGGCTTCTTGAAAAGTGCCTCTTTTCGCAAACCCTCTGACATTTGGGCCCATAATTGATCATTGTTAGCAAACTATAATGTAGTCCCTGACAGATGCATTCCCCAAATATGTATGGAGGTCCTTTTTGTTTTTTGTCAAACTTATAAGCATATAGAAACTGCTTTTCATTATCTGAATCTGAAGAATTCAGCTTCAGCTTTCATGAAATTGAGCTTTATCCCTTGCTCTCCTCCCAGTCCCAGTCCCAGTCCCAGTTTTAGTGCTTGCACATTTTGTGCTCTGTAGGCTTGCAAGTAAATGCAGAAAAAAAGAGGGTGGGGGTGGGGGTGGGGGGTTTTGAAACATTGTTTTCTTTCTCCGTAAGTTCTGACCATAATATTAACGTTGTAAGAGGTTATTAGAAATGATGCACTCTGGAATGTAAAAATGAGGAAAACAGAAGTGCACAATTTCATCAACGTAAACTGTTGGGCCAGATTTTCAATTTCATTGCATATGAGACTGATTGGACTGTACAACTCACTGCTAAACATTTTTCTCTATTGCTGTTCATCTTCCCACTAAAACAAACACTAACCCGTCTCTAAACATTTATCAATATTACAGTTACTAACATCTCTAGTTAGTCTATCTACACTTTACTACTACCATAACCATGTCCTTGTTCATGAGAGCATCAATAGCTAAAAAAGAAACCCATCACAAAAGACACAAAACAATTCCACAGCATTCCAAAAACCCAGTACAAGCTTCTATGCCATCTCAGGGCCCTCCCCTCTTGCTTGAACAAATGGTGATTGTACACTCTCCCAATCTGAGTCATTTCTCAAAGAAGCCGAATCTGCAAAGTACAGACATATAAACTATATAAAAAGACTAAAACCCAAACAAGAAAACAACCTAAATCATCTCTTAGTTTACTACAACCAAAGTTATTGTACTGCATATTACCACTAGAGGAGGAAGAATCACTGCTAGAACTTGAACCACTACCGCTGCTCGATCCATCCTTCTCTATCTCGAGAGGGAAATTAACTGGAGCCTCATCTCCAATATCAACATCATCTTCCCCTGCATCACACTTCTTGTTCTTCTTCTCAACTGAATGTTCACTCCCCAACAAAAACTGCAATAATATATAGACAATTAATAGCAAGAACACAGAATGTCACCAAAATGTCACCAAATACAATCAGAGCAATAAATAATTAAATTATACTAGTCTTACCTCCTCATGTTCTCCGGCAAATAGCAACTCATTTTGGGGTGATGATTCTCCATTAATACTACTTTTTACCATCTTCTCATGGTCTTTAACCAACCTATCCAACTCCCACAGAGTCTCATTATCAATGAGTTCAATGTCAAGCTCCATCTCAGTCTCATCACTATCAGGTGCCAAATACATATTGCTCTTCTTTATTATCTTCACCATCTCATCCAACTTGGACTGCGGCAACTCCTGCAACCCAATCACCAGCCTCGACTTCTCCTCAAAACTCATATCCTTAATCAAAGGTTCCACTTCAACCATCATATCCACCTTCCTCGACTCCGCCTCAACATTTACGAGCAGCTTCTCCTCCCTATCTCTCTGTTTCTTCTCAGCTTTCATGTCCCTCTTCCTAGACTTCTCCTCACCATTCAAATCCCTCTTCCTTACCTTAGGCTTCTCATCCTTTCCCGTCTTTGCACCCAAACCAACACGCCCAACCTGAGGAGGATATTGCAATACCGGCTCCATAGGTAAAGTCACACCCTTTTGTTTAGCTTTTTTCACACCAGACATTTCAGATTCATACTTCTGGAATGAAGGATTAAACATGTTTTCAAATAGTGTGAGCAAATCATGGGCCATCAGATAAACATCTTGGCCTTTAGGGTTATAAAACATGGCATTGTTGAAAGTCAATTTCACATCACTTGCAAAATCAAGTGGGGTTCTGTACTCTTTCTTCGACATTCTCAATTTAACAGTGCCTAGGTCCATTGGGTTTTGAATGAGTGTATGATAATCGTGTAAACCCATCGAAACCGCATCCACAGGCTTATTAAACACCCAACCATGTCTGTGCTTCATCAATTTGTTCAACATTTGACTACATTTTCTCATCAAGCTCAACGTAAGCTTACTACTAACCTCCAGTGAAGACAAGGATGACGGACTAGGCGTTGTGGCTGGATTGCTCCATTCTTTCGAAACTGGCTTCTTCTTGGGACCGCTGGGAGGAGGAAGGGGAGGAGGAGACGTCGGGATTTGCTTTCTGGGATTGGGTAGGGCTTCGATTCGATTTCGGAGTCTCCGGACCTGATCTAGCTCCGAGATCAAACGCTCTCTGAGGTCTTTCAACTCTCTCCTCGAGTAGGAGCTCAAGTGAAACGTGACGCATTTCCGTTGGTCAGAGTCAGGATACGACGACGAAGGTGGACCCGGCGGGTGGGAAGGAGCTAATTGCGGTAACGGAGCGGCATTGTGTGAAACGTGGGAAGGCCTCCTAACGGGTAGGGTAGGCGCTCGGGTCGGATCAGGGTTGTTGGGGATGAACCGCCGGCCAGGGTTGTTGGGGATGAACCGCCGGCGAAAATCAGGATCGTAATCAGGGGAATTTCCGTAAGTCTTCATGTAAGCAGCAGCATTGTTATAGTACTTCTCTCTCCAGTGGTGTTCATTGATGCCGGACAAGACCGCCGATGCCATTTGTTGGGTTTTCAGGATAACAGCCAAGACTTAGGAATTATATTTGAGGGATAAAATAGGCATTTCAAAAATATTTGTTAATGAATTTTTCACTTTCTTCTACTTCTTTTTATTTTTGGGAGGAAATGAAAGGAATGAAAATTTTAAAAATTTTCCACCCTTTCCTCCCACTTCCCACCTAAAAAAAACTAGAGAGCACACCCTTTCCTCCCTCTTCCTTCCATTTCTTTTCCTTTCTTCCCTATTTTAAACTTGGGAGCACACCCTTAGCATAAATCACAAAAATCCTAGTAGTCATGAATTCGTTTAATACGACTAATTAAAACTATGAATATAGATTTATTAATTTTTGTTGTGATTTTGTCTTTTGTACACGTATTCGTAATCCAACTTGAATTGTAGTAGACGAAACTTTAATCTTCTCCTTGTTCTTCTTTGTGTTGAATCAATAAATATAGATTTTCAAGCTTTAGGTGATAAAACAATCACCTTCTATTTGTAATCCACATGCAAACGAACCAAAATCTATATCTTGTTGGATTGCTAGATGATCCTCTACTGTTGAAACTCTTTTAAACAATCTATGGTTGTTATGAAATTGAATCTATTGAGTTTTGATCTTTGATTCATAATCAAAATCAATCAATTAGTGTTTCTCAAACCCTAATTTTCGTATATCTTGACTGAGAAAAAAGGGTCTATTTATACTATCTAATTATCCCTAACATTTTAGGGAGAAAACCCTAATTTCCAAACCAAACCGAAACAAGTCAGGCGGTGGGCGCGATCGCCCCCTCCAGGGCGCGCGATCGCCCCCTTTGTCCAGAGACTTGGCGCGATCGCCCCCTCAATAGCGCGCGGTCGCCCCTTTTAACCAGAGATTTGGCGCGATTGCCCCTTTTCCTTTTTCATATTTGAGTCATTTTTCAATCCGTTCTTTGTGTGTGACCCTATAGGAATTATATTTATGTTTGTAGTGAGTTGAAACATCAATCCTCACAAGACATAAGTGGTCTCTAGCAAGCCATTATGTCCACCCAATTAAATATAACATCAAAGCTTGATTCCTTGATAGATCATTGTCACAATCCCTTTGTCTCACGATGTCATACTGAACATAAGTCATGGTCCACGTCAACTTATATTGTTCAATGCTTTCTCGATTCCGAATATGTTGATAATCCAAGTGCATTTGATCTCTATCAAATCTCTTGAGTATGGCCATACATTTCATCAATACTATTCACCGAAGGGCCCAAGCAGACATCTCTCTTTACGAAGGACAAATCCCATCTTGATTTATCATTCTTCCCTACAAGAATCCGGTCATGCCAACATAGCCCTTATTGCTATCCTATTAAAGATAGTGTTAGACTACATAAAATATTACGTTCATCATGTGGAAGACGACAATAATCTCAGGTACTAATGATTCTAATGACACGACTACCATGAGATTTAATTATGACATAAATCTCATAGGTGGGTATGTCCAGTACCTTGTTCTCTAACAAGTACCCATAAGCGTAATGTGCATCCCCATGCATATAATCATCTCTATGATTATCCATTATCAACTTATACTAGTTATTCACAATAACTAGGGACACAGATTATTATAATAAACATGTAAAATATATAATAATCAAAATAAATATTCTCTATTATAAATGGTAAAGACGATTACATAACGATATTAATTATTAGTCAAAATAATTATAAGCCTAGGGCATAACACCAACAATCTCCCACTTGCACTAGGCCCAATCTCCAATGTATCGCATACCTATGGACCTAACATGACCATCATGCTTTGCTTGTGCGAGGGGCTTTGTAAGCGAATCTCCTATGTTATCGTCGGTTGATACTTTGCATATATTAACGTCTCCTCTATCTATGAATTCTCGCATGAGGTGGAAACGCCTAAGAATATGTGTTTGGATCGTTGATGTGACCTTGGTTCCTTTGCTTGAGCAATGGTACCATTGTTGTCACAATAAAGTTTCACCGGATTAGTGATACTTGGAATGACTTCTAAGTCACTAATGAACTTCTTGATCCAAACTGCCTCTTTAGCTGCATCGGATGCCACTATATATTCGGTCTCAGTTGTAGAATTGGCTATGGTACTCTGCTTGGAACTCTTCCAACAAATCACACCTCTATTAATCATAAACACAAACCCTGATTGCGATCTAAAATCATCTTTGTCAGTTTGGAAGCTTGCATCTGTGTAACCCTTTACAACAAGATCATCTTCCATCCTTCCAAAGACCAAGAACGCATCCTTAGTCCTTCTTAAGTACTTAAGGATCGTCTTAACTGCCATCAAATGGTTTTCACCATGATCAGATTGGTATCTACTCGTCATGCTTAGAGCCTACGAGACATCAGGTCTAGTACATATCATGGCATACATGATAGATCCAATTGCCGAAGCATATGTAATCTCATTCATTCTCTTTCGCTCACCAGTTGTCTTAGGACACTGAGTATTGCTAAGAGTAACACCATGACTCATTGGCAAGTTTCTTCTCTTAGAATTTTTCATCTTAAACCTTCTAAGAACTTTGTCAATGTAATTACTTTGACTCAAATCAATCATCCTTTTACACCTATCTCTATAGATCTTGATGCCAAGGATGTAGGCGGCTTCACCCATATCTTTCATTGAGAAACACTTTCCTAACCAAGACTTGACAGTTTGAAGTGCAGGAATGTCGTTTCCAATAAGTAAGATATCATCGACATACAATATCAGAAATAGTACTATGCTCCCACTGATTTTCATGTATACACATGGTTCATCTTCGTTCTTGATGAAGCCAAACTCTTTGATCAATTCATCAAAACGAAGATTCCAACTCCAAGAAGCTTGCTTCAACCCATATATGGATCTTTGCAACTTGCATACTTTATTAGAATTTCTTGGATCGACAAACCCTTCAGGTTGTGTCATGTACACATCCTCAAGTAGCTTCCCATTTAGAAAAGTTGTTTTGACATCCATTTTCCATATCTCATAGTCGTAATATGCGGCTATGGCAATTAAAATTCTAATAGACTTATGCATTGCAACTGGCGAAAAGGTTTCATCATAGTCTATACCATGAATTTGCCTATATCCCTTTTCTACAAGCCTAGCCTTGTAAGTATGCAACTTCCCATCCATGTCGGTCTTCTTCTTGAAGACCCACTTGCACCCTATGGTTTTTACACCTTCAGGTGGATCAATCAAGTTCCAAGCTTGATTATCATGCATGGATTGTATTTCGGATTCCATGGCTCCTAGCCATTTACCCGAATCAGGAGTGGACATCGCCTCTTGATAGGAAGTAGGCTCGTCATTCTCAATGACTTCCACTTCATTACTTTCCGATACTAGAAATTCATATCTCTCGGGTTCAGATCGTAACCTATCCGATCTATGATAGACTTGTGTATCTTGAACCGGTTCCAAAACTCCTTGTGAACTTGGTTCCGTCTCTACTCTTGGTTCCTTGTTATCTTCGGGTTCTTGAACTTCTTCAAGTTCAATTTTACTCCCACTAGATCCTTTATTGAGAAACTGTTTCTCAAAAAAGTACCATATTGAGCAACAAACACTTTGTTCTCATTGCGGTTGTAAAAATAATATCCTTTAGTTTCCTTAGGATAACCAACGAAAATAAATTTGTCAAATTTTGGTGCTAACTTATCGGAGACAAGTCTCTTCACATAAGCTTTACAACCCCAAATCTTCATGAAAGACAAATTTGGTTTTCTTCCATACCACATCTCATGTGGGGTCTTAGGAGCCAATTTAGTAGGGAGTCTATTCAGTGTGAACGCAACAGTCTCTAATGCATGTCCTCAAAAGGAAATAGGAAGGTCAACTTGACTAATCATCGAACGAACCATGTCCAACAAGGTTCTATTCCTCCTCTCAGATACACCATTCCATTGTGGTGTTCTGGGTGGAGTCAACTCTGAAACGATTCCACAGTTTTTGAGATGATTGTCAAACTCTTGGCTTAAATATTCACCACCTCGATCGGATCGAAGTACTTTAATAGTTTTGCCAAGTTGATTTTGTACTTCATTTTGAAATATTCTAAATATTTCAAATGATTCACTTTTGTGCTTCATCAAATAGACATAGCCATATCTAGATAAATCATCAGTGAATGTAATGAAATACCGAAATCCTCCCCTAGCAATGCTACTTAATGGTCCACATAAATCTATATGTACAAGGGTCAATAAGTCATTAGCCCTTTCACTACTCTTAGTAAAGGGTGGCTTAGTCATTTTACCCAATAAACAAGATTTGCATACCTCAAATGATTCATAATTATGTGAGTCTAAAAGTGCATCTTTATGGAGTTTAGATATACATTTCTCATTTATATGACCAAGTCGGCAATGCCACATGTATGTGTTGTTCACATCATTCGGTTTAGATTTCTTATTTACATTATAGATATCTTCAACATTATTTTGTTTCTCATCATCAAGGATATAAAGGCCATTAAATGAATTTGCAATACAATAAAGCATATCATTTAAATAAACAGAAAACTTCTTATTCTCAATAAGAAAACTATATCCTTCATTATCCAAACAAGAAACTGAAATAATATTCCTACTCAAATCCGGAACGTAATAACAATTGTTCAAAACAAGTACTAGTCCGCTAGGTAAAGTAACTTCATAAGTTCCTACGGCTAATGCAGCCACTCTTGCTCCATTCCCCACACATAGGTCCACTTCACCTTCTTTGAGTAACTTTCTATTCTTTAGTCTCTGCACATTTATACAAATGTGAGATCCACATTCGGTATCCAATACCCATGAACTAGAAATAGAAAGGAAAATATCTATCATATAGATACCTGAAGCAGTAGCAATCATATTGCCCTTCTTCGCTTTTAGGCCTTCCTTATAAGCCTTGCAATTTCGCTTTCAATGACCAATATCATTGCAATGGTAGCAAATTGCATCCTTTTGAGACACTTTGGGTTTAGCCTCTTCGGCATTGGCAACTTTTTCCTTAGGTTTAACAACATTTGCTTTGCCTTCCTTTTGAACCCCTTTCCTTTGTTAACCATTAACACATTTGCGGTACTAGGCTTCTTGATATTTTTTTCTGCAGTCTTAAGCATCGCATGCAATTCTAACAGATTCTTTTCCATTCCACTCATGTTATAGTTCATAATGAAATGACCATAACTTTCGGGCAATGAATTCAATATCGTATCCGTTGCGAGTTCCAAACTCATAGGATACCCAAGCCTTTCAAGGTACTCAAAATATCCTTTAATCTTAAGGACATGAGGACCTACCAATTGCCCCTCTTGCATCTTGCATGCATTAAGAGCCTTCACCACATCATACCTCTCTTGCCTAGCTTGCACTTGGAATATTTCCTTTAAGCATTGTGCTAGGTCAAAAGTAGAGCCGTCAATACGGGAATACGGGATGGGACGGGATGAAATTACGTTGTCCCACGACGGGAGCGGGACGAAATGGAACGGGACAAAACGGGACGGGACTAAAATACTTCGTCCCATCCCGTCCCATTTGCGGGACGCGGGATCCCGCGGGACCCATACGGGACCCGTTGACTAGGAGTTTGACTAAAATGGCACACAGTAGAAGCGATAAACATGGTACAGTTGGATGAAATCATACCTCTTCGAGTTAGATATGTTCTTATTTGCCTTTGGATCCGCCTTGCAGCAGGAGCCAAAACTTCAGTTCTTCGAGCATCTAACTCAGCCATTTGCCCTGCTCTAAGAAAAACCTTGCTTTTCCCTATCTGAAGTATAAAATAGTAAGGTGCATTATTGCACTTGCTTTTGAGTTTTATAAGTCAGTCAGAGATATGATATTAGTATATGCTATACCATGCAGTAGTTCCAGCTTCCATACCTGATAACCCTTTAGCCCCATTCTGTCACAAATTGCTATACAAGCTGATTTCTCATCGCATCTGCAAAATGAATGGGAAAATAAGAACCATGTAACTAAATCTACTAGAAAAATTACTCTATATTATGTCTTTTGAATCCACAGAAAAAATCTGTTGCATGGTATATACCCATCTAAAACATCGGGAGCCAACATCCCAAATCATTCTAGGAACTCATCAAATGATCTTTTTGTTGGATATCCAGCACAACTTATCCTAATAGCCTCTAGTACACCCTGCCGCAATAAGCACCAGAGCTCTGTTAAAGAAAGAAAATTGTGGATAGCAATAACAGTTCTGCTGGTCAAGCGAAAGAACATAACTTACCCCACATCTTAACTGATTTAAGACATTGTCGTTTTCAAATATTCCAGGCTTCAAAACTATATTGGGCTTTACACATCTAATGTAATGTGGCTCCGTTGGGCTTAATAAAGCGTTTGTTTGCTTTATATGTCTGGTACATCTTCTGGGCAAAAAAAAAAGAGCACTTCATCAAGCACCTGGTGGGCAAGAACTCTGTCAATCCTAAAAGGAGGCCTTTCCAACATCCAATTCCTCTCTTTTCTGATTTAGCAGGGACACCAAGTTCCAACTGATTGACACAAGTCAATTATCATACACAGAAAAAAGAAACGAAGCTTAGAAACAGGAGAAGAAGGAACGGCGGGGGACTGAGATCGAGATTCAAGAATGGAGATTTGAGATTAGAATAGGTACCTGAGCTACGGGCCGGTGCTGAACTGTGGCTGAGATCGACGAGATTCGACAGAAGAGGAGAAGGAACGGGCGCTGAACTGTGACTGAGATCGACGAGATTCGACAGAAGAGGAGAAGGAACGGCGGGGGACGCCGGGGAGAGGTGAGAAACAGAGAAAGTGCTCGCCAAATCCAAGTCGCCGTCGCCGAATCGTCAATCACCAATCGTCTGTGTAGAGCCGTGGCTGCGGAAGAGAAAGAGAAGAATGGATTAATTTTTTTAGGGTTAGGGTTGTAAACATATGACATATTGTCTCGTTTTTTTTTTGAGTTTTTTTTGAGTTTTTTGATGGTTTTTTTTTTTTTTTTAGAAACGGGAACGGGACGTCCCGTCCCATATCCCGTTTGTCCCGCATCTCAAACGGGACGTCCCGAATAGTCCCTTTTTCAAACGAGATGAAAAAATGCCGTCCCATCCCTTCCCATTTGTATGTCGGGACGGGACGTCCCAACGGGACCGTCCCAACTTGACGGCTCTAGTCAAAAGCAGCTATCATGTGTTCAAGGTCCTTCTAAAGAGCCTTACACATGGTGGCAAGCATAAGGCAAGCAACAACATTAGAATCATCAACATGTTTCTTATATTGGTCCTTATCCCCCCTTACAACATTGGCAGCGGTTTCTGCTGGAATGGGTTCGTCAAGAACGTACAATTTCTTTTATTGCCTAAGAACAATTCTTAAGCTTCTGATCTAATCAGAATAGTTTGTACTGTTCTCTTTGAGCTTGTCCTTCTCAAGGACGGACCGCAGTGACAAGGGTTGATTATTGTTTGATGCCATTTCTACAGTAGGATATACAAACAATATGAACACATATAAGTATCAATTTATTTACCATCTAAGAGACAAATAATGTATTTCATAAATACTCCCACTAAATTATACACCTTCAAATACAAGCATGTATCATATAATTATAATGGGCTAAGATCCATATTTCACTTAATTTTGGTTTAACTGAGTCAATACTCGAAATCAAGTTATTTAGGTAGATAACATTTATAAATCATATCATATATGACTCTTAGAACTTTTATGAGATTCTAAACATCCTATGTCAACACATGTTTTAATCTCATCTATGCCTTGGGTCAAAACTCTTTTGAAAGCACCAATTAAGTTTAACCTTTTTCAAACGTATGAGACACATAGAACGATGCACCCAACTGAGTCGAAACTACATCAACCGTTATCTCATCTTGATCTATATTAAGATATAATGATGCACCCAACTGAGTCGAAACTACATCAAAATACCCGAATATTTCACAAGTGTTCTAATCAAGGGGTGGCATAAAACTTAAACATTTAAGAAGGTTTTTCCATATAGCAACAAACATTGCATGGTTGTATATGAAACTTATGTGTACATAATCATGAACATGAGATTTCACATAATATCCTACTTTAGGATCATACAAATAATCATGTAATAAATAACAATTATTAACTACATAATTATTCAATTCTCAAAATTTAAGGATTCAAATAATCATATTAATCGAATTAAATATGAACATTAAATCCCAAACAAATGATTTGTTTCAATTTGAGAATTTACTAATCTAATTAATCAAATTAAAGAGATCAATAACTCATGTAGAAGATCAATTACATCAATCAACTATTAATCATTATCATGTTATATCACATATAATCGTTTCACAAAACAATACACATAAAATCATCAATCTATATCATCTAGCATGTTAAAGCATATAATCCAATTATATCTAGCATGCCAATTTAACCTAATCATGATTAAATGTGGCTCTGATACCACTGTTGGGTTTTGGGATAACAAGCGCAGCGGAACAATTAGCATAAATCACAAAAATCCTAGCCATGAATCCGTTTAATATGAATATATTAAAACTATGAATATAGATTTACTAACCTTTGTTGCGATTTTGTCTTTCGTACACGTATTCGTAATCCAACTTGAATTGTAGACGAAACTTTGATCTTCTCCTTGTTCTTTCTTGTGTTGAATCAATAACGATAGGTCTTCAAGCTTTAGGTGATAAAGCAATCACCCTCTATTGGTAATCCACAAGCGAACGAACCAAGATCTATATCTTGTTGGATTGCTAGATGATCCTCTATTGTTGAAACTCTTTTAAATAATCTATGGTTGTTATGGAATTGAATCTATGGAGTTTTGATCTTTGATTCATAATCAAAATCAACCAACTAGTGTTTCTCAAACCCTAATTTTCGTGTATCTTGGCTGAGGAAAAAGGGTCTATTTATACTTTATAAATATCCCTAACATTTTAGGGAGAAAACCCTAATTTCCAAACCAAACTGGAACAGGTCAGGCGGTGGGCGCGATCGCCCCCTTTGTCCAGAGACTTGGCGCGATCGCCCCCTCAATAGCGTGCGATCGCCCATTTTGACCAGAGATTTGGCGCGATCTCCCCTTCCCTGGCCCGCGATCGCCCCTTTTCCTTTTCCATAATTGAGCCATTTTTCAATCAGTTCTTTGTGTGTGACTCTATATGAATTATATTTCTGTTGGTAGTGAGTTGAAACATCAATCCCCACAAGACATAAGTGGTCTCTAGCTAGTCATTATGTTCACCCAATTAAATATAACAATAAAGCTTGATTCCTTGATAAATCATTGTCACAATCCCTTTGTCTCACGATGTCATAATGAACATAAGTCATGGTCCACGTCAACTTATATTGTTCAATGCTTTCTCGATTCCGAATATGTTGATAATCCAAGTGCATTTGATCTCTATCAAATCTCTTGAGTATGGCCATACATTTCATCAACACTATTCACCGAAGGGCCCAAGCAGACATCTCTCTTTATGAGGGACAAATCCTATCTTGATTTATCATTCTTCCCTATAAGAATCCGGTCATGCCAACATAACCCTTATTGCTATCCTATTAAAGATAGTGTTAGACTACATAAAATATTATGTTCATCATGTGGAAGACGACGATAATCTCAGGTACTAAGGATTCTAATGACACGACTACCATGAGATTTAATTATGACATATATGACCATAGACCATGATATAAATCTCATAGGTGGGTATGTCCAGTACCTTGTTCTCTAACAAGTACCCATAAGCGTAATGTGTATCCCCATGCATATAATCATCTCTATGATTATCCATTACCAACTTATATTAGTTATTCATAATAACTAGGGAGACAAATTATTATAATAAACATGTAAAACATATAATAATCAAAATAAACATTCTCTATTATAAATGGTAAAGACGATTACATAACATTATTAATTATTAGTCAAAAACAATTATAAGCCCAGGGCATAACACCAACACCATTCACATACGATTTTCTCTCTCTAGAAAAGGCGGGAAGACATTGCTGTTTGGCCGGCCGACGAAGGGTAATTGGTGGTGAGGGTTTGGAGAAATCCTCTCCTTGGGTGGAATGATGAGAAACGTGAACCGAAGGAGGGGACTTAAATGGAGAAACGGGTCTGCCCAGTTAGGGTTTCGGGCTTAATGTGGGCCGTCAATTGATGATCGTACGGTTAGGATGATTTTCAGGTAGATGCCCGAGGTTCAATTGCGTGGATCTGGTGTTTGTCTACCGATGGAGGGTGATGATGTTGGCAGGTTTAATTTGGGGTGACGTTATTTACACCCCACTTTTCAATATACATCCCTAAATAGTAAATAAAGGGACAACAACATAGACTTGTCCTCCGGTTCTGTGCCATTGATGTATAGTGAATTGTAAAACCGTGAACTATAATGTTGTGCGAATTGGAGGTTGTCGATTTATATAAGGTTGTGACTTTCAAATTGGCAGTCTAAATTAAATTGGAGGTTTGAACCGCCGGTCCAAACTATAAAATTAAGAAATCCTCCTTTATTACCGTTGAATTTGATGATTCTGTGATGTGTCATTTTCACCACTCATTAAATCATCATTGCTAGCCCGTGTGTGGGTAAGTGTGACGTGCGAGTGTTTGTGACAATGGTCAACTGTGGTTGTGACATGTGCTCGTTAGTGCGTGTGTCGTTGGAGCCCAAAATGTGAACAAAAACATCACATTTTTGTTCCCTTTTAGTTGTTGTAGCCGTTAGAAACGAACTAGATAAAAAACAATCTATTTTTTTCCCTATAAAGTAGCTCAAAATTCGTTTAAAAAAAATAAAAAATAAATCGAATGAACCGTGAAAATCGTGAACAGGACCATGATTAGTATGAACCGTGAACCGTGAGTTCGCGGTTCAAGTAAGATTGCCAATAATCTTGAACCGTGAACTGGTGGTCCATGAACCGGCAAATTGTGAGTGCGAGTGAACCGGGCATATCTACATGAGTTCTCCTGCCCAAATACAATTTTATTAAAGGACACACTATTTTCTAAATGTCATAAAAGGGCTCCATAGAAAATACCCCGTTTACTACTCTCTCTGTCCCTAAATAAATGTCGAAAAGAGTTTTAAGTTTGTTCTTGATCAAGAGCAAATTTGAAAAAAAAATGACATTCATTTAGAGATAGAGGGAGTAATTAATTAAGCTCGTGCAACTGTGTCTCGATTAAGTAGCATTATGATCGCCGGCTAAATCCATGACTTCATTTGATAGTTGAATTATCAGACTGAGATTCACTATAATAGTAAAGCTATCAAAGTCACTTCGATTTGGATAGTGATAAGATACAAAAAAAATTCATAGTATTTTTGTATATATATTCTGATTTAGTTTCCTATTATGTGTAGATATCTCTGATTTAGTTTCCTATTCCTTGTAGATATCTTCCAATATTTGTTGTAATATTCTCTCTAGAATTATTAGTCAAATAACCTAGGTCAAGAGTTGTATATATGTATCAAGAGTATCAATAATACAATCAAGCTTTTCTCTCACAAATATTGTTCTTCCTATACTGTATCAGAGCGTTCGATCCACCCCTAGTATTCTCCTTCTTGTCGGTAGCCCCCATCCCTCTTCAACCTTCGACAGCCACCCTTTCTCCTCCCTTCTTCGGCTCCTCACCCTTCTTCCTGCCATGGCCTCTCCAGCCTCAACCATAGCCAATTCGGCTGACCCCTTCTCACCTTTCATCCTTGTTAATCTCTCTCATTGCATCAAACTTACCCCTCTCACTTACCTTCCATGGGCCTCTCAGCTTCAATCCCTACTCTTTGGCTTAGATCTACTCAAGTTTGTTGATGGATCGCACCCCCAACTACCGGCCAAAATCACTATCAACAATCAGGAAACTAACAATCCTGCCCACATCACTTGGAATAGATAAGACCGCCTTCTCTTAGGCTCTCTCCTAGGCACTCTAGACACCACCATAGCCCCTCTTGTTCTCCAAGCAAAAACATCCAAAGAAGCTTGGTACATTCTCCAAACTACTTATACAAACCCATCCCGTGGGCATATCCTTTAAGTCAAGGATAACCTCGATTCCCTCACCAAATCCAATCTCACCATTGGTGATTACATGCACGCCATCAAAGCTTGTACCGACAAATTAGCCATCCTAGGAAAACCAATGGACCCTGAAGATATTATTGCCAAAACTCTTAAAGGCCTTGATTATGAGACCTACAAGCCAATTATTGATTCGGTTAGGGCTCGTGACATACCTATCTCCTTCGAGGCCCTCCATGAAAAACTCATTCACCATGAACTTACCATAAACACAACACCACACCCACCTCCTTTCCTGCTTCCGCCCACATAGCTCAAAATCACTGCCCCTCCTACAGATCAAATACTCGCCCAAACCCTTCCCCTCCTCTCCTTCCCACGCCCACACCCTCTTCTTCATACAACCCGAACCCTTTTAAGGGTAAATGCCAATATTGTAACTACACAGGCCATGTCATGTCCCAATGTCGTCGTTTCAAATGAGACTATCCTAGTGTTACCTTCCCCAACCCTCCAACAGCCCCTTGCCCTCCCCGCACCTCCTCTCCGCACCCACAAGCCCATACGGCCACATCCCCTCACCCATCCCCTTACCCATCCTAGCTCCTTGACACGGGTGCAACCCATCACCTCACCAACGACCTATCTAACCTCTCCCTCCATAATCCTTATAATGGCAGCGATGATGTGATAATTGGTGATGGGTTTTCTCTCCCAATATTTGAAATAGGTTCTTTTACTTTTCCTTCTTCCTCCAAATCTTTACAATTCAATAATGTTCTTTTTGTACGTCTTATATCTCGCAATATTATATCCGTCTCCCAATTCTGTCAAGATAACAATGCCTATTTTGTATTCTCACCTTCCTCTTTCTTTGTCAAGGATCTCACAACTCATCAAACTCTACTTCATGGCACAAGTGATCGTGGAGTCTACCTATGGCATCCTCCCTCTCCTCAAGAACTTCTTGGAATCTTCGAGTCTCTTCACTCTTGGCATCATCGTCTTGGCCATCCCGCAGTTCCAATTATCTCTCTTTTGAAGAAACAATTTTCTTTATCTATTCCGTCTAGTCATTTTTCTAATTGTAATGCTTGCGACATTAATAAAAGTCATAAATTACCTTTTTCCGACTCTTCTCTCTCTACTAATGCTCCTTTAGAACTTGTTTTCTCTGATGTTTGGACTTCCCCCCATCTATTCCATTGACAAATTTAAATACTATGTTATTTTTGTTGATCACCACACCAAATACACTTGGTTCTACCCTCTGAAACAAAAATCTGATACTTTTGCCACTTTTTCTCATTTCAAAGCTCTTGTTGAAAAGTACTTTAATAGACCTATCATTCAATTATTTTCTGACAATGGTGGCGAATATCTTAAGCTCACTCCCTCTCTCACAAAAAATGGCATCTCTCATCTCACTACACCTCCCCACACTCCCGAACATAACGGCTATGCCGAAAGATGTCACTGTCACATCGTCGAAACTGGTCTTGCTCTTCTTTCTCATGCCAATCTCACCCTGTGGACCTTTGCTTTCACTACAGCCACATATCTCATAAACCGTCTTCCCAGCTTTGCCACTCTCGATAATGACTCTCCTTACTTTTGCCTTTTCAAAATCTCCCAACTACAATAAAGCTGCGTAGTTTTGGGTGCCTATGCTTTACCAGGTAGGTCAGCGTCCATATACACCTCACAAGCTGGCTCCCCTTTCCATTCCATGCATTTTTGTTGGCTATTCTCCTACACAAAGTGCATATCATTGTCTTGACCCTTCCACAAATCGAATTTATACTTCTTGACATGTCAAATTTGTAGAAGATACCTTTCCTTTCCTTTCCTTTCTCCTCTCTCACCTCTCAGTCTGACTCCTCTCAAAAAACTATCCCATCTCAATGGTGTGCACTCTCCTTACCTATTCTGCCACCACCTCCACCACATCAACCCACCCCGTCCCCACCTACATCTCCATCCTGGAATCAATCAGTCGCACCATCTCCATCCCCCAGCCCTTCCTCCTCCTCAGCCGAGAACCCATCCCCTATCCCACCTCTACCGCCTGTGCCTACTCTCACTGCTGAACCTACCCAACCTTCTGCCAACACTCCCTCAACCACCCAAGTTCACTCTCCATTACCACCTCCCCCTGTTCGAACCATTACCACTCGTCTTTCCAACAACATCATCAAACCTAATCCTAAGTATGCTCACTTTGCTGCCCTTTCTTCTCCCACTGACCTTCCCAAAACTATCAAACAGGCCCTTTCCACCCCTCATTGGAGGGCTGCCATGGAAGAGGAATATGCGGATCTAACCTGCAATAATACTTGGTCTCTTGTCCCTTCTCATAATGCTCCTAATATTGTCGGCTGCAAGTGGATTTTTCGGATCAAATATAACCCCGACAATTCAATTCAAAAATATAAAGCTCGCCTTGTTGCAAAGGGGTTTCATCAACGTCCATGTATCGATTATTCTGACACTTTTAGTCCTGTTGTAAAACCTACCACTGTCCGTCTTCTTCTTTCCTTGGCTCTCAGTCACAACTGGTCACTTCGACAACTTGATATTAATAATGCCTTCCTACAAGGTCATCTTCATGAAACAGTGCTCATATCTTAACCACCTGGTTTCATTGACTCCTCTCTTCCTTCTCATGTCTGTCAACTTTGCCAGGCCATTTATGGTCTAAAACAGGCTCCTCGCGCCTGGTACACAGAACTCAAAAACTATCTTATTTCTTTTGGTTTTCAACCATCTCTTGCTGACCCTTCTCTTTTTATTTACACAAAATCTTCTTCCCCACTTTATCTCCTGGTGTATGTCGATGACATTATTGTCACTGGTCCGTCTCCTTCCTTCTTGTCAACATTCATCAAACTCTTCTTGTTTCTCCTTAAAAGATCTCGGTCCCTTGTTGTGAATGTGTGCCCAAAAAGGGAGATCGCGGCATTTTTTAATCTTTATTGAACCGCTTTCTCATGTAAGGGGTCACCGCCTCACATCGGTTTGAAGACATCCGATTTAAATTGAAAAACGGAGTCGCCACGCCATTTTGATTTCCTCAAAACTTTGAAAAAAAAGGATTAGGGTCCGGAGGTTAAGTTACCCCTTGGGAAGAACGTTTGGCGTTCACCCAAGGAGCTTTGCCAAAGCAAGTCTTCCAAGATCCAACTTTCGTGCTTGCTTTTGTGCTTTCGTGTGTTAGATGTGATTTTGATAAAGGAGAGAATGTGCCAAGTTGTCTTCCGGACGTATAAACAATGAGTTGGTCATCGCTCGGGATTCCTAGGATTTTGATATGTTCGGGACTTTGATCCCGTGCTCATCTTGGACTTACGACCATCATTAAGTGACCTTTGGTCATATGTGATCGGAATAGGGACACCTCTTTTATAGTCCAAGAATGAGACTCTTTAGAAAGGAAGGACCTTTGCCCATCAATCCTACATCTTGAGATGATTCGAGCTTGATAGGGACATTTGTGCTCGTCTCAAGTGATGATCGGAGATGTAGGGGCTTAAGTTCATCCATTTCTAAAGGGACTTCGACTATGGCATCTTTATGTGGAGGAAACGATGTAAAGATGAGACCTTTACACCGCTACGCCCCAAGAGATGCTTCAAGTACCAAAAGGGACTAAGGGGAGGGGTATAAAGATTGGATCTTTATACTCATCATATGCCTTCTTGTGCCTTAGAAAGGTCACTAGGCAATCCTTGGAGAGTGATCCAACCATGAGGGACATGGGGGAGTTGCATTTGAAAGTAAAGATGACATTTTTATGAAAACAAGTGTAAGGAACACTATGAAAAACTAAGACTAGGAATGTAAAGGGAGGACCTTTAAGGCTTTCCTATGTCCTTTAAAAACCTTTTAGGTGGACAATCCTTGGAAGCAAGGTCAATGGGGAAGGGATGACGTTTATGGAAGTAAAGATGGCATTTTTAATGTAAAGATGACATTTTTATATGATAAAGATGACATTTTTCACATCATCATGTGAGGGATCCACCCTAGAACAAGCCATTTGTGGTCTTATTTTTTATCCTTGGGATGGATTCTCCATGAATCCTATGTGATAAGGGGAAGGGGGATATGATGATCTACATGGTAAAGATATGATCTTTATGATAATAAATCACTTATAATAGCAATAAATAGCAATATGAAAAGCAAATAAGCAATATAACAAGATGACAAGTATATTTCAAAGAGAAAAGGAGGAGAGGTTACCAATGGTGGTGTTCCTCTATCTCCCTTGAAGTTTTCCTAAGGAAGGAGTGACTTTGGATGAATTTTGGAGAGGAGGAAGGTGATTTTGAGTGAGTTTTGGTCTCTGAAAATTTGTGGTTTCAGTTGGGCAGAGTAATAGTGCTCAAATTCCCCTTTAAAATGAATAGAGGAGGACTCTATTTATAGGCAGTTTTGTGTTTCCTAATGAAGCCGTGCGACATTAACCTTTGGCAAAAGAAGCCGTACGGTCTTATCCTTTAATGACTCAGCCTGTTTCTAGAATCATGCAAGGTGGCGTTCTAGAAGGTCTTTCCAGCGAGGGACTACGTGGAATTTTAATTCCTAACAAGTCCTTCACCCCTCGGAAGTTTTGGGAAAGTTCCAGAATTGCCCCTGAACTTTAGGAAAGTCCGGGGAATTGCCGGGAAACTTAACCGGAAGGCATGAGCCAGATTTGGGTACTTACAGAAGCCCCTCGGCAACGTCACTTGTAGGGCAGGTGGGGTTGCCGATAAAAAGGATCCAATCTGGCGAACTGCCAAGACGGATTGGGTGACCAAGGAGGTCGAGTGGCTGAACCTTTGGAAGGCTACCTACGTATCCTGAATAGGAATCAAGCCAGATCGTAGTTCGGAAAAGATCCACTGGGGAATGGGGTGTCATATGTGATGAATTGGCTGAACCTAAAGTAGGCTACCTACGTATCCCGGAGGAATCAAAGCTGGTCGTAGTTCAGGATCCACTGGGGAATGGCGAAGAGAAACTGGTCTCTTGCTAGGGAGATGGAAGGAAAGTGACATAGGAGGTCAAATGGATGATCCTACTGGGGATATGCCAGATGAAGGAAGTGATCAATGTGATCGGATAGCTGGACCTTTATGAAAGGCTCATGCATCACTGAGGAGTGATGAATAAAAAGGGTGACCAATGTGGTCGGATGGCTGAACTTTTATGAAAGGCTACCTACGTATCCCGGAGGAATCAAGTCTTGGTCGTAGTTTAAGTCTCACTAGATAGTTAGGAACGTGTCTAGGATCCTTGATATTTTGACGATTAATGGAGGAGTCACCTTAATTTGTCAATTAATGGAGGTTGTCACCTTAAGAAACTAAAGCTTACATCGTTATCGAGGAGACAAAGGTAGCGTACTTCGCTATCGAGGAGATAGAGGTAGCTAAAGTTGGAAAAACTAAAGCATACTTCGCTAACGAGGAGATAGAGGTAGCTAAAGTTGAAAAAAACTAAAGCGTACTTCGCTATCGAGGAGATAGAGGTAGCTAAAGTTGAATGCTAAAGCGTACTTTGCTATCTCTTTCGAACAGAGATAGAGGTAGCTAAAGTTGGAATACTTAAGCATACTTCGCTATCTCTTTCGAACAAAGATAGAGGTAGCTAAAGTTGAATGCTAAAACGTACTTCGCTATCTCTTTCGAACAGAGATAGAGGTAGCTAAAGTTGGAAAAACTAAAGCGTACTTCGCTATCTCTTTCGAACAGAGATAGAGGTAGCTAAAATTGGAATACTAAAGCGTACTTCGCTATCTCTTTCGAACAGAGATAGAGGTAGCTAAATTTGGAAAAACTAAAGTTTACTTCGCTATCTCTTTCGAATAGAGATAGAGGTAGCTAAAGTTGGAAAAACTAAAGCGTACTTCGCTATCTCTTTCGAACAGAGATAGATGTAGCTAAATTTGGAATACTAAAGCGTACTTCGCTATCTCTTTCGAATAGAGATAGAGGTAGCTAAAGTTGAAATACTAAAGCGTACTTTGCTATCTCTTTCGAACAGAGATAGAGGTAGCTAAAGTTGTAAAAACTAAAGTGTACTTCGCTATCTCTTTCGAACAGAGATAGAGGTAGCTAAAGTTGGAAAAACTAAAGCGTACTTCGCTATCTATGAGATAGAGGTAGCTAAAGTTTAGATGAACTGAAGCGTACTTCGCTATCTATGAGATAGAGGTAGCTAAAATTGGAAAAACTAAAGCGTACTTCGCTATCTCTTTCGAATTAGAGATAGAGGTAGCTGAAGTTAGAAAAACTTAAGCGTACTTCACTATCTCTTTCGAATCAGAGATAGAGGTAGCTGAAGTTCGGAAAAACTTAAGCGTACTTTACTATCTCTTTCGAATCAGAGATAGAGGTAGCTGAAGTTGGAAAAACTTAAGCGTACTTCACTATCTCTTTCGAATTAGAGATAGAGGTAGCTGAAGTTCGGAAAAAACTTAATCGTACTTCACTATCTCTTTCGAATTAGAGATAGAGGTAGCTGAAGTTTGGAAAAACTTAAGCGTACTTCACTATCTCTTTCGAATTAGAGATAGTGGTAGCTGAAGTTGGAAAAACTTAAGCGTACTTCACTATCTCTTTCGAATTAGAGATAGAGGTAGCTGAAGTTAGGAAAAACTTAAGCGTACTTCACTATCTCTTTCGAATTAGAGATAGAGGTAGCTTATGTTTGGAAAAACTAAAGCGTACTTCACTATCTCTTTCGAATTAGAGATAGAGGTAGCTGAAGTTGAAAAAGCTTAAGCGTACTTCACTATCTCTTTCGAATTAGAGATAGAGGTAGCTAAAGTTGAATCTTGACAGTTCGGAGGCTGTCACCTTATTTGATTTAATTCTAACAGAGATAACGAAGATTCTTGGGAGAAATTTATACGATTTGGGAAATTTATACGGTCTTCCGGACCGGGTGATTTAAAGCCTTCCGGGCTACGGATAATAATTTGGAAGAAAAAAAAATGTTATTCCATTTGGAGATAACGGGAAATTTCCCGGAGGAGACGTTATCCCATTTGACGATAACGGAAGATTTTTCGGAGGAAATGTTATCCCATTTGGTGATAACGGAAGATTTTCCGGAGGAAATGTTATCCCATTTTGGCGGTAACGGAAGGACTTCTCGGGGGAAAATTTTGGGCAAAAATATTTCCTATTTTGATTTGGTAATCAATTAAGGTTATTTTTCTTTGTGCATGTCACATGAGCCACGGGCTGACTCTTTTGCGGGAAGGCATTGTGAGAGGGGCTTTATGAAAGGATGTGTTTGGATGCATGTGTTTGGATGTATGTGTTTGGGAACTGTTTGAGATAGGTTTCGAGCAGGTGGGGTCGTATCCCTTGGGTGCAAACTGAACTTGCCGTTTTTGATGAGATGTTGTCAATGCTGCCAAAAGGCGTCATGTGGACCAGGATTCCCCTTTGGGTTGAGACCGAATTTTAAACCTCGGGTCTTAATTAAAGTTCCTTTCTCAAACTCTAGCACTTGAAGCTGATGCTGACAGGATTTTAGAACCAAAGACATAAAGCAAATGTCAAAGTGACCAAATCTCTCTTCTGAGGATGAATGTGACTTATTGAAGCCCCGGTTTGAGGGAAAAATTCTGCAAAGTCCCAGGTTCTATTAAAGCGAAGAAAGATCCTTTCATTGGCAAAGCCCCGGTTTGATGAACTGAATAGGCGAAGTCTAGTTTTTGAAGAAGTGACTTGGTGAAGCCCCAATCTTATGACTTAGCAAAGTCCCAATTTGATTGGTACTGCAAAAGTGATCCTGAGGTTGATCTGACCAAGACTGAATCCATTTTGTGACATAGTGAGGAATCCCAATGCGGACCCAAAAATGACTAAAGAAGCCCCAGTCTAAAGAAATGGCTTTGGCGAAGCCCCAACCTTGAAGAGTTTCAAGGCAGCCCTAATGCGAATTGTAGTAGAAGAGGGAAAACCTATCCTTTCATACTTACTTTCTTATTTCCTTTAGTCACCCAGTCAATCTTAAGAAGATGTAAAAGAAAAGAATTTTAGAAATTTATACTTGCAGGGGCATATTTTCGAAAGGTGGGAATAGATCCCGATTTTGTGTTATTTTGATGGCCTCATTCGACGAAGGCACAAGAACTCGCTTTGGGTTTGACTCTTTTGAGAGAGTATAAGCGTAGAAAGGTTTGTAAAAGTGTATGGAAGCCCCTGCTGACAGAAGATCAGTGTTTAGCACTATTTTTCCTAAGATGTGGAAAAAGAAGACTTGTTAAGACATCTGAAAACTTGTTTTATTTACAATGATCACAAGATTGCTTAAAACCCTTTATTAATGTTCGGGTTATTCAACCACTAATCTCGATATAAACAAACATTTTGATTAATCATGAGGAGAAAGTCAACCGCTGTCGCGGATCAAGGTTGGTTGGGTTGTGAAAGAAAGTTTTGTGTATAGGGAGGTCATTGATGAGACTGGGTTTTCTGGGATTTGAATGTGTTTATGGGAGAGGCCATTGATGAGACCAGATTTTCTGGAATTTGAATATGCTTAAAACTGGACCATTTCTGGTTGCCTACGTTCCCCTCATTTGTGAGGAGCTCAGGTCGCCGTAGTTCGGCTTCGGCTGAACTGTGCTTGTCTTTGGAAAGGGCATGAATATTTGTGGTTCCTTTGGTGAGAAGGCCTGGATGAGAAGGTTGGATGATGAGGCATGAGCCTCGGGATGATTCCTTGACCAAGTCATTTTTGGACGGCTGCTTCAATTGCTTCCTGATTTTCGTCTTTCATTGGGGGAGAAAGGATTCACATATGCTTAAAGGCTTATGAAATGTTTCTGCCTTTGCCTTGACCACTCCATTGTTTCATTCTTTGGGCTTTGACCCTTTTTTTTATGTGCAACCCTGTTTTTTGCCTAGGCTGTCCCTTTTTAAGGTTTTTAACCTAGCTGGGTATTACTCTTTTTTGCACTATTTATTATACATATATTTTTTTCTTTTCTTCTTTTTTTTTATGTGCAACCCTGTTTTTTTTTGCCTAGACCGTCATTTTTCAAGGTTTGTAGCCCAGCTGGTGTAAGTACCCCAATCTGGATCGCTCTCCATCCCAGCATACGACAAAACCAGAGGCAAACTTCCGGAGGTCATAACTCCTTCATACGAACTCCGATTGAGACGTGCCATATATGGTTGGAAAGCTCTCGACGAGAGCTAGCTTGCCATCACATTCACAAGAGCATGGAAAGTCCGTACGGACCTCTTTGCATGCCAAAAGGTCCGTACGGACCTCTTTGCACCAGACATAATCATTACGAAAATCCCCTTAAAGTCCACGAGATTCCCTCAAATCCCGGAAATCCATCATTACCTAAGAGGTCCGTACGGACCTCTTTGCTTGCATTTTCCACTACTATAAATAGAGGGCTTCCCCTCCTCATTTTTACACACCTCCCACTTCTCTCTTCCTCCCTAAGCCTTCTGGCTCCCCTTCTAAGACCTTTCGAGGCATTCCCGGCCCCTTCGGATCCTTCCGAGGCCTTCCGAGCCCCCTCGAGGTGCTCCGAAGCCTCTCCGAGCGCTCCCGAGACGCTCCCGCGCTGCCCCGAGGCACTCTCGAGGTACTCGAGGCCCCTCGTGGTACTCCGAGGCCTTGCTCGGTCTTTCCCACGGTGTCCCGCTCTTTCCGAGTCAAACCGGCGATCCCAAACCTTGCCGAACCTCTCGCCCGAATCCAACCAACGATTCCAACGCACGCCGAACCCTCTCGCCCGATCGATCCCGACGATCCCCACGCACGCCGAACCTCTCGCCCAAACGCAGCCTACAGCTTTCAACTCACGCCGAAACTCGTCCGCGGACAACCGCATCCCGAAGCAATCCGAACGCTACTCCGACCTCAAACACTATTCCCTCGCGGAAGACAGACACGAACCAACATTGGTAAGGCTTCCTTCCTATTCTATTTCAATACATTTCAATACAATGTAGACATCCGATACAGCATGCATTTTTAAAAGCACACACACACACACAACTTTTTAAAGGATATTAGGGGTATCCGAAAGACTCGTTTTACGAGGCGACTCGGGTGAGCTCTAATATTCTAATATTCTCTTCCCGAGGAGTCATCTGACCTCCGAACTCAAAATCTCATCACACAAAAACAGTTTAAAATTTATCTTTAAACTGATGCCCTTTTTCAATGTTTTGGGCTTAATAAAAACGGCGTGGCGACTCTACAAAATGCGAAAGCAAAACGGCGAGACACCTCCAACACGCAACGCTAAGACGGAATAAGCCAGATGCCGGGGCGCGATTGTGCCGCTCTGATCCGGCGACCTCCCGAACAGCGACGAATGCGAGATGCCGGGGCTCCGCGCGCGAGCCGGATCCGGGTAATTTCAGTTGGCGACTCTGCTGGGGACACTTTGTTTTAAAAACTTTTAAACAAAACAAAAGATTTTTAAAACGATGATGAGGGTCAAACTTTCATTTTACCCCTTCCTTTAACTGTTGTGTGTGTGTGCACGTGCTTCGTTTTTATTTTACAAAAAAAATAATAAAAATACAAAAAAAAATGCATCAATATACATCTGTGCATACATTTAAAATTCTTCAAAATTTTCTATTTTACTCGTAAAAGAATTTTAGAGACCGCACACTACGCGCACCGCCGCCTCGGTTACACCGCACTCTACTCACACCGTCGCTTGCTACACCGCACACTATGCGCACCGCCGCTGGATACACCGCACACTACAACCCTTAACCCGGAGTGGTCTCGGTTGCCATCCGTTTGGTCTTCCTAGGCCTCTTGGGCGCGCACGGGATCATTCCAAACATCCCATCCTAGCCAAGCGTCAACCCCGCACGTTTGAGTCTTGAGTCACACTCGTCCAAACGGTTGGTTTTTACCTGGCCCGTGTCATACACTGGATACATATACCATGCCGGCCATTTTTTCGAGTCAAGGCTCTAACTCAAGATCCTTGCGCAAGCAAAGCGATGAAAGGTCATGCTAAAATCTTGACTCGATCTTGATTTCCGAAGCTACACCTGCACGATGTTCCGTCCCGATATACATCCATGCTCGCATGACACCATGTCATCACGCCTTTGATACGTCGCCCATGACGATATGACCCACCCAACGCCTAACGTCACTGCATCCCTTGCGCAAGCAAGGTAAAGAGAGGTCATGCCGAACTCTTGACTGATCTTGACTCGTGGCCGGCTCGGTTCACTATTCACATGGCTAACGCATCAAAACGAACATGACAGCTCGGTCCTTAGGTTCGATTTTTCTTTAGGCCGGTGGAAACCGCTTGCACTATAGGACCCTCGCCCGGGCCGTCCACCCCGGGATGTCGAAATACAGTGTGCAAAACGAGGGGCTTATAGCCGCACGTATGGTCTCCACCGACCCAGATCTAGCATAGTTGCGAAAAAGAAGAGCAATCTTTTCCAACCTACCTAGGACTCTGAGAAAACACGTTTTTTTAAGTAAATTAAAACAACAAAAAAAATAATAAATATAAAAGAAACGGAAACCGCATGCCACGTGAGCTTTCCCCCTTTTTATCCCGAGAGGCCATTCCCGTGTCTAAACCTTGCCCGTCACCCTCCAAATAACCGAGAGTGGTTGAGAATACCCGGAGCCGCCTTTTCGCATTGAGGTCACAAGGTCCGACAGCCCTTCCAGCTTCAACGGCCCACACCGTCCCGCTACTCCCCATGACGGATCAACAGATAACAATGAGGGAAACGGAACCCCGCCTCGGGAAATTTCCAAACAATGGAAGAAGTTTGGCAAGCTTTTAAGGCTCTCGAGAAACGCCAAGAAGTGCAAGCAGCTTGGATTGAATATGCCATGCGCCGTCGCAGAACCGTCGTGGTTCCCCAACCCGATGGGACCGTCGTTCTCATAGAAGACGGAGAAATATCGGCTCCCGGCCTCTCAAAGCTATCGTTGTGTCCCTCCTTCACAAATCCACGGAAACCTAGCAATGCAAGGCAACTCCCGCTCAAAGCTCCATTCGAGCCTCGCCAAACAGCTCCGATTTTCCAACCTCAAAGACACCTATGGGCCCGCTCCTCAAATCCTAACACCTCTCAATATCCCCTGGAATTCAATCCCGTGCCTCTCGTATGAGTCCCGCAGCCCACAACTTGAAATCCCAATGTTTACTGTGTGACGGACATCCCAGTGCGATATCCCGACATTTCAAACCTTCCACCTACTGGATCGCCACTTGGGGCTAATGAAGCATTTCCCCAAGTCCTAAACACAACCCTTAGTGGTCCAGGCAATTACGCCCCAATTTCAACAATCCAGGATATGGGTTGGTATACACTCAACCGCTCCCCAAGACTCCCGAATGGCGATCCCATCTCGCCAATCCACCTCCATCTTCGGTCTCCATCCCCGAAACGGCCGCTTCTCGCCTACCGACCCCCATATACGGCTTGGTTGGCGTAACATGCAAAGGAGATACAACGGAAGAGTTTCCTTAAGCAAAAGGAAAAAGGTTACCAAACACCTCCAAACAAGAAGAAAGAGGTTACTGAGTACCCACTACATCCGTAAACGGAGCTCAAGTAAACCGCGATCAAGCACCCCCGAGGAACGACAATCCCCTCGCATACCACAGCCCAAAGATTTTGATAACCTCGGGATGCCCTCGAGCCAAGTCCTCGAGACACTAGTAAAGAGGAACATTCTCAAACCCCTCGAGAATTTCCAACCAAAGACTCGCAAGCCCAACATGGATATGAGCAAGCACTCGCGCCTTCCACAACTACCCCTGGCCACACCACCGACAATTGCTTCGTGCTAAAACAAGTGGTCCAAGGGCTAATCGAAGAGGGAAAGTTGGAACGCCCTGCGGTCCCATCACAGCTTGGAAACCCTTTCCCTAGAAATGACGGGGTAATCGGGGTGGAGAAGTCCTCTCGCAAATTCCCGTGATGAATGGGGACGTGAAGACGGAACCCGGGGCTTCCGCAATGAAGAATTCGAGAGAAAGAATCCAAGAACGGTTATTCCCCAACAATCCTTTCCAGAATCGGGGCACACCAAGGGATGGATCGAGCCTTCCCTGCAGATAAGGCGCTCGAGACAGTGTCGAGCAAGTGGCAAGATCAAAAACGGCGTGACTTTCACAAACGCGACCCACACCAAGAAGAAGAGACAGACGAGAAGCTTGGACTAACCCCGTCTCCTAGAGTCTATCTTCAAAAATAAAAGACCCCGAGTCCGTCGTATTTATGTTCGAGTCTCTCGAGTCGTCCGACGGCCTTACGCCTAAAGATTATGCGTTTGTAACATAAACCGCGCTTCCTTATGCTTTGAATAAATGATCGACCTTTCGAGTATCCTCATTGCCACTTTAACAAATGATAAATTAACTAATCAAAACAGCTTAATAATGATTCACTTGGTAAAGACGCAGACACATTAATGAACAATGCATTAAAACAACTCTTTAAGCATGTTGTCAAACGAGAGGAAAATCGTGCCCAAGCCGCCGAGAAGGTTCTAACCAAAATGAATTTGGGAACCGCCGAAGAGCCCAAAGAGACGCAAATCAAAGAATCACACACCCACCTCGTAGGTTCTAGTAATCGTTCTCATTCAATCAGTCCTCCTCGGACATTGTAATTAAGTCTTCAATTTTCCATACGAAAGTTTTCTTTCTTTTCTTGCTAGACTTGAGACATTATTTTGCACCCCACATTACATTTAATGAAATGGTTTTGTTCTATGTGATCACTTGCATTGCTCAACAAGTAATTCCACAAATGATTAATGCTTTGATTAATTGGTGTGAGAAAGTCAATCGCAGCTCCCCATACACCTTACCATACCCCACACAAAGGCCTCCATCAAGCCATACACTTTCCAAAACATGTCCCCACCATCACCTTGACCAAGTCAACGACGGCAGAACATCAAAGGACAACAAAAGGTCACTCAAAGATCAAAAGATTGACCCCATGTCGACAACAATTTAGGGGCTTGCCTTCGCCCTCGTGCGCATCAAGAAAGTTCAAGCGGGGGCTTGCCTTCGCCCTCGTAAGCCGCACAAAAAAAAAAAAAAAAAAAAAAAAAAAAAAAAGAAGCTCAAGCGTAAGCTACACAAAAAAAAAAGCTCAAGCGTAAGCTTCACAAAAATAAATGAGGTCAAAGACCCAGAGCCAACGATCAAGAAGCAATGGATTCATTAAAACCGCCACAAATACGACTTGTCAAGGAATCACCTCAAGGCCTCGTGCCTCATCATTCAACCTTCCGAGCCTTTTCGCCAAAGGCCGCGCAAATATTCATGCCCCGGCCCCAAAGCCAAACACAGCTTCAAACCCGAACTACGTCGACCCGAGCTCCTTGTCTTAAGGGGAACGTAGGCATCCGTAAATGGTCCGATCATAAACACATACAAATCCACAAACCCGATCTCATCAATGACCTCTCCTATACACAAACCTTCTTTCACACTGCATCAACTCGATCCTTGATACCGGTTGACTTTCTCCTCGTGATTAATCAAAGCATATCAGTTTAATTGTTGAATAACCCGAACATCAACAAAGGGTTTTAAGCAAACAAGTGATCATTGTGAACAAATCAAGTTTTCGGATGTCTCGACAAGTCTTCTTTTTCTACAAAATAGGACAATAGAGCTAAACATCGATTTTCTCGTCGCAAGGGCTTCCATACACTTTTACAAGCTTTTCAAGCACTCATACTCTCTCAAAAGAGTCAAACCCAAAAGCATTTCTTTTGTGCCTACATCAAATAAGGCATTCACACAAAAGGGGACCCGTTCCCACCTTTTCAAAAATAAATACGCCCTTGCAAGTGTACATTACGAGTCATTTCTTCCACAAAAGAGGGTCGAACTACGCGGACTCCGAGCCTCTCACCCGAGGGGAACGTAGGCGGCCTTCATTGGTTCGGTCTAAGGAATACACAAAATTCCAAAAATTGATGCCACCAAGGCTCAGAAAGAAGCAAGCAAGAGATTTTGCGTCTCGACAAAGCTTTAAAAGTAAATCACAAATCATCACAGCTTAAAACACTTTTGATGAGTTCAAGCACGGTCTACTCTCAAACTCACAACATGCTAAAAGACGACTTAAAACATTTAACAATCAATGTGTCGCGATGCCGATGAATGGATACTTAGTGTTTCGTAAGGTCATTCCATGCTACTCGCGATTGGCCCTTCATCACTCTTTCCTTTCCTCCCTCGTCCCCAACGAGTCTTTTTTCATTCCACATGAGCGAGTTATGTCTCCCTCATTCCGAGATCGAGTCCTCCTTGTCGTGTCAAACGAACCGCCGCTCTCGAGCATCGTTCACCCGTGCCTCGGCTCGGATCTCCTCCCTACGAGTCCGCAAAGGGGACCTCTCCCCGCCGGCCGTCAACTCGAGTCTTGTAGTCAAACAAAGCGTCTCCTATGACATCCCGAGGGTTAGACCAAGCTTCGCACTCCTAAGGCTATAGATGAGACGACAATCTTGCCCTGCACTGCTTCACGCCCGCTCCCCAAAACCACTGGGTCCGCCCGATATGCTACTCATACCAATCCAGGTACTCGATGGTCAAGACAACATTCTCCCGGCATCTAAGGAGCACCACAGAGGGAAAGCGGAATACTTCCATACCCTCGTAAAATACATAAAAGCATCAGGATCCGTCATGCGTAAAGAAGCTACCTCCACGCTGGCAATGTCATCCCACCCAAAGAAAGGCTCTCGCCTCATCCCGAACCGACGGAAACAAGCAACGGAACACGTAAAGAGGACCAAGGCAAACATGGAACTCGACAACATAGGAACCTTCCCCGACAGCCCTCCTAGTTTCAATCCCCCAAAGGGAAACCCACCAACGAATCGATGCGTACCAAGATATGCTATCCATCTCTCCTGCGGATCGATCCATGTCCAAGACAAGAGGTCACCGAGCAAATGTCCACGGACAAAGAGACGCCTGAGACTCGTGCATGGCTTCAAGCCTCTCTCGCAACCATAATGCAAGCAAAGCAGGGCTTCCCGCATGAATCGGTCCCTCATCACTGACGATCTACACCGTGGAAGATTTCCCCGGAACCAAAGGAACGATATCCTCGCCCGCCCGACAATGGCTCGCCACATCCAACAGAGCACCGTCACATATCCCGAGGTAGCTAACCCCGAAAAGAGTGGCTATCAAGCACAAAGCGAACGCGTCCCAGAGACATCACTCCCGCCGCCGCTCATGAAATGCCAAAGCCGCTTCACCCCAACCGCTCGTAAAACTGCCAAAGCCGCTCACTCCTCCACTAACCACAAACGCATTCCCACTCATGCGACATGCAAAAAAAAAATAATAAGCTAGCAACCATTCCTAGGACAATCCCGGAATCACAAAAATGACATTACATCTTAAAATAAAATACTTTGTCAGTGCAAATACAAGTGTTTTATTACAGTACAAAATGTCCGTTGCTCTACAAAAAAAAAACAATGGAAAGAGGAAAAGCAAAAGAGCCCTAATCCGATTCATCATCATCCTCCTCCACAAATGAGAAATTCGGCATCTCGGCGCTCCACCACCACATCATCGTCCTCGTTGAACCCAAAGACCTTCCTCGACCGGATAATCCAAGAAGTCCACAGGAATAAGAATGAAGAAGGAAAAAGAAGATGAGCCATCCCTCCTCTCCTCCGAGGCATCCCACGTCCTCCTTCACAAAGAGGCTCCATCTCGCCCTCACTCGCCAAGTTCCGCAGCAGGCGCCATCTCGCCCTCACCGCAAGTTCAGACAGGCGCTACTCTCGCCCTCACCAATTTCGCAGAGGTTCCACCTCGCCCTCACCGCAAGTTCGCACAGAGGCGCTACCTCGCCCTCACCAAGTTCGCACAGAGGCTCCATCTCGCCCTCACCGCAAGTTCGCACAGAGGCGCTACCTCGCCCTCACCAAGTTCGGACAGAGGTTCCATCTCGCCCTCACCGCAAGTTCCGCATGCAGGCGCTACCTCGCCCTCACCAAGTTCGACGCAGGCTCCATCTCGCCCTCCCCGCAAGTTCGGACAGCAGGCGCTACCTCGCCCTCACCAAGTTCAGACAGAGGCTCCATCTCGCCCTCCCCGCAAGTTCGCACAGAGGCGCTACCTCGCCCTCACCAAGTTCGACAGAGGTTCCACCTCGCCCTCCCCGCAAGTTCGACAGAGGCGCTACCTCGCCCTCACCAAGTTCAGACAGAGGCTCCATCTCGCCCTCACCGCAAGTTCGTACAGAGGCGCCACCTCGCCCTCACCAAGTTCCTGCTGCAGGCTCCATCTCGCCCTCACCGCAAGTTCGCACAGAGGCGCTACCTCGCCCTCACCAAGTTCGCACAGAGGCTCCATCTCGCCCTCACCGCAAGTTCGTACAGAGGCGCCACCTCGCCCTCACCAAGTTCGACAGAGGCTCCATCTCGCCCTCACCGCAAGTTCGACAGAGGCGCTACCTCGCCCTCACCAAGTTCCGACAGAGGTTCCACCTCGCCCTCACCGCAAGTTCGAACAAAGGCTCCGTCGCGTCCTCATCCTTTCACCGACTTCGGGCAAAAACGCCAGCGCATCCGCAGCATTTCAAAGAATCTCTGGCCGTGGGCGCCACACGTCCTCAACATTTCAACAACTCGATCGAGGCGCCCCACGCCCTCTAACACTTCAGCAATTCACCCAAAGACGCCACCACGTCCTCTTCATCTCGGCCGAGGCGCCCCACATCCTCAACAATTCAACTTCCTCCTCACAAAGGTGCCTCATCCCCGCAGTAAACACAAAGAAAGGTATGTCAATAAACTTCAAACGCAATACATAGCTGTAATAAATGCTACATAAAAGAAGAGTCCCAAAGACGGCATGATGCCTTTCCAAAAATTCCCACAAACAAAGTTCCATATAGGATCCACAAAATGCCCATCAAACTCAACTTAGGTCCAGACGCCTTAGAATAGTCTCAACTTAGGGTCATACTCCTGAACTAAGTCTACCTTAGGTCATACTCCTGAACTAGGTCCCAACTTAGGTCATACTCCTGAACTAGGTCCCAACTTAGGTCATATTCCTGAACTAGGTCCCAACTTAGGTCATACTCCTGAACTAGGTCCCAACTTAGGTCATATTCCTGAACTAGGTCCCAACTTAGGTCATACTCCTGAACTAGGTCCCAACTTAGGTCATACTCCTGAACTAGGTCCCAACTTAGGTCATATTCCTGAACTAGGTCCCAACTTAGGTCATACTCCTGAACTAGGTCCCAACTTAGGTCATACTCCTGAACTAGGTCCCAACTTAGGTCATACTCCTGAACTAGGTCACAACTTAGGTTCATACTCCCGAACTAAGCTTCAACTCAGGACATCACCACGTCCACTCACCACAAACCTCACTACTTCACCACAAAATTCTAAGGCTCTAAACCACTCGGTCCGAAGACCGTATAAACCTCCCCCATCACTATCCCCTGCTCTAAGGCTTTAAACCACTACCCGGAGACTCAGATAAATCCAGCCAAACTACTATCCTCACTCGGAAGGCTCTAAACCACTCGGTCCGAAGACCGTATAAATCTCCCAAATCACTATCTCCGCCTAAGGCCTTAAACCACCCGATTAGGAAAATCGTAAAATTTCCATCCCAGGATACCACCACGTCCTCACAATTGACCTCGGCGGTCACCACATATCAGGACATCACCCCGTCCTTATCACTGACCTTGGCGGTCACACAACACTTTAGGGCACCACCACGCTCACATACACTCACAATTTCACGACCTCTGAACTACGACTGTGCTTGATTCCCGCCAGTGGATACGTAGGAATCCTATCACAGTGGTCCAGCCATCGACCTATACTGGCCACTCAGACACCACCACGTCCTTATCACCGACCTCGCGGTCACACAACACTTCAGGGCACCACCACGCCCGCACTCACAAACACTCACCCCACACACGAACTACGATCAGGCTTGATTCCCGCTAGGGATACGTAGGAATCCTATCACAGGGTCCACCTAACCGACCTAAACGGCCACATAACAGGACACCGCCATGTCCTCACGCACCGACCTACACGGTCACTTCCTCTCCCAAAGCACGCGATCCATCAGGACCCTTATCTTATCGACGACCCCACTTCTTTCATAAGTGACGCCGCCGAGGGGCTTCGTAAGTACCCCAACTGGATCGCTCTCCATCCCAAAGATACGACAAAACCAGAGGCAAACTTCCTGAGGTCATAACTCCTTCATACGAACTCCGATTGAGACGTGCCATATATGGTTGGAAAGCTCTCGACGAGAGCTAGCTTGCCATCACATTCACAAGAGCATGGAAAGTCCGTACGGACCTTCTTTGCATGCCAAAAGGTCCGTACGGACCTCTTTGCACTGCACATAATCATTACGAAAATCCCCTTAAAGTCCACGAGATTCCTCAAATCCCGGAAATCCATCATTACCTAAGAGGTCCGTACGGACCTCTTTGCAGTTTTCCACTACTATAAATAGAGGGCTTCCCCTCCTCATTTTTACACACCTCCCACTTCTCTCTTCCTCCCTAAGCCTTCTGGCTCCCCTTCTAAGACCTTTCGAGGCATTCCCGGCCCCTTCGGATCCTTCCGAGGCCTTCCGAGCCCCTCGAGGTGCTCCGAAGCCTCTCCGAGCGCTCCCGAGACGCTCCCGCGCTGCCCCGAGGCACTCTCGAGGTACTCTCCGAGGCCCTCGTGGTACTCCGAGGCCTTGCTCGGTCTTTCCCACGGTGTCCCGGCTCTTTCCGAGTCAAACCGGCGATCCCAAACCTTGCCGAACCTGCCCGAATCCAACCAACGATTCCAACGCACGCCGAACCCTTCGCCCGACTGATCCCGACGATCCCCACGCACGTCGAACCTGCCCAAACGCAGCCTACGCTTTCAACTCACGCCGAAACTCGTCCGCGGACAACCGCATCCCCGAAGCAATCCGAACGCTACTCCGACCTCAAACACTATTCCCCTGCGGAAGACAGACACGAACCAACATTGGTAAGGCTTCCTTCCTATTCTATTTCAATACATTTCAATACAATGTAGACATCCGATACAGCATGCATTTTTAAAAGCACACACACACACACAACTTTTTAAAGGATATTAGGGGTATCCGAAAGACTCGTTTTTACGAGGCGACTCGGGTGAGCTCTAATATTCTAATATTCTCTTCCCGAGGAGTCATCTGACCTCCGAACTCAAAATCTCATCACACAAAAACAGTTTAAAATTTATCTTTAAACTGATGCCCTTTTTCAATGTTTTGGGCTTAATAAAAACGGCGTGGCGACTCTACAAAATGCGAAAGCAAACGGCGAGACACCTCCAACGCGCAACGCTAAGACGGACAAGCCGATGTTGGGCGCGATTGTGCCGCCTCTCGGATCCGGCGACCTCCTAACAATAGAGACGAACACAGATGCGGGGCCTGCGCGCGCGAGCCGGATCCCGGGTAATTTCAGCTGGGTATTACTCTTTTTGCACTTTTGCTCTCTCTTTTTTTTTTTTTTGAAGCACCTGAGGGCAAAGACAAATTCCTAGGTTGTTATCAACATGGGGTCAATTTTTCGATGCTGAGTGACCTTTTGTTGTTCCCTGATGTTACCGCCGTCGTTAACTTGGTCAAGGTGATGGTGAGGACATGATTTGGGAGGCGTATGTTTTGATGAAGGCTTTTGTGAGGTAAGGAAGGTGTATGGCTTGATGGAGGCCTTTTGTGGGGTAAGGAAAGTGTATGGGGAAGGCATTAGTTGACTTTCTCACACCGATTAATCAGAGCGTTAATTATTTCGAGAGATTATTTGTTGAGCAATGCAAGTGATCATATAAAATAAAACCATTTCATTAAATGTAATGTAGGTGTGAAAATAATGTCTTTAGTCTAGCAAGAAAAGAAGAAGACTCTTTTATAGAAGATTTAAGATTAATTACAATGTCCGAGGAGGACTTGATTGAAAGAGGAAAGTACTAAAACCTACGAAAGTTGACTGAGAGACTATTTTATTATCTTGCTCAAGGATAAGTAACTCCTAGACTAGATACTCTTTGCTGGTTGGACTGCCAGGGCACTTGAGCTTTCCTTTTTCTGTTAACTTCTGGATTCCATACCGCAGACCGAGGCAGTGATCAGTTACGTGCCCATAATACTGGTGGAAGTGGAGGGATTTGAGGCCATGGAGCAGCTGGAGCCAGTACAAGTTGTCCAAAGAAATGGGTCGGAAAAGTCATGGGGACGAAATTTGTTGACTGGGCATATTGATGGAAGGAATTGAATCTGGGAGGACTGTGAGGGATATTGGGATCTATCTGGGAGGATTCAGCGCTGCGCTGGTTGTTTTGAGTGAAAGGGGTAGTACTGGCTAGTTGTGTCTTCAGACTTTTCTCAAACTTAGAACAAGTTGTCCTGTCAACTTCTCTCACTTCGGGCACTTGGATTTTGCACGACTGAGTCACTTCTTTGCCTGGTTTGACACCTTGGGTCAAGGGAGTACTGGTACTCATCATGAAATCAAGCTTCTCCTGCATTAGTTTCACTTGCTCCGTCAATATTGCCACATGGGGGTCAATGGGGACTCTCGAGTTACTGGAACTCGCAACAGGACTTTTATCAGCAGAGCGAACCACAGTAGCAGACCGGTGAAACTGACGGGTGAATTCACTAAGTCCGGTAGATGACAACTGAAAACTTGAGGCATCCAGATTTTCTTTTAGCAACACATGATTGCATTCAGGCAGGTATAGAGGCTTCAGAACATAGCCACATGGCTCAAACTGATTATGTGAAGCTGGAGCATAAACTGGCAGGTATTGCTGAAACTGAGGAACAGGTGTGATGAAACCCAATCCGTTCTGAGGAGCTGAGGGCGATGGATCCCTGATGGCCTGAGACACTGGGAGGAACTGGAGGGCAGTAGTCCTTGGTGGGGGATCATATGTCAAAGGAGGAGGGTATTGGCTATAGGATGGAGGGTATTGGTTATATGATGGAGGGTATTGGTTGTAGGATGGAGGAATTGAGATCACTGTTTCTGGAGTTTCATCTTCAATCATGACCAAATAACCATTTGCCTCAACTGTTACATGAACTCCATGACGGCGGAGAGCACCGATGAGCATGGCCAGCTGCTCTTCATGAACCCTATGGGCATTTTCCAAAGCTTGGACTAACTCTTCCTTCCTAATCATCGGATTTCCTATACCATCACTATTTTCTGTCATATCTGCCATTCTAAACCCCTGAGTAGATAAAACTGATGATTCTGCTGAACTGTCTGAACCTGAGGTTTCCGTACTGAAAAGCCGCTGACCCAATATTCTCACCCACTTCTTTCTTGCTGCAGAAAAGAGATAGGCAAGGTTTAGACTTGGGGGTGGGCGAGGTTTAGGCTCGAAGGTAAGTGTTTAGGCTGAAGGCTCAAGTAACATGCACTCATTGCTTAAATTTTGCTTAAAACACATTTTCTCCTAATCCTAATTGATCGAAAAGGATTTGACCGTGAAAGGTCGAGATTTGAAAATTGGACCGTGAGGGTCTTGATTGGATACTTGACCGTAAAAGGTCGGGATTACCTATTTGACCACGAAAGATTGATATCGGAGGTTGGACCGTGAAAGGTCTCGGTTGGAGATCGAAGATCGGGAATCGGACCGTGGAGGTCGCGATTGGAGATTTGACCTTGAGAGGTCGGAATCGAAGAGCGAAGATCGGACCGTGGAGGTCGCGATTAAAGATTTGGAGATTGGACCGTGAAAGGTCGAGATCGGAGATCGGAGATCGGACAAGGTCGCGATTGGAAATGTGATCGTGAGAGGTCGAGATCGGAGATTGGAAATCGGACAAGGTCGCGATTGGGGATTTGACCGTGAAAGGTCACAATTAGAGATTCCAGAAATGGGACCATGCAATTGTGATTTCATTAATTGTTCAAGTTTACTTAAAACAGTGTCTTTTATTTATTTCTATTTGGCTGGAAAAGGGGTTGCCCTTCTTTTTCGCAACAACTCTAGATCCTGGATCAGTGGGTTCCGTCACTACGTCTATAAGCCCCTCGTTTTCCACCTGTATTTCGACCTCCCAGGGTGGACAGCCCCGGGTGAGGGTCCTATAGGGCACGCGGATCCCACCGACCGAGAGAGAGAACGCTCTTAGGGTCTAGTGGGCCATAGGAACTTTTAACGCACGAGCGATGCGGATTATAGTCAAGGCAATGCCGGGAAAGTCTCATCTTTCAGCCTTAACGGAATTTCGGCAGAGTTTCGCTTGCGGGATTGACGTTTTGACTTTGGCATTGTCCAATGAAAATAACAGGCATGGGTCGGACGGTAAAAGCCGAATGACACAGCGTCACATTGAACTTTGTTGCATACGTCGTGCGAGTCAAAGTCAATGCCGGGTCAAGATCGTGCCAAATTTTCCTTGACGGAATTTCAGCAGAGCTTTGCTTGCGCGAAAGATCTTGACCCTCCACATGGGCTAAGGTTTGACCTTTACGGGGTATGCAATTAGGATGTATGACACGGTCTAGACCAAAAACCAACCAAAAGTCACGGTTTTAGAATGTGTGACACGGACTGTGCATTGGTCGACACTGGCTGCCATGGGGAGTTTGGGATGATTCCGTGCGCGCCCGGAAGCATCGTAATGCTGTCCGTGACTGCAGCTGAACAACCACCCCTAGTTAAAAGGACGTGCGTGCAAAGTGTACAGGATATAATGGTGTACGTAGTGTGTGGCCTCCTAAAAATGTTCCTTTTTGAGTTAAAACAGAGATTTTCAGAAATGTGTTTTAAAGGAATGATTTTCGGGACGGGGGAAATGCAACAATTAAGCACGTAAATTTCCTGGAGCCCGGTCAGTCTTGGAACTGAATATCCCCAAGCTGCCTAAGCTGCCAGATTAGCCTCAGATTGTGTCCTGGTGGAATTGCCCAAAGAAGCTGCCCGGCCAGGATCTGAGAAGATCAAGCCATACGGCTGGATCAAACAATTTTTCAGGTTCCAAATTTTTCATTTGCAGGTTGTTCCCCGAACACTTTGGCACCTTTTCAGCTCTAGAAGCTTCCTGTTCAGTATTCAGAATGTGCACAATCCCAAAAATTAAAATGCATGCACGGCATAAGAAAGAAAGCAAGCACGAAAATTTGGATCCGCGACGGAAGGCTAACCCTCAAAAGTTTTTCTTTTCTTTTTTGAAATGATACCGGTACGTGGCATTGTTCTACCATAATTTATCCCCGGCTTCGCAAGGAGGCGTTGAAGAGGAAATTTAATGGTTTCCACCTATATACCAAGTATCATTTTTTTTTAGAAAAAACTTATTTTCATCGCCAGCAGAGTCGCCAAACTGTGAATGTGTGCCCAAAAAGGGAGATCGCGGTGTTTTTTAATCTTTGTTGAACCGCTTTCTTATGTAAGGGGTCACCGCCTCACATCGGTTTGAAGACATCCGGTTTAAATTGAAAAACGGAGTCGCCACTCCATTTTGATTTCCTCAAAACTTTGAAAAAAAGGATTAGGGTCCGGAGGTTAAGTTACCCCTTGGGAAGAACGTTTGGCGTTCACCCAAGGAGCCTTGCCGAAGCAAGTCTTCCAAGATCCAACTTTCGTGCTTGCTTTTGTGCTTTCGTGTGTGAGATGTGATTTTGATAAAGGAGGGAATGTGCCAAGTTGTCTTCCGGACGTATAAACCATGAGTTGGTCATCGCTCGGGATTCCTTGGATTTTGATATGTTCGAAACTTTGATCCCGTGCTCATCTTGGACTTACGACCATCATTAAGTGACCTTTGGTCATATGTGATCGAAATAGGGACACCTCTTTTATAGTCCAAGAACGAGACTCTTTAGAAAGGAAGGACCTTTGCCCATCAATCCTACATCTTGAGACGATTCAAGCTTGATAGGGACATTTGTGCTCATCTCAAGTGATGATCGGAGATGTAGGGGCTTAAGTTCGTCCGTTTCTAAAGGGACTTCGACTATGGCATCTTTATGTGGAGGAAACGATGTAAAGATGAGACCTTTACACCGCTACGCCCCAAGAGATGCTTCAAGTACCAAAAGGGACTAAGGGGAGGGGTATAAAGATTGGATCTTTATAATCATCCTATGCCTTAGGAAGGTCACTAGGCAATCCTTGGAGAGTGATCCAACCATGAGGGGCATGGGAGAGTTGCATTTGAAAGTAAAGATGATATTTTTATGAAAACAAGTGTAAGGAACACTATGAAAAACTAAGACTAGGAATGTAAAGGGAGGACCTTTAAGGATTTCCTATGTCCTTTAAGAACCTTTTAGGTGGACATCCTTGGAAGCAAGGTCAATGGGGAAGGGATGACATTTATGGAAGTAAAGATGGCATTTTTAATGTAAAGATGACATTTTTATATGATAAAGATGATATTTTTCACATCATCATGTGAGGGATCCACCCTAGAACAAGCCATTTGTGGTCTTATTGTTCATCCTTGGGATGGATTCTCCATGAATCCTATGTGATAGGGGGAAGGGGGATATGATGATCTACATGGTAAAGATATTATCTTTATGGCAATAAATCACATATAATAGCAATAAATAGCAATATGAAAAGCAAATAAGCAATATAACAAGATGACAAGTATATTTCAAATAGAAAAGGAGGATAGGTTACCAATGGTGGTGTTCCTCTATCTCCCTTGAAGTTTTCCTAAGGAAGGAGTGACTTTGGATGGATTTTGGAGAGGAGGGAGGTGATTTTGAGTGAGTTTTGGTCTCTGAAATTTCGTGGTTTCAGTTAGGCAGAGTAACAGTGCTCAAATTCCCCTTTAAAATGAATAGAGGAGGCCTCTATTTATAGGCAGTTTTGTGTTTTCTAATGAAGCCGTGCGGCATTAACCTTTGGCAAAAGAAGTCGTGCGGTCTTATCCTTTAATGACTCAGCCTGTTTCTAGAATCATGAAAGGTGGCATTCTAGAAGGTCTTTCCAGCTAGGGACTACGTGGAATTTTAATTCCTAACAAGTCCTTCACTCCTCGGAAGGTTTGGGAAAGTTCCAGAATTGCCCCTGAACTTTAGAAAAGTCCGGGGAATTGTCGGGAAACTTAACCGGAAGGCATGAGCCAGATTTGGGTACTTACACTTGTCTTACTTCCTTGGAGTCGAAGTCACACCCAACAAAAATGGTCTCCTTCTAACTCAATTTAAATATGCCCATGACCTACTAGCTCGTCATAACATGCTAGATTTTAAACCTTCGCCCACTCCTATGGCTACTTCTCCAAATCTTACTCATAATACTCTGCCTACCTCCCCTTGTAATCCAAAAGAATACCGTTCTATTGTTGGTGGTCTTCAATATCTTTCCATCACTAGACCGGACATTGCTTTCTCTGTTAATAAGTTAGCACAGTTTATGCAACACCCTCTTGATAGTCATTGGGTCTCTCTCAAGTGTCTTCTAGGCATCCAACTTTACCGCGACACTCCTTTATCTCTCCATGCTTTCTGTGATGCCGACTGGGCCGGAGACAAAGACGATTATATCTCCACAACTGGGTTTCTTATTTATCTTGGTCGTAATCCTGTTGCTTGGTCATCTAAGAAACAACGTTCACTTGCACGTTCCTCTACCGAAGCAGAATTTCGTGCTATAGCTGATGCTACTGCTGAGGTGATATGGGTTAGCAATTTACTTTCTGAACTTGGTTTTGGGCAAACTCAATCTCCAGCAATTTATTGTGATAATCTTGGTGCAACACATTATTATGCCAATCCGGTCTTTCACTCACGTACGAAGCATGTTGCCCTTGCCTTTCACTTCGACCGAGAGATGGTTCAACAAAAACGACTTCGGGTTCAATACATTTAAGGTGGTGATCAACTTGCGGACCTTCTCACCAAACCTCTCCCGCGAGCTCGGTTCGAACATTTGCTATCCAAGATTGGCCTTTTCCATGGAACGTCCATCTTGCGGGGGCCTGATAAGATACAAAAAGATTCATAGTATTTTTGTATATATATTCTGATTTAGTTTCCTATTATGTGTAGATATCTCTGATTTAGTTTCCTATTCCTTGTAGATATCTTCAAATATTTGTTGTAATATTCTCTCTAGAATTCTTAGTCAAATAACCTAGGTCAAGAGTTGTATATATGTATCAAGAGTATCAATAATACAATCAATCTTTTCTCTCACAAATATTGTTCTTCCTATAGATAGTTCAACAATGAGATTCAATTTTTCAATAAAAAATTTATAATAAAATAAAAATTTAAGGGAAACTGAAATATCATTTATTATACACAATTAACAAATTCATTAATTTCACCCACACTACTGCTAGACACATTACGAAGCCTACAAATTAAGACACAATAAGGTAGGATCCCAATCACATCTAATATACAATAGAGAGCGAAAATAACCGCCTATTGACAAGAGACAAAAAGCGGTCAAGATTAATCCAATCCAACGGTCAGAAACTGTCTAAAAATAAATATAAAATTAATTAATTTTTTTAATGGATGTGATTGATTGTTACAAACTGATCTAACGCTCCTCAAGTGGCGGTTTCTGATTTCTTAGAAATCAATTTGCTACTTCTTTTCAAAATGAGTACTCAAATTACCAAATTAAATCTGCCAAAGGGGCAATTCATGATATTCTTCAAAACACAAGGGACATACTAATGTTCTCAACCACTTAGATTTCTTAATTTTTTTTCGAATGAGTACTCAGATTTTAGAATTATAGAATTATACAATAGAAAAAAGCAAAAATAAAATAGAAAAATTTCTTAGGCAACAGCTTTAAATGAGGCATGACATCATGGGTCATGACTTATTTAAGGTCAAAAGTGGTTCTTTTAGTTGGCGGTTGACCTTTTTTCCCAAATTGCCATCCTCCCTCCCATATCATCTAATATACAATAATGCTCGGTTCATAACCGCCTATTGACTTTAGACAAAGAGCGGCTGAGATTGATCCATAACCGCTATGATCCAAGGGCTGTCATTTGCTAATTTATTTTCTTCTTCAAGTCTAACTTTAAGATTAATTATCAATGCTTTAATCCAACGTCTCTCATTAAGCGGTTTCTAAAATTATCCCTGAATCTATCAATCACAATCTCTCTCTATTCTTCGTGATATCAGTATACTTCAGCTGTTTCATATTAAATATGATCAAGAACTAATAAATTTTTTTTTATAAAATTTAAAATATTGTTGTATTAATAATAATATTTAAAATTTTATGAATAAATGAATTTTAGTAACTTTTTTGTTAAATTTCAATTACATTAAGAAAGAGATTCATAATCTCTAAATTATACCCTTCCCCGGAAGCTGAATAAATTATCCATAAATTATTTCATAATTCGAAGCTAACTGTCAGGGCGCCAACAATGGCAGCCATGTTAAAAAAATGCTGCAAACCCACACAAACACACATGCAACCGTTAGGGATATAATTTTCAACGTTCTGATGAGATTTTATTGCCTCACAGCAGCGGTTTCTAAAATTATCCCTGAATCTATCACTCACAATCTCTCTCTATTCTTCGTGATATCAGTATACTTCAGCTGTTTCATATTAATATGATCAAGAGGTAATAAAAAATAATTTTTATAAAATTTAAAATATTGTTATATTAATAATAATATTTAAAATTTTATGAATAAATGAATTTTAGTTTTTTTTTTGTTAAATTTCAATTAAATTAACTAAAAAATAAAGTTAAGCGATTCATAATCTTTAAATTATACCCTTCCCCGGAAGCTGAATAAATTATCCATAAATATTCTCACTGAACAATTTTTTTTTTAAAATGTTCTCACTGAACTTTTACATTTTTCAAAATGTTCTCACTCTGTTAACAAATTCACTTAAAGTTCATAACATTTTTGAATCCTTTCATAGATTGAATAAAAGCAAAGGTATATGGCGGAGAAGTTGAAAGGCCGGTGGAGATTGTGCAAGCGAAGAAAGTAGGCGGTGGTAGTGGCAAAAGGGCCAAAGTGGTAATTCATCACTGAACTATAACATTTTTTAAAATGTTCTCACTGAACAATTTTTTTTTAAATGTTCTCACTGAACTTTTACATTTTTCAAAATGTTCTCACTCTTTTACCAAATAGTAAGATTCTTTCGCCGGGTTAATCAATGTAACTATTAAGTTCATAACATTTTTGAATCCTTTCATAGCTTGAATCAAATAGTAAGATTCTTTCGCCGGGTTAATCAATGTAACTATTAAGTTCAAATCAAGTAAGGCTAAATATTATCTCAATGATGCTACTGATGTTCGGGTGATGGTATAAAACTTTAACTATACATTAAGGCAATCGACCTTTTCATTCTCCCTATCGCAGAATACGTTATACACTTTTATAGGATCGATCAAATTCATACTGTCATCGTGCCATTGACACGAATAAGAGTACTGGTTTCTTTACAAATATGTGCACTAGCATACGTGCACTTGTAGCCTTTACATTATACACAGTCTCTAACAATAATTTTGAAAAGGGCAAATGACAATTTAGGGCCTGAAGTATAGGGGGTAGTGTCGGTTAGGGGCCCCATATCTAATTTTCGTCAAATCAGGGCTCAATATCTAAACTTTTCGTCAATTAAGGGCTTTTTGACGGATTTTGTTAGAAAAGTCAGTTAAGTGATGGATTTGGACTAAATTGAAAAGCAAATTAGTTATTAAGGACTGAAATGTAAATTTTTAAAAATTGATGACCGTTACAAAATATTTTTTTAAAAATAATATTTTTTAAAAATATAATATATTTCGAAAAGCTGTAATTTTTTTAGAATTTTTAAAATATGTTAAAATAAATGTTATAAGAGTTGGTCTTATAAAAATGCGTTTTTTCTGTCACTTAGAAAAAACGTGTTTTGTGTTTCCCCGTTTGTGTCAGTGCCAGTTAAACAAAATGCCAGTGTGATAAAGTGCCAGTGCATATGTAACAAAATGCCAGTGAAAAAAGTGCCAGTACCAATTTAACAAAGTGCCAGTGTAAACTGACACTGGCACTTTGTTAAACTGGAACTGGCACTTTTTACACGGGCACTTTTATATACATGAACTGACACTCTTCACACTGGCACTCTGTTACACTAACACTGGCACTTTGTTACACTAACATTTTTGCTGGCTCTCAAAAACACAAGCATTGGCATTCAAAAACACATGCACTGGCATTCAAAAACACATGCACTGGCACTCAAATACACATACACTGGCACTCAAAAACAATGGTGACATTTTTGCTGGCTCTCAAAAACACAAGCACTGGCACTCATAAACACATGCACTGGCACTCCAAAACACATGTATTGGCACTCCAATACACGTGCACTGCATCTAAACAAAGCCAAAAATCAATCACCACGCGAAACGATGAATAGAGCTTCACCAATTGCGCCAACCAGTATGTGAAATTGTTGTTAACATGCATATAATTGTTGGTAGCATGCACGAGGGGTTAGTAACTCGTTGTATTTGGTTGAAAATGGGCTCGAAAATAGCAATTTTCCAGGAGTTTAACAACAATATTCAATCAGATCTGTATCTAGGGCTGGGCTGGGGTGGATTGTGTAGCCGTACCTACTTTTATAACTCCCTCTGCAAGTTGCAATTAATTAATTGAAGACGCCATTGTTGCAAGTTCTCATTAATACTCTGTTTGCAGTTCCGATTTTGGGGATGGAGTTTGAAGACGCCATTGTTGTTGAATTTGGGGATGAACGGGATTGAGCGCCGCGAGCGAGGCGGAAGAGTCGACGTGTTCTAAAAACACATTTTTTGTTAAGCTTAAAAAAACGCGTTTTTTACAAGTTTTTGGCATGTTATAAATATAAAAAAATGTATTTTTAAAGAAAATAGTATTTTATTTTAAAAAATTAATTAATTTTTAACGTAAATCTTGTAAAATAAATATAAATATAAAAAATTATATTTTTAAAGCAAAAAAGTATTTTCTTTTAAAAAAAATTAATTAATTTTTAACGTAAATCTTGTAATATTTTTTTTAAAAAAATATAAAAGTAAGTGACATGTCACTTAAATCTTTTTGATTTAGAAAATTTTATTTAAAAAAATGCCAATTTTTATTTAATAAAGATAATTTTATTTAAAAAAGATAATATGATTTAAAATAATTATCATCTTAATTTAAAAAAAATATCTAAAAAAGTTAATATAACTAAAACATATTTTTGGAAATATTAATATATTAGAATTGAAATAAATATTTTTTGAAGCAATTTTATTTTTTTAAGCAATATATTTATTTTATGCAATATATTTTTTGAATAAAAATAATATCACCTTAAATACTTCCTCCGTCTCAAAATAAGAAAAAAAAAAGAAAAAAGAGAGAGAGAGAGAGAACAACCCCCTTCATCTCCGTCTCCCCCAACACCTCCGACACCGGCCACCCTTCATCTCTGACACATATAAATACAGAGAAAGCAAAAAATACAAAGAGGTAAAGAGATACAGGGAGAGAGATTTGTTTGCAGGTTAATGGACGGCAATGGCGGCGTTTTCTTCGTGTTGGCGTCAAATAGGTGCGTCGGTAAAGAGGATGTTGGGAGGGGTGCGCCGAAGGGGAGGGGTGGCAGGGAGTCAAGGAAGGTGTACCGGGGAGATTGAGAGAGGGGTGGCGCCGTGGCGGGCTGGTCGGATTTCTTGAAGAAGAAGGTGGGGTTTGGTCGGATTTGTTGAAGGGGGTAAGGGAAATGTCGGATTTAATGGTGGCTATAGTGAAGGATGGCGTGAGTTTTGAGGCGAGAGGGACGATGGATCAGGAAGGAAGGGGTGGCATGGGAGGGTGGGGAAAGGCGATGGGTTGGGATGATGAGAAGGGTGGCCGGTGCCGGAGGTGTTGGGGGAGACGGAGATGAAGGAGGTTGTTCTCTCTCTTTCTCTCTCTCTCTTTTTCTTTTTTTTTTTCTTATTTTGAGACGGAGGAAGTATTTAAGGTGATATTATTTTTATTAAAAAATATATTGCATAAAATAAATATATTGCTTCAAAAAATAAAATGGCTTCAAAAAAAATAATTTTTTGCTTTAAAAAATACAATTTTTTTATATTTATATTTATTTTACAAGATTTACGTTAAAAATTAATTAATTTTTTTAAAATAAAATACTATTTTCTTTAAAAATACATTTTTTTTATATTTATAACATTTATTTTAACATATTTTAAAAATTATAAAAAAAATTATAGCTTTTCGAAATATATTATATTTTTTAAAAATATTATTTTAAAAAAAATATTTTGTAACGGTCATCAATTTTTAAAAATTTACATTTCAGTCCTTAATAACTAATTTGCTTTTCAATTTAGTCCAAAATCCGTCACTTAACTGACTTTTCTAACAAAATCCGTCAAAAAGCCCTTAATTGACGAAAAGTTTAAATATTGAGCCCTGATTTGATGAAAATTAGATATGGGGCCCCTAACCGACACTACCCACTATACTTCAGGCCCTAAATTGTCATTTGCCCTTTGAAAATAGGTGACAAATTCAACTATACTCTTCGTCTTTTAAAGAATTTCAATGCTCAAACACCACGATCAACGTGCATCGCCGAACATCTTAATTGCAAATCTGACGGGAATCTTTTGTTTGGTTCAAGTGTTAATTATCGATCAAGAAGAAACCCGCTCCCTTTGGATTTGCGTTCATGGTCAAATTTTCATTCATTTGCGGTGGTCGGCATTATTCAGGAATAGGAAGCTAATCTGGTAGAAAAGAAACATCAAATTGTGTTGTTGATGTGTATTCATTGTGAGAGATGTGTGGAAGCAGGGGGTGTTCTTTAGGAGGAAATGAGTGATGGAGAAAGCTCAAATTTGGTGGAAAGAGCGAGGGAAGGTGGTGCGGTGGTGGGGAGAGGTTGTCGGATGTGGTGGGAGGAGGGGGATATAAAAGAAGAAGGGAGAGAATAAGAAGGCGGGAATGAGGGATTAAAGAGGGAGGGAGCATGTTTGTTAGGGCTTATGGTAGGAGTAGGCATTTACTATTATCAGTATTCTAAAACGCGGCCTAGGTGCTGCGCGGTGATCAAACGCCGCGCCTTTTAGCAAATCGACCAAATTAGGCGTAGACGCCATTAGGCGTGACTAGGCGCCATTAGGCGTTGACTAGGTGGGCATAGGCGTTGACTTGGCGGGGTAAAATCCAAGGCCGGCCAAGGCCAAGGCCGAAACATGCTTGCTACCCCAGCATCAGCCTAATATATATACCCACAGTCACATTTTACTTTCTTCTTATTTCGATGTGGGATAAGTAACCTCCAAGGCCGAGCCAAGGCAAGGCCACGGCCGAACCAAGGCAAGGCGCCGAACCAACAAGGCCATTTACTTTCTTTATTTTTCGTTGTGGGATATCTATCCTCCAAGTCCAAGGCCGAGCCAAGGCAAGGCGCCGAACCAACAAGGCCATTTACTTTCTTTTTCTTTCGATGTGAGATATCCTCAAGGCCACGGTCAAGGCCAAGGCCGACCAATCCCAATGCCACGGCCGAGCCAAGGCAAGGCCACAGCCAAGGCCACGACCAAGGCCAAGGCCACGACCAAGGCAAGGCCAAGGAAAATTTTTATTATTTTTGACAAATAAATAGTATCTTAATATTAGATTTTTTTATTTTGTATAAAAATATTATTTTTTTTTGACAAATAATAAAAATAAGTGGCACTATTTTTTAGATATATATATATATATATATATATATATATATATATATATATATATATATATATATATATATATATATATATATATATATAAATTTATGAAATATATTTAAAATTTGTCTAATTTCTCGACCCCGCCTAGGCCCCGCTTAGGCCCCTAGGCGCTAGGCCCGACTCCGCCGCCTAGCGCTTTTTAGAACCTTGACTATTATAATAAATACAATTAAGGGCTTTTGAGAAATATTCATCCCCCCTTAATGTGAAATGGGTATGCAGCGGTGGTCCGACTCAAGAATGATGGCGGTCGGATATCTGGCTTAGTTTTATCCTTTTAGACCTGAGAATAAGAGAAAGAACAGTTAGCTCAAGGCCGGAGAGGGGGGGGGGAGGGGGGTTCGCTGGTGATGAGGCTCCGCCGTGAGGAAAGGAACATAATTCTTGGAGAGTAAGCTATGAAGTATGGAAATGGCCTGAGTATGAATGACTTACCTTCTGCCTTGAGGGAGAAGTTGTATTTATAGTGGAAGAGAAATAGGATGATGCCATTACTAAGGAGACACGTGTTTCTACCTCATTGGTGAAGGATCTGTTAAGTTGAGAGAGTGGGGATCAAATCTCTGTTTGGACAGAGATGATGGGAGCATGATCCCTTCCCTTCAGAGGGAGTGGACTCGTTAATGGAGATCTTTGTCGGAGGGATTACTTGGGCGTTTGTCATGTTTATAGGAGGACCATCTAGGATACTTGGGGTTGTTACACGTGGATGGGCTCCAAATATTTGAATACGAATAGGAAGAACCGATTATGTGAGTCAAGTATGGGCTCCAAATATCTGAAAAATAAACTCTCAACTTTTGAGCGGAAACGATCAAGGCGTATCCATGTTGAAGTAGTTTGTCTCAACATCAATGTGGTCCTTAGACTCATATTAGATGGGTTTCTGATTGCTTCCTTCCTCCTTAACTAGGACAACGACTACAGTCAAATCAGATGCCGCTAAATATACGCCTCAGTCAGCTCTTCCCCCAGCGGGGGATACAATAAGGGGGGTCTCCCTAAATATTTATTTATATGGTCAAAAGCTTCGCGTCATTGTTCATTCCATGCAAGACCCTTGCTTCCTTTAAGGATTTTGAAGAGGGGGAGGCACCTCTAGCAGACCAGCAGACCGGGATATTGAAGCGTCCCAAAGCAGTGATTCTTCCATTGAGCCTTTGGACTTCTTTGTTTGTCGTTGGAGGTTTCATATCGAGCGGATTGGCCTATATTCCTAATTATTTTCTTGCGGTTACTCCAAAGGTACACTTATTAGGATTTAACTTCATGGAGTTTTTCCTCAGATTTTCAAAGGTTTTAGCCAAGTCCTTGATGTGTTGATTATCCTTCGATTTGATTACCATATCATCGATGTATACTTCCACATTCCTACCAATTTGAGGACCAAACATTGTATTCACCATTCTTTGGTACATTTCTCCCGCGTTCTTCAAGCCAAACGACATCAACAATATGTTCCTCTTCTAGCTCTGAAGGCAGTTAAAGGCCTGTCTTCTTCCGCCATCTTGATCTGGTGATATCTCGAATACGCGTCCACAAAGCTCATTATTTTGTGACCAGCAATGGAGTCCATGAGCCTATCCTATCAATCTTTGGGAGAGGGTAGCAATCATTTGGGCATGCTTTGTTCAAGTCGGTGAAATCGATACACATACTCCATTTATTGTTGGCTTTCAGAACCATCGCTACACATGCTACCAACTTGGATATAAGATTTCTTCGATGATACCGTCTTTTAGGAGCTTATGTATTTCTTCCTTCATTGCTTGTTCCTTGCCCTGCGCATGTGTAAGTACCCAAATCTGGCTCATGCCTTCCTAAGCAAATTTCCCGAATTTCGGTAAGTTTCCGTAATTCCCCGATCTCTTCCTAGTGTTCCGGAAATATTCGGAACCTGTTCCAAATTGAATAAAGGTCAAAAGGAGCCTTCCCAATTAAGAAACACGTTTTTCTTAATTGGGAGGAAGCTTCTAGATAATGCCACCTTGCATGGTTCTAGAAATGCTGAGTCATTGTGGATAATGCCGCACGGCTGCATTAGCTCGAGGTCCCTAGCCGCACGGCCTCATTGGCGATTTCCAGACTGCCTATAAATAGAGCCCTCCTCTACCCATTTTAATCATCCACAAAAGGCATCAATCTCTCATATTACGAAGAAATCCTCCCAAGAAGCTGCTGGAAGTCCAAGAAGGTGAAGAAGAAGGCCAAGAAGCTACCTCCCTCCTCCTTGAAGATCCAAGATCAACCTCTCCTCCTAGCTCCATCCAAAGAAGAAGGAAGCCATTGGTAACCTCGCACGCCCTAACCTTGCATCCTAATTGCTTTATAAATTGCTCATTGCATTGCCTTTATATTGCTTGGGACTTGGTAGATTAAAGATCATATCTTTATATTCCCCTTCCCCTTTTGCATGCATTAGACATCATTTGTCATAAAAATGTAGTCTTTCCCCATAAAGGTGCATCCTTTGCACCTAAAACCCCCATTTTCCAATAAAAATGTCATCTTTATGCATCCTTTGCATATAAAAATCAAATCTTTTTTAATCAAAATGCATCCTTTGCATTCAAAATACCTTTTCCAAGCATCATTTGCTTTAAAGATCATGTCTTTACCATAAACTAGCATCATATGCTTTTCAAAATGCAATCTTTATGCATCATTTGCATAATGAATTCCAATTTCTTCATAAAAATGCATCATTTGCATAAAAATCATATCTTTATGCATCATTTGCAATAAAGATCATTTCTTTGAATCAAATGCATCATTTGCAACCCAAAAATGTCATCTTTTCATTAAAAATGTCATTTTTATCATGCATTTCCCCCCATTCCCCATTAGTAACCTCGGAACGGACCGGTGTAAAAGATCCTATCTTTACATCGTTCCTTCCATAAAGGTTTCATAATCTCTTTAGAAAGGGACACCTTTGAACCCTATATCTCCGATTATCACTTAAGATGAGTATGAAGCATCTATACGAGCTCGACCATCTTAAAGTGTAGGATTGATGGGCTAAGGACCCTCCTTTTCTAAAGAACCTCATCTTTGACTATAAAGAGAGTCATTCTCTCGATCACGCAAGTCCCAAGGTCCAAAAATGCGATGATCACAAGTCCAAGATGAGGGCGGGATCATAATCCCGAATACATAAAATCCAAGAAATCCCGAGCGACAACCAATAAATGGTTTGTACGTCCGAAGACGACTTGGGACATTCCCTCCTTATTTTCAAACACATGCACACAAGAAAGCACGCAAGCAAGCACGATTAATGGGATCTGGGAGACTTGCTCGCAAGGCACCTTGGGTGAACGACGATCCGTTCTTCCCAAGGGGTAACTTAACCTCCGAACCCATAAAACCTTTTTTCAAAGTTTTGAGGTAATCAAAATGGCGTGGCGACTCCGTTTTTCAAATTAAACCGGATGTCTTCAAACTCGCGTGAATCCAACAAACACAAAATTTGGGGCACACATTCACAGCTTGGCGACTACTGGGAAATCCCAAAGGAGAAAAGCTTTTTATTTTCAAAACAAAAATCGATACTCGGTATATAGGTGGAAACCACTTACCCTTCCCGTACACTCCCCGATGTGGAGTTGGGATAACCGGTGGTTTAACAATCCCACGTACAAAGCATCCCTTTTTCGAAAAAATTTTTTTGAAAAATAAAAGAAAGCTTTTCCCTTTGAGCGGGTTAGACTCCCGTCGCCGATTTCATTAATCGTGCTTGCTTTCTTTACCATGCATTGCATCATTTGCATCTTGGAATCTGTGCATACTTTGAACGGGAAACAACCCGAAAAATAGCAAAAGGAGTGGAACCAGGAAAATTGATCCATGCAGCCGTACGGCTCAATCCTCCTTGGATTCCGACCGGCGACCTCTGGCAATTCCACCAGAAAATCATGGTTAACTGGGCGTCCTAGCACTTGGGGCTACTCACTCCATGACCGATCGGGGCTCCTTAAAATTTACGTGCTTATGTGCCGCATTTTCCCCGTCCCGAAAATCATTCCTTTAAAACACATTTTGAAAATCTCTCGTTTTAACTCAAAAAGGAACATTTTTAGGAGACCGCACACTACGCGCACCCGATATATCCCGTACACTTTGCACGCACGTCCTTCAAACCCGAGGGTGGTTCCAGCTGCAGCCACGGACAGCCTTACGATGCTCCCGGCGCGCACGGAATCATCCCAACCTCCCCATGGCAGCCAAAGTCGACCAATGCACACCCGTGTCACACGTTTCAAAAACCGTGACTTTTGGTTGGTTTTTGGTCTAGTCCGTGTCATATAGCCCAGCTTGCATACCCTCGTAAAGGTCAAGCCTTAGTTCATAACGGAAGAAGAACTCGCCAAAATTCCGACAAGGAAAAATTGGCGAGATCTCGACTCCGACATTGACTATTGACCTTGACCCGCACGGAATGCGTAAGAGTCAAGACCGAGTCTTTGCCAACAAATCAAAAGATCTTTCGCTCAAGCGAAGCTCGCTAAAATTCCGACAAGGAAAAATTGGCAAGATCTTGACCCGGCATTGACTTCGATTCTAACTCACGCCCGGCGTATGCAACGAAGTTCAATGTGACACCGTGTCATCCGGCTTTGCCGCCCGACCCATGCCTATTATCTTCTGACATTACCGAAAGTCAAAACGTCATTCGCTCAAGCGAAATTCTCGCCAAAATTCTATCAAGGCGTAAAGACGAGACTTTCCCGGTATTGCCTTGACTATAATCCGCATCGCTCGTGCGTTGAAAGTTCCTATGACCCGCTAGACCCGTTAGGAGCGTTTCTTTACTTGGCCGGTGGGATCCGCGTGCCCTATAGGACCCTCGCCCGGGCCGTCCCACCCCGGGAGGTCGAAATACTGTGGAATACGAGGGGCTTATAGACGTAGTGACGAACCCACCGATCCAGATCTAGAGTAGTTACGAAAAAGAAGGGCAAACCCCTTTTCCAACCAAATAGATATTAATAAAAGACACTGTTTTAAGTAAACCGGAAGATTCTAATTTGCATATTGCCCGAGCCTTCACCCTAAACACCTACCCCGAGTCTAAACCTTTCCTATCCCTTTCCCGCCGAGAAAGAAGTGGGTGAGAACACCGGGCCGCCGACTTGTTAGCGCAATTCTCGTACGCCTCGCTGTAATCCTCGCCTTGGTCACCCAGAGTCGAATGTCCGATTCGACAGAGAACAAAGACTGGTTTGGGTAACCAGATGACTAGGGAAGAAGTAGCTAGCCTATAGCCAATCCTCCTCCATCCACATATAATCCTTTGCCAAAGATGTCCCTTTTCGCCTTTCCCCAACATCCCGAGCCGTCAGTGGTCCCGACACCCTCACGCCTTTGATCCCCGTGGGACTCTTTCCCTCCTTTCACCCTAATCCAAATCTCTTTACTTTGGAATCCCAAGCACCACCCCGACCTCTCTAATTTCGTCAACGCTCGTGAATTTGCCTATCTCTCGACAAAGGGTAGTGAAGAATCGCCGGAAACGAGAATAGGAATGGATGGATTTACAAAGTGATGATGACAGCTCAAGAGAAGGAATGGACTTGGAGTCACATAAGTGAAACCCAAAGGGCAAGATGAGGTAGAAAACCACAGACCCGAATAGGGATGAAATCACTTCAAAGTGTATTTGCACTGTGTGAAGGCTCGAAAAGGAAAAAGATGCTAGCTTAGATGAGGCAAAGATATGAGTCCTACATCCTAGAGTTCAATACTCCTTACAAAGACTTGGTCGGTGAATGGAGGGATTTAATTGAAGCCCTAGCCGAAAGAGGAAAGTGGGCTCCACCCACCGATCCGGAAAACGTAAGCATCGCGGAAGCCAAACTCTCATCGTGAGAGTAGACTCGTTACGGTGTTAGTAGTCACTCCCGAGACCTTGTCCGAAGAAGAGTGTATGGATGCCCCGGAAAGAGTCTTAAGTCTCGAGGCGACCCTGGGCCCCTTTATGTCCCGTGACGACAACGATGTTTTCTTGGTAATTCCCAAGTCGAGGAGGAGTCCAAGATACCTCTTATATGGCGTCAAGTATCCCGACCTCGCTTTGCCCTCATTGGTCATCGTAGTCAAGACGAAAGTTCCCGCGAGAGTTACTACAGGATACCGATGAAGACACGGCCGAAGTGCCGGAAGGAACAAAGAGAAGAGTGGTTAGCCCAAGCCAAAAAGCCTTAAAACCTTCCCGACAAAGGAAGAACGTAAAACCCGCCATGAGGTTTGACCCCGCAGAAATCCTTATTGATGATGGAATTTCTCACTTCGTAAAATGTTTGGCCAATGTCAAAGATGCCGTCGAAGGCCGACCCCTAGAGAAAGAAGGGACATGCTGATGCTGATGAGGAATGTGATCCCACTCGTTGAAAAAATTGTTGGACCTCGGATGAGAAAGCCGCCGCTGTGCTCCAAACCCCGAAGGTGATAACTCCCGTTGCATGTTGACTTTGAAAAGTTTGAATGAGACCGTGAAGGCTCTAAACGGAGAAGGTAAAGCCGAAACCACCAACCGCTAAGCCAATCGTAGAGTCGAACCCCGAGAAGGTCGAAAGCCGTTAACTTGGGATCGATTCGAGAAGCGCCTACGCTCCAGAGTGCCATTAATCGATTAATCGCCAGAATTGGCCATACGCCACCAAGAGCCCGCCTCCGACTTTGAAAGAGCTAATGTAATCCTCCAAAGAGGGAATAATGACCCGGGAAAATCTAATGTCTATGTGATGACTCGGTCCGGACAGATGAGTATTGAGCCTAAGGGTGACAAAAAGAATGCCGTCTCTGAGCCAAAGACGTATAAGAGGCCTTATAAGCCGGAAGTAGAAAAGCCAGACTCGACAAAGAGGATCCAAAGCTGTTGACTCGCTTGAAGTGTACCCAAGCCAATATCTCCTTGTGGTCCCCGTTAACCTCTTCATACCCTCATAAGTTGAAGCTAGAAGAAAGTTTGGCCAAGACCACGGTGCCCATAGATGTCACCCCGTATGAGGTCGTCCAAATGATTGGAAGTATCCACTACGGAAACATCATTACCTTCACCGACTCGACCTCGCCAAAGTATGGGGCTAGTCATAACGAACCTCTTTACATCACGCCCGCTTAGAAGAGCGTCGATTGCCACGGTATTAGTCGATGGAGGGTCTCGCAATGAATGTCTTGCCGCCCAAGATGATGGACTTATTGGACTTGAAGCCAACCGATTTGAAGCCTTCTAGTCGACTATTAAAGCCTATGACTCCACCGCACCTGGGCCGCTTTGGGGATTGCTACTCTCAAGCCGTGGTTCGGAAAAAGGTCATGGACATTGATTTTCAAGTGATTGATATTCCGATTTCATTTATCGCTCTACTGGGACGGCCCCGGATCCACCGATAAATGGGGTAGCCTCTACTTTGCACCAGTGCATCAAATTTCACCAAATGATGGTACTATCACCACCATTTATGGAGACAAAGGTCACGGTAGAAGGAACCAAAGACTGGAGACATCCCGATATTGGAAATCAAACATGATGACGAAGGGTTGGCATTGACAGATTCTCTCGTAGCTCCTTCCAAAGCACAAGTGTGTTGCACCGACCTCACTACTACTTCCGATAAAATCCCTCCCGCCATGAGAATGATGAGAAAAATGGGTTATCTTCCGTGGACTTGGATTGGGTAGAAGACTTTGTGGTCGCAATACCATCATTGATGTAAAGGAGCAAACTACCGTATACGGCTTGGGGTACAAACCGAATGACGTAAAAGTTAAAGGGGCCCACTCTTCATCCCTACAGCTTTATCCCCGACCCATTACTTTACAAAAGGCGGGACACAATACGATAAAAGTGATCACCAGATCTCCTCGTAAAACCCTTCCGGAGAATCTTGAGAAAGTAAGGGGAAAGCCACCAATCCTCGTTCGAAGAATGTTCCTTGACTTGCCGTACATTCCCGGGGCTACCACTACCATTCGTAACGAGTATGTCTTCAAAGGAAACTCGACAAATGGGCCAAAGAATCAAGATCCGTGGTAATGGACTTCTAGCTTTCGAGTTAGCTCTTCCGAAGATCGCCCGATAAAAGCCGCCAATAGTGAAGACAATGAGCGGGACTTGCTACAGCTTGTTTGATGAAGAAGCACAGATCCTGCATTTGATCGACTTCACTCGATGATGAGATAGTTGCCGTAATTGGAGACGGTGGTGAAAATCCTTTTGATCCCCGCACTTTGGTAACTAAGACGTAAATGCCGTTGAAGAATTGGGAGACGTTCTCAGACCGATAGCCACCGACAAAGAAATGATAGCGGAGCTTGGATTGGTACCTCGTCCTTCTCAACCTTGTGTCAAACACCCTATTGTCCATTCGCCGAGTCAGAATCTTTGAATTCCAGTCCTTCCGAGTCATCCGAAGGCCTCACGCCCGAGGACTATCAAAATGTAATCGATGTCATCTTTCCCCTTATTTTGAATGAAATGACAGATCTTTCGAGTATCCTCTTATTGCCAACTTAACAAATGATAAATTAACTCAAAACTTAACAACAAGCTTAATAATGAATCATTTGAACAAGATGCAAACACACTAAATGAACAATACATTAAAGAAATCTTTAAGGTGTTTCGTAAAAGAGGAAAACCGGGCCCAAGCCGCCGAGGAGGTTTTGACAAGTGTGAACTTGGGTACCGTCGAGGAACCTAAAGAGACACAGATCGGAAACTTCTTCCGTGGGGTCAACGGGACAGACCGATCGATCCGCTCAGGGGAATACGTCGACGTGTTCGCATGGTCATACAGTGGATATGCCGGGCTAGACAAGCTCGATAGTAGAGCACGTAATCCCTCTAGCACCAGATGCTAAGCCAAGAAATGTAAACCGAGGAAGATCAAGCGAATGGTCTCTACAGTCAAAGAAGAAATTGAGAAGCTACTGCGGGTAGGATTCATCGTAGTCATCGAATATCCGACATGGTTATCCAATATTGTGACCGTCACCAAGGCCAATGGGAAGGTGCGGCCGTGTGGATTTCCGAGATCCGAACAAGGCCAGCCCCCAAGGACGATTACCCTTTGCCAAACATAGACATCCCGGTGGACTCCACCGCTAACTACGAAGTCAAATCCTTCGCTGATGGCTTTCAGATACAACCTGCATCAAGATGGCCGAGGAAGACCAAGAAAAGATTCCTTCACCACACCGTGGGGAACTTACCGTTATACAGCTGATGCCATTTGGGCTTAAGAACGCCGGGCTACTTACCAAAGGCGGCGCGACCGCGCTTTTTCATGACATGATCCACAAGGAGATTGAGGTCTACGTAGACGACATGATAATCCACTCCAAAGGCGAGGACGGGCAACACTTTGTTGACTCCGCGGAAGTTCTTTGAGAGGCCGAGACAACATTCCATGAGACTAAACCCCGCTAAATGCACCTTCGGAGTGACAAGGGAAAAGTGCTTGGGTATATGGTCACTGAGCGAGGTATCGAAGTTGACCCCCAAAAGATCAAAGCCATTATGGATATGAGGCCACCTCGGACCTGCATGTAAGTCAAGAGCTTTATGGGAAAACCGCAGACATTAGCCGTTTCGTCAATCGCTGACCACTATGTGCGAGCCCATCTTCAAGCTCATGAAGAAGAACGTAGACACGTAATGGACCGAAGAATGCCAGGATGCCTTTGACTGCATCAAGGCATACTTGGTACATCCTCCGCACTATGCCCCCACATAGACAAAACCTCTTCTCGCTCTATCTCACCGTCACCGATACGGCAGCTGGGGCTATGCTTGTCAGAGAAGAAAGACTCTGGATAGAGAATGCCATTTACTTTGTCACCTAAGCCGCAGTGGAAGTGAGCTCAATTACTCAAAGATGTGAAAAGACTCCGTGCAGATCGGTCCGGGTAGTCGGCAAGTTGAAGCATTATATGCAAGCCCACCCCGTGAATTTGGTCTCAAAAATGGACCCCATCAAATACATCTTTGATAAGCCTTCCCTCTCGATGCGTCTAGCAAAGTGGTCCTTCTTCTTAGCAGTACGACATCAACTATGTGACCGTAAAGGCCATCAAGGGTCAAGCGTTGTCGACCACCCGGCAAACTTTCCCAAGAATGAAGACAGAGGGCCCGAACCCCAATTCCTGATGAAGGGATCTTTGCAATGAGCCTCGAAAACCGATGGCAATTGTTCTTCGACTGAGCCGCTAACAAAAGAGGAAACGGTATCGGGATGCTACCGGTCGATCCAAAAGATGAGCATACACCCATAGCCCTCAAGTTGAACTTCCCCGCCACGAACAATGTTGCCGAGTATGAAGCCTCGCATTGCCGGTTTGGAAGCCGCCTTAGAAAGGAATGTCAAGGAGCTAGAAGTTTACTGAGACTCACCGATCATCAACCAGGTTTCCAACAAATGGAAGACTGTGGACCCTAATCTGCAGCGGTATCATGCCCATATGGAGGAGTTGATTGGACAGCTCAGAGAAGTGACCTTCCACTACTTGCCAAGGGAAAAGAACAGATTCGCAGATGCCCTAGCTACTCTAGCCTTATTGGTAGAGATCCCTGAGGGAAAAGCCATAAAACCCTTCCGAGTGGGTAGAAGAGAAGCCCCAGCCTTCTCGTTGTGAAGTAGACCTGGGACCCGAGCCTATAAAGGAACCCCGGTACAATCAAATTTACCACCTCAAAGATGGAGAGTCACTTTCAGAGACAAAGAAGGTAGACCAAAAGAAGGTGTCGAGCCAAGAGCTTACAAGCCCCCGAAAAGGTTGGCCTCCCATTATGTCATTCTAGGAGGCAACCTATACAAGAAGCGGTACCAAGGACCACTCCTCTTGTGCGTCACTCGAGAAAAGGCCAAAGAGTTGATGATCGAAGTCCACAATGGTCCCCGCGGTCCTCATATGAATGCCGAGCCCCGATGCAAGTGATCCTCGAATGGGTTACTACCGGATTTCCATGGAAACAGATCGTGTCCAAAGACGTCCGAGCATGCGACAAGTGCCGCCGGTTTGCCAACCTCAACCATCTCCCGCCTCACGACCCGTATTGCATGACGACTCCTTGGCCGTTTGCAACTTGGGGTATTGACGTGATAGGGAAAATAGCCCCTACAGAAGCAATGGACATGAATTTGTGCTAGTAGCCATCGACTACTTTACCAAGTGGGTAGAGGCCAAGTCTTACAAGGTCCTCACTTCCAAAAGTGGCCCAATTCATCAAAGAAAACATAATGTGCGTATATGGGGTGCCCAACGAGATCATTTCCGATAATGGGTCGCACTTTGAAGGGGACCGCGATAGGTTGCCGCGACCGAATTCGTAATCACTCGCCACAAGTCGTCTCCGTATGCACCTCGACTAATGGAGCCGTGGAAGCCGCTAATAAGACGCCGAACGGATCATCCGGAAAATGGCCACCCGTGGTCGTGATTGGCCCGAAAAGCCGCACTTGGCACTCGGGGCTACGTAACGTCTCGTCGTAATGCCTACAGGAGAAACTCCTTTTGCCTTAACCTACGGGATGGAAGCAAGTGTTACCAAAGTGGAGTTGGAAATCCCGTCATTAAGGGTCCTCCCGGAAAACAGTTGTCAATGAAGTAGAATGGTTGCGCAGCCGGCATGATGAGTTAGCCCCGCTTGACGAGAGAAGGCTAAAAGCCATGGAACACACCCGAGCCTACCGAGGCGGATGGCCGCAGCGTTTGATAAAAAGGTCAAGGCCAGAGACATCAAAGAGGGTGACTTAGTGTTGAAAGTGAAGCCCCCTACTGCAGACAACCCCCGGGAAAATGGGAACCCGTTTGGATCGGCCCTTATGTGGTGCGTAAGATACTATCGGGAGGAGCCATGAAGCTTGGTGCACTGGACGGCAATCCCTTTGTCCACCCAAATAACGGTGATAAGCTCAAAAGATACTATGTCTAAAAGGAAAATAAAAAAAAAGTGCAAAAAGAGTAATACCACTAGGCCGAAAACCCCAAAAAGGGCGGTCTAGGCAAAAGACAAATGGTTGCACATAAAAAATCTTAGTGCAAAAGAGTAATACCCACTAGGGCCGAAAACCCCAAAAAGGGCGGTTTAGGCAAAAGACATGGTTGCACATAAAAAAAATATATATATATATAGTTCACTGTAATGAACTACGAAGACCTCGAGCTCCTTAGTCTTTCTTGTAAAAGGGGAACGTAGGCGTAGCCATATATGGTTCGGTCTAAACAATAAAAAGGACAATCAAGCTTCCATGAAGTGCGTCCTAAATAATAAAGGGTATTTCGCCATAAAACGGGTCCCAATCAATAAGACATTTGAATTTCCATGAAATGTGTCTTGATTAATTTTTAAGATAATATTTCTTGTTCATTACAAGTTAAAAACTTCTTGATGAGTTCAAGCACGGTCTACCTCGACTCGCTAACCCGCTACAAAGATCTAAAATACAATAAAATGCCTAAATAAACTAATGTGTTTGCAAAATGGCAATAAGAAGATCCTAAGAAAAGATTTGTCGCCGTCATTCGCCGAGTCTTCTTTGGTCTTCTTCCCTTTTCCTCGGCCCCGTCGAGTCTTCTTCCTCTTTTATCTATGATGCTCATCCCTCATCCCGACCTCCCAGATCCTCACCGGAGCCTCCACCAAACCCGTGTCAATAAGTGCTCTCTCTACCCGAGCACGAGTCCGCACCTCCTCCCTCTCGAGCCTCGCCAAAGGAGCGACCTCTGACAACCTCTGTACCGAGCCTCCATGTCTCGACCAAGTCACCTGACCGGGTTATGGCGACTCGCCTTAGCCTCGCCTCCCTCAAAGTCCCGCTCGAGTCACGCGCCGCCCCCAATAAAGCTCGACGTCTCTCCTCCAAGATGACCCGAGTCGCTCCCATCTCCCTCTCGTACTACCCAAGTAGACAGTGGTCAAGATGGTACTCTTCCCGCTCCCGAAGATAGCCCCGGGTGGGAAAGCAGTGTATGTCCAAGCCCTCGAGAAGAAAGAGAAGCCGGCCGGATCCTCATATCCAATGGCACCACCTCCATGGTCCTGATGTCCTCCCAATCACTCAAAGGCTCCCGTAAGGCCCCAAACCGCCCGGATACTAAGCAGGAATGTAGAAGGACGACTAGTAGTAACCCCGGAACCCTCACAAAGATAAGACTCCCGAAATATCCTCCCGGTCCGCAACCTCCAATGAGGTATCCACCAACGGATGTCCGAAGTGGATAGCCTAGCCATCGTCGCCTCCTGCCTACTCGGTCCCGTTGCCTAGGTGCACCTCTACGAGAAATCACCCAAGGGCACCGAGTCGGAAAGCCCCCGGCAAAGCCCCGAGCCTCTCCCCGCAGCCTATAAGGTCAAGACACCGGACTCCCGGATCTCATGAAATGGTCTCCCGAGCCATCCCGTCAATCCCATGCAATGTCTCTCCCAAAACTAGCGGGACAATATCCTTCCCACTCGCAGCCTCTAACCATGTCCAAGAGACCACTATGACAGATCCCCACTGACTCGCGGTGAACAGTGAGCAGAATACGCAAAGGATAAATGCGTCCATAGCCACCGTGGTCGCAGCCATATCCGGAGACCCAAACTCCGCCCGGGATATCGAAAGGTCAATCCCGTCCGGGGCTACCATCATCCTCTCGCCTCCCCAAAGGAATCTCGCAAAAGATGCAAGCTTTACCGCCACCGGCGCGTCTCCGATCAGCGGAATAGATATAGCCTCAATCTCGGGACCCCCAATCAAGGCTCGGAAGTCTTCATGCGTCGGGACAATCTCGTTGTAAGAAAAGCAAGAAACATGTCTCCTGACGTCCTGTAACTTTGCCGCGGCTCTCAAAAGGTCCCAATCGGGCGGGAGATCCCTCAAATGCCATAAAGACTTGATCTTGAAGGAAGAATCAAGCAAATTTCTATGAGATTGGAAGTTGTGTCTCACCCAAGATTGAAGATCGGATGTAAAACGGTCTCGCTTCCCTTTGCAATCTAACGGGCTTCTCCATCGCAAAATGATCAAAGGTGGTGCTTTTAGGTCCAAAATGTGCTCTGGGAACAGTTGGGACAAGTCTAGGTTGAAAATGAAATGAAATGGCCAAGCCTTGCTTTTATTCGTAAAATAACCAGGTTCGTACAGAACCGTGAGCCGCACGGCTTCATTTGCCCTCTCGGACAAAACCGCACGGCTACATTAGCCATCTCGCAGAAAATTCTGCAAAGAACCAAGTTGCTGCCCAAGGGAGTTTTCACCCCACTTTTTCAACCAAAACCTGTACAAAAACATATCCAGAAGCCATTCAAGCATTTATATACCATTATAAATCATTTTGGCCCAGTTTCAGCCCCAGTTCCAAGCAAAAAGGCTGCCCCGAGGTTCAGATAATATGCAAATTTAAAAAGCATAAATTAGAAAAGTAAATAAAGCATTAATACAATGTCTTCGCCCCATCGGCGCCAGAATAAAGTAAAAAAATAAACAAAGTGTGCATCAAATGTGTTCATTGTTTGTTTTTGTTCCTAATTCCATTCTAGAGACCTCCTAGGCCTCCGATTCTTCTCCATCTTCATCACTACTCAGCTCATAAATGTTAGCCTCCCTCATCAGGTCCTCCGGGTCGCTCACGTCAGACAAATGGACATTATCGTGCCCATACTCAGCCGCTTCCGTAATGTCGGCGTTGGGTCCCCGCCGCCGAGACATGGCACCGGAAGAGTACTCCGAGGCCGATGAGGTAGACGCCGTGCCCCGACATGCCGTCTCTTGCGCCCGTGCTCCCGTGCATCCGCCGCCGCTTTGAAGCGCAGCGCCTTCCTCGAAGGGACCGGCACACGTCCTTCCAGCCCCTATTCTCGCCCGACCAACCCGTCATAAGTGCGAGCCGGAACCCGAGAAAAGAAGAGAAAAATCTCGAAAAATCTTAAAAATCTCGTAAAATCTCAAAATTGCAAAAAGCAAAGAAAGCCGAAAAGGGAAAGACCCTAAAAGTATACTTACAAAGGCCGGGCCAAAGCAAGGTATACTGGGGCTCCTAGTGTCGGGGACAGAATCCTCATCCTCCTCGGAACTCCATGGACCACATAGGACAGGTGCGCAGGAGGGATCGGCGGGTCGAGGGCTCATCCTCCCCATACCCCGAGTGACCGCCGCCTTCACTAGCTTCGTGGCGTCCTCAGCGCCGCTCCACAAACACAGGCGTAGGGGTATCCATGTCAAAGTACTCCTGGCGGCCACGCCCGCCCGGTACCTAGCAATCTCATCCTCCGGCCAATCCCCGGGCCGCATCATCCGTGGCCGGAGGATCCCGAGGAGTAATGGCATCCAATGGAGGGACATGGCCATGCCGCCGAGAAACGGTCCCCAAATATATGACATCACATGTCGCCCCGTCGCCCATCTCCTCTCGCCTCGTCGCCTCAATGGCCTCTCCCAAAGAAAAATCTCCTGATACCGCCCCCAAGGGTAGAAGTCCACTCCGTCGTGCCCATCCTCGTTGATGACCGGCCTCACCATCTTGTAATCGAAGGTAATCCGGGTCTTTCCCGTGAACTTATCTCTCGCATCTCCTCCAAATAACCATAGCAGGGAAGATGGTGATATCGCTCTGTTGGTTCCAAGGAAAGAACCCGATCACCTCGCGTAACTGTGCCCGCATGTTCAAAACATCAAAAGGTCATTCTCTCTCTCATAAAAGTCTCAAGACAAAAGAGAAAAGAGAAAAGAAAGAGAGACTACCTCAAGGGCAAATGAGAAGGGCCCATCGAAGCGCCTTGTTACTACTGCATACATGTCCAAGGAGAAATATAACTCCGCCAATCCGGCCTCTCCCCAAGAGACCGTCCCTATCCCATCCACATCAACCAAAGAATCAAGGAGACAAGTCATGGCCGTGTCCTGAATTAGCAAAAATGGTGACCGATAGCATCAACCACACAAAGCTCTAGCCACCGGGCGGTCACATCATTAGCAGCAAAGTTGTGCATGCAGCTCGGGATCGCCACCTCGACATTCCGCGTCTCCATACCCAAATCTGGGAATCAACTCAAATCCAACTAAAGCTCGGAACTCCTCAGCTGTAATGTGGTCTCTCCAAGTCACGGGCCTCCCGTGAACCGTAGGCCGCAATAGCCGTGAAATCGGCAGAGTCACCGTCGCCTCTCCCCACTCGACGGAAGCTATGGGTGCTATCCCACCAGAACTCAGAAAGGGCCTGGATCAAGCCCTTACTCTTAGAGGTGATATGAACACCCCTGTCGATAGCCTCGACGAATGAATCCAGGCCGGTAGCCCTCACCAAATCCTTGGGGTTCACCCCATTCTTCTCGAAATTCGGCATCCTCTGCCAAAGCTTGACTGCAATCTCTGATGGTCCTCTAGACTTGTTCTCCTGTAGACAAGCACAACAAAAAGAAATGTGTCAGTCCTTCATCTCATTTCAAAAGCATGCATATATTCACAAAAGTGCACATATTTTCAAAAGAAAAGCATTCACAAAAGTTTTTCTAGCATCATTTGCATCAAAAAAAAAAAAAACACGTCTTTCATCACTTGAAACACGTCATGTCAAGTCCCATTGCTTTCCTAAAGCACAAAATCACAATTTTCACAATTCTTTGCACATAAGCATTATTCTTTCAAAAATGGCATCCATGAATCCTTTTCATCTTCCAAAATCATGTTTTCTCAAAATTTTGACCTAGTTCTAGCACATGCAAGAACTCCGTCTCACTTTAGACAATTTTTCATTCTTACCTTATTTGCGAGAAAAAAATGGGTCATTCCCATTATTTTTGTCAAACAAATTGCACATTGCATGTTCTTAGCCTCATAGGTTATTCATCAATATCTCAAAGTCATTCAAAAATCCTAGGAAAATCCTAGAAAATTCCTAAGTTCGGGTCAAGCCCTAAGTCATTCAAAATTCAATCAAAATCGACGGAATTGAGCCAAATAAGAATGCTTACCCCAACCAGACGCGGGTTCGTCGATTTGTGCTCTCTTCTCCCCGGGTAAAGCTCCGACGGAGGCGTAAGAAAGTCATACTTTCTTTCCGTTCGAACGAGCTCCTTTCTTCTCCTCCGAGCGGCCGTGAAGATATTTCTTCTTGCTTGCCTCGGTATAGGATTGCCCTCCGGATCCATTCCAATCGATAGAAGCAAAGGAAATTGAAGGAATTCGAAATTTCTCTTCCTCCTCTCTCTCTCTCTCTGCGTTCTTGGGCGGCAACACAATGCCAATGGCCCGTTCAAATCTGATTTTAAATAATCTGGAAAAATCAGGCTTCTAGCCGTACGGCTTCTTTTTCCCCCATCTCATGCCGGGCGGCCTCATTCGCTCTGAGCAGAAAATTACAATTCTGCCCCTGGACCTTCCACTTGGGCATGCAATTCCCGTTATCTTTTAACTAAGATAACATCTTTTTCAGAAGATATCCCTTATCTCTTAAGCAATTGAGCTTTCTTCCCAGTCGCCTCCGTTAATTCCGTTATAACGGGATAACGCTAGGTGACAACCTCCGAATTGTCAAAACTCTAAACTGAGCTTACCTCTATCCCGGATAGCGACGTATGCTAAGTTCTCTAAACTTAAGCTACCTCTATCCCGGATAGTGACGTATGCTCGAGTTCTTCTTAACTTAAGATACCTCTATCACGAATAGTGAAGTATACTTAAGTTCTTCTAGCTTTAGCTACCTCTATCTCTGTCAAAAAGAGATAGCGCCGTAAGCTTTAGTCTTCGTTATTTCCGTCATAAAGAAATAGCGCCATCTAGCTTTAGCTACCTCTATCTCTGTCAAAAAGAGATAGCGCCGTAAGCTTTAGTCTCCGTTATTTCCGTCATAAAGAAATAACGCCATCTAGCTTTAGCTCCCTCTATCTCTGTCAAAAAGAGATAACGCCGTAAGCTTTAGTTTTCGTTATTTCCGTCATAAAGAAATAACGTCATCCAGCTTTAGCTCCCTCTATCTTTGTCAAGAAGAGATAGCGCCGTAAGCTTTAGCTTCCGTTGGAATGAAATAATGTCAGGTGACAACCTCCATTAATTGTCAAAACTTTCAAGGATCCTAGACATCGTTCCTAACTATCTAGTGATGCTTGAACTACGATCAAGGCTTGATTCCTCCGGGATACGTAGGTAGCCTTTTATAAAAGGTCCAGCCATTCGACCACTTTGGTCACCCTGTTCTTCCGTCACTCCTCAGTGATGAAGTAGTCCCTCATAAGAGACTTTGTTATCCGACCACCTTGGTCACTTCTAGCATATCCCCAGTAGGATCAATTGCTTGACCTCCTAGGTCATTCTCTCTTCTATTTCCCCAGCAAGAGACCAGTTTTCTCTTCTCCATTCCTCAGCGGATCTACTCCGAACTACGGCCTGGATTGATTCCTCCGGGATACGTAGGTAGCCTTCCAGAGGTTCAGCCACTCGACCACCTTGGTCACCCAATCCGTCTCAGCATTCGCCAGATCGGATCCTTTTCTATCGACAACCCCACTCGCCTTGCAAGTGACGTTGCCGAGGGGCTTCTGTAAGTACCCAAATCTGGCTCATGCCTTCCGGTTAAATTTCCCGGCTATTTCGGTAAGTTTCCCGGTAATTCCCCGGACCTTCCTAGTGTTCCGGAAATATTCCGGAACTGTTCCAAATTGAATAAAAGGCTGAAAAGGAGCCTTCCCAATTAAGAAACACGTTTTTCTTAATTGGGAGGAAGCTTCTAGATATTGCCACCTTGCATGGTTCTAGAAATGCTGAGTCATTGTGGATAATGCCGCACGGCTGCATTAGCTCGAGGTCCCTATCCGCACGGCCTCATTGGCGATTTCCAGACTGCCTATAAATAGAGCCCTCCTCTACCCATTTTAATCATCCACAAAAGGCATCAATCACTCACATTACGAAGAAATCCTCCCAAGAAGCTGCTGGAAGTCAAAGAAGGTGAAGAAGAAGGCCAAGAAGCTACCTCCCTCCTCCTTGAAGATCCAAGATCAACCTCTCCTCCTAGCTCCATCCAAAGAAGAAGGAAGCCATTGGTAACCTCGCACGCCCTAACCTTGCATCCTAATTGCTTTATAAATTGCTCATTGCATTGCCTTTATATTGCTTGGGACTTGGTAGATTAAAGATCATATCTTTATATTCCCCCTTCCCCTTTTGCATGCATTATACATCATTTGTCATAAAAATGTAGTCTTTCCCCATAAAGGTGCATCCTTTGCACCTAAAACCCCCATTTTCCAATAAAAATGTTATCTTTATGCATCATTTGCATAAAAATCATATCTTTATGCATCATTTGCAATAAAGATCATTTCTTTGAATCAAATGCATCATTTGCAACCCAAAAATGTCATCTTTTCATTAAAAATGTCATTTTTACATACATTCCCCCATGTCCCCATTAGCAACCTCGGAACGGACCGATGTAAAAGATCCTATCTTTACATCGTTCCTTCCATAAAGGTTTCATAATCTCTTTAGAAAGGGACACCTTTGAACCCTATATCTCCGATTATCACTTAAGATGAGTATGAAGCATCTATACGAGCTCGACCATCTTAAAGTGTAGGATTGATGGGATAAGGACCCTCCTTTTTTAAAGAACCTCATCTTTGACTATGAAGAGAGTCATTCTCTCGATCACGCAAGTCCCAAGGTCCAAAAATGCGATGATCACAAGTCCAAGCTGAGGACGGGATCATAATCCTGAATACATAAAATCCAAGAAATCCCGAGCGACAACCAATAAATGGTTTGTACGTCCGGAAGACGACTTGGGACATTCCCTCCTTATTTTCAAACACATGCACACAAGAAAGCACGCAAGCAAGCACGATTAATGGGATCTTGGGAGACTTGCTCCGGCAAGGCACCTTGGGTGAACGACGATCCGTTCTTCCCAAGGGGTAACTTAACCTCCGAACTCATAAAACCTTTTTTTTCAAAGTTTTGAGGTAATCAAAATGGCGTGGCGACTCCGTTTTTCAAATTAAACCGGATGTCTTCAAACTCGCGTGAATCCAACAAAAACACAAAATTTTTGGGCACACATTCACAGCATGATACCGAGATTTTTGCCTTATCAAGGTAAATTCGGAGCTTACATTCAATTTGTGGACAACAACTTTTTCATCAATCCCTGTCACAAATACATCCACACTATACTTCAGGAAGCCGATGAGGTTTTGGTGATCTTGAGGGATCAATTGTTTGTTAATCTTGGTTTTCTGTTCGAGAAAGGCTGGATTGATCATAATTTCTTCTAGCTCCTTCTGAGCTTGTAGATCGGGTTCATCCCTCATCTGCAAGCTATCAATCACGATCCTCTTTCTTGGGATTTTCTCCTTTTCGGTTTGCTCTTCCATCTTCCCTTTATCGGTATTTTCCTCCAAGGTAGCCATTTTCTCCTTTCTTACTTCATCCAAGAGGATTTCCTTAGCACCTTCATTAATTGCTAACACCATTTCAACATCTTGCTTACCAGATTTGCATGCCGCAGTTTCCTCAATAGTTTATACTACTTCCACTAGAATTGACGATTTGAAAATTTGGGATTCCCACATCATGAGGTCTTCCTTTTGATATTCTCATAACATGGGATCCTCCTTTTCCCCCATTTCCAAGTCGGCAATTACTCCAATCGTACTTCTGGAGGTGGTTTGAGAATGGCTGAGGGTTACTTCACGGTTTGGCTTAAAGATCGTCAAGCTTTTCTTGTTCTTTTGCATGATGATCTTTTTATTGAGGGTATCAACAGGCTCATTCTTCAAGCATCCAATTCCTCTGGGAGTGGGAAACTTCGCCCTTTGGTGAGGAATGCAAACTAACATTTCAAAGCTTTTCATGAACGGTATGCCCACGATGGCATTATTAAGGGATGCCAGATCTAGGACCAAAAAGGTAACCATTTCGGATCTAATTATATTATCATCTTCAACATAAATCCAAATATCAATTATGCCCTTCATTCTCAATGCATGGTTGGTGAATCCTTCTAATATTCAAGCGAAAGGAGCAAGGTATGCTTCAGAGTATCCCATTTCAAGAAAAGCTTCATAATACAAGATATTACGGGGTGCACCGGCGTCTGATCATGGTATGCGCCAAATCCACCGGTGTCGACGATAATCCTTCTAATCTCCCTCTCTACATTGTACAACTTGATAATGATGGGTTGATCGACATGCCCTGGTGATAAGGCCAATTCCTACATGTTGAAGCCGATCATCCTTTCTTCCTCTGGGGCTATGCTGACACGTTAAAAGTATGATTGAGGTTGAAGATCTGGTTGTTGAGTTGAGTGATGCTGGTGATTCTTTCATTGATCACGTGAACCACCTTGCGGTTTGCTCCTTCCCCCAGGGGCTTTTCTTCGCCGGTTCAATTCCTTCGAGGAATTCTTTTAGGAAACCTCGGTCCACTATCTTCTGTAAGGCTCTCATCAAATGGAAACACTCTTCAGTATCATCCCCAACATCTCTATGGAATTCACATTATTTGTTCTTTTTGCGTCCTCCACTATACTTGTTGTCCATCGTTCTAAGGCTTGGCACATCGACAAGTTTCAATATTTCGGCCCTAGACATATTCAAAGGAGTGAACACTTCATCTTTGGGGAATTTGTTTTTCTCAAAAGACCTCCGTGTGTTTCTTTCGTATCCTCTTTTGAGCCCTTGCATCATGCTCCACCGTTTCAATCCTTTTTTTCCCGTTCTCCTGGAGCTTGAACTTTTAACATGCCCATCCGTATCTTCTCCTCTGGCATACCCCTAGCACGCTTGTACAATTCTCCTGAGGATTTGGGGGGACGTATGTTCAATTCACTTCAGAGGTGGGGAATGGCCAAACCGGCATTGAACAACATAATGATTTCCCCGTCGTTGATGTCCGCTATCTGATCTGCCAAGTGTCTGAACCTTGTGACATAGATGATAACCGATTCTCCTTACCTTTTCCTACTTTGACACAATTTCGGTTTGGCAATAGGGAATGCTCCTGAGGCGCTAAACCGGGTCATGAATTTAGCCTTAAAATCATCATAACTGTCTAAGGAGTCTGTCGGGAGAGCCATGAACCATTCCAGGGCATGGCTGGTGAGAGTGCTAGCCAAAGCTTTATATAGGATGGGATCATCCTTCGTGAGCAAGGACATTTTAACTTCAATTTGGACGATGTGGTTGTTCGCTTTGGTTGTGCTGGTATAGTCGGACAAGGTTGGGATTTTGATCTTGGGGTTTGGGGGAGCTTCCTTGTTCCACTTTGTGAAAGGTCGGAGGAAGGAGTCCTTCTCCTGCTCATCCTTCTTGGCCGTTTCCACTTGAGCTAATCGCCTCATTATCTCCTTTTCGCATAAGCTCTCTCTATGAATCCGCTCCTTTCCTGACGATTTATTTCTCCCTTTGCTTTCCTTGGATGGGTTGTATGAGGAATCAAAGGTTGATCCGGTATCCTCGTCTCGGTGGGATGGCTCCCTCTCTTGATGTCATTTCTTCCTTTGATCATCATTGTGAGAATGGCCCTTCGATTTTCCTTGTGAGTGGTTTCCTCCATCAAACGCTTCTTAGGGGGGGTTGGAAATGTCCCGAGAAGGACGTCGTGTCTTCATATAGGCCACACTTTCACTCTTAGTTTTGATGGGAGAGTGAACGCTATTTGCGATTTGGTTAACTTCATCGGCGACGAAGAGCATATGTTGTTTCCCTAGGTCTTTGAATCGTTCGTTGTTCAGCAAGATCTTGGCATGCATCAGACTTTGTTGTTGCAAAAGTGCTATTTCGTTCTCGGCTTGCTCATGATTAACATCTCCTTGGGCTGTTTTGAATGGTTTTCCAACGGGCTTCTTGGTGTTTCTTGCTTCTTGAGCCTCCTTACCATGTTGGGATCATCTTCTTCATCATTTTTGGATGTGGTATGAGTGGTGTGTAGGTCAACTGATTTGGCCCTACGATGGTGATTTTTGTGAAGTTTGGTTGGTTTGGAAGGTGTTGGGATTTCAACCTCCACGAAGGATTTGAGGTGTTTTGGTTTGGGTAGACCAAGAAACTCCATAGCAACGAAATAAGAACAAGAGTGTGTGGTTTGAAGAGGAACTAAGAAGAAATGTCGAGATTATGAGATGAACTAAGAAGGAATGCCCAGATTATGGGTTTCTGGGTATGAAAAAGAAATCTCAGGCAAGAAGAGCGATGAAGAAATTATTTTTTCGGTAATGGAACCAAATGATGCTACCAAGAGAAATGGGCATGCAACGGTGGTCCGGTTCAAGAATGATGGCGCGGATATTTGGTTTGGCTCGATCTTTCTAGACATGAGAATAAGAGAATGAACTGTTAGCTCAAGGCCGGGAGGGGGAGTTTCCCCGGCGATGAGGCTCCGGCGTGAGGATAAGAACACAATTCTCGGAGAGTAAGCTATTGAGTATGGAAATGGCTTGAGTATGAATGACTTACCTTCCGCCTTGAGGGAGAAGTTGTATTTATAGTGGAAGGGGAATAGACTGATGCCAATACTAAGGAGACACGTGTTCCTACCTCATTGGTGAAGGATCCTTTAGGTTGGGAGAGCGGGGAGAAAATTTATGTTTGGACATAGATGATGGGAGCATGATCCGTGTCATGCAGAGGGAGTGGACTCGATGGTGGAGATCTTTGTCGGAGGGACCACTTGGACATTTGTCATGTTTATAAGGGGACCATCCTAGTATACTTGGGGTTGTTACGGGGACCATCCTAGTATACTTGGGGTTATTACACTTGGATGAGCTCCAAATATTTGAATACATATATGAAGAACCGATTATGTGAGTCAAGTATGGGAGGATCATGGGAATGATTGAATGGCTTGGAGGAAACCGAGTGGGGGCGGTTTCCTTGGGAGATGGTATGCTAATCACTTGGGTCGGGGCCTTGGGCCGGTTTGATCCTCTTAGGTGCTTGAGAGGATGGAGAGAGATTGGTAAAACTTCATGGGAAAACCGCATAGGGCGGTATGCTCCGAGAGGCGGTATGGGGGTATTGAGCTCGGAATGCTCTAGCTTGTAGTGGGAGCAAACCGAGAGACGTGGTATGGAAAATGGGCTCTTCACCCGGTATGAGGTGGGTTTGATAAACCGTCTTCGACCGGTTTGGGACATTCGAGGTTTATTCTATTTCTTTAAGATATCCATCCGGTTTGAGCTTGAGCCTTGGGCTTTGGCTCATCACCCCTCATGGACCCGGCCATGTTAAATGAAAATGTTCCTCCTTTTTAAGAAAATGAGCGTTGGTGAGGGATCATAGGGTAATAACCAGTTTTCAAATAGAAAGTTGCTAAATAGTCATCTCATTGTTGGTCCAGAAGCTCTGATTTCAAGCTGCCATGTTCCATATCTGTTATGAATACAGAATAAGTTGCTTTGCAGTGGCTTAAAAGTACCAAAATAAGTGTTGCATTTCACTTGTTAACGTTATCAAGGAATATGCTTGCTGGTTTGTACATTGCTCTTGCTCGTACAATAATAAATTGCGTTGTTACAAGCACTACCAGATTCTTGCATTCAATTTTAACTGTTTAAATCATAAAGATATTTCAAGTTCTGTATGGCTTTGTAAAGATAATCGATCTCCTCTCTCTTAAGAAATACAGAGCATATGTCAGACCATTCTTTATCAGCCCAGGCTAGCTGATAATTGAAGAAAAGCCACAATGTCTTCCAGAACACTTTCCGTTGAGCTGAAAAGCAATACTCCCTCCCTCCCTCTGTCCCTAAATGAATGTCAATTTATTTATTTTTTCAAATTTGCTCTTGGTCAACATCAACAACAAATTAGTATAGTATATTTTTTTCGACATTCATTAGGGACGGAGGGAGTATTAAAAAGACAGTACAAATCAAAATGAGTTCAATTACAGAGTTTCTTTGATAAAACTTGATGAGGTGTGAATCAAGGTTTCTCACTTCAGGAACCAAGTTAACCAAACTAGCAAGAGATGGAGTAAATTGAAACAATCGTAAAAGCAACATTTAATGCAGAGTAATCCAAGTTCTAGGCAGGCTTATGATCTTTCACCATACCAGCATGAAAATTTTACTTTGGAATATATTATGCATCAACGGAACCGGACCAGGATTGGAATTAATGTAACCTTTCCAGCAAACTGAATATGATTCATCTTGCTCCCGTGTTTCATATTTAGTAATTCTCTCCCAGCAGCTATGGATTTCAGTAAAACATTCAACACTTTCCAACCAAGTTCCTTATTTTCCTGTGAATTGCATCACAGAAAAATAATTGTCAGATAATCCGCAATAAATAATGGATTACTTGCCAAAAAGAGAAAAACAAAGCACTATTTACTGTATTAAAAAGACTGGTATTGTAATAATCCAAAAATTTTCGAGAATTATTTGGTAAATTGTTAAATTTTCAATTAGGCTTTAGGGACTAATAATTATATTGAAGCCCTAGGAATTATATTATGTGGGTTTAAATTATTTAGATGAGTAGGGCTTTGGTATTGGACTTAGATTTAGTAAAACCCTTTTATTTTATTAATGAATTTGACCCTTTTTAATTAATAAATGATTTTATTATTTGTTATTCCTTATATTACACTACAAGAAACAGGCTTATTTACGGCGGTTAAAATCCGCCGTAAATACTACGCGCCCCGCCGTATATAGTATTTACGGCGGACTAGCCGCCGTAAATAGACCCCCGTATAAATCATCGCCGTATATACTATATACGGCGGGACAACCGCCGTATATACTATATACGGCGGATATACCACCGCCGTATATAAATAAAATACATACGTATAATATGGCGTATTTGAGTGATCTTTATACGGCGGAATGTGTAACCGCCGTAAATAAGAGACGAGTCGTCCGCTCCGTAACGAGTCGTCCCAGTTGCACCCCCACTGTGTTCCTCGTCCAAACGAGGCGGCCATGGCCATTTTAGACGGCGGTTACTATATCCGCCGTAAATAACTAAATAGGGACGACTCGTCCACCATGGCACGAGTCGTCCCATTTACACCCCTATCGGTTCCCTCGTCCCCCTTTGGGCACGAGTCGCCCCTAGGTTTATACGGCGGATTTAGTCACCGCCGTAAATAAGCCTATTTTTTTTCCCGACTTGTATAATTCATTTTCCCCAAAAATACGTTCACAAAAACCAAATTCAACCTGTACACACACAATATAACAAAAAATACACAAATTCAATCAATATTTACAATCTACATATTAACACAATTAATGTTGAATGTATCCAGACATAATAACCATTATACAAAAAAGTTATTAGTTGTTGAATGTATCCAAAATACACAATGTCTAAAATCCACAACACCTATTCATTACCGTCATTTCCACGTCGTTCCATCCAACAACGTTTCAATTCATCAATTTGTTGTTGTAACTTAAGGCGTTCCTCCTCAAGTTGTTGTTGTAACTGCTCCTGAAGTCGTTGTTGTAACTGCCGGCGTTCCTCCTCATTTTGTCGGCGTTCCTCCTGAAGTTGTCTTTCAAAATCTCGCTCGACCCCCGCCACCGCCTCCGATAGGCTGCCTCGAGAAGGTTGGGATTTACCAAACACCTTAGTTTTGTTCGAGACCGCCTCCCATACATCGAACTCTCCCATGGTCATCGAGCCAAACATACCAACAAAAATATTTTCACGCGCCGCGGAGAGAGTTTTGTTGCTCCTCCGGCTCTCCTCAACCGCATCATTAAGCGTTATTTGTAACAAAAACAACATGTTCAATATAAATGTTTTAACTTTAATTAATATTATGAAAATGAAGTTAGAAATGAAAAAAGTATTCTATAGAATAACAAAACTGAAACATAAAAGGTTGAAACTTTAACTTACAATCATTTGAGTGGTTTCTTGATCTGCGGGTGTTTTGCCCGTGCGCGTATGTATGAAAACGCTTAAGCGATCAGTTGGTAAACCCTTGTCGCCTCTCTACAATTTATAATAGAATCATTTGACCAAAAAAAAATATATTTATATACGATACAAAAAGAAACATTAATTGAATTGACAACTGAGAACTAAATTGAACGATGACAAACCTCTTTGATGACTTTGGAATGGGACGTTTTTCCGGTCCTATTCAGGCACGATTGTTTTTCTCGATTCAATTTATTTGTTTCTGATATTTCCTGGAAAAAAAAAAGATAATATTAGTATTAATTTGACTACTTATATAAGACATTCACGATAATAGATTGAGATTAATTTGAAATATACCCGAGCCTTGGGCGTACCCCACATCGCAACAAGTGCAGCCCATTGATCCGCAACGCACCCACGGGGTGGGTGAGCCAATGCGTCTTGGTCGGATTCATACATCTTATAATACTGTTTCAACTGAGTAATAATATTCATAACTGAGTCAATATTCATAACAAAGTCATAACTGAGTAATATTCATAATTGAGTAATACTTATTATATGCTTGTCTCACATTGTATTTCCAAATACGCCACGCTTTAGCGAGAGAAAGAGCCATAATCGGGAAATACTCCTGAGGAGCATTTGTATTTTCCTATATACACAATTCAACAAAGAAAAAAAAACAATTGTTAGAGAATCATAAGACTTTTGACTACGTACTAGAGATTTATGTAAGAAATATGGATTACAACTTACCAGAACGTCATTCCATACGTTATTTATGCACTCGTGGTCCATCTGAGACCACTCTCTAGTTAATGGGAAATGTTCCCCATTTTTAGCAAAAATTCCTATCTCGAGTAGCTAATTGTGCCATTTCCCCACCAACCGGTTGACCATAATTATTCCATATTATGATCAATCTCTCTTACCCCATTTGGCGGTTGGTTTTGCCAACCCTCTTCCTTTAGGGTTAGAGCCCTGACCTGATAATAAATTTTTCTTTGGCGGCATATCTGTCATATGACAATTCAATTATAGCACAAAAATTGGATAAACCAAGTAAAGGACCCAAAAAAACAGTCTTATAATATATGTATAAGACCTATAAATTTATTATAGGTCTTATGTATCATGTATAAGACCTATAAAATGCCTAGAAACAACAACAGCAACAACAACAACAACAACAACAAAGAATGAAACAACAAAGAAGAATGTAAACAACAACAACAACAAAGAAACAAGAATAAAGAAACAAGAATAAAGAAAATCGTAAAATCAGAAAAACAGGTGGCTGCTTCATCAGACAAAGAAACAACAGCAAGCAACAGAACTCAAGTTGTAAATATATACTTTTTCTCAACAGAAACAACAACCCTCTTCCTTTAGGGTTATAGTCTTTTTTTTATTGAAACATATACTTCCTCCGTTCCAGGTTAATAGTCCAATGTCCTTTTTTTTTTTTTTGAAGAGTCCACTTTCAGAACTCAAGTTGTAAATATATACTTTTTCTCAAAAAAAAAAAAAAACTTAAAAGTTCAGAATATGGTAGTTTTCTTGCATATTTTAGAAACAATCACAACTTTAATACTAAATTATACACCAAGAAATACAAAGTCGTAAAAGTGCAAAATTATAAGTCAAACTTTCATACGTTGGACTCTTTGCATGAAACAAAGGGAGTATTATAACATTCCACTACCATGTTACTTTCTGCAAGATCCTCCCTTTACATAAATTTTTGCACATTAGACAGGGACTATATTGAAAATTTAGAGGTGAAAGGTCTGCAAGGAGCTGGCAGGATAAGAAGTTCTGTGGCTTGCTGGGCTCTCATTTTAGAGATTATTGGAAACCATGCAATTTTAGATATGTGGTTGCTAGGGAAGAATTAACTGCGCAGAAATACAAACATGCCTATGGCTATTACTCAATCCAATTAAACCGTTGTGTGAGGATACCACTTTTTTTTTTCTCTTTTAGGCGCCTCCATTAGATGTCAGGTGATCTACCTTATGAAACACAAATGATTCCTATACAATAAGGACCATGGACTGCTTTAAATGATTTATAATGGAAAATAAAGTATAAAATTATAGTAAACCACCAGAATATCACAAGAAATCCAAAAATCCTGACACATAAAAAACATAGCTTTTGAGCAATGGGGACTTTTTCTTACTACCAGTTATTCTTAGCAGGTGAAGAGCTAATTAAATATAATTGTGACCAACATAGTCTTTTGGGAACCTTGCATGAGAGCTTGGAAAGAAAACAACAATAACAGATCAGCTCCAAAAGAACAGTTCATAAGGTAGTTAACTATGTTTAACAGAATGGAACAAATTTCCGAGCATTAAAAACACAATAATTCATGAGTTAACACAATCTGAACCAAATTGTGAATAGATAAGAATGCCCACAAAGAATTGCAAGAACCAGTAGGAATTATTCAGATAATCAGTTGAAGACCAAAGTAAGAAAAAAGAAGAAACAAAGGGCAGTTCAAACATCTCAAGGAGCATTACATGGCTGAGCAGGTAAAGTAAGAAAAGTATGAACGACAGAACTCTATTTTATAAATACAAAAAAAGAAAGTAAAATGCTATGTGGTGCATTACCTCCAAAATATGTGATTTGAGTGGGAAGCGGGGCGGGGGGAACAACAAACATGACATTACAGGGGGGGCTCCCGCGGGTTGTGGACACATTTGTTATATGTCACATTTAACAAAAAACAAATACCAAATCGGTGGGGAAGCGGGGCAGGGGGAACAACAACCACAAGGAACAACAACAACAACAACACTATAGGGCAAGCCTTGCTTGATACAGAAAAAGTATAAAATAGTACGGGGGGGGCTCCCGCGGGTACCAAATCGGTGGGGAAGCGAGGCGGGGACATCCCAAAGTAAAAGGAGTACCTGGAGAAGCAGATGACGGAGGTAGAAAGTAAAAGCTGCTGCAACAAGATCCTGTAGGAAATAAGAGTTTGATCAAAAGAAGCAGAACAAATACATATTACAATTAACAATATTAATATTCAATTCAACCATACAAAATAACAAGTTTGATTGAAATATGAAACATAAGTAATAACATTGTCTTAGTAATAGTAAGCAAATAAGATCTAAACAAATACATATTACAATTAACAATATTATTATTCAACCATACAAAATAACAAGTTTGATTGAAACATGAAACATTAATAATAACATCACAATAATAACATCACTGATGAGAGCCGGAGGTTTGTCCCTGATAGTAGGTCTGACGGGAAGAACGCCTCTGTGCACGAGCAGTGGCTCTCGAATGCATCGTAGTCAAATAATCCTCATGTAAGGAATCACTTACTCTAGGTATTGTTCAACATCTTCAGTATTGAAAAGCACATATCTATGCGCTTGTACTCGTGTGATGTAATCAAGGGTAATTACCTCTTCTTTTCCTACAAAGCGGCCTAACTCATCACCTTCATCATCATTTCTTCTAGGACGATTGGACTTTGTCTCAATGTCATTCAAATATTGCGTACAAAAAGTCATGCATTCTTCAGCCACAATTGCCTTAGCTATGGAGGCCTCGGGATGGGCTCGATTTCGAACATATAATTTTAATGTAAGTAGAAACCTACAAAAACATTTACTTATGCTAAAGCAGATGTAAAAAGGAATTTAACTTTTTTCAAAGTAAATTTAATATGGATGTACCTCTCTACCGGATACATCCAACGAAATTGTATTGGGCCTGCTAGCAAGGCCTTCTCGGCTAAATGCACCGGCAAGTGCTCCATAACATCAAAGAAAGCTGGTGGGAATATTTTCTCGAGAGCACATAGTGTGACTGACCCATCCGATCTTGTATCTTTTCGAGATCGGCAAGTGTATTCACCTTTGAGGATAATTGCCTAAAGAAATTTGCCAACTCAATGATGGCTTTTACAATGTATAGGCAACGCTTTTCGAACAGCTAAAGGGAGTAGTTGTTGGAGCAAAATATGACTATCATGGCTCTTAAGACCCCAAATAGCTCTTTCCTCTAGATGTACACAACGAGATATGTTTGACGAGTAGCCATCAGGGACTTTGACTCCCTTTAGAACTTTCAAGAATGTGTCTTTATGCTTCTTACTCATTGTAACCGAGCTCTGAGGCATAATATCTTTGCCAGATGGAAGCTTTTGTAGATGCAATGGTTTCCGAATGTTCATCTCTTTTAGGTCTTTTCTTGCTTTATCATTATCTTTTGATTTCCCCGCAGTACCTAACAGAGTATGTAGCACATTATCACACACATTTTTTTCAATGTGCATAACATCAAGATTATGACGAACATGATTATTTGCCCAATATGGCAACTCAAAGAAGATACTCCTCTTTTTCCAATTGTGACACAACTTAGGAACCTTTCTTTTCTCCAACTTGGCTTGTTGCTTCTCACCCTCTTCTCTTTTCCTCTTTTTAATAATATCTTCTATTTTATACTGCTTTCCATATTTTCAACTTGTTTAAGCAATTTTGTTCCAAACAATAACTTGGGCTTATCTCTCACTTCATGAGTACCATCAAAAGAGCCTTTATCCTTACGAAAAGCATGACTCCTAGGCAAGAAGCGTCGATGACCAATATAACAATACTTGCCACCATGATCCAACCATCGTGCTTGAGGTCTCACATTGCAACAAGGGCAAGCATATTCACCTTTAGTGCTCCATCCGGACAACATTGCATATGCAGGAAAGTCATTTATTGTCCATAATAGTGAAGCTCGTAAAGTAAACAACTCGTTCCTTGATGCATCATAAGTTGATATACCATCTTCCCACAATTCCTTCAACTCATCAATTAACGGTTGGAGATACACATCTATCTTGTTGCCCGGCCCTTTTGGGCCTTGAGTAAGCACCGACAAGAAGAAATATAGTCGTTTCATGCATAACCAAGGTGGAAGATTGTATGGCATAAGCACAACCGGCCAAGTACTGTGAGATATAGTCATTGTTACGAAAGGATTAAATCCGTCGATGCTAATCCCAATCTAACATTTCGAATTTCACTTGAAAATAATGGATAACGTTCATCGAATTCCTTCCACGCACGAGAGTCTGCAGGGATGCCTCAAAGCACACCATCGTCTATTCTTTTCTCGGCATGCCATCTCATGAGTGTCGCGGTCTTAGATGACCAATACAACCTTTGCAACCTTGGCTTTAAGGGAAAATACCATACTTTCTTCATTGCTACACCTTGGGAAGTTTATTCTTGCCACTTGTTTCCGCACCTTCACCACTACCCCTTCTTCTTGTTGCTTATATCTAGAGGCTCCACAAATTTCACATTTAGTAAGTTTTTCGGTTTCATTTCGAAACAACATACAATGATTAATGCACGCGTCCCACGTTTTATAACTAAAACCCAAATCCTTGATCATCTTGTACGCCTTACGATAGGAACTTGGCACTTTCGGCGAGGCAATGCCCTAATGAATTTTTTTAATAAAGAAGTAAATCCCTTATCGGTCACTCGATAATTAGCCTTCCGGTGCATAAGTTCTACAATAAATGAGAGTACTTGTAAACTTATCACACCCTTCCCACAAGGCTTGATCGGCATCTCTCAAAAGTCTAAGAAACTTTGCGGTGGATGCATCCGATTGTACGATTTCTTCAATTCTGGCTGGTTACTATCCGGCATACCCATCCCTTCATGTACCATTCGCCTCATACAATCTTGCACGCCCAATTCAATTTCAATGCCATCTTCGGTTGTCCTATCATTATTATCATTCTTACGCGCCGAAATGTACTCTTCCCCGTGCCTAATCCAATTCTTGTAATCTTTTGAAATCCCACTGCAATACAATGTGATCTCACGGTTGCACGGTCTTCTTGGTAACGATTTGCGCATTTTTTACAAGGACAATATATTTCTTTAACACCAACGAGACTTTTTGAGAATGCAAAATCGAGAAAGTTGTCAACCCTGCATAAATACTCATTTGAAATTCGATTATCCAAATCAATCCAACTTTTGTCCATATATGACTTGACTTTATATTTTTAACGTTAAAATACAACCTATATATAAGACCGAGAGACACAAATTTTAGAATAAAAATAAACTCATAAACAAACATAGTCTAAATATGTACAACTTTTGGCTCGATATAGATAATATACATTGTTGGAGCCTAGCCTATTAGTCGAACTTGGGCCCATGATATAGTATAACCCTATTACAACATTCATTCGTTCTCTCTCTCACAAGCCCCCCTAATTGAGAAGCTAATTTAAGGAACTAGGTTGATGTGCAAAACAACATCTAGATTGCTAAAAAGATTATGTGCTTTATCAAGTTAGGGCGTGTGCGTGGACGTACTAAACATGAAAAGAGCTATACCGTTAAGCTGTCCCTAAACAGAGCAATGATAATATTATTTACATTTACATTACAAAATACTATAAACCAAAACAATGTAGAATCAACATTCAACTTTTTGAGACTTTTTGACCATTAATTTTCTACTCATTAGCTTGGTCTCCTTTTTACTCTATTAATTTTCTACTCATTGTTTACTTGAATTTACTTTCATGAAATTACACTAAAAGTATAAGGGAAATGACAAATTGGGGTCCAATGTTTGGAGGTGTGTGCTAATCATGGTATGATTAGCATGATCTTTTCATTTTAGAGAGGCCTTTTCCAACAATCGGGCATAAGCAAAAATATGGCTTATTTTCAGCTATTTGTTTGTTTCTAGACTGCGAACTAACATATCATATGTTCTTACTTGCATAAGCAAAAATATGGCTTATTTTTTGTGAACTATCTATGATATTATCTCTACGGAGATTCTAGGAATTCCCCCCAAAAAACTATCTCAATCTTTCATCCCCAATCTATGTGCCACACATATGATAAGTTACTCTACGTGCACGAGATCGGGGATGTCAACTTTGGATCCCCGCCATTACCCGTTATCTTCTTGTCTATACAGTCTATAAAACACTCGTCTATATAGTCTATAAAAAAACAAAAAAAAGAAAACCAAAACCCATGATTTGGAGTTCATAAAATAGCAACACTTCCGCAACAACTGCCTATAAAACATGAAGAGCATAGAAATTGAAAAAAAACGCAACAAGAGCATACAAATGTATACCTGATTGTTGTAAATCGAAGAAATCAACGCTCAAGGAGGAGAGAGAAAGACCGAGATACGCTATATAGAGGAGAGAAAGAGAGACTGAGATACAGAGATCGAAGAAATCAACGCTCAACCACACCAAGAACAACAAAAATCAAAAATTAAAAGTAAATACGAATACCTACCTGTTGATTTGGTCGCCGGCGGTCGGAAAATCGTGCCCTAGCTAGCTATGGAGGAGAGAAAGAGAGAGATCCTTCAGCTTCAGAGACTTCAGATTACCGCGAAACTGAATAGGGAAATTTGGTTTCCCGGTATTTAATAACATTTACGGCGGACTGTAAGTGCTCCAATTTGAGCTTGTTAGAATTTTCGTTATAAAATTAACGAAAGTTATAACAATTACTAACATTCCTAACAATCCTAACTTTTCTAACAAAGGGAGGGTAGAATGGGCATTGCCAAATGAAGTTAAACCAAGAAAAGCATCTTAAAAAGCAAAACAAAAGAATAAAACCATAAATAGAAAGGCTGGAAACACAAAAACTGGCTGTTAATTTGGTTTTTTTTGAATTTTTATTCTTCCTGTCCAAGGCTGGAGCTGTAATTAATGAACAGTGCACGCCTACTGACCTTGTCCGCGCGGATAAGTATGCATTTTCAGAGGGCTATAAATTGAGCCCTCCAGTCACAGAAATAAGGAGGAAAAAACACAATTGCACCGAACCTCTGGCGAAATATAGAGAGAAAACAGTGAGAATTCTTCAAGAATTGTCACCTTTTTCTCTCCAATCTTTCCCAACTCATACTCATCCACTCACTCTCATATTCAAGCCCTAAACACTCATACACTCAAGCCAAACATTCAAGAACACAAGGAAGATTGGTAAACCCTCCTCTTCCTAACCCTAAATCTCAACCATGCATGCATCTTCAAACTACAAAATGTAGTTCCTTCATATTCTTTCTCTAGATCTAAGAAGATCACCATGGAAGACCATCTCCATGGATGATCTTCTACAAAGATCAACATTATTTTTAAGCTTTTCTTGCTTACTTGCAAAAATGCACTTTCAAAACCCTAAAAAACCATTTTCAAGCACTAAATCTTGATTTCAAAGGGTAAAATCCCCCTCCCCAAGCAAATGAAATGCTTAGTCCTAATGTACCCCAAGGATGGTTTGGTATAGTTGATTCACCACTAAAATGTCTAGTGATCACTAACCAAAACCTAGGGAAATGGGGACAAGCATGGATGCAAAACCCCCCTTAAAATCATCTTTTCTTTCTTGAGAAGTTGCTGTCCAGTAGCAATTTTCTCAGACCTCAGTCCATGGTCTTAATTTTTGGACATAGATGAACTTGGAATTTGGTGTTGACTACAGAATACTTTTTGTAGCCAACATCCAGAGCTTTCCAGACATATTTTTACCTTATTTTTTGGGTGAGTAAAACTCCTCTTTTCAAATTTTCTTTCAGAGGCTAGTTCATCAGCTTCTGGGAATCCAGATCTTATATCTGAGGTTTACAGAAGGTTTTGACCCCTCAAATCTTCTCCAAAATGGAAAATTCCTTCGCACAAACTTTATTTAAGGTGTCTAGAACAACTTTCATTCTCTGAGTTTATCCAGATTATGAAGTTTTAAGACCCTTGAATCCCTTTCAAAATCAAAGGTCCACTGCCTTTTTCATTCTGGCAGAAATGGCTCTCAACTTCAAAAGGTCTTTTGAGTACCAAATCTCAATCCAAAAATCCTCCAAAAAATCATGGGATCAGTTTAAAGTCTTAAAAAGATATCCCAATTTTTACTTTTCTGAGTTTCAACTTATTTTGGCCAAAACACCTACACACACACACACACAAATGATTTTCAGCTTGGAAGACTCGTTTTACGAGGCGCGTCGGGTGCACACTAACGTCCTTCCCGACGCGTAACATGACCTCCGAACCTAAATCTCTGATCTCGGGCTTTTTTCAAAGTTTTGGCCTTCAAAATTAAAATGGCGTGGCGACTCCGTTTTTTCCGGTTTTATTTGGTTTTTCAAAGAAACGCAAAAATCGAATTTCTCCCGCGAAAAAGGCAACACATCATCACAGTGGCGACTCCGCTGGGGACTAAGCTTTTTAATAAAAAAATGGTATTCGGTATATTGGTGGAAACCACTAAATTTCCCGTTATCGCCTCCTAACACGAGTCGGGGATAAATTGTGGTCTAACAATCCCACGTACCGGTATCACCGTTTTCAAAAAAAAAAAAAAAGGCTTTTGAGGGTCAAGCTTCCGTCCCGGCTTTGAAAATCATTTTTGTGTGTGTGTGGATTTTTGCACAGTTTTCATGTTGTTTTGGCCGCCTCGGAGAAAGTCAAAATTTTGTTTGTCGGAATAATGTCCCTAACGCGGAATTTTCGTGCTTATGTGCTCATAAAAAATTTTCAAAAAAAGATTTTCAAAAAAAAAAAAAAAAGGAAAATTTCAAAAAAAAAAAAAAAAAATCATGCATCATATTTTTAAGACACATAAAAATTTTTCTATTTTACTCGAAAAAGAATATAGGCGCTTGCACACTACGCGCACGTGACCGTACACCGCACACTACGTCCTTAACCGGGAAATCCTTGTCGCGGTCCGTTTGGTCTTATTACGCCTCTCGGATGAGCACGGGACTACCCAAACATCCCATGGAGCCTCGTGTCGACCATGCACTTGTCCGTGACACACTTTGTCCGAGACCCGGTTGGTTTTTAGTCAGTACGTGTCATGCCCCGTCCGTGTATAGACCTTTCCTTTCAAGCCTTTGTCGGCATACCGACTCAATATCTTTCGGGTCCCTAATCGGTCGAAGTTCCCGCCGGTTTTCCGCCGCAGACTTTGACCAAGATATTGGCCAGGCGCCTTGACTTCGGCTCGGCGGCACAAATTATACACGACTCCCAAAGATTGACACCGAGTCATCAAGGATTAATGACTATTCCATGCCTAATTACGGCTTAGCGACGACAAGTCAAGACCAATCGTGGACGCTTATCGGTCAAATCATGCCGACTTTTTGTCGAGCCCTCGGACATGATCTTGACTTTCGACGTCGGCTTTGTCCGTAATTTACATCGAATGCTCGTTAAGACTCGATTACCCGAGGACTTTTAGGATCGTTTTCTTTCGGTCGGTGGGACCCGCTTGCCCTATAGGACCCTCGCCGGGGCTGTCCACCTGGGAGGTCGAAATACGGGTGGAATACGAGGGGCTTATAGACGTAGTGACGGGGCCCACCGATCCGAGAATCGAGTAGTTTGCGAAAAAGAAGAGCAATCTTTTCCAACCGATTAGGTTAATAAAACATGTTTTAAGTAAACGTGAACAAATAAGCTGCATGTTGCATGAGCCTAAAGCCCAAACACCTACCCTCCTTCCATTCCCAGAGACATCTGAATCTTCATGTCCTTTCCCCCAGCCTCCGCACAAAGCTTGGTTTCGGGCACCGGGTCACCGTTTGATCGGTTGGGAAGAGTCAGCGCATCGTCGGCTTCGCCATTTGTTCCGACTCCGGGTTTCGTAATGTCCGCATCGGCCGGTAATGATGGGGATAACATCACTCCGCCTCCCGGGACCCCTCGGACAGAGCAACGGTGGAATCGGTTAGCGAAACGAGATGAGGTTACGACAGAAGCACGGCTAAACGGCCTTATGGAGGCTATTAAGAGTCACGGTCGGCCGCCGGCCTCAATCCGAGATGGCACCTTCACCGTGGAAGAAGACGAGGATGCAAACCCCACTCTCGGTCGCCACGATTACACCAGGATGCCGCCACCCACCTCCTATGGTGCCACTACCCGAACCCATGCTCCTCGATTTTCGAGTCGGCCCGGCTCCCCAACCACGAGACCACCGGATCCATGCGGCCGACGGCACAAATCGGTGGGGGCAAAATCGGTACGGAATGTCTTCTCATGGTTGGGGCTATCTCGGAATGCCACAGCTAATCGGGATCCCTCCTCGGTTCGGAACCGATCAATCCGGACCCTCACGGCAACGGCCACGGTTCGGAATGCCGCCACAACTTGGTTCTCGGGGCCACGATCGGGAGCCCCTCCTCGTAATACTAGTTCAGCATTGCTCCTCACACAAATCCATTCCTCACTCGGACTTCTATGGGTTACCAAGCCTCCATCCCGGTGTCATCCGAATCACCGGGACCGCAGTACCCCCGGGTTACACACCTTCACCACAAGCGGCCACGCAATTCAACAATCCGGGACGGCAGCCCGCACTCAAGCCTACTTACGGGCCCCACTGAAATCCAAGTTATCCGGCCACATCGGGGCTGCCCCACCTACTTTGCAGGTTGAAAATCAACGGCAAGCCGCAAGGTTCTATCCTTTGCTCAGGCTCCTACTCATGCTCCCAGGGGTAACTCGGCCCAGGACAGGTTTTCACCTACGTCCGGACCGGCCGTTCCCTCCACCGATCTGCCTCCAGTGGTAGCTCCTCTCTCTAGCTCGGCCACTAGCTTGAATGCCATGGTTCCGCCACAAGACCCTCATCTCGGCCTGGTTCATGGAACAACACAAGGAAATGAAAGCGCAGATCGCCGAACGGATCGCCAAGAAGTACGCCTTCCGGCCTACAGGGCCGGACTCCATTGTTCCCCGCCCCACAAATTCGTGATGCCAAATCTGGATCTCTTTGATGGGACCGCATGTCCCAAAACCCATTTGGACACATATACCTTGGCGATGAAAGCCAAAGGATGTACCAATCAGCGGTTGGCGACTATTTGATCTATCCTTGAAGTCCAGTGCCTTAAAATGGTTCTTCCGTTTGAAACACGAAGCCGGGGCCACATGGGACCAGATTACCAATGCCTTCACGAGAGAAATATAAGGCCAACTTGGAATGGGAAACAAATAGGGTTGACCTACAAACAACAGTGCGGCATACGATGAGAATGTTGGGGACTTCTACAAGCGGTGGAATGCGAAACTCGGTGAAATGGCCATCCCTCCTTCCGAAGAGGAACAACCGGACATCTTCCAGTCATGCTTGAAACCACATGCGAGAGCCTCCCTCGGTCACTTCCCATACTCGAGACTTGCGGGCCATGGTTAACTCTGCGGCTAAGTTTGAAAAGGCCTACAATCGGCAGCCAGGCTGCTGCACGCCTACGGATATCGGGCTCCTCCTGCAAACACGCCCTGCTCGCCAAAGGCAAAGAGACGATTAACTATGCGGGACGGAATGTAATAACACGACTCCTTTTGCTCCCGGGAAACCGGCCGAGCCCGGACCGCGGGTCATAAATCTCGAAAACTTTGGAATGCCCCTGAATGACATCTTTAGGGGGACTGGTGAAAGAAGGCTTAGCTGCGGCCTTTGGAGAATTTCCAACCCGGAAATCCGAATGCTCCCGTGGATACTACAAAGTATTGTGCCTTTCATCAAGCTCACGGACATCGGCGGCGCTTTACTGCGAAAAAGGCAATTCGGGGGCTAATAGAGCAAGGAAAGTTGGAAGGCCCCGAGGGGCCCAACACGATCAAAAATCCATTGCCACGGAACCATAATCAGGTGAATATGATTGAATGCGGAGAATCTTCACACGCCCAGAAGATGCGATGAAGGTCCCCAAATACCCGTGGCCAATCTCGTCGAGGAGCCTGAATTCGGATTCCCCCTCAGCCTCGAGGATATCGAACGAATCAACCCATCTTGGTCTCATGTCAGAGACTCCTTGCAAGAATACGAGGCCCGCTATTTCTCGGATGAAGGGAAGGCCGATACCGAAGAACTGGGGCTGTTCCGTTCAAAATATGAGAGGACCATTTACACAAGATGGTTAGAACAATCGAGAAGAATTGAACAAGAAAGCTTCCGGCGGGCGCCTGTACTGGGGCTTATCAGCAAAGAGGCCGAAGAGCATCTGGAGCTAGTACACTTCTGCAAATTGGCTTTGGGAAAGCCCGAATATGATCCCGAGAACAGCGAAGAATCGGAAGAGGAGGATTCCTTCTATATCCTACCTGGTGTCAAATACGTGCCACCCCCTCTCACTCTTCCCCCGCAATTTCTGGGAGGAGAAGCTGAATCGCAGTTACCATCACTTCCGGGAATGGGAGCATATGACGACTTCTGCGGCTGCACGCACCCCTCTTCCCCTAACAGATTTGACCGTCGCTCCCTCTCAGCCGAAATCCCGGTAGTATGGGAAGAAGATTCCGACGACAGCGATGACGATGATGATGACGAGAGTGAAGAGTCAACTGAGGCCCCAGATCCGGAGTCGATCTGGAATGATCATGCCAGAAATGAGCCCATGGGAGCCGGGCACAATGGCTGGTTATCAGCAAGCAACGATGAAGGACCGCCAGGAAATGCGGATCAGATACCAATGGAGACAGACCCCTACGAGGTGTCACTTGTAAGATGCATTTGTGGCCAATGCCCGGATACTCCAGAGGATGAGGGACAGCAAAGCCCGCGCCCAGATCCATACATATCCGAAATCCTAGAACACAACGTTCCTTATAAGAATCTGAATGGTGAATGGAGAGGGTTTATTGAAGCACTGGTCGAAAATGGAGGGTTTCAGCCACCGGAAGATGAAGAATTCGTAAACGTTATCGGATCTTTTTCTTCTTTCCCACGAACGGATGGCGTAACAACCGTAAGGGTCACAGCCGGGCCGCTCGAGCGCAGCGAATGCCTGCAATCACTGAAAAGGGTAATCGATCTGAACGTCTCCCCAGTGGCCTTCATACCTATGAGTCCACATGACGCCTTTCTAATTGCTACAGGGCCCGACAATGGACCCCGGGTGCTCCTTATTTGGACACAGATCTATCGAGCCGCTACCTCAAGCTCCGAAGGGGAACGTTGCCTATCCTTCACCTGTGGCGGCCCTACACCGCAAGACCGAAAGAAAAAGGATATACGATGAAATGGAGGCCGACAAATACAACCACATGGGCCATCCAAGGGATGAAATCGAAAAGCCGCCAAGTCCCGACAATAGCAACTCTTGTTGCATGATAACAATGAGCAAGGCCGGCCATGAAAATGAATCGGAGGACGCCCTAGCTCTGTGGGCCATCCAAGGGGCAACAACACAACCCCAAACCCGAAAGCCTGTGACTTGGGAAGCAGTTATAAGGGCAGCCCAGGAAGAGGCCAGTACAGCTCAAGCTCAACCCCGCACCGTTGCCAGGCTCCGCCAGAATCAGTGGCCAATAGCCAAAAGGGCTCCCCCATTGACCACAGCGGCCTTGAAGAAATCCGAGTCAAGAAACAGCCGAGGAGGAAGTTAACTGTTGACCCGATCCGGGCAAATTTTCCAAGGGAATCCTAAAGCAGATAAGAAGGCCACAGACCAAGCACCAAAAGAAGATCGCCGCCCCTATGCTAAGACAGCTGAAACTCCAGGACCACGAAAAAGAGGATCCCGTGCTCACCGGTTGAAGCAAACATAGGCCAACATTTCCCTCTCGGTCTCTACTCACTTCGTCTTATCCCCATAAGTGAATTTGGAAGAAAGCCCGGCTCGCACTCTCGTGCCTATTGATGCTACTCCCGATGATGTGGTACGGTGATTGGAAACATCCACTACGGGAACATAATCACTTTCACGAGATCTCGACCTCCCTCAATTTGGGGCGATCATAATGAGCCTCTCTTCATCACAGTCCAGTGGATGAACGACGCCTCCCTCGGGTCTGGTGGATAATGGGTCCGGAATGAACATTCTTCCAGCAAAGATCATGAGCTTGCTTGATATCAAGACTACAGACTTGAAGCCTTCTTCTCTCACGGTCAAAGCTTACGACTCAACATCCCGAGCAGTCCTCGGAGTCGCTACTTTAGACCTCTGGTTTGGACAAAAATTGATACCTGTGGAATTCCGGGTTATCGACATCCCGATTACTTTCAATGCCTGTTGGAAGACCTTGGCTGCACCAAGTCAAAGGGGTCGCCTCAAGCCTCCACCGGTGTGTGAAATTCGTCTCGAATGGGGATCGACGACCATTTACGGGGATTTAGTCACTTTAGAAGGCACGGATACGGGCGGAATACCTATTCGGAAATCAAACATGACGAGGAAGGTCACATGCTAACGGGCTGCACGGTCGAGCCTCCCAAGGCCCAAGTGTGCAACATAGATCTGACGGCCACTCGGGATAAAATCCCACCGGTCTTGAAAATGATGAGAAAAATGAGCTATCTACTCGGCCTCGGTGCAGGGAAGCGCCAACAAGGAACTTTCAAACTCATCGAAGTGAAAGGACAGAATACTCGCCACGGCACGGGATATGAGGCCTCCCCGGCGGACATCGCAAAGGGAAAGAGATTTGAAGGCGCCACAGGGAAAGATCCCGATTGACAACCCTAAATCTCTCCCCTTCGAGTCCTAATTTGGCCGACTACTTTGTAAAGGGTCCCACACAACCGGGAAACATCAAGAGCCCACTCCTAAGGAAGGATGGCTAAAGCTACAGGATAGCCTCAACAAGTTTAGAGGAACCAAGGCTAACCCGGTCCGTAGAATGTTCCTGGACCTACCCAAGATACAGGGCTACCACTACCATGAAGAGTGAGTATACCTTCGAGGCGTGCCCGACACGGTGGAACAGGTTCGAGAAGCTTACCACCACAAACCCGATTGCCCGGGAAGATCCGAAACCCGAATTCGAACCTGACAAGGCCAAAAGCTAAGGCCACGGAATTTCCCTCAAATGATTGGGATGGTGCGGTTATGCAGCAATTGTTCGAAGAAGAAGTCCAGTACCGGACACTGATTGATCTCGGCTCGGTCCAAGAGATGATAGCAGCAATTGAGAAGGGAAAACAAAACCAGCACAGTTCCCGAGTCATGAGGCCACCAACAAAGAAAGCCGCTAAAAAATTGGGAAAACCTCTCGGGCCCGTCCGCGACTAAGGAGGAAATAATCACCAAGCTTGGATTGGTACCCCGTCCCTTTGTGTCAATCTAGGACAAGTCCTCCCGGTCTCTCTGTTAAGATCGGAGTCTCTAGGGTCGTCCGATGGCCTTACGCCTGAAGACTACGAGTCCGTAGCAAGCACTTGTATTCCCTTTCGTTTTCAATGAAATGACGAACCTTTCGAGTATCCCTTGATTGCCACTTTAACTAATGATGAATTAATTAATAAAATTTTTTTTTAATAATAATTCATTAGATAAAAACGAGACACATTAAATAAAAAAAAATCAAACAACAAAAAAAAAAAAAAATCTTTAAGCGGGTTGTCAGGAAGAGGAAAATCGAGCCCAAGCCGCCGAAGAGATTTTGACGAGTGTGAATTTGGGAGGCTGCGGAAGAGCCTAAAGAGACGCTTGATTGGTCATTTCTTCGAAGTGGAAAGGATGCTCGCCAAGTCCTACAAAATCCTCAATTCAAAGAAAGTTGCCCTCTTCATCAAAGAAAACATCATGTGCGGATACGGGTTGCCGGCGAAATCATCTCGAGATAATGGATCCCACTTCGAAGGGGAATGTGAAAAGTTTGGCGAGAATTCCGAATAACCCGTCACAAGTCATCACCCTACGGGCCCCAAACCAACGGAGCCGTCGAGGCGGCAAACAAGACTCTGGAAAATATCATCCGGAAAATGGTGTCCAAGGTAGAGATTGGCCCGAGAAGTTACACTCGGCACTCTGGGGCTACAAAACATCGATCGAACGGCAAGCGGGAAACACCGTTTGCCCTCACATACGGAATGGAAGCCGTACTCCCAATCGAGCTGGAAATACCCTCGCTCCGTATACTGCTGGAAAGCCAGATCAATGAGGTCGAATGGCTCCAGAGTCGCCATGACGAATTGGCCCTACTAGACGAACGTCGATTGAAGGCCATGGAACACATCCGGGCCTACCAAGGAAGAATGGTCAGAGCCTTCGACAAGAAAGTAAAGCATCGGGAGATCCGAGAAGGTGATCTCGTTCTAAAAGAAAAGCCCCGGTCCGTATCAACCCTCTCGGCAAATGGGAGCTGTATGGGTCGGGCCATATGTCGTCCGGAAGATCTTCTCCGGAGGAGCCATGCAACTTGCGGACCTCGACGGGAATCCCTTTGTACACCCGGTGAATGGTGACAAGGCTGCGCAGATACTACGCGTAAAAAAAAAAAAAAAAACAAAAAAAAAAAAAAAAAAACAAAAAAAAAAAAAAACAAAAAAAAAAACAAAAAAAAAAAACAAAAAAAAACAAAAACAAAAAAAAAAAACAAAAAAAGAGAGTGCTAAAAGAGTAATACCCAACTAGGTTAGAAACCCGAAAAGGGCGGCCTAGGTAAAAAACAGGGTTGCACCAAAAAAACAAAAAAAAAGAGTGCTAAAAGAGTAATACCCAACTAGGTTAGAAACCCGAAAAGGGCGGCCTAGGTAAAAACAGGGTTGCACCAAAAAAAAAGACCAAAAAAACAAAAAAAAGAGTGCTAAAAGAGTAATACCCAACTAGGTTAGAAACCCGAAAAGGGCGACCTAGGTAAAAAACAGGGTTGCACCAAAAAAAAAAGAGACCAAAAAAAAAAACAAAAAAAAGAGTGCTAAAAGAGTAATACCCAACTAGGTTAGAAACCCGAAAAGGGCGGCCTAGGTAAAAAGCAGGGGTTGCACCAAAAAAAACAAAAAAGAGAGTTCACCGGGTTGAACTACGAAGACTGAGCTCCTCAAAATGAGGGGAACGTAGGCGGCGGAAACGGTTCGGTCTAAAACACAAATAAAAGCCATACTTTGGCATCAATACAATTGATCGAGACCATGAAAGCGTCTCGAAAAACCTAAAGCAATTCAAATATTCATTACAAGTTAAAAGCTCTTTGATGAGTCTAAGCCCGATTCATTCCTACAGCGGCAACCCGCTAAAAGAAAACTAAGATACATAATCAAACTAATGTGTCCGTCATGGCAAGAAAGGGATACTTGGAAACCTCGGAGTCACTCCAAGCCACTCGTCGGCCTCTCCCTTCTTCTTCCCCCTCCGAGTCTTTCTCTTACGAACAGGAAAAATGTCGGTATTCCTCCTACCAAGCTCGGTATAGGAACGGGGTCTATCAAACCGGCCTCTGTCGGGGCCTTAGTAGCCCTAGCGTCATCCCTCATCTCTTGTAACCTAGGCGGTAACGTAGGAGCCCTCCTCTCCCTGTCTCTTGACGTAAGCCTCGTAATCAGTCACGGCGTCTCCGCTCTGTCATGAGGATTGGCCCTCGCCTCGGCCCTCCTCCTCTCGAAACAGTCGGGTCCTCCGCACCATAATGGCCTCACGCCGTCTCAAAATAGCCACCCGAGTCTCTCCCGGATGCCCCTCGTACCAATCCAGGTACCAAGTGGTCAAGAACACCGGTCTCGGACGCCCGAGAATGACCCGAGGGGAAAGGCATCATACCTCCATGCTCGGGAAAGAAATGGAAACACCGAGGGATCGTCCATGGAAATAGGAGCCACCACCCCGGTGGCTATATCATCAAAACCCTCCAAAGGAACTCCGCTCCAAGCCAAACCGTCTCGGGACCGCAGCCGGAATGTAGAAACCGGGTCGAGAAAGCCCGGAAGCATAACCACTGGGATCCGTCCCGAAGCACTCTGCGAGTCTCCACCCGCCAATGAGGCACCAACCATCGATATCTTCGGTCGGCGACCCGCCATCCAACGCTCCCACGAGCCCCGATCATCAAAATCTACATCAACACCTCTCCCGGCAAAAGTCCAAGGCCCGATCATATCGAGGTTTCCGAAGAACCCCAAACGCTCCATCAGCCACAGGGTCAAGAGGAACGGGCTGCCCCCGTGCATATACCGCCGTCCGGTAGCTAATCTGTCGAGAGCATGAAAAGTCTCCCCAAGAATCAAAGGAACGACATCTCTGCCCAGGCGACAGTGAACGACGACATCCAGCAGAGACCGATGGCAGATCCCAAAGGAATAGACCATGAACAGGGTGCCAAACATACAAAGTGCAAAGGCATCCCAATAGGCATCATCCACCAAGCCTAGGCCCCTAAATCTGTCGGGAAGACCGGAAATATCGAAATGATCGGGACCGCGGATCATACCTTGCGCTTCCTCCGGGGAAAGATGAAGGAGGACGCACAATCTGTCAGCAAAAGAAGCCCCTCCAGGCAAAGGGACCGCTATCTCTTCCACCTCCGGACCTCCAAGCAAGGCCCGAAATTCTTCGACAGTCGGAACAATCTCGTTGAAGGAAAGGCAAAAGACATGCCTTCTAGTATCCCAAAACGAAGAAGAAGCTCTTAAGAGGTCATAATCCGGAACCAATTCTTTGAGAGACCACAAGCATCGTACCTTGTACCTTTCTTCAAAGAACGATCTTCTCTCGTGCATGATCTCCCTACACCACTCCTTGAACTTTTCAAAGAACAACATTTGCCTTTCTTTGGATAATTTTGGAGAATTTTTGGCCATTTCCATGGTTTTTCTCTCTTTCTCCCCGAAAATGGCTGTTTGGGCTGGAGGTTGAAGAGGATATTTGAATTTGAAATAAAGCAAGACCAGGTCTGGACCAAAATTAAAGGACACTGTCAGATGCAGTCCCCATCCGCGCGGATGGGATTGCTTTCCCAAAAAAATTTTGCAACAGTCCAAGCTGCTACACCAAAAGAGGAATATTCCGTCCCGGTTGCTCGAAACCTGTGCAAAAACCTCCCCAAACCAGTCCAAACTAACACCCTTGCAAAAAAAAAAAACAAGGCTCATGCAACACTGCATTCATATTGCATTGCATTCATAAAATAAAATCCTAAATTATTACATTCCAAAAAAAAAAAGGAGAGTGTACAAAAAAAAACAACAAACAAACATAAATAAAATCCTAAATTATTACATCCAAAAAAAAAATGTGCATGATCTGTACAAATCTAAATCTCAAAAAAAAAATAAAAAATCAATCGGAGTCTCCAGCACCCGATGTCTCCCCCCGGCCCCTCTTGCGACTCGGGCCCGCCTCGTCAGGAGCCCTGAAAGTCTCGGGCTCAGAATCGTCCTCATCTCCAGAAAGAGGCTCGTCGGGACCAACCGGCACACTCTGATAGGGTAAACCCAGATCCCTGAAGAAATCGAATCCGAAGGTGAAGGCGTCCGACTCCTGAACATACGGAGACGACCCACCATGCCGCCAGACGTGTCCCTGCCCGTACGGATCCCCAAGAATGACGTGATCCGAAGGCAGTGCCGCGCGGTGATCAATGAGAGGAGAAAGAGGGGTCTCGGAAGAAGTCTCCGAGGGAATAGGAGAAGCCTCCCGTCGGACAGGTGCCGGCCGTGGTCTCCTCGCCCTAGCCTGAGGTGCCCCGCAAGCAACCATCCTCCGTATGAATCTCTTAGCCCCGATCACTTGCTTCGGTGTCTCGACGACCACCTCCGAAAACCGCACAAAAGCAAAAGCGTCAAAAGGAAAAAAAAAGTGATGCTAGAGATGATGAAACAAAAGAAAAGGTGAAGCCATACCTTCATACCCTGGACGAGGCCGGAAAGCTCGTGGAAGCCGCTCGGCCGAGGGATCTCGCACCCTCAATCGGACCCCATCTGGATGTAGGAAAAATCCGTCCGAGGGTACCGCGGGATCCCAAGCCCCTCCCTCTCCAAAACCCGAGGCATCCTCGGCCTCCTCAAGACGAACGTCGCATATGGCTCGATCGCCACGAAGTCCGAGAAGTGCCGGGCTCGCTCGGTAATCATCCCAGTCACGGACCGATCGCTCGGAGTGCATCATATCGGCGGGAGGCTCCACCGGTGTGTCCTCAAAGGCGAGTTCACGCCATGCCGGCGCGTCACCCTCTCTCCCGATAGTAGACGTCGCAAGTCGGGCCCTCAAAATCCTCCACATTGCCTTTGTCCGGATCTCGAGCGCCTTCACCAAGTGCGCTTACCTCAAAGCGATCCTGTGGGAAGAATATCATCCCCTCATCCGTCTCGGCCTCCGTCAAAGGAAGGCAATCCGCGTACACGAGAGTCGTACGCCCCGGAGCTTATCTTTTCCCGGCATGCTTGGACCAAGGCGCATGGCCGGATACGCCCGACGTACGCCTCAGCCGCCTCCACACCGTGACGTGGAAAAACTCCAACGCCCATACCGCGAAAGGTAAAAATCCAATCAATCCAGTCAAATAAAAGTGCGTGCTCAAAGGAAAGAGGGAAAGCAAAAAGAGAGCTTATACCTCCGTGAGCAAACTCGAAGCAAGAAAGGAGCTCACAGCCCTTCCACTGTATCTATCAAGAGCGAAGTACGGCTCACCACCCGGCCTCCCCCAGAAATATCTCCAACCGTCTCCATGTCCTCCAAGGACCTCAAGAAGGCAAAGACCGCCGTCCCCTCGGCATGACCAAAGAGCGTGCTCGAGAAAGTAAACCACGGGAAGGACCTAGCAATGCGCTTCGGCGCTAAACCTATCCTCCCGGCCTCGTAACTCGCGATGGTCTCCACAATCTTACCGAAGACCACGGCATACTCCATCCCCATCCCCTTTTTGGGAATAGGGGAAAATCCAAGAAGATCCCGCAGTCCGCGTCACCGTAGCCATCTCTCCACTCGATGCCGCGTCCATTAAAGGACAGACCCGTGATCGCGGCATAGTCGAAGGCGTAACAGTCGCCTCGCCCCGAGAAGAAGTGGAATGTGTGGGTCGCATCCCACCAAAGGCCGCGCGCAGCAAACATCAAGCCCTTGCTCTTAGGGAACTTGACCAGTCCCCTCAAACACTCGACAAACTCCCAGAGCCCCGTCTCGACAACAAGCTGTCTCGGACTCGGCAAAGCTCCTCGGCCCGCATCCGGAAGCCGATCCCACAAGTCAATCACAGACTCCACCGATCCTCGAGTCTTCATCTTGTTCAGCTGCTCCGTCACAAAACGGTTTCCGCCCTGTAAAAAAGAAAAAAAAGAGAAAATGTCAAAAAGATTGCATTTGCATTTACATTAAAAAAAAATTTCGACAAAGATAACAAAGATACAATGAGCATAGCCCCATTTTTCTCGCATGAAAGAAAACAATTTTCAGCAAGTCCCAATGCATTCATCAAAAAAAAAAAGAGGAGATGCATTCCTACGCGAGTAAAAACTCCGTCCCATTTTCAAAAAAAATGCATACATGCATATCATCCATCTTACATGCAACGGGAGGAAAAATCCGTCCCACTTTTCAAAAAAAAAAATCCTAAACATACATACATCTCATATTGGCAAAATGCCCATTCTTTCCAAACAAAATGCATGCATTGCATCATCATTCATCAATATCAAAATTCAATCATCATCAAGAACATGCAATATTCAAAAAAAAAAATTATTACAATTCTTCGAATTTTCACATACAATTTTCGGATACAAAAAAAAAATGTGGCGAAAATGCCAACTCTTTTCCCAAGCAAAATGCACATTCATATCATCAATATCAATATTCAATATTCAAAAAAAAAAATTTCAAAAAATCACCCAAAATTTTCAAGAAATCAACAAAGGGATCAAAGGGTTTCAAAGTATACCGTTCGGAGATGCGGATCCGAAGCCCAATGTTGCCAAGCATCGGGGTAATGCTCCTCCGCAACCGATTGCGAAAGATTGTAATGCCTCCTCATCCGGACGAGCTCCAATCGCCTCTCCGCTACCGGGCCACGTCCTTGGCCTTGAAAAGCGCCTTCCCCGTGTTCCATTGCTCGAAAAATCAAGAAAATCGGAGGAATTTTGAAGCTTAAATGGCCAAAAATGGCGAAATGGCAGTTTCTCTCTCTCTGCTCTCGACAATTTCAAAAAATTGGACTGAGGAAGAAGAAGGGCGTTGGCCCTAATTAATACCCCTAACTTTCCATCCCTATCCGCGCGGATAGGATTGCAAGGGTCAAAATGACCCTTTTGCCCCTTAAAATTTCAGGACTCTGCAATTCAGTCCCCAACTTGACAAAGTTAACCAAAGTTAACCAAAGTCAGCCCCTTGTCAAGAAAATCTTCCCCGGCAGTCAAACGTAAGACCGAGTGCCCCGAGAAAGATAACGAGATCCCGTATCTTTCATCAAAATTGCCCACGGCAGTCAAACGTAAGACCGAGTGCCCCGAGAAAGATAACGAGATCCCGTATCTTTCATCAAAATTGCCCACGGCAGTCAAACGTAAGACCGAGTGCCCCGAGAAAGATAACGGATCCCGTATCTTTCATCAAAATCACCCCCGGCAGTCAAACGTAAGACCGAGTGACCCGAGAAAGATAACGAGATCCCGTATCTTTCATCAAAATTATCCCGAGTCAAACGTAAGACCGAGTGCCCCGAGAAAGATAACGAGATCCCGTATCTTTCATCAAAATCAATCCCGGCAGTCAAACGTAAGACCGAGTGCCCCGAGAAAGATAACGAGATCCCGTATCTTTCATCAAAATTACCCCCGGCAGTCAAACGTAAGACCGAGTGCCCTGAGAAAGATAACGAGATCCCGTATCTTTCATCAAAATCTTCCCCGGCAGTCAAACGTAAGACCGAGTGACCCGAGAAAGATAACGGATCCCGTATCTTTCATCAAAATTACCCCCGGCAGTCAAACGTAAGACCGAGTGACCCGAGAAAGATAACGGATCCCGTATCTTTCATCAAAATTACCCCTATAGTCAAACGTAAGACCGAGTGCCCTGAGAAAGATAACGAGATCCCGTATCTTTCATCAAAATCTTCCCCGGCAGTCAAACGTAAGACCGAGTGCCCCGAGAAAGATAACGGATCCCGTATCTTTCATCAAAATCATCCCCGGCAGTCAAACGTAAGACCGATTTCCCAGACAAGTACGTCTGATTTTCCCCAGCAAAGGCTAACGAAATCCCCAGCAAAGTTAACGGAATCCCAAAAGCCAGCGAGATCTCGAGTAGTACTCGAACTACGAAAGGGCTTGATTCCCACTAGGGATACGTAGGTAGCCTATCATTAGGTCCAGCCCCTCGACCAAAACGGTCACCCTATCCTTCGGCAGCAGACGAAGTCCACCGAAAGGCCATTTCAAATTAAGGTCCGAGGCGCCTAAAAGGCCATCATCATCAAGGTCCGAGGCGCCTAAAAAGCCATCTTCAAGGTCCGAGGCACCTAAAAGGCTATCATCATCAAGGTTCGAGGCACCTAAAACGCCATCTTCAAGGTTCGAGGCACCTAAAACGCCATCTCCAAGGTTTGAGGCACCTAAGACGCTATCAAGCGATAAATCGCAATCATCCCCAGCAGAGACCAAAAATGGTCATTCCTATCCCCAGCAGAGCGGATACCCATCAGACCAAAAATGGTCATCTCTTATCCCCAGCAGAGTTTCTTTCCAGCAAACGACTGTAGAACTCGCTCACCAGGTTCGAGGCACCTAAAACGCCATCATCTCCAGGGTCAAAGACCCGAACTACGACCGGCTTGATTCCCATTCGGGATACTTAGGTAGCCTATCGCTAGGTTCGACCACCCGATCACTCGATCATCCCGCCAAATATGGAGCCTTACTCTTATCGACGATCCCGCTTCCTTCGAAAGCGCCGTCGCCGAGGGCTACCGTAAGTGCTCCAATTTGAGCTTGTTAGAATTTTCGTTATAAAATTAACGAAAGTTATAACAATTACTAACATTCCTAACAATCCTAACTTTTCTAACAAAGGGAGGGTAGAATGGGCATTGCCAAATGAAGTTAAACCAAGAAAAGCATCTTAAAAAGCAAAACAAAAGAATAAAACCATAAATAGAAAGGCCGGAAACACAAAAGCGGCCGTTAATTTGGTTTTTTTGAATTTTTATTCTTCTGTCCAAGGCCGGAGCCGTAATTAATGAACAAAGTGCACGCCACCGACCTTGTCCGCGCGGATAAGTATGCATTTTCAGAGGGCTATAAATTGAGCCCTCCAAATCACGTAAATAAGGAGGAAAAAACACAATTGCACCGAACCTCGGCGAAATATAGAGAGAAAACAGTGAGAATTCTTCAAGAATTGTCACCTTTTTCTCTCCAATCTTTCCCAACTCATACTCATCCACTCACTCTCATATTCAAGCCCTAAACACTCATACACTCAAGCCAAACATTCAAGAACACAAGGAAGATTGGTAAACCCTCCTCTTCCTAACCCTAAATCTCAACCATGCATGCATCTTCAAACTACAAAATGTAGTTCCTTCATCTTCTTTCTCTAGATCTAAGAAGATCACCATGGAAGACCATCTCCATGGATGATCTTCTACAAAGATCAACATTATTTTTAAGCTTTTCTTGCTTACTTGCAAAAATGCACTTTCAAAACCCTAAAAAACCATTTTCAAGCACTAAATCTTGATTTCAAAGGGTAAAATCCCCCTCCCCAAGCAAATGAAATGCTTAGTCCTAATGTACCCCAAGGATGGTTTGGTATAGTTGATTCACCACTAAAATGTCTAGTGATCACTAACCAAAACCTAGGGAAATGGGGACAAGCATGGATGCAAAACCCCCCTTAAAATCATCTTTTCTTTCTTGAGAAGTTGCTGTCCAGTAGCAATTTTCTCAGACCTCAGTCCATGGTCTTAATTTTTGGACATAGATGAACTTGGAATTTGGTGTTGACTACAGAATACTTTTTGTAGCCAACATCCAGAGCTTTCCAGACATATTTTTACCTTATTTTTTGGGTGAGTAAAACTCCTCTTTTCAAATTTTCTTTCAGAGGCTAGTTCATCAGCTTCTGGGAATCCAGATCTTATATCTGAGGTTTCCAGAAGGTTTTGACCCCTCAAATCTTCTCCAAAATGGAAAATTCCTTCGCACAAACTTTATTTAAGGTGTCTAGAACAACTTTCATTCTCTGAGTTTATCCAGATTATGAAGTTTTAAGACCCTTGAATCCCTTTCAAAATCAAAGGTCCACTGCCTTTTTCATTCTGGCAGAAATGGCTCTCAACTTCAAAAGGTCTTTTGAGTACCAAATCTCAATCCAAAAATCCTCCAAAAAATCATGGGATCAGTTTAAAGTCTTAAAAAGATATCCCAATTTTTACTTTTCTGAGTTTCAACTTATTTTGGCCAAAACACCTACACACACACACACACAAATGATTTTCAGCTTGGAAGACTCGTTTTTACGAGGCGCGTCGGGTGCACACTAACGTCCTTCCCGACGCGTAACATGACCTCCGAACCTAAATCTCTGATCTCGGGCTTTTTTCAAAGTTTTGGCCTTCAAAATTAAAATGGCGTGGCGACTCCGTTTTTTCCGGTTTTATTTGGTTTTTCAAAGAAACGCAAAAATCGAATTTCTCCCGCGAAAAAGGCAACACATCATCACACGGACGCGTATAAACCGCCGAGAATAAGTACCTATTTACGGCGGACGCGTACAAACCGCCGAGAATAAGTACATATATACGGCGGTTATTTACGTACCGCCGTATAAAACTTCGACCTCGTATACGTACATTCCAAATGTACGTACATTACCTATTTACGGCGGACTAAGCCGCCGTATATATTGATTATATACGGCGGTTGTTCAGACCGCCGTATATATATAATATTAACGGCGGACGCGTGCCCACCGCCGTATATGGGCGCCGTAAATAGCCTAGTTTCTTGTAGTGTTAGTTGGGTTAGAAATTGTGGGCCAATTGTTTTGGGCTTAAGTTACTTAATGGGCTTAGAATACCTTTTGGGATAGATTTAAATAAAAGATAAATAAAATAAATAATAATAAATAATAATAAATATTAATGGTCATTAAGTAGGGAGGTTAATTTTGGATTTAAAGCGGGTCATTAATTTGAAGTAATCATTAGCCGTTTTTAACAAGGTAATTATGAGGAAGGTTATTAGTGATAATAATTGTGGCGGTTAAGGAGTAATTAGTAGAATAATTATTAAGAAAATTAATCATACTAATAATGGATATTAATTAGGACACAATAAATTAGGTAATAATGTTGATGGTTATAACTTGGTGAAAGACTTTTGAGATGTAGTATAAATAATGATGTGAGTCTTAGCTCGTACACCAAGATAAATTAGAAAGAAAAGTTTATTGTTTTAGTGGAACGGAGAAGGCGAGACTGAAGAAGGAAGGAGGAGATTTTGGAAGGCACTAGTGAAGGCTTTGTTGTCGTTCATGTACTTTAAGAAAGACCTCAATCGAAGGTAAGGGATTATACATCTTTAAGTTAATTGGTTTCCGCTCCGTTTCATTGTTTAGGTTTCCGCATATTTCTTGGCGATGTACGTTTCATTTGATACCTAAAAGCTGACCTCGCGTCAGTATTTGTTTTGACTCCCTCGCTTACCGTTATTTTCTAATCTTTTGCTATTCGTTTGCTTAAATCGTTCTTTAGTTTCGTAAAGACGGAATTTTATTGTTATTGTGAAAGATCGTATTTTGTATAAAAATGAGTTTTGGATATGATATGATTTTGTTCCATTAATGATCACTAAGTTAGACAACCTGCTTCGGCGGGGTATATTTGATATTTTGGCCTTCGGGCAAACTTAGGACTCTGTGGAGTCAACCTTGTGCCCTTTGTGGGATTTTGAACCCTTTGTGGGTATTAGTGCTCTTTGTGGGCTTTTGTTCCCTTTGTGGGTATTAGTGCTCTTTGTGGGCTTTTGTTCCTTTTGTGAGTATTAGTGCTCTTTGTGGGCTTTTGTTCCCTTTGTGTGTATTAGTGCTCTTTGTGGGCTTTTGTTCCCTTTATGGGATTTTGGTTTGATAAGGTCAGTGGACCACTTATGTGATCATGATGTCTGTGAATGATTTGATTATCTACAGCTGGTATGGGACAGTTGTAGATAACTAGATCATTCGAGTCAACTTTGTTCAGCTTATCAGTCCTTTGAATTTCCTTATAATCTGTGAATGGTTTAGTTAGTTAAAACTGGTATGGGACGGTTTTAATTAATTAAATCATTCGAGTCAATTTGAATCGATTTCGTCATCATTTGAAACTCCAAAATATTTGTCAACTCAGTTTGTGAAACCGTTGAGATTTTGAAAGACATTTGGTTTGAGATTTGATAAAATTACTATTTCGAATTGGTGTTCTGTTATGTCTTTGATTGTTACTTGAAATTTGTATCGTTTGATATTCCTTCAGGTCAACTCGTCCTTAGTAACCGGAGGGGTTGTATATGAACTTGCTGGGCATTGTTCGCTCACCCTTTCATCTTCTTTTCTTCTAGATTTCATATAGGAAGAATGTGAAATGGTTCGGGAGCACTTCATAAGGAATTCAAGGATCGTTTTGGCTTATTTTATTTTAGACTCTTTAGTTAGTTATTGCAATTATTTGGGAGTTTGTAAGACTTTAAAGATTTTGTTGAGCTAGTGGATTGTACTAGCCGTTGAAATTATTACCGTTGTCCGCATTTAAGTTATTTCAAATTGTGGTTAGTGTTTGAATTATGATTTTAGTAGAAGTTGAAGGTTATTTTATTATAAATTAAGTATTATTATTGTTGTGGAAATTTGGGATCATTACAGTTGGTATCAGAGCTTTGGCTTTAGAACCTTGGGAGTTTAGGCTGTATGAGGATAAGTTTGATTTGATACTTTAGATCTTTGGGAGTTTATAACTGTGAATGTGGTGCCCAAATTTTGTTGGATTCACACGAGTTTGAAGACATCCGGTTTAATTTGAAAAACGGAGTCGCCACGCCATTTTGATTACCTCAAAACTTTGAAAAAAAGGTTTTTACTTGGGTTCGGAGGTTAAGTTACCCATTGGGAAGAACGTTTGGCGTTCACCCAAAGTGCCTTGCCGGAGCAAGTCTCTCAAGATTTCAGTAATCGTGCTTGCTTGCGTGCTTTCTTGTGTGCATGTGTTTGAGAAAAAGGGGGGGGGGAATGTCCCAAGTTGTCTTCCGAACGTACAAACCATTTGTTGGTTGTCGCTCGGGATTCCTTGGAATTTTATATATTTGGGATTATGATCCCGTCCTCATCTTATGACTTGTGATCATCGCATTTTAACCTCGGGACCCTCGGGACTTGCGTGATCGAGAGAATGACTCTCTTTTGGTCAAAGATGAGGTTCTTTAGAAAAGGAGGGTCCTTAGCCCATCAATCCTACGCTTTAAGACGGCCGAGCTCATATAGATGCTTCATACTCTTTCTTAAGCGATAATCGGAGATATAGGGTTCAAGGTGTCCCTTTCTAAAGAAATTATGAAACCTTTAATGGAAGGAACGATGTAAAGATAGGATCTTTTACACCGGTCCGCTCCAAGGTTATTAATGGGGACATGGGGGAATGTATGATAAAAATGACACTTTAGTGAAAAGATGACATTTTTGGGTTGCAAAGGATGCTTTTTTATTTAAAGAAGTGATCTTTATTGCAAAGGATGCATTTTGAATGTAAAGACATGATTTTTATGCAAAGGATGCATTTTTATTAAAAAAGATTGTATTTTTATATGCAAAGGATGCATAAAGATGACATTTTTATTGGAAAATGGGGGTTTTAGGTGCAAATGATGCACCTTTATGGATAAAGACTACATTTTTAATGACAAAGGATGTCTAATGCATGCAAAGGGGAAGGGGGGTATAAAGATATGATCTTTATGAATAAATGCCAAGTCCCAAGCAAGATATATGAATGCAATGAGCAAGTATATTAATTAAAATGCAAGGTTAGGGCGTGCGAGGTTACCAATGGCTTCCTTTGTTTCTTCGGACGGAGCTAGGAGGAGAGGTTGGTCTTGGGTCTTCAAGGAGGAGGGGGATGGCTTCTTTAGCTTTTTCTTCACCTTCTTGAGCCTTCACCAATATTCTTCACGTCTTGGGAGTGACTGATTGTGGGTGTATTGTTTTTGGGGTGGTAATGTTGTGTCTATTGTGTGTGTTGAAATGGGTAGAGGAGGCCTCTATTTATAGGTAATCTGGATAAGGTGAATGAAGCCGTGCGGCTAAGAGCAGCGAGCTAATGCAGCCGTGCGGGCTTATCCTGAATGACTCAGCATTCTAGAACCATGCAAGGTGGCAAATTCTAGAACCCTCCTTCCTAATTAAGAAAAACGTGTTTCTTAATTAGGAAGGATCCCCTTCAGCCCTTATTTAATAAAAAACAGTTCCGGAATGTTTCCGGAACGCTGGGAAGGTCTGGGAAATTACCGGAAAACTTACCGAAATTGTCGGGAAAATTAACCGGAAGGCATGAGCCAGATTTGGGTACTTACAGAAGCCCCTCGGCAACGTCACTTGCAAGGCAAGTGGGGTTGTCGATAGAAAAGGATCCGATCTGGCGAATGCCGAGACGGATTAGATGACCGAGACGGTCGAGTGGCTGAACCTCTGGAAGGCTACCTACGTATCCCGGAGGAATCAAGCCAGGCCGTAGTTCGGAATTAGGATCCAATGGGGAAGGAAGAAGAGAAACTGGTCTCTTGCTGGGGAAATAGAAGAGAAAATGACCTAGGAGGTCAAGCAATTGATCCTACTGGGGATATGCTAGGAGTGACCAAGGTGGTCGGATATCTTAACCTCTATGAGTGGCTGCTTTATCACTGAGGAGTGACAAAGAAACAGGGTGACCAAAGTGGTCGAATGGCTGGACCTTTTATAAAAGGCTACCTACGTATCCCGGAGGAATCAAGCCTTGATCGTAGTTCAAGCTTCGACTGAATCGAAATGTTATTCTTCCAACTTGGAATAACGGAGATCGAAAGAGAGAGCGAAATGTCATTCACCTTGGAATGACGGAGATCGAAAGAGAGAGAGCGAAATTTTATTCCTTCAACTTGGAATAACGGAGATCGCGAGAGAGATCGAAATGTCATTCTTCCACCTTGGAATGACGGAGATCGAAAGAGAGAGCGAAATGTCATTCTTCCACCTTGGAATGACGGAGATCGCGAGAGAGATCGAAATGTTATTCTTCCACCTTGGAATAACGGAGATCGAAAGATAGAGCGAAATGTCATTCTTCCACCTTGGAATGACGGAGATCGCGAGAGAGATCGAAATGTTATTCTTCCACCTTGGAATAACGGAGATCGAAAGATAGAGCGAAATGTCATTCTTCCACCTTGGAATGACGGAGATCGCGAGAGAGATCGAAATGTTATTCTTCCACCTTGGAATAACGGAGATCGAAAGAGAGAGCGAAATGTCATTCTTCCACCTTGGAATGACGGAGATCGCGAGAGAGATCGAAATGTCATTCTTCCACCTTGGAATGACGGAGATCGAAAGAGAGAGCGAAATGTCATTCTTCCACCTTGGAATGACGGAGATCGCGAGAGAGATCGAAATGTCATTCTTCCACCTTGGAATGACGGAGATCGAAAGAGAGAGAGCGAAATGTCATTCTTCCACCTTGGAATGACGGAGATCGCGAGAGAGATCGAAATGTTATTCTTCCACCTTGGAATCCACCTTGGAATAACGGAGATCGAAAGAGAGAGCGAAATGTCATTCTTCCACCTTGGAATGACGGAGATCGCGAGAGAGATCGAAATGTCATTCTTCCACCTTGGAATGACGGAGATCGAAAGAGAGAGCGAAATGTCATTCTTCCACCTTGGAATGACGGAGATCGCGAGAGAGATCGAAATGTCATTCTTCCACCTTGGAATGACGGAGATCGAAAGAGAGAGAGCGAAATGTCATTCTTCCACCTTGGAATGACGGAGATCGCGAGAGAGATCGAAATGTTATTCTTCCACCTTGGAATAACGGAGATCGAAAGAGAGAGCGAAATGTCATTCTTCCACCTTGGAATGACGGAGATCGCGAGAGAGATCGAAATGTTATTCTTCCACCTTGGAATAACGGAGATCGAAATAGAGAAAGCGAAATGTCATTCTTCCACCTTGGAATGACGGAGATCGCGAGAGAGAGCGAAATGTCATTCTTCCACCTTGGAATGACGGAGATCGCGAGAGAGAATGCATTTTGTAAAGAAGTAAGAAGGACTCAATGATTTTTGTAAAGAAAGTGGGACGTACCCGATAATTTTATAAGGAAACGGGGCGTACCCTGATAATTTTTTTGTAAAATAGAATTAGAAATGCCAAAGGCAAATAAAATGAGCCACAGGGGTAAATTTGTAAAATAAACCTCGGGGGCACTGGAGGGAAAATTTGATCGAAAATGATTGGAAATGCCAGGGGCACAAGGGGTAAAACAGACCTATGAGGGATAAAATCGTAAAATTGAGCCTTCAGGAGCAAAAATTGTAAAAACAAGCCACAGAGGCTTAGTATGTCGCACGACATAATAGGCCCATTTGACAGATTCATTAAAATTCGCACAGTCGTCATTTTGAAACTCAATTGGACTTGAAATTGAGACGGAGACGACAGTGAGAAGAGAGAGAGCGAGCATTGAGAGGGAGATTCGAGAGGGATCGAGAGAAATCAAACACTTTTAGTTTGATTCAATTGGAAAATGCCTCCTAGGCTCTATACGACCAAAAGGGGACCTCAGCACGCCGAATTAGCTAATCGACAAAAGGGGGTGACCAAAGTGGTCGGTTAGTTGGACTTTTATGAAAAGCTTACGCACCTTTGAGGAATGGGGAAAGAAAAAGGTGACCAATGTGGTCGGATGGCTGGACCTTTTATGAAAGGCTACCTACGTATCCCGGAGGAATCAAGCCTTGATCGTAGTTCAAACTTCATCTAGACAGTTAGGAACGATGTCTAGGATTCTTGAGGTTTTGACAATTAATGGAGGTTGTCACCTGAGGAAGCTGAAGCTTACGTCACTATCGAGTAGATAGAGGCAGCTATAACTGGAAAACTTGAGCATACTTTTCAATCTGTGATAGAGGTAGCCAAAGTTGGCTTTTTTACAATTAGGAAGCGCCCTGGCGTTATCTTGTTATAACGGAAGTAACGAAGGCGCTTTTGGGAGAAAATGTTATCATTAGCAATTGGCACGTTACTTGAGCCTAGGGGTGATTTTTTCTTGGAAACATGGTAGAGGCTGGGTCTGGATGTACATATGGAATGTGTTTAAGACGGGTTTCAAGCAGGTGGGGTTGTATCCCTTGGGTGCGGACTGAACTGCTGTTGTTGTCAACGTGGACTAAGATTCCCTCTTGGGCTGAGACTGGGTTTTAAAACTCGGGTCTCGATGAATGTTCCTTTCTCAGACTCTGGCGCTTGAAGCTGATGCTGACAGGCTTTTATAACCAAAGACTAAAGCAGCTGTCATAGTGACCAAACCTCTCTTCTAGGGATGGATACAACTTATCAGAGCCCCGGTCTGAGGAAGAACTCTCTGCAAAGCCCCATGAAAGATCCATTCACTGGCAAAGCTCCGGTTGGATGAACTGAGCAGGCGAAGTTTTAGGTTTTGAAGAAGTGACTTAATGAAGCCCCAATCTGATGACCTAGCGAAAATCCCAATATGATTGGTACTGCGGAAGTGATCCTGAGGTTGATCTTGAACAAAACTGAATTCATCTAGGGACCTAGTGAAGAACCCGATGCGAACCCTAAACATGGCTAAAGAAGCCCCAGTTTAAAGGAATGGCTTGGCAAAGCCCCAGCCTTGGAGAGTTTCGAGGCAGCCCTAATGCGAATTGTAGCAGAAGAGGGAGAACCTATCCTTTTTTCTCTTTTTTTTTTTATTTTCTTTAATCATTCAGTCAACCTTAAGAAGATGTGGACGAAGAGAAGAAATTTAGGAAGATATATACATGCAGGGGCATATTTTTTGAAAGGTGGGAATAGATCCCAATTTTGTGTTATTTTGACGGCCTTATTCGATGTAGGCACAAAACTCGCTTTGTGTTTGACTCTTTTGAGAGAGTATAAGCGTAGAAAGGTTGGTAAAAGTGTATGGAAGCCCCTGCTGACAGAAAATCAGTGTTTAGCACTATTTTTCCTAAGATGTAGAAAGAGAAGACTTGTCAAGACATCTGAAAACTTGTTTTATTTACGATGATCACAAGATTGCTTAAAACCCTTTATTAATGTTCGGGTTATTCAACCACTAATCTCGATATGAAAAAACATTCTTATTAGTCATGAGGAGAAAGTCAAACAGTGTCACGGATCAAGGTTGGTTGGTGTGAAAGAAAGGTTTGTGTATAGAGAGGTCATTGATGAGACCGGGTTTTCTGGAATCTGACTGTGTCTATGGGAGAGGTCATTTGATGAGACCGAATTCTCTGGGATTTGAATATGCTTATGAGGGAGGTCATTGATGAGACCGGATTTTCTGAAACTTGGATATGCTTATGACCGGACCATTGCTGGTTGCCTACGTTCCCCTCATTGTGAGGAGCTCAGGTCGCCGTAGTTCGGCCTTGGCCGGACTGTGTTTGGGACATGGTATTTGTGGTTCCTTTAGTGAAAAGGCTAGGATGAGCTGATGATGAGGCGTGGGCCTCGAGATGATTCCTTGACCAAGTCATTCTTGGACGGCTGCTTCTGATTGCTTCTTCTTTCATTGGGGGAGAAAGGATTTGCACGTGCCTAAATGCTTCTGTCTTTGCTTCGACCGTCCCATTGTTATTGACAACTTTCATTTTCTGAGCTTTGGTCTCGCCTGTCTGTCAAGCTTTTGATTGGTGACGCTGGGTCCTTGGCCTCATTTTCTTTTATTTTTATGTGCAACCCTGTTTTTTGCCTAGACTGCCCTTTTTTGGGATTTTCAGCCTAACTGGGCACTAAGATTTTTTTTCTTTTTCTTCTTTTTTTTTTATATGTGCAACCCTGTTTTTTGCCTAGACTGCCCTTTTTGGGATTTTCAGCCTAGCTGGGTATTACTCTTTTTTTGCACTACATTCATTTTTTCTTTTTTTTTTATTTTCTGAAGCACCTGAGGGCCAAGGCGAGCCCCTGCTTGAACTTTCTTGATATCCTTGAGGTCTAAGGCAAGCTCTTTGGTTGTTGTCGACATGGGGTCAATCTTTCGAAGCTGAGTGGCCTTTTGTTGTCCCTTGATGTTGCCGCCGTCGTTGACTTGGTCAAGATGAAGGTGGGGGCATGATTGGGAAAGTGTATGGTTTAATGAAGGCCTTTTTGTGAAGTAAGGAAAGTGTATGGCTTGATGGAGGCCTTTTGTGGGGTAAGGAAGGTGTATAGGGAGAGCATTGGTTGACTTTCTCACACCGATTAATCTGAACGTGAATTATTTCGAGAGATTACTTGTTGAGCAATGCAAGTGATCATATAAAATAAAACCATTTCATTAAATGTAATGTAGGTGTGCAAATAATGTCTTAAGTCTAGCAAGAAAAGAAGAAGACTCTTTTATAGAAAATTGAAGATTAAATACAATGTCCGTAGAGGACTTGATTGAAAGAGAAAAGTACTAGAACCTACGAAGGTTGACTGAGAGACTATATATTTTTTTTATTTTTTTACTTAAGGATAGGTAGACCCTAGTCTAGCTACTCTTCGCGAGTTGGACTGCCAGGTAACTTGAGCTTTCCTTCGTAGATCAACCACTGAATTTCTTTCTTCAGATCCACACACTTGTCTGTCACATGCCCAAAATGCTTGTGGTACTCGCAGAACTTGGTCCTGTCAACTCTACTGGGGTTTCTTGGCTTATAATTCTCGAGAGGTGTGAGAAGGCCTCGTTTCATCAAATCATCGAAAACTTTGCTCATGGGCATCCCAAAATTATCAGGCTGACGTTTCTGACCTTCCACTTCCCGAATCGACCTCTTACCATAGCTTTCTGTTTTTGGCCCATGGAGGTTCTCGAGCTTCCCATCTTCTATCAACTTCTGGATCTCATACCTCAAATAGGTGAAATCATCAGTGTCGTGTCCAGGGTATTGATGGAAAAGACAATGCTTGGACTCATCCAACCGAATACTGGGGTTCCTGGGCTTCCAATTCTCCAGTGGCTTTATCAGCTTTTCTTTCATCAGTTCTTCCAGAATCTTGCTTAAAGGCATCTCTGCATCGTCAAAGTGAAAGGAGCGAGGTTTTTGGGGGACCTTGTTGTTCTCAAAACTCGGATTCCCATCGTCCAATTGGTTCCACTGTTGGATTTGGCTGAAGGAGGCTACGACACTCTTTCCTTTGTGAGGAACTGGTGCTGACATGGGTACGGTTGCTGTTTGGTGCTGGTGGCATTGGGTCATGCTTGGTGGAGTCATTTCCTTGCTTGGTTCGACGTCTGGGGTCAAGGGAGTATTGATACTCATCATGAAGTCAAACTTCTCTTGCATTTGTTTCACTTGTTCCATCAATATTGCCACATGGGGGTCAACGGGGACTCTCGAGTTATTGGATATCACAACAGAACTTTTATCGGCGGAGGGAAACATAGTAGCAAACTGACGGCTGAATTCATTAAGCCCGGTAGGTGACAGCTGGAGACTTGAATCATCCTTTGGCAACTCATGATCGCACTCAGGTGGGTGTAGGGGCTTCAGAACATAGCCACATAACTCAAATTGATTATGTGAGGCTGGAGCATAAACTGGCAGGTATTGTTGAAACTGAGGGATAAGTGGGGTGAAATCCAATCCGTTCTGAGAAGCTGAAGGCAATTGGGCCCTGATGAGCTGGGATGTTGGAAAGGACTGAGGAGAAGTGGTCCTTGGCAAGGGATCATATGTGGATGGAGGAAGGTATTGGTTATAGGCTGAGGGAGCTGAGATGGCTACTTCTGGAGTCTCATCTTCGACCACTACCAGGGAACCGTTGGACTCATTTGTTACTTGGACTCCATTGCGGCGAAGAGCACCGATAAGCAATGACAGCTGCTCTTCATGAACCTTCTGGGCATTTTCCAAAGCCAGGACTAACTCTTCCTTCCTAATCATCTGATTTCCTGCACCCTCACCGTTTCTGTCAAACCGCCATTCGACTCTACGAGCGATGAACAGTCGAACCTAAGGTTTTACGAAAAGCCGGCGACCCGGTATTCTAGCCCACTTCTTTCTCGGCTGCGGGAAAGGGACAGGCAAGGTTTAGACTAGGGGATAGGTAAGGTTTAGACTTGAAGGTAAGTGTTTAGGCTAAAGGCTCAAGTAACATGCACTTATCGCTTTAACTTTTGCTCGAAACACATTTTCTCCTAATCCTAATTGATCGGAAAAGATGAGACCTTGGAAGGTCAAGATTGGAAGTGGAGATCGGACCGAGGAGGTCGCGATTAAGGACTTGACCGCGAAAGGTTGAGATGGGAAAATCGAAAATCGAGCCGAGGAGGTCTCGATTAGGGATTTGACCGCGAAAGGTCGAGATGGGAAAATCGGAAATCGGACTGAGGAGGTCTCGATTAGGGATTTGACCGCGAAAGGTCGAGATGGGAAAATCGGAAATCGGACCGAGGAGGTCTCGATTAGGGTTTTGACCGCGAAAGGTCGAGATGGGAAAATCGGAAATCGGACCGAGGAGGTCTCGATTAGGGTTTGACCGTGAAAGGTCGGAATAGAAAATCGGAAATCGGACCGAAGAGGTCTCGATTAGGGTTTGACCATGAAAGGTCGGAATCAGAAATCGGACCGAGGAGATCTCGATTAGGGATTTGACCATGAAAGGTCGGAATAGAAAATCGGAGATCGGACCGAGGAGGTCTCGATTAGAGATTTGACCGTGAAAGGTCGAGATAGAAAATCGAAAACCGGACCGAGGAGGTCTCGATTAGGGATATCAGAGATAGGAAAATGCAATTATGATTACATTAATTGTTCAAATTTACTTAAAACAATGTCTTTTATTTATTTCTATTTGGTTGGAAAAGGGGGTTTGCCCTTCTTTTTCGCAACTACTCTAGATCCTGGATCAGTGGGTTCCGTCACTACGTCTATAAGCCCCTCGTATTCCACCTGTATTTCGACCTCCCAGGGTGGACAGCCACGGGCGAGGGTCCTATAGGGCACGCGGATCCCACCGATCGAGAGTAAAGAACGCTCCTAACGGGTCTAGCGGGTCATAGGACCTTTTAACGCACGAGCGATGCGGATTATAGTCAAGGCAATACCAGGAAAGTCTCGTCTTTCTGCCTTGACGGATCTTTGGCAGAATTTCGCTTGAGCGAATGACGTTTTGACTTTCGGTAATGTCCGAGAATATAATAGGCATGGGTCGGGCGGTAAAAAGCCGGATGACACGGTGTCACATTGAACTTCGTTGCATACGCCGGGCGTGAGTTAGAATCGAAGTCAATGCCGGGTCAAGATCTTGCCAATTTTTCCTTGTCGGAATTTTAGCAGAGCTTCGATTGAGCGAAAGATCTTTTGTTTTGTTGGCAAAGACTCGGTCTTGACTCTTACGCATTTCGTGCAGGTCAAGGTCAATAGTCAATGTCGGAGTTGAGATCTCGCAAATTTTTCCTTGTCGGAATTTTGGCAGAGTTCTTCTTCCGTTATGAACTAAGGCTTGACCTTTACGAGGGTATGCAATTGGGCTATATGACACGGACTAGATCAAAAACCAACCAAAAAGTCACGGTTTTTTGAAACGTGTGACACGATCGTGCATTGGTCGACACTGGCCGCCATGGGGAGGTTGGGATGATTCCGTGCGCGCCGGGAGCATCGTAAGGCCGTCCGTGGCTAGTAATTTGGAACCACCCTCGGGTTTGAAGGACGTGCGTGCAAAGTGTACAGGATATATCAGGTGCGCGTAGTGTGCGGTCTCCTAAAAATGTTCCTTTTTGAGTTAAAACAGAGATTTTCATAATGTGTTTTAAAGGAATTATTTTTGGGACGGGGGAAAATGCAACACGTAAGCACGTAAATTTTCTGGGAGCCCCAGTCAGTCATGAAGCTGAGTAGCCCCAAGCTGCTAGGACTGCCAGATTAACCCTGATTTTTCCTGGTGGAATTGCCACTGAGGTCGCCCGGTCAGAATCCAATGAGGATTGAGCCGTACGACTGCATGGATCAATTTTCCAGGTTCCACTCCTTTTGCTATTTTTCGGGTTGTTTCCCGTTTCAAAGTATGCACAGATTCCAAGATGCAAATGATGCAATGCATGGTAAAGAAAGCAAGCATGATTAATGAAATCGGCGACGGGAGTCTAACCCGCTCAAAGGGAAAAGCTTTCTTTTATTTTTTTTTTCAAAAAATTGATACCGGTACGTGGAATTGTTAAACCACCGGTTATCCCAACTCCCACATCAGGGAGTGTACAGGAAAGGCAAGTGGTTTCCACCTATATACCGGGTATCGATTTTTTTTTGTTTTGAAAATAAAAGCTTTTCTCCTTTGGGATGTCCCCAGCGGAGTCGCCAAACTGTGAATGTGGTGCCCAAATTTTGTTGGATTCACGCGAGTTTGAAGACATCCGGTTTAATTTGAAAAAAACGGAGTCGCCACGCCATTTTGATTACCTCAAAACTTTGAAAAAAAGGTTTTTACTTGGGTTCGGAGGTTAAGTTACCCCTTGGGAAGAACGTTTGGCGTTCATCCAAAGTGCCTTGCCGGAGCAAGTCTCCCAAGATTTCAGTAATCGTGCTTGCTTGCGTGCTTTCTTGTGTGCATGTGTTTGAGAAAAAGGGGGGGGGGAATGTCCCAAGTTGTCTTCCGGACGTACAAACCATTTGTTGGTTGTCGCTCGGGATTCCTTGGAATTTTATGTATTTGGGATTATGATCCCGTCCTCATCTTATGACTTGTGATCATCGCATTTTAACCTCGGGACCCTCGGGACTTGCGTGATCGAGAGAATGACTCTCTTTTGGTCAAAGATGAGGTTCTTTAGAAAATGAGGGTCCTTAGCCCATCAATCCTACGCTTTAAGACGACCGAGCTCATATAGATGCTTCATACTCTTTCTTAAGCGATAATCGGAGATATAGGGTTCAAGGTGTCCCTTTCTAAAGAAATTATGAAACCTTTAATGAAAGGAACGATGTAAAGATAGGATCTTTTACACCGGTCCGCTCCAAGGTTATTAATGGGGACATGGGGGAATGTATGATAAAAATGACACTTTAGTGAAAAGATGACATTTTTGGGTTGCAAAGGATGCTTTTTGATTTAAAGAAGTGATCTTTATTGCAAAGGATGCATTTTGAATGTAAAGACATGATTTTTATGCAAAGGATGCATTTTTATTAAAAAAGATTGTATTTTTATATGCAAAGGATGCATAAAGATGACATTTTTATTGGAAAATGGGGGGTTTTAGGTGCAAAGGATGCACCTTTATGGATAAAGACTACATTTTTAATGACAAAGGATGTCTAATGCATGCAAAGGGGAAGGGGGGTATAAAGATATGATCTTTATGAATAAATGCCAAGTCTCAAGCAAGATATATGAATGCAATGAGCAAGTATATTAATTAAAATGCAAGGTTAGGGCGTGCGAGGTTACCAATGGCTTCCTTTGTTTCTTCGGACGGAGCTAGGAGGAGAGGTTGGTCTTGGGTCTTCAAGGAGGAGGGGGATGGCTTCTTTAGCTTTTTCTTCACCTTCTTGAGCATTCACCAATATTCTTCACGTCTTGGGAGTGACTGATTGTGGGTGTATTGTTTTTGGGGTGGTAATGTTGTGTCTATTGTGTGTGTTGAAATGGGTAGAGGAGGCCTCTATTTATAGGTAATCTGGATAAGGTGAATGAAGCCGTGCGGCTAAGAGCAGCGAGCTAATGCAGCCGTGCGGGCTTATCCTGAATGACTCAGCATTCTAGAACCATGCAAGGTGGCAAATTCTAGAACCCTCCTTCCTAATTAAGAAAAACGTGTTTCTTAATTAGGAAGGATCCCCTTCAGCCCTTATTTAATAAAAAACAGTTCCGGAATGTTTCCGGAACGCTGGGAAGGTCTGGGGAATTACCGGAAAACTTACCGAAATTATCGGGAAAATTAACCGGAAGACATGAGCCAGATTTGGGTACTTACAATAATGTGTGAGGATAAGTTTGATTTGAAGTCTTAGGTTTGACCTCAGTGTCATTCTTGGAGTATTTAGTGTAAATTGATATGATAAGATTAGTTACTTCATCGGATTATGAAAGTTTAGAGGACTAAACTTCTTTTAAGGGGGGTAAGAATGTAATAACCCAAAAATTTTCGAGGATTATTTGGTAAATTGTTAAATTTTCAATTAGGCTTTTAGAGGGACTAATAATTATATTGAAGCCCTAGAAATTATATTATGTGGGTTTAAATTATTTAGATGAGTTGGGCTTTGGTATTGGGCTTAGATTTAGTAAAACCCTTTTATTTTATTAATAAATTTGACCCTTTTTAATTAATAAATGATTTTATTATTTGTTATTCCTTATATTAGTTGGATTAAAAGTTGTGGGCCAATTGTTTTGGACTTAAGTTACTTAATGGGCTTAGAATACCTTTTGGGCTAGGTTTAAAAAAAAAGATAAATAAAATAAATAATAATAAATATTAATGGTCATTAAGTAGGGAGATTAATTTTGAATTTAAAGCGGGTCATTAATTCGAAGTAATCATTAGCCATTTTTAACAAGGTAATTATGAGAAAGGTTATTAGTGATAATAATTGTGGCGGTTAAGGAGTAATTAGTAGAATAATTATTAAGAAAATTAATCATACTAATAATGGATATTAATTAGGACACAATAAATTAGGTAATAATGTTGATGGTTATATTTGGTGAAAGAGTTTTAAGATGGAGTATAAATAGTGATGTAAGTCTTAGAGAGCTCGTACACCAAGAGAAATTAGAAAGAAAAGTTTATTGTTTTAGTGGAACGGAGAAGGCGAGACTGAAGAAGGAAGGAGGAGATTTTGGAAGGCACTAGTGAAGGCTTTGTTGTCGTTCAAGTACTTTAAGAAAGACCTCAATCGAAGGTAAGGGATTATACATCTTTAAGTTAATTGGTTTCCACTCCGTTTCATTGTTTAGGTTTCCGCATATTTCTTGGCGATGTACGTTTCATTTGATACCTAAAAGCTGACCTCGCGTCAGTATTTGTTTTGACTCCCTCGCTTACCGTTATTTGCTAATCTTTTTCTATTCGTTTGTTTATATCGTTCTTTGGTTTCGTAAAGACGGAATTTTATTGTTATTGTGAAAGATCGTATTTTGTATAAAAATGAGTTTTGGATATGATATGATTTTGTTCCATTAATGATCACTAAGTTAGACAACCTGCTTCGGCGGGGTATATTTGATATTTTGGCCTTCGGGCAAACTTAGGACTCTGCGGAGTCAACCTTGTGCCCTTTGTGGGATTTCGAACCCTTTGTGGGTATTAGTGCTCTTTGTGGGCTTTTGTTCCCTTTGTGGGTATTAGTGCACTTTGTGGGCTTTTGTTTCCTTTGTGGGTATTAGTGCTCTTTGTGGACTTTTGTTCCCTTTGTGGATATTAGTGCTCTTTGTGGACTTTTGTTCCCTTTGTGGGTATTAGTGCTCTTTGTGGGCTTTTGTTCCCTTTATGGGATTTTGATTTGATATGGTCAGTGGACCACTTATGTGATCATGATGTCTGTGAATGATTTGATTATCTATAGCTGGTATGGGACAGTTGTAGATAACTAGATCATTCGAGTCAACTTTGTTCAGCTTATCAGTCCTTTGAATTTCCTTATAATCTGTGAATGGTTTAGTTAGTTAAAACTGATATGGGACGATTTTAATTAATTAAATCATTCGAGTCAATTTGAATCGATTTCGTCATCATTTGAAACTCCAAAATATTTGTCAACTCAGTTTGTGAAACCGTTGAGATTTTGAAAGACATTTGGTTTGAGATTTGGTAAAATTACTATTTCGAATTGGTGTTCTGTTATGTCTTTGATTGTTACTTGAAATTTGTATCGTTTGATATTCCTTCAGGTCAACTCTTCCTTAGTAACCGGAGGGGTTGTATATGAACTTGCTGGGCATAGTTCGCTTACCCTTTCATCTTCTTTTCTTCCAGATTTCATATAGGAAGAATGTGAAACGGTTCGGGAGCACTTCATAAGGAGTTCAAGGATCGTTTTGACTTATTTCAGTTTAGACTCTTTAGTTAGTTATTGCAATTATTTTGGAGTTTGTAAGACTTTAAAGAATTTGTTGAGCTAGTGGATTGTACTAGCCGTTGAAATTATTACCGTTGTCCGCATTTAAGTTATTTCAAATTGTGGTTAGTGTTTGAATTATGGTTTTAGTAGCCGTTGAAGTTTATTTTATTATAAATTAAGTATTATTATTGTTGTGAAAATTTGGGGTCGTTACAGTTGGTATCAGAGCTTTGGCTTTAGAACCTTGGGAGTTTAGGCTGTATGAGGATAAGTTTGATTTGATCCTTTAGATCTTTGGGAGTTTATAATGTGTGAGGATAAGTTTGATTTGAAGTCTTTGGTTTGACCTCAGTGTCATTCTTGAAGTATTGAGTGTAAATTGATATGATAAGATTAGTTGCTTCATCGAATTATGAAAGTTTAGAGGACTAAACTTCTTTTAAGGGGGTAAGAATGTAATAACCCAAAAATTTTCGAGGATTATTTGATAAATTGTTAAATTTTCAATTAGGCTTTTAGAGGGACTAATAATTATATTGAAGCCCTAGAAATTATATTATGTGGGTTTAAATTATTTAGATGAGTTGGACTTTGATATTGGGCTTAGATTTAGTAAAACCCTTTTATTTTATTAATGAATTTGACCCTTTTTAATTAATAAATGATTTTATTATTTGTTATTCCTTATATTAGTTGGGTTAGAAGTTGTGGGCCAATTGTTTTGGGCTTAAGTTACTTAATGGGCTTAGAATACCTTTTGGGCTAAATTTTAAAAAAAAGATAAATAAAATAAATAATAATAAATATTAATGGTCATTAAGTAGGGAGGTTAATTTTGAATTTAAAGCGGGTCATTAATTCGAAGTAATCATTAGCCATTTTTAACAAGGTAATTATCAGGAAGGTTATTAGTGATAATAATTGTGGCGGTTAAGGAGTAATTAGTAGAATAATTATTAAGAAAATTAATCATACTAATAATGGATATTAATTAGGACACAATAAATTAGGTAATAATGTTGATGGTTATAACTTGGTGAAAGAGTTTTGAGATGGAGTATAAATAGTGATGTTAGTCTTAGAGAGCTCGTACACCAAGAGAAATTAGAAAGAAAAGTTTATTGTTTTAGTGAAACGGAGAAGGCGAGACTGAAGAAGGAAGGAGGAGATTTTGGAAGGCACTAGTGAAGGCTTTGTTGTCGTTCAAGTACTTTAAGAAAGACCTCAATCGAAGGTAAGAGATTATACATCTTTAAGTTAATTGGTTTCCGCTCCGTTTCATTGTTTAGGTTTCCGCATATTTCTTGGCGATGTACGTTTCATTTGATACCTAAAAGCTGACCTCGCGTCAGTATTTGTTTTGACTCCCTTACTTACCGTTATTTGCTAATCTTTTGCTATTCGTTTGCTTAAATCGTTCTTTGGTTTCGTAAAAACGAAATTTTATTGTTATTGTGAAAGATCGTATTTTGTATAAAAATGAGTTTTGGATATGATATAATTTTGTTCCATTAATGATCACTAAGTTAGACAACCTGCTTCGGCGGGGTATATTTGATATTTTGGCCTTCGGGAAAACTTAGGACTCTGCGGAGTCAACCTTGTGCCCTTTGTGGGATTTCGAACCCTTTGTGGGTATTAGTGCTCTTTGTGGGATTTTGTTTCCTTTGTAGGTATTAATGCTCTTTGTGGGCTTTTGTTCCCTTTGTGGGTATTAGTGCTCTTTGTGGGCTTTTGTTTCCTTTGTGTGTATTAGTGCTCTTTGTGGGCTTTTGTTCCCTTTATGGGATTTTGGTTTGATAAGGTCAGTGGACCACTTATGTGATCATGATGTCTGTGAATGATTTGATTATCTACAACTGGTATGGGACAATTGTAGATAACTAGATCATTCGAGTCAACTTTGTTCAGCTTATCAGTCCTTTGAATTTCCTTATAATCTGTAAATGGTTTAGTTAGTTAAAACTGGTATGGGACGGTTTTAATTAATTAAATCATTCGAGTCAATTTGAATCGATTTCGTCATCATTTGAAACTCCAAAATATTTGTCAACTCAGTTTGTGAAACCGTTGAGATTTTGAAAGACATTTGATTTGAGATTTGGTAAAATTACTATTTCGAATTGGTGTTCTGTTATGTCTTTGATTGTTACTTGAAATTTGTATCGTTTGATATTCCTTCAGGTCAACTCTTCCTTAGTAACCGAAAGGGTTGTATATGAACTTGCTGGGCATTGTTCGCTCACCCTTTCATCTTCTTTTCTTCCAGATTTCATATAAGAAGAATGTGAAACGGTTCGAGAGCACTTCATAAGGAGTTCAAGGATCGTTTTGCTTTATTTCATTTTAGACTCTTTAGTTAGTTATTGCAATTATTTGGGAGTTTGTAAGACTTTAAAGATTTTGTTGAGCTAGTGGATTGTCCTAGCCGTTAAAATTATTACCGTTGTCCGCATTTAAGTTATTTCAAATTGTGGTTAGTGTTTGAATTATGATTTTAGTAGCCGTTGAAGATTATTTTATTATAAATTAAGTATTATTATTGTTGTGGAAATTTGGGGTCGTTACAGGTATAGGCTAGTTCAACTCCCAACCTTGTATGATAACAAACATGCATATTGGAAAGTTAATAAAGATAACAAAAACTACCAAAACCACCAATTTATTAGAAGCTATGCAGTTCCTGTTGTGAATTCACGCAGCGGAATGGCCCAAGCTTTGAAGTAATAATAAGAGCAACACACACGAAAAGTAAATCACACACAAAGGAACACACAAGAATTGTTAACCCGGTTCGTTGCAACAACAACTACGTCCGGGGGCGCTACCAAGCCAAAATATTCTCTCTAATATTTTCAGATGTTACAATTTGTTTCTAGGCTATCACATGTATTTATAGGGAACAATAAATCAAATCCTAGTAATAATCGAATTCCTAAGAAAGTAATCTTCTTTCTTTCCAAGTATTACTACCAAAAAGAATCACCAATGCAGGAGGAGATCTGATCAAAGTAGGAAACAAGATCTGCTGCAGAAAATCCTCCCCGTCACGTGGGCGGTCGCCCACCACGTCATGGGCGATCGCCCAAGAGGAATTTCACACGAGACCATCCTTCTGTACACATGGGCGGTCGCCCAGTCCAACAGACTCACCTCCGGATTTTTCCTTTATCCATGGTTTTGACTCCACATCCCAACAATCTCCCACCTGGAGATAAACCATCCATGATACCTCTCTTGAAACAAATTTCAATGGCCAGCTATTGCGTTGGTAGCACCCGGCCTCTTGTCTAGTTATTCAAGTGAGTTGAAGATGAGCTACGCTTCAACATAACTGTCGGTTCTATCATGCTCTGAGTCTTCATTCCGAATGATCCTTCCTGCACATCCCCGCTCACTTGCTTGCTAACTATCGATCCTGAACAGCGCGAATCCACGTGCCCCACACAATCACAAGCTTGGAACCTTTGTGTGTTCTTTGCAACCCATCGCATCACCGTTCTAGATCCCGCTCCCATGTTGGCCAAATTGGCTCCGCGTCGGCCGACTTCATTACCCAATTTTCTACCAACATACCGTTTCGTGAAATTTCTCCCACCATGGCGATCTCGGCCACCACCATTCATCATTGGGATGCGCCTTCGTTTCCCCCAACGACTCATGTTGCATGTGGTATACAACATATTTTCCACGCCGCCACGAGCCACCAAGCTAGCTCCGCAGTTTACCTTTCATGTCCCATAACCGAAGGTCACCACACAACCCTCCTTATCAAGTTGCCTTATGGAAATCAAGTTCCTCTTCAAATCCGGAATATGTCGCACATCACGTAGCCGCAAAACAGTCCCATCCGTTGCTTTGACCCGAACAACCCCCTTTCCAATGATCTTGACAGGATTATTGTTTCCCAAACGAACAACCCCAAAATCACCCGGAACGTACTGCTCCATTCTTTCTGCACTGGTGCATGAATGAAACGTCGAGCCCGAATCCAAAACCCACGAATCTGTTGAACTGCTCCCACCCAAGATTAATGCATCCGCTATCTCCTCAGCAACATTCAATTCCTTCGCTCTGCCTGACCGCTTCGGACAACTTCTCCTAAAGTGCCCCTTCTCCCCACAATCATAGCAAGTAATCACCTTCTTACCTCCCTTACTCTTTTCACCGACATTTAGTGCTAGCCCCGATGTCCCACCCTTGCTCTTCCTACGAATTTCTTCGCCAAGAATCACATCAACGACATTCGAAAACTTCAACTTCACTTTTCCTGTTGAAACGTTAACTGCTATCGCAGTCGTATCCCAACTTTCCGACAAAGAAGAAAGTAATATCAACGCTAGTACCTCGTCATCAAGAGTAACAACCACGGAAGACAGTTGGGTCGCAGTAGATTTGAATTCACTTATATGCTTTGTTGCCGACATGCCCTCCACCATCCTTATGTTCAACAGCTTCCTCATTAGATGAGCTTTATTCGCCGCCGATGGTGCCTCGTACATGCTCGCCAACATCTCTAACATCTCCATGGTAGTCTTCGCCTCCAAAACATTCTTCGCCACATCCTTGGTCAACGTTTGCCTAACAAGCCCTAACGCTTTCCGATTCATGATTTCGAATTTTGCTTCCTCTATGTCCGCCGGCTTTTCTTTTAAAGGTAGATACAAATCCTTGTTCCATAGAATATCCTCGATTTGTGTCTTTCAAAAATTGAAATCCGTCCCATCAAACTTTTCGATCAACACCTTATTACCATCCTCCAAAGCTCCCAAGAAATCCATAGCAAAAGACCAGCCAACCAATGATTCGACAAAACCAGGCTCTGATACCAGTTGCTGTGAATTCACGCAGCGGAATGGCCCAAGCTTTGAAGTAATAATAAGAGCAACACACACGAAAAGTAAATCACACACAAAGGAACACACAAGAATTGTTAACCCGGTTCGTTGCAACAACAACTACGTCCGGGGGCGCTACCAAGCCAAAATATTCTCTCTAATATTTTCAGATGTTACAATTTGTTCCTAGGCTATCACATGTACATATTTATAGGGAACAATAAATCAAATCCTAGTAATAATCGAATTCCTAAGAAAGTAATCTTCTTTCTTTCCAAGTATTACTACCAAAAAGAATCACCAATGCAGGAGGAGATCTGATCAAAGTAGGAAACAAAATCTGCTGCAGAAAATCCTCCCCGTCACGTGGGCGGTTGCCCACCACGTCATGGGCGGTCGCCCAAGAGGAATTTCACACGAGACCATCCTTTTGTACACATGGGCGGTCGCCCACCACTACCATGGGCGGTCGCCCAGTCCAACAGACTCACCTCCGGATTTTTTCTTTATCCATGTTTTTGACTCCACATCCCAACAGTTCCATTGTCTTACAAAAGATGGGTTAAAAACAAGAGTATCTACTACGAAGAAGAACGCACAAAATGCCTACATTTTGAATAACAAAATTTCTCCTAAATTTTTTTTCTATATGTATGTCCAAGTGTCTACCCCGCTTTCTCCTGCCTTCAGCCTAATTCATACAAGACTTCCGAAGTAATGCTGCTCATATCAGAACCATTTCTACTGTGAAAGTTTCGTGTAGCTAGGAAACTTGGATCACGTAATAGGCAAAGGATGTGAGTACAGATGTGTCTCACAACTGTCCACACATCCACAGATAATGCAGCGGAATAAAAAAATTAAATGTAAATAAAATGCAATAACTCAAGAGTTATATACGCTGATACGTGTGATCGGCAAACTAGGCTTACGCCCAAAAACCTTTCACTATAAAAACTTATGTTTCTTACAAAAACAAATAAGTGAAAAACTAAAATATGAAAATACTAAACAAGTTCTAATCACCTTCTATGATATGAACAACTCCCCTTTCCCAAGTAGGACTTATTCAATCAGAAGTAAAACAAGAGAACTTTATGAAAAACTAGATGTGAGTTACGGATGTAAGCTCACAACCTAAAATCAACTCAATCGAATACAATGAAGAATGTATGTTTTTCTCTCTAAAAACCGTAGCTTCTCATTGTGCTGAATGCCTTGTATTTATAATGCACCATTGAGAAGATCTTCATGCAATCGACCTCTTCCTTTGTGAGATTCCTTTTCCTATATGAAAACGTATAACACACTCACAAGGAAATCAAATATTAGTAGGTTAGTCCTAATATAAAACTATGTACATAAATAAAAGATATTTACATAAATACAATCTCTTAATAAAAATAAGATACTTATAAATCTCCATGAAAGTCTCAAAATCTTCTTACCATAATAGAAGACAAATTAAATAAGGAAACATAAATATGTTCCCACAAAAACTCACGTTTTCAATCTCCCCCTATTTTGGACTTTCTGGTCAAAACCAAAGATTTATAACAATCATAATATTATGACCACAGAATATATAAAGAGCATGACTCCCCCTGAATGGATGTGTGTCCAGATGTGTATACACATCCACACATAAAAACTGCAAAACAGAATTAGAACAAAATACTAGCAGTTCATTAAGCAAAAGCAAAAACCATTCAGCCATGTCCTAATCAAAGCTATTACAAACCATTGTATTAAAAACTAACAAACTAAAACAGAAAATTAAAATTGTCTTTAAAAACCATCAATTCAAAAAACTTTTCTCCCCCTAAGTTAAAGTTCCCAGCCCCTCCAACTAGTAGCAGACACAGCAGTGTTCCAAACTTTATCTCCTCCAAAAGCAGCAGCAGCATCAGCATCATCTCCCCCTTTTTGAACAGAAAGTGAAGCATGCCATTTGAGAAGATTAGCCTTAAGAGCTTTCAGGTTGTTGGCATGGGCAGTGGAGGCTTGAGCTTGAGCTTCAGCACTGGCAATCTCAGCATCTAAATCCTTCATCTGAACATCAAATGGAGCTACAGCTGTGGGTTCAGATGTATCCACATCTGGCATAGTAATTTCAGGAGATGTACCCACAGGGAGATCAACATGCCTTTGCTTAGGGTCTAACAGAGTTTTGGATTCCTTAAATAAGGCAAAATTATCAACTCTTTCTTCTCCTTTTTCAGCTTTTACCCCATTGGCAATGAGAATTTGGGATATCAAGGAAGGGTAAGGTAATGACCACTTCTTGGATGGAGACTCACCATAATCACAAATTTTCCTAAAGATAAATTCCCCAAAATTAATGTGCCTCTTAAGTCCCAATCTGTACAGAAGATCAGCTTGCACCCTAGTGACAGAGGTTTTGTTATTTGAGGGGCAAAGATTGGCAACTAAGATAGTGTGGAGAAAACAGTAAAGGGAGGATAAAGAGCCACTCCCTAAGTCTTTAGGCTTTACTGGCCAAGAGGTTACCTTGCCATGGGTAATTGCAGACACAAGATCATCATCCTCAATAGAAACCACCTCATCCAAATGATCATACAACCCAAGAAAATCATTAATGATAGAAGGGGTAAACTGAACAAATATTCCTCTAACATAAACACCAGGAGAATGAGGATAAGTTTTATCTAATCCCTTAGGCAGATTTGCATAGAATTCATAAACCAATTTGGGATAGAAGGGAATGGGATGGTCCACAGTCAAAAACAATCCTCTTTCCTCAAAAAACTTGTCCATACCAAGTTTATAAAAAGTCTCCCTATCCCTTTTCATCTCAACAACAAAGGCTTTAGAGGAAATTAGAGTAAACCTATCAGCAGCCTTTTTGGATAGAAACTTTTTAGAAAAGGGTTTGGGGGTAGAGATCAGAGAGACAGAAGATGACATACCCTGTTCAGCTTTCTTTCGAGTAGATGTGCGTCTAGATGTGGGCACATCCTTAGACACATCCTTCACAGGGAATGGAACAACAATGGGTTCAACTTCAGTGTCATCAGCATCAGTGGAATCAGTTTCTTGGTCTTCTTTTTCCTGATCAAGTTCTTCTCTTCCTAGCCTGTAGTTCTCATACGAGGCAGTATCATCATCATCTGAACTTGAGTCAGATTCATCATCAAAAGGCTCTAAGTCAGTTGCAGCCATCTTTTTCTTACCCTTTAAATCCATTAAAACTTTAGCCAGGGGTTCTTCATCACTAAAGGATATAAGGTCCTCAACAGGACTAGACACGAGGGCACGAGAAGGCTCAACAACGGGAAGCGAGACAAAATCTCCTCGAGAGGGTGAAACAATAGGGGATATTATGGGATCGAAGAAATTATGGGAGGAATAGGAGCAATTGGCTCAACGAGACTCTGCATGGGGAACAGTCTCAACGAGATCAGAGGTTCAACATGGGGAGGAACATCGGGAATAAGCGATTCAACGGGGGAACAACCACGAAGGAGTAACAACGGGGCTACTAACGAGAGGAAGGGGAATAGACGATTTAGCCCTAGTCTGACAAGGGAATGATTACCTCATCTTCTTCTTCTTCTTCAAGAACAATAGGCTGTTGAAGATATCCCACCGAGGTTTTGATCGGTTCTTGGCTTTGTCGGACTCGACGGCTTGCGAACCCTACCGGATCGACGAAGAGCACGGCGAGGTACCGGAGTTGTAGCAGACTTTGGGGGTTTTACTTGGGTCAACTTTCTCTTCTTAGTTGAAGAAGGTTCCACAGCAATGGCGACATCCGATGGTGGGATCACCGGAGAGGATGGAGCTTTAGGGTTTTCACCAACAGGTTCCAATGTGGGGGATTTTGGAGAAGAAGCTTCCATTGTTGGATCAGACGAGGGTGATGGGGAAGAAAATTCAGCCAGAAATTTGGAGATTACTGGGTTTAACACAACAGAACCCTCGCCTTTAGCTATTGAGATGGGAGCTACGTCAAGAATGTCTTTCTCTTGAATGTTCGAATGCTCGGCCATTTAACAGAGGAATTTGGGTTGGTTGAACAGTGCAAAGGGGAATTAATGCAAAGGTGTATGAGATTGTGTGCAAGGAGGAGGAAGAACAAAGGGTTTTGTCAAGGTTTATGGGGGATGGGACGGATGTGAGGTATATTAAATACTCACAGCTCCCCCTTTCCTACTAAAATTAGGAATCCTTTTTCAAAGAGGTTTAACATACCTCAAAATCCTTAAGAGTCCTCCAACGGCTAGAAAACCTTTGAGGTTGCAACACACAAGCACCTTCCAAGAGAATAAGGGATTAAAATACATCAAGATTTTGTAAGATTTTTATGAAAACAAAAATGCTTCGGCATATCTTTATTTAAAATAGAATCCCAAAAGAATTTTTCAACCTTTTCAAACAAGGATTGATACACATATTTTCTTTTCATGAAAGATATTGGAGATCAAAAACCTATATAATCAAAGAGTAAATTAAGAGAGAAAATTAATTAACTAACATATTTACAAAGCTCCTATATGTCCTAAAATGCAATATGCCTAGCATGATGCAAACACACAAGTGAAGGAAATATTCTCAGCTTATGGATGTGGCATAGGATGTGAGTCACAAAAGGGACACATTTAGATCACAAAAAGTCAATGAGCAATAATCCAATCTGCGCACCTCTAGGATGCATCCACCAATTTTTGTTGTGGATTTTTGCAATGTGAGTAGCTTTCACTTTACTTGATCCCAAAGATAGCCCTTTTTCCCAATGATCTTATCAAGTTTGACTTCAAGTTTTCTTATGAAAATCACTTGATCACAATGGTATGGCTTCATACTAAGGGTGAAGCGCTTCTCACATATATATATATATTTTTTTTTCTTTTAGCACCCACTGTGAGATACCTAGGAAGGTTATACCAAGTAATCAAAAGATTACATGGACAGGAAATACTCACAATTAAGTGATCAAAAATAATGTCAAAGATGAAGACTCACAAGTGACCACTTGAGAAATTTCGTGCATGCATGATATTTTTGGATTTTTCTTTTTATGATTTTTTTTTTTTTTTTAGGTTAAACTAATCTACGAGATGTGTTAGAGGATGTGAGACACATCTGGTCTCACAACCTTAGATATCACACAAGCCAAGAGACTTCCTCAAGGAGGAAAATCTCTCCAAATCTAATGCCTTTGTAAATATATCGGCCAATTGATTTTCGGTCCCAACAAATTCCGGACACACGGTTTTTGTTCTACAAGATCTCTAATGAAATGATGTCTAAGATCAATGTGCTTTGTTCTACAATGTTGAACAGGATTTTTAGATATGTCCAAGGCACTTTTGTTATCACAAAAAGCGATCAAAACTTTGCTATTTAATCCATAATCTTTTAGCATTTGATTCATCCAAAGTAATTGTGTGCGGCAACTCCCAAGGGCAACATATTCGGCCTCAGCAGTGGATAAAGACACACAATTTTGCTTCCTACTATACCAAGACACAAGGTTATTACCTAGGTAGAAACATCCACCAGTGGTACTCTTTCTATCATCACTATTTCCAGCCCAATCAGAATCAGTGTACCCAACCAAATTTGTGTTTGTTTCTTTAGAGTAATGCAGACCTAGGTTCACAGTCCCACTTACATACCTAATGATCCTTTTCAATGCTTTAAGATGGGACACTTTAGGGTTGGCTTGGTATCTAGCACAGAGACATACACTGAACATAATGTCAGGTCTACTTGCAGTGAGGTAAAGTAAACTTCCTATCATGCTTCTATAAAGGGTTTGATCAACACTCTCACCATCAGAATCATGACTTAGCTTTTGGGAAGATCCCATTGGGGTTCTTTGATGTGAAGAGTGTTCAAGCTCAAACTTTTTCACAAGATTCTTGGCATACTTAGACTGTGAAATGAACATGCCATCTTTGAATTGCTTAATCTGTAAGCCTAAGAAAAAGTTCAACTCACCTACCATACTCATCTCAAATGTGGAAGTCATGCTATCCACAAATTCAGCTAGCATTGGATCAGAATTTGATCCAAACACAATGTCATCTACATAGATTTGTGCCACAAGAATCTCTTTCTTGTTTCTCCTCACAAACAAAGTTTTGTCAACCTCACCTCTCTTGAATCCTAGTTGAAGCAAATGGTCGGTCAACCTACCATACCAAGCTCTAGGGGCTTGCTTTAGCCCATACGAGCTTTCTTCGGTTATACACATGATTAGGATATTTGGAGTCCACAAAGCCTTTGGGTTGTTCAACATAGGCTTCCTCATTTAATATCCCATTTAAAAAGGCACTCTTGACATCCATTTGATGAAGAGTAATTTTGAGGTAACAAGCAATGGCTAACAAAAGCCTAATGGACTCAATTCTTGCAACGGGAGCAAATGTCTCCTCAAAGTCAATTCCCTCAATTTGAGTATAACCTTGAGCAACTAACCTAGCTTTATTTCTAGTTATCACACCTTGCTCATCAGTTTTGTTCTTAAAAATCCATTTGGTTCCTATGACATTACCATGTGAGGGTCTAGGAACTAGAGTCCATACCTCATTCTTCTCAAATTGAATTAATTCATCTTGCATAGCCATAATCGATCGGCATCTTTCAATGCTTCGGTAACATTCTTAGGTTCAATTTTAGAAACAAAACAACGAAGCTTACCTGGGAGTATCTTTGAGGAGCAACTCCATAAACCGGCCATCTTTCTATAATCAACTTTGTCCTTTTGTCTAGTTCTCACTTGAGCATGCACATCTCCCACAACTTGTGAAGTGGGGTGGTTTTTGGATTTTTGAAGGGATATCCTTTGACCTATCCACACACCCATTCACATTACCTTCTGGAGCATCATCTGATCGGAATCGGAAGCTGTCCTCGATTACGGGAGTTTGAGTGGATGTGGGAGCGAATGTGGGTTCGAGATGTGGAGCGGATGTGTCCACATCCTTGGTTACATCCTTGTCGGGTTCATCATTTTTATCGGCCTTTGGAAGTTTCTTTTGCTTTTTCGATTTTGTTTCTTCATCCTTCCAGTCCAAGCAACTTTGAAACATCATCCTCGGCGGTCTTGAGGTTAAGATCAAGTGAGTCATCAAATTTAACATTAGCGAGATTCCATAATGGTCTTAGTTTTGAGATTGAAAACTCGCAAGCTCTACTGTTTGTGGAATAGCCCATGAAAATTGCTTTGTCACTCTTTGAATCAAACTTGGACAGGTATTCTCTATCATTGAGAATATAACAAACACAACCAAACACATGAAAATATTTTACAGTAGGTTTCTTTCCAAGGAGGATTTGATATGGGGTGACAGTGCTACCAATCCTTAGGAACACCCTATTGCCAATATGGCAAGCAGTGTTTAAAGCTTCTGCCCAAAATTTCTTGGACAAGTTCTTTGAACTTAACATGACCCTAGCCATTTCTTGCAAGGTTCTATTCTTTCTTTCAGCAATTCCATTTTGCTGTGGGGTGATTGGTGCAGAAAACTCATGAGTGATTCCCTTAGAATTGCAAAAATTGGTGAACATTTGATTCTCATATTCAGTGCCATGGTCAGACCTAATCCTCACAGTCTTAAGACCATAAAGATTTCTAACTCTTTTGTACCAATTCTTGAATTCTCCAATTGTTTCTGACTTTTCTCTTAAGAACATTACCCAAGTGTACCTAGAATAATCATCAACACACACAAAGGCATACTTTTTCCTACCAAAGCTTTCTACTTCAATAGGTCCCATTAAATCAGTGTGAATCATCTCCAAACATCTAGTTGTGGAGCATTGTTGGACCTTTTTATGTGATGCTTTTGTTTGTTTTCCCTTTTGACATGACCCACAGACATCAGGGTTCTTGAAGTTCGGTTTAGGGAGGTCTTTAATGGCTTCAAACCTTTGAAGTTCTTCCAGAGTTCTACGGCTAGCATGCCCTAATTTTTGGTGCCACGATTGACATCATTAGCTTTTGAGCTTAGGCAAGAAAGATTGTCACCAAATTGGTAACAATTATCATGAGATCTAGGACCGGTAAACACACATTTATTGTCCTTATCAAACACTTCACACAAGTGCTTATCAAACTTCACAAATAGGTCATCATCACACAGGTTGGTGATGCTTATTAGGTTGGCTTTCAAGCCTTCCACATGGTACACATTGTGCAATTTTGGGAGACCCTTGACATCTAGGGTTCCTTTCCCAACAATCTTTCCTTGAGCACCTCCACCAAAATTTACTTTCCCTCCATTTATTATTTCATAGTCAAGAAGAATTGCTTGGTTTCCAGTCATGTGCCTAGAGCACCCACTATCAAAATACCAAGAGCCGAGACGGTACTCTTGAGGGAAGAGTAGACAACATTACAGGTGGTAATTGGTTTGGCTACCCACTGTTTAACAGTTTTCTTTTTGGGTTGCGAGAGGTCTCGGATTATTTGGATGTGTGTTAGGATGTGCATACATCTTCTCACACATACGAGGCTGTTTAAAACTACCAGATTTTTGTCGGCCTTGAGTTTGTAACAGAAGGGCCTAATGTGACCGGGAGCTAGGCGGTAATGGCAAATGTAATGCCTCTTTCTTGGTTTCTTCTCACTCAGAATGACTTTTTCTTTAAAAACTTGTTTTCACACTTTTAGAGGTAGAACCCTCATATCCCTCCTTTACAAAATTATTTTCAAAACCTATACCAATTTTGTCACGTTGACCCATAGAAAAAGCTTCTTCCATTTTCATTTTACTTTTATTTAACTTAGTAAAAGTATTATCAGCTTTTTCACATTCATTCTTGAATTTTTCAAGGTCAACTTCTCTTTTGGTCACAAGGACTTCAAGTCTTGCAATGGTATCCTTTTGAGCATCATTTTCTTTTGAAAGTACAGCTTTTTCATCTTCACAAGCAGCCAATTTATCAGACAGAGATTTGTTTACCTTAACAAGTACCTCAATTTTGTCCAATCTTTTCATCCAATCTGTATGCAGCTCCTTGTATGTGGCAAAGAGTTCCTCATAGGGAATGTCTCTTTCTTCATCTTCATCATCTGATTCTCCTTTTATAGAGAAGCAGTTCAGCTCCAGTTCAGATGTGACACCAGATGTGTACACAACTGAGCCCACATCCAAGGGTTTTTCAGAAGTGTATTCTTCTATATCTGCAGAAAAAGCATTAAACACAGAGTGGCAATTTAAGACAGACATGTTAGCCACTTCTTCTTCCTCATCCTCACTGTCACTAAGGGTAGCAGTTAAGCTCATTCCCTTCTTTTTAAGAGTATTAGCACACTCATTGGCATAATGACCAAAGCCACGACATGCCCTACATTGGACAGATTCAGATGATTTATTTTCAAAACTTGGTTTCTTGAATCCAGTGTCAGAGCTAGGTTTTGGCTTTTCAGCGATCTTTGGAAGTAGGTCTATTGGGAAATTTGCTTATCCTTCTATTTTTCAGTATAGAACTGAATTTCTTTGAAATAAAAGCTACATCCTCATCTTCAAGATTAGACTTGTCAATTTCAGAGGATAATTCCACAAGCTCTTTTGGTAGAGCTGCAGCACTTTTAAGGGCAAGACTGTGTGTTTTGTTCTTCTTCTGAGCCTCAAGGTTAAGCTCAAACACAGTCAAGATTCCTATGATAGTGTCAAGACCTACAGTGTTTGTGTCCTTTGTTTCTTCAATCACAGCTACTTTTATGTTAAACCTTTCAGGCAAGGTTCTTAGTAGTTTACTAACAAGTCTTGCATTGGAGATAGATTCTCCTAGACTTGTGCATTCATTTGAAATCTCATGAATCTTAGCAGCATATGACACAATATCCTCAGTTTCTTCCATTCGAAGTAACTCAAACCTATCCATTAAAATTCTAAGCCTGGTAGCCTTCACACTTGGTGCTCCCTCACATTGAGTTTGCAAAATATCCCAAGCAGCTTTGGCTATACTTTCATTTGTTATAAGCTTGTACATATTCCCGAAACATGGTGGAAATAGCACCCATGGCTTTTGAATTGTAATTTGCGGCTTGTATTTCATCAAGAGTCCATTGTTCTTCGGTTTTCTTTCAAAGAAGGACTCACCAACACCAGAAGATGGCTTTTTCTCCACAGTAGGAGGTTGCCATGCAACAAGAATGCACATCCAAGCTCTTTCATCAATACTTTTGATGTAATTTCGCATCTTAGACTTCCAAAGAGAATAATTTGTGCCATCCAAGACAGGAGGCCTATTTTGGTGATTTTGGCATTCCATAATGACTACACTTTCTGGATCAACACTCAGTAATATATCGAGAGTTGGCTCTGATACCAATTGAAAGTTTCGTGTAGCTAGGAAACTTGGATCACGTAATAGGCAAAGGATGTGAGTACAGATGTGTCTCACAACTGTCCACACATCCACATATAATGCAGCGGAATAAAACAATTAAATGTAAATAAAATGCAATAACTCAAGAGTTATATACGCTTCTTGATGCGTGTGATCAGCAAACTAGGCTTACGCCCAAAAACCTTTCACTATAAAAACTTATGTTTCTTACAAAAACAAATAAGTGAAAAACTAAAATATGAAAATACTAAACAAGTTCTAATCACCTTCTATGATATGAACAACTCCCCTTTCCCAAGTAGGACTTATTCAATCAGAAGTAAAACAAGAGAACTTTATGAAAAACTAGATGTGAGTTACGGATGTAAGCTCACAACCTAAAATCAACTCAATCGAATACAATGAAGAATGTATGTTTTTCTCTCTAAAAACCGTAGCTTCTCATTGTGCTGAATGCCTTGTATTTATAATGCACCATTGAGAAGATCTTCATGCAATCGACCTCTTCCTTTGTGAGATTCCTTTTCCTATATGAAAACGTATAACACACTCACAAGGAAATCAAATATTAGTAGGTTAGTCCTAATATAAAACTATGTACATAAATAAAAGATATTTACATAAATACAATCTCTTAATAAAAATAAGATACTTATAAATCTCCATGAAAGTCTCAAAATCTTCTTACCATAATAGAAGACAAATTAAATAAGGAAACATAAATATGTTCCCACAAAAACTCACGTTTTCATACTACTGCTGTCTTTCGAGGGAAAATCTAGCTTTCTCAAGCTCTTCTGGAGCATTGTCGTATCTGGGAACTCGAGAAAAGTGTAGTCCAAAAGGCTTAATCTCTCAGAATCTGTCATTGCAGAAAACCCGAATGCTCCAGTCCACGTGTCCAGTACAGCTGGAACAGCAGGTAAAACTAGCCTCTCCACTCCCAGATTGCCAAGTGTCTTCTCAAGCTTGTCCATCAGAAGTCGACACATGCCATGTCTTCTATACTTGAACCTTGTTGCCACAAGAGGAACTTCTGCAACTTTCCCACCATAAACCCTCACAGTAGCCACTGAAATAATCTCATCTTCTCTCTCGAGAAAAACTGTATAAAAGCCTTCGAAGTTCAACCTTTTCAGCTTAGAAGCTCTACTGAAGATGACATCTTCAACCACATCTCTTCTGGTCCATGGATCTTTCAGAGGCATAAAACATTCGTGCATCACTTCGAGTGAAACTTTTAACTTGGTGTAATCTTCAGTAACTTTCTCATCAGAACCATTATTATCAAGCTTCAATATAGTCCATGTTATTTTATCAACCCCTAGTTGAAGCTGTTTCCCTAAAATCCCATGAATCCCAGAAAATACCTTTTCACAACTTTTACTGCAAACCCAATTTTCGCATGTTTCAATACCCTTTTCTTTTAAGCACTCAACATGAAACAGATGCTCACATTGTTCACACTTAATACTCTTCTTGAGCTCACTACCTTGGCCTTCTCCACAGATTTGACAGCAACAAGACGGACAGAACCAAGTCTCTCCCTCGGGAATTCCATTCAACCCGAGACAAGTCCAATGAAAAGATGAAGGGCACGAATCGCACATTATTAACTCGCCACCATTACGACAAACAGAGCAAATGTCATCATTCACAATCCGAACGACCTGATCTTTAGTTCTTTTACCCTTAAGCAATTCTGCAAAATGACTATCCTTCTTTAGATGCAACTGACAATCCAAAATTGATCTTCCATCCTCAAAAAATATGAAACTCGAGGGTCTATGATTCTTACTACCGGCATGTGCTTCAAATTTAGAAAGTGTATAAATCTCTCCACAACAATTACACTCAATCCCAGTACTAGTCACCTTCCCTTCCGCCATTCTGCTATTGTCTCTCTTGTTCAAGTAATAAACAGTCTCCCATGGCTGAATAACATTCGATTCAATCAACATAGCAAGAATTGTTCTAGGCCTCCCAACACACGAAGTCTCCCTAACTTTCTTTCTCGCCCTCTGACTCGATGATTTGCCTTTCTTCTTCCATCTTTGATATGATGCAGATTTATTGGACACAGGATCCTGATCATAAGATGTGACTTGAGTAAATTCTTCCAAATTACTCAACGATTTGCCATTCTTCTCCCATACATTCAACCCGTTACATTGGGGCAAAAAAACATCAAAGTTAAACCCATCAAAATTAACAATATTAGGATCAATATCATGACATGAATCTTGTCCAATTCCTTCTTGTACTATTGGAATACTCAAATCATGGTCTCTGCTCCTTGTAACAACACTCCACTGTTTTTCTTCTACAGACTCATCAAATTTAACAAAATAAGGAGCATCATCATCACACAAACTTTCCTTAACCTTTTTTTTGCTCAATTTGCTTGAAACTTGTTTAACCCCCTTCCTCTTCCTCCCCTGTTTTTCTGCTACACACTCATTAACATTATCGGCATCAAGAATCGCTTTACATGCAGTTTTAAGTGAATAATATACCTTCCCCGAGGGCGATTTGTAGCGCAATTCCTTCTTATGTTGAGCTTTATGTATATAATAGAAACACCAGCCGATTGAAGCGAGATGTTTCTTGGCATTCAAGATCAACTTCTGTGATGAGTCGGTTTTTGATGAATAATAGTATGCGGAAACAGCGCTGGGATTGAATGCAGCTTCTTCAAGTTGTATGTAGGAGGGTTTAGGGTTTAAGAGAGACGCCATTGTTATCAGTAACATGCAAGTTGAATATTGGTTTTTAAATTATACTAGTACTAGTATTATATTATATAGTCTTTGCTTTCGAAAAGTGGAACGAAACAAACCTTTCCTACATGAACAAGGAAACACGAAAATTTAAGGAATAAAAGTATTATTTTTTTTAATCCAAAAATGTCTGGGTTTTATTTTTATTATTTTCCCACGCTTTAAATTTAACAAGTTTTAAAATAAAATAAACATCTCAAAAGAAGAAATAGATATACTTAAAATGATATTCTTTATTTAAAATAACATAAAATAAAATCAAACCATATGTTTATCCAAGTCTATATGTCTGAGATGAGATTGAGGAACAACTTATGGAATAATCATTTTATAATTTAGATTAGACGGGGATAATTAAATTGTTTTTTTTAGACGAATGAACTATAATTAAAAGCATTAGTCAACTTTTGGAAAGTTTTGTCATTGCCATGGTTGTGAATTCACGCAACGGAACGGCCCAAGTTTGGAGTAATAATAAGAGCAACACACACGAAAAGTAAATCACACACAAAGGAACACACAAGAATTGTTAACCCGGTTCGTTGCAACAACAACTACGTCCGGGGGGCTACCAAGCCAAAATATTCTCTCCAATATTTTCAGATGTTACAATTTGTTTCTAGGCTATCACATGTATTTATAGGGAACAATAAATCAAATCCTAGTAATAATCAAATTCCTAAGAAAGTAATCTTCTTTCTTTCCAAGTATTACTATCAAAAGGAATCACCAATGCAGGAGGAGATCTGATCAAAGTAGGAAACAAAATCTGCTGCAGAAAATCCTCCCCGTCACGTGGGCGGTCGCCCACCACGTCATGGGCGGTCGCCCAAGAGGAATTTCACACGAGACCATCCTTCTGTACACATGGGCGGTCGCCCACCACCACCATGGGCGGTCGCCCAGTCCAACAGACCCACCTCCGAATTTTTCCTTTTATTCATGGTTTTGACTCCACATCCCAACAATCTCCCACCTGGAGACAAACCATCCATGATACCTCTCTTGAAACAAATTTCAGTGACCAGCTATTGCGTTGGTAGCGCCCGGCCTCTTGTCTAGTTATCAAAGTGAGTAGAAGCTGAGCTACGCTTCAACATAACTGTCGGTTCTACCATACTCCGAGTCTTCATTCCGAATGATCCTCCCTGCACATCCCCGCTCACTTGCTTGCTAACTATCGTCTTGAACAGCGCGAATCCACGTGCCCCACACAATCACAAGCTTGGAACCTTTGTGTGTTCTTTGCAACCCATCACATCACCGTTCTAGATCCCGCTCCCATGTTGGCCAAATTGGCTCCGCATCGGCCGACTTCATTACCCAATTTTATACCAACATACCGTTTCGTGAAATTTCTCCCACCATGGCGATCTCGGCCACCACCATTCATCATTGGGATGCGCCTTCGTTTCCCCCAACGACTCATGTTGCATGTGGTATACAACATATTTTCCCCGCCGCCACGAGCCACCAAGCTAGCTCCGCGGTTTACCTTCCATGTCCCACAACCGAAGGTCACCACACAACCCACCTTATCAAGTTGCCTTATGGAAATCAAGTTCTTCTTCAAATCCGGAATATGTCGCACATCACGTAGCCGCAAAACAGTCCCATCCGTTGCTTTGACCCGAACAACCCCCTTTCCAATGACCTTAACAGGATTATTGTTTCCCAAACGAACAACCCCAAAATAACCCGGAACGTACTGCTCTATTCTTTCTGCACTAGTGCATGAATGAAACGTCGAGCCCGAATCCAAAACCCACGAATCAGTTGAACTGCTCCCACCCAAGATTAATGCATCCGCTATCTCCTCAAGAACATTCAATTCCTTCGCTCTGCTCGACCGCTTCGGACAACTTCTCCTAAAGTGCCCCTTCTCCCCACAATCATAGCAAGTAATCACCTTCTTGCCACCCTTACTCTTTTCACCGACATTTAGTGCTAGCTCTGATGTCCCACCCTTGCTCTTCCTACGAATTTCTTCGCCAAGAATCACATCAACGACATCCGAAAACTTCAACTTCACTTTTCCTGTTGAAACGTTAACTACTATCGCAGTCGTATCCCAACTTTCCGGCAAAGAAGAAAGTAATATCAATGCTAGTACCTCGTCATCAAGAGTAACAGCCACGGAAGACAGTTGGGTCGCAGTAGATTTGAATTCACTTATATGCTTTGTTGCCGACATGCCCTCCACCATCCTTATGTTCAACAGCTTCCTCATTAGATGAGCTTTATTCGCCGCCGATGGTGCCTCGTACATGCTCGCCAACATCTCTAACATCTCCATGGTAGTCTTCGCCTCCAAAACATTCTTCGCCACATCCTTGGTCAACGTTTGCCTAACAAGCCCTAACGCTTTCCGATCCATGATTTAGAATTTTGCTTCCTCTATGTCCGCCGGCTTTTCTTTTAATGGTAGATACAAATTCTTGTTCCACAGAACATCCTCGATTTGTGTCTTCCAAAAATTGAAATCCGTCCCATCAAACTTTTCGATCAACACCTTATTACCATCCTCCAAAGCTCCCAAGAAATCCATAGCAAAAGATCAGCCAACCAATGATTCGACAAAACCAAAGGCTCTGATACCAGTTGTTGTGAATTCACGCAGCGGAACGGCCCAAGCTTGGAGTAATAATAAGAGAAACACACACGAAAAGTAAATCACACACAAAGGAACACACAAGAATTGTTAACCCGGTTCGTTGCAACAACAACTACGTCCGGGGGCGCTACCAAGCCAAAATATTCTCTCCAATATTTTCAGATGTTACAATTTGTTTCTAGGCTATCACATGTATTTATAGGGAACAATAAATCAAATCCTAGTAATAATCGAATTCCTAAGAAAGTAATCTTCTTTCTTTCCAAGTATTACTACCAAAAGGAATCACTAATGCAGGAGGAGATCTGATCAAAGTAGGAAACAAAATCTGCTGCAGAAAATCCTCCCCATCACGTGGGCGGTCGCCCACCACGTCATGGGCGGTCGCCCAAGAGGAATTTCACACGAGACCATCCTTCTGTACACATGGGCGGTCGCCCACCACCACCATGGGCGGTCGCCCAGTCCAACAGACCCACCTCCGAATTTTTCCTTTTATCCATGGTTTTGACTCCACATCCCAACATCCATATATACTGAGGTAAGCTCTTCAAGGGTAATTGAGGTAATATATTGATTATTTAAAGAGAGATTTAATGAATACTCCCTCCGTCACGTTCGAAAGGGCATTTTTTGTGTTTTTGCACGAGAATTAAGAAAAATGATGTAGGAAAGAGAAAAAGTGTATAGTGGAATTAATGTTATGAGTGAAAGGTGATGTAGGAAAGAGAAAGTGGGGTAGGGAATAGTTAGTGGATATTTATTGTGAGAGTATGACAAGTGGGTCCCACAAATAAAGAAGTAATAAAATTTTTTCCATTTTTGGATTGTGCCCTTTTAAATGAGACGCCCATAAAAGAATTTGTGCCCTTTCAAACGAAACGGAGGAAGTGTACTAGTTAAGTTTATTGTATAGACCCAATATCCTTTTCCTATTAGTAATTGCAAATAACAAAGAAGTTGATCAAAAGATCAAATCAAACAGTGGCGCTTACAAACGTAAAATACATTGGCCAAAGTTTTGGCTCGATGATCAAATAAACATAAAAAAAAAGAGAAAATTACGTCCTAATTCCTCAATAAAGTCTAATCTACGTCCTAATATAATTAATTATTAAATTTACCTTCTAATTTCATATCACAAAATAATTAACCATATAATCCCCAATACCCCAAATAAAACCCATCTCTCCCAATTTACACCCACATAAAACACATATACACACTCCCTCCCCCTCTCTTTCTCTCTCTCCCTCTCTCTCTCTATATATATATATATATATATATATATATATATATACTAGTATATGCTCATGTTCGAGGACACGGTTTATTTATTTATTTATTTATTTTTTTTAATCAAGCCCGTGTCCGAGGACCTTTTTTTTTTTAATTTAAATTTTTTATTTTAAGGGCAAAATGGGAAAGAGACAAAATAGTGAGGGCAAAATGGGAAATTCGTCATACGAAACTGTTCATAGAACTGTTCATTTGGGTGAGGTGGACAACCCTCTTTATATATATATATATATATATATATATATATATATATATATATATATATATATATATATATATATATATATATATATATATATATATATATATATATATATTCCCTCCGTCCCAGTCCAAAAGACACAAAATCAACTTCGCACGCAAATTAAGAAAAGTGATGTAGAAAAGAGAAAAAGTTTAAATGTTGTGAGTATGAAAAATTAAATAGGAGAGAGAATGAGTGGGAGAAATAGTTAGGAGAGAGAATGTTGTAAGTGTAAAAGTAAAGTAGGAGAGAGAATGAGTGGGTGGAATAGTAATAAAAACTTTTCTTTTTGGGACTGTGTCTTTTTAAATGGGACACCCAAAAAGGAAATTTGTGCCTTTTCGGTCGGGACGGAGGGAGTATATATATATATATACACACTCCCTCTGTCCCGCTACAAATCGCACAGTTGGTCAACTGTGCGGATTTTTGACCAATGATTTTATGAATATCTAGATATTTTTTTATAATTTTATAAATTGTTATTGCTTCAACAATAGAAATACTATCAATAACTTTTTTTAGAATTGCACAGAGATATCTAGACATTCATAAAATCATGATCAAAAATTCGCACAGTTCACCAACTGTGCGGTTTGTAGCGGGACAGAGGGAGTATATATATATATATACTCCCTCCGTCCCATGATTATGTAGAATTTTTGGTCCGACACGGAAATTAAGGTAAAAAGTGATAAAGGTAATGTGTTGTGAGTGTAAAAGTAAAATAGGAGAGAGAATGAGTGGAGAGAATAGTAAATTTAAAAAGTGTTGTGAGTAGAGAGAAGTGGGTCCTACTTCCATTTTGGGAAATTATTGATTATTGTGGGACGTCCAAAAGGGAAATTTTTCGGTATTATTGTGGGACGGAGGGAGTATATACTTTCTCTCTCTACTTTCTCTCTCTACTTTCTCACTGGTCCGGTGACCCTCCTCACCTCACCTCCGGCGACCTCTCCTCTCCCCATCATCCGGCGACGCCTCCCCTTCCCCTTTTTCGGCGACTCGTCCCCTCACCTTCCCGTCCAACTCCTACCACCGGAAAAATGTCAGCTCCAAATTTGAAAACGATTTCGAGTAGTAAAGCTTCCAAATCGGAAATCAAAATCGAAGAAACTGCAATGCCGTCAAAACTGAACTCCAACAGATAAAATCTCCCCTCTCCTCACTCTAAATCGAGGGCTTCCAGAGAACTCGAAAGTCTCAACAATGGTGGAAACGACAATGTCGTCAAAAAACCTCAAGACCTTCCTTTAACCTGTTGCTTCCTGTTCGTCCCTACAATCGTCCCGTTCCTTAATTCTCTAATTGAGTTAAATATGTAAAAGTAGCCGACTCTTTGCGATTTCTTATTAAAACTAATTTGTTCGTGATTGCAGCATAGGAGTACGTTGTAATGTTTTCAATGACAATTGTGAGTTGTATGCTTATATCTGGTGTGAGTGATTGTATGTTTCAGATTGAGGAACTAAGGAATGCCCTTTGTTTAATGTTTTCGTTTACTGTCAAACTCGTTCATGATCCACTGACTGACCTGCATTTCAACAAAACTCAAAAAGATGCTCCTGTAAATTATCCATCCAAAAAGTAATTGGGGACTGATGTAAATTTTCTAATGCTGAAAATTAACCAACTACTTTCATGAAAGGATCTTCTTGTACCAATGTAATCTTTATTGGACCAACACTATTTATATGGGAACCCTTGAGCAAAGATCAGTGATTAGGCTTTCTAGGATGAACACACTCCATCATAGTGGTTGAGTAAAAGGTCTGAAAATGAAGTATCTTCCTAGTAGATAATTACTCTTGAATGTATCCATCCTATCAAGCTATTTCAAGTTTAGCCAACTTACACATGGTAAAGCTAGAACACCAAGAGAAGCATGCTGGGTTTTGAAATAAGACTGTCTGAATACTACTCCGTCCGTCCCAAAATGAATGTCCAAAAATTGTGCATATTGAATACATAAAAATAATTGTATTTAATGGGAAAGATTGCTCCACAATTGGCTGTATTATTATGTGATCTTAACTGGTTTACCAGATGATGTTACAAAGGGGTGGCATTTGACCTTTTGAGCGAAAAGGGGTTTGGCAGTTTTATCTTCTAATGTTTCTTTTTGGTATTATTAGTTTTCTAATGGAATAAATTTAGGTTATGGGTATTTGGATAGGTTTCTTATTAGTTGTTTGGTCGTCGGAGTTGGTGTTGCCGAGTTGATCGTGTTTTAGTAGTTAGATGACAACTGATAAGTTAAGTTCTCAGTTGTTTGATCGTCGGTGTTGGTGGTCGCTAGAGTTGATCGTGTTCTTAGTAGTTTAGTTGACAACTGAGAACTTACTGATAAGTTCTCAGTTGTTTGGTTGCCGGAGTTGGTGATCATTGGAGTTGATCGTGTTTTTAGTGGAAACAGCTGAGAACTTACTGCTAAGTTAAGTTCTCAGTTGTTTGGCCGCCGGATAGGTCGCCGGAGTTGATCGTATTCTTAATTGTTTAGTTGACAACTGAGAACTTACTGATAACTTCTCAGTTGTTTAGTCGCCAGAGTTGATCGGGTTTTTAGTAGTTTAGTTGACAACTGAGAACTTACTGATAAGTTAAGTTCTCTGTTGTTTGGTCGCCGGAGTTGGTGTTCGTCGAAGTTGATCGCGTAACTATCGGCCTTCGAGGCTGTTCTTTCTATTGCACAACCAGGCGGACTTTTATGCGGGCCTGAATTTTCATGGGTCCACTGGTCTCCGATCCCGCGTCGGGATGAAGGTACAATTTATTTAACAACATAATAATTGAATACATGTGCAAGGTATTTTTTGTTTAAAATGCGAGAAATGACACATACCTGTGCTGTGTTTACCTGCAGATGAAGAAGATGAAGGGACGCAGTTCCCTTAAGGCGGTTGGTGAGCTGTGGGCGTTGTTGCCGGCCGGTGAGGGTGGTCCTCGCGAGATGGTGTGGAATTTGGGGTTGGGCCCCTTCTTTGATATGGTTGCACTGATGGGTCAGACCCGGAAGTGTAATGCGGTGGTGAAGGTGTGTCGTGAGTTCTGGTGGGACACGACACATACTTTCCATCTGAGTTGGGGTGAGGCTACGATCACTCCTACTGACTTTGCCGTCCTCACCGGGTTGAGGTTTACGGATGTAGTGTTGCCTTTCGACGAGTCTTTACATTCTGACAAGGCTCGTCAGATTCAGCTGTTTGGTGCTAGCGTCGGTCCGAGCAGGAATTTCGGTGTTGACGCGGGGAAGGCATGAGGCTTGTGGAGGCTGCCATTGATCGATCTGAGTCGGTCGGTATGGGACGGACGCACTTGTCCGGGATTCCTGCGGTATGGTTTATCGGTGGCTCTCTTTCCCAACTCGGGCCCGGTGTGCCGATTCTCTTTATTGGGCGCCTTGTCCGACTTGGACTTAGTGCGGCATATTTCTTGGGGTGGGGCCGGCTTGGTGGTGTCTGCAGGGCCCTTGACAACTGTCTCGAGGTCCAACACCTCTTCTTTCGATGCTTTCCACTTTGTCTTTGGAGTACACTAACTCTTGTTATTTTCATTACCTCTTACTTGTTACTTGTCTTTCCGTCTTTGTAATCGTCGCACTTTTGTCCTTTGTAGGCTTGGGTTTATGAGATCTTCGGCGTTGCGCCGTTCACCCTACGGGACCAGACTCGGGATGTGCCCGTCCTACGGTACTGGAGGAAGGAGAACCGGGTTGAGGGATATCCGAAGACAGTTCGGGAATCTGATTTGAGGGCTGTGTTTGATGGTCCCAGTAGACTGAGCTTTTACTCTTCCCTTGGACCCCGAGGCTTCGAGGCCATTGGTCTTGTTCGAGACGTTACGCTTCCCGCCGACCGCCGGTTGGATTGCTTGCCGACGAGATGTATCCGGGCGAGCGAGTGTCGAGGACAAAGATTGGCCATTCTTGGGGCTCCTCTTTATGCGCCACAGCATCCTCCCAAGAATATGTGGTATCCGGACCGACTGCCGAGGAGGATGGAGTATTTATATGGGGTCCCTGCTCATCACTTCCGCCTTGACATGCCATACGTAGATTTCGTAGCTCTTTATCTGAGATCACCACAGGTGGTGCGACGGGCTGCGGAGGCTCAGCTGGCTGTATGGGGAGCAGGATCCAGTTATTCCTGAGCAGATGGCTGCTCCACCTCCTGAGATAGTAGATATGCCTCCCTTTCCTGACCACTTCTATGTGCACATGGCTGACGGGGAGGTGCGAGTAGACTTGACACCCACAGAGGCTGACGAGGTTGGGGGTGATCATCTTCCTCCCGGTGGCGCAAGGGTATGCCTTTTACCTTTCCTCTTTATATACTGATACTTATACTTTAGCTGTGATGTAACTCTCGCCTTTTGATTTTTTCGGGTCACTCGGGAGTCTTATGTGCGGTCGGTGAGGCACGGTAATGTCTTGACCCGTCTGCCGAGGAGTCTTTGTGGCGGCGCTTTCTTGCCAATCTCGGAGATCGGTAGATGTGGATCCGGCACAGGGGAGACAGCGATCCCAGGGTGAGGGTAGCTCGACGTCCGGATTTTCTCGCGGCCGTGCCTCGACTTCTCGTAGGGGTCATTAGGACTTTTATTTTTTATGTAGTACCTGTTAGGAAAAAGTAGGAGCAGACTCTAGATTTTATGCTGACTCACTGTATGCATCTGATCTATGTACTAGTTTATGGATTAAATATAAAAGTTAATCTTTTCCATTTATGTACATTTCTATTTTCGGACTTTATCTATTTTTGTACACTGCATTGGACAAAATGAGGACAAATAAAATGAAATAAAGTAAAGTAAAAAATTTGAAAATAGAAGCTAATAGTAAAAATAAAGAATGAAGATAAAAATAAAAATAAAATAAAAGAGCAAAAGGTGGGGCCTTGGAACTTGCTGCAGCTGCGTTGAAGTTGGGGAATTAAAGGGTCGATCGGCCCAAATATAAAGGTCCGATCGGCCCAAATATAAAGGTCCGATCGGCCTTATGCTGAAAAGGCGGCGATTGGTCTTCCTGGAAGGGGCCGATCGGCCCTCCAATCCCTGCACGGATTCCCTTACTGTCCTTTTCCTGCCTGGATTTTGACACCCAAAACCTATAAATAATCCTTTGTCAGCCGTCGTTTGTAAAACACAACTCTCTCTTCTTTTCCTCTGCGCTGCTATCTTTTTTCTTTCTACAATGAATTCTCATCCCTCTGTTTTGATGGAGAAACAAAACAATTTTGAGAGTGATTTGGCCGTTTGGGTATCCAAAGTACCTCGTTCTGTTCGCCATGCTTTTGATAAACGCTTTGGGGTGAAGTGTGTTTGGTCCCTTTTGCCCATGCATCCCAATTGGAACCTTTTACATCTTTAGCTGCTTTGCTTTTGGGATGAATCCAATCATGTTTTCAACTTCTCTTACAACGAGATTACACCCACCTACGAGGATTTTCTTGCTTTGTGTGGAGGGGATGATGTCAGTTTGATAGCGGTTCCGCAGGATAGAGTTCCGTTGGTGACAAGGGTGGCCAAATTTCTGCACCTCCCTACAGCTGTGGCTAGAGGTTTGGTTGAAGGTGTAGACATAGATATCTGTGATTTGCCGGGGAGATTTGCCCATGGTGATGACTTCGACTCAGATTTTGCCTTGGATTGCCTGGCTCTCTGCTTATTTTCCAAGGTTCTGTTTTCTCCTTATGTGGGTGTAGCTACCAGTGGGTGCTTGGATATGGTTGATCAGGCCCGTTCGGGGAGGAGCATCATTCCGGTTCTCTTGGGCGAGACCCTTCATGGTATATCACAGATAGCTAGGGGTGCTCCGCTTATGACTAGGGGCAGTGCCAAATTACTGACCTCGTGGCTCGAGGATCGACTTTTTGTTTTAGAGATTCCCCCTTCGAGTGTTAGGCCTTGGTTTCATGGTTGTAGGAGGAAGATTGATCCGCTTTCCAACTTGTCAGAACGGGAGTGGAAGATGTATTTGGCGGAGGTGGATACTGATAGGATTCATTGGCGAATACAGCATTGGGGCCTTTCTTTCATTCGGGGCCTTCAGCTTGGGCAATGCCTGATTCGTGTACCAGCTTTTGAGACCGCCACCTTTTACTATGCAGAGCGGGTACTTCGGCAGTATGGCATGGAGCAGGTCCGTCCTCCAACTTGGGGTACTTCTGAGTTTGATGATTCTGCCAAAGTCCTTCCAATGGACGTTGGTGTTTCAGTTTTGATGGTAAGCTTATGGAGTTCTCATGGGATGCCACGAGTCTATCTTGCGCAGCGGACCCTTAGCACTCATTTGTCGCATGCTTATCTGACTTGGTATGAAGAAAACTTGGGACCGATGAGGGAGACTTTGTATGACTTGAGACGGAGATTGGTTCCTAACATATCTTCGAGCCGTTTTCTCAGAGACAAGGAGGCTTTGGGGATTTCTCTAGACACAGTGGAGGAGAATCCTCCCAAGAGGATGGAGCGGAAGTTGAAGGGTAAGGCGATCGAGGAAGTTCCCCCATTGAAGAAGAAGTATCCGCCTTATTTTAAGAGGGAGAGTAAGAAGAAACCGACTCGACGAGCTGCCAAGAAGAAGAAGGATGGAGATGAGGGGCCTAGTGCCAAGGAATAGACCTTATATGTCCGAGTATCCACCCACAGTCATATGCAGACACATTAGTTATTTATTTTGTCTTTTAATTTTTTTAATTTCTTTGCAAGTTATTTAGTCATTAGTATAGTCGAGCTTAGACTCATCAAATAAGTGTAATCATGCATTGATTGTGGGAATGAAAAAAGTTTATTGCTTTAGTAAAAACAGATTGGATTTTTATTTATTTTTTGGACCGCGCCGATTAAGGCTGCCTACGTTCCCCTTTTACAATGAGAACTAAGGGGCTCAGGTCGTCGTAGTTCATTTTCATCAAGCTACTATTTTTAGAAAGGGAAGGTAGAAGCGGGACAATTTTTATTTTATTTGCTCTAACTTTTGCCTAGACCGCCCTTTACGGGTTTTCAATCTAGCGAGCTTTTGAACGCACCCTTTCTTTTGTTGCTAGACCGCCCTTTGCGGGTTTTCAATCTAGCGGGCTTCTTTTGCGGTTTTTTTTTTTTTTTTTTTTTTTTTTTTTATTGTAAGGGGAGGGAAGAGCTTAATCATAGTAGCGTGCGAGCTTGCTGAGGTTGGTGGGCTCCTTGAATTCGTTGCCATCCAAATCGCCATTTTAACTGCTCCACCCGAAAATATCTTCTTGATCACATACGGGCCGGTCCATGTAGGGGCCCACTTCCCAAGAGGATTGAACTTGTTGGGAAGTTGCTGCTTCAAAACCAAATCACCTTCCTTAATGTCTAAGGGTTGCACCTTTTTGTTGAAAGCCCTTGCTGTCCGTCTTTGATAGGCTCGGATGTGTTCCATGGCTTTGAGCCTACGCTCATCAAGTGTGGCCAACTGATCATATCGGCTTCGGAGCCATTCAACTCGCTACTTGATTTTCTAATAAGATCCTCAAAGACGGGACTTCCAACTCAACCGGGAGTACTGCCTCCATCCCATATGTCAGAGCAAAAGGAGTTTCGCCTGTAGCCGTACGAACGGAAGTTCTATATCCCCAAAGTGCCAATGGTAGTTTCTCGGGCCAGTCCCTACCTCGAATCGGCTGTCTTTCGATTATACGCTCAATCGTCTTGTTATTTGCTTCGGCGCTCCATTGGTGCGAGGCCTATAAGGGAAGACTTGTGCGGGTGATCTTGAACTGCGCGATGTCTGTCACAATCTCCGCCGAAGTGGGACCCGTTGTGCGAAATAATCTCATTTGGTACTCCATATCTACACATGATGTCTTCCTTAATGAAGCTGTGCCACCTTTTCGGAAGTCAACACCTTGTAAGATTTTGCCTCGATCCACTTGGTGAAGTAATCCACTGCTACTAATACAAAACAATGCCCATTGCTTCCGGCGGTGTAATCTTGCCAATCACATCAATCCCCATGTCGCAAATGGCCAAGGGGTTACCATACTATACAACTCGTGAGGGTACGTGGTTCAAATTGGAACACATTTGGCATTTGGGACATTTCCGCACAAAGCCGGATGCGATCGGCTTCTATAGTGACCCAATAATAACCCAACCGTGTGATTTTCTCGTCTCAACATTCTAGCATTCATGTGTGGACCGCACAAGCCGTCGTGTACTTCTTCCATGATCACTTCGCTCTTTTCGCGTCTACACGAGTAACAGGAGACCATCGTAGTGCCTTTTGTACAACATATCATCCAGTAGAACAAGCGTCCGGCCAATCGCTTCAATGCACGCAGACTTTTGGCTTTCACGTCACCTAGAAAAGACACATTACCCTTCTTGAGATACTCATAAATACGTGCGTACCATGGATCCTTATTCTCCTCGATGTCGGCTTGAATCTCGCAGCGGTAGGCTTCGTAGCGATGGCGGGATTCTCTCTTCGGCCAACTACGAATGGTTTTACGGACATTCCGTGAGGGATCTCGACCAAAGAAGCCGGTGTAGCTAAAGCGTCGGCAAATCTATTTACGTCTCTGGGTAGATAATGGAATGTCACTTCCTTAAATTGCTTGACTAGCTCTTCCATATGAGTCGATCTTGTTGCAAGTAGGGGTCAACGGTCTTCCACTTTTAGACGTCGATTGATAATTAAAGGTGAGTCTCCATATACTTCCAACTCCTTTACATTACGCTCCAAGGTCGCTTCCAAACCGGCTATGCATGCCTCGTATTCGGCCCGCGTTATTGGTGGTTGTAAAATTCGGCTTGATGGCGATGGGGGTGTGCTCATCTTTGGGATCGACCAAAAGGATTCCTACTCCGTTGCCTCTCTTGTTCGCGGCCCCATCAAAGAATAGTTGCCATCTCTCTTCCGTATCAATGTTAAAAATCCCTCGTCTGGAAATTCCGGTTCAAGCCCTGTTCTTACGTACTTGGAAATTACGCTAAATGATCCGCCATGGCTCTCCCTTTAGCGCTTTTCTCGGCACATAGGTGATATCGAATTCCCCGAAATACCGACCACTTGGCTAATCTCATGGACAAAGAAGGCTTGTCAAACAAATACTTAATTGGATCCATCTTCGACACTAGCGAGAATCGGATGCGCGCCAAGTAATGCTTGAGCTTATTAACCACCCAAACTAGCCGGTGCAGGTCTTTTCCAATGCTTTGAGTAGTTTAGCTCACTCCCTTGCAACTTTCGACTAACAAAATAAACGGCGTTCTCCACCCGAGAGTCCTTGGCTTCTTGTGCCGGCATAGCCCCAGCAGTGTATCGATTCTTGTTAGGTACAATAGCAATGGTTTCTCCGAATGTGGGGGCGAAGGATAGGGGATTGACCAAGTATCTCTTGATTTCCTCAAAGGCCTCTTGACACTTCCAGTCCCAATCTATACTTGCGGTCTTCTTCATCGATCGAAAATCGGCTCACACATGGTAGTTAATTGATTAATGAAGCGGGCGATGTCTTTAACCGTCCCATGAATCCCTTGACTTCCTTTTACGTGCGTGGTGGCTTCATCTCCATGATGGCTTGAATCTTCCTTGGATGCGCCTCAATCCCTCGTTCGGTGACCATGTAGCCCGGGACCTTTCCTCGAATAACCCCAAATGTACACTTGGCGGGATTCGGACGCATTGCGTGCTCACGCGATCTATCGAAGAACTTCCTTAAATCAATGAAATCTTGGCCGTCGACCCCTTGGAATGAATGATCATATCGTCGACATACACCTCAATCTCCTTATGTATCATGTCATGGAATAATCCGTGACCGCTCTGCGGTATGTAGCCCCCGCATTTTCAATCCGAATGGCATTACGGTGTAACGATCGCGTTCCCCATGGTGTAGTGAAAGCCGTCTTCTCTGGTCCGCCTCCGCCATCTTAATCTGATTATATCTGCGAAACCATCTACAAAAGACTTGACCTCGTAGTTAGCAGTGGCGTCTACTAGCATATCGATATTGGGCAGTGGGAAGTCGTCCTTCGGGCTAGCTTTGTTGAGATCTCGGAAGTCAACACAAACTCTAACCTTGCCATTCGATTTGCTGGCCGTCACAATATTAGATAACCACGTCGGATACTCAATAACTACGATAAAACCCACTCGGAGGAGCTTCTCTATCTCTTCTTTAACTTGTAGAGACCATTCGGCTTAATGCGGCGCAATTTACGTTTGACCGGCTTGGCATCCGGTGTTAGTGGTATTACGTGCTCTACTATCGAGTTATCCAGCCCCGGCATATCCTTGTATGACCATGCGAACACATCCGAATACTCCTTGAGCAGCTCAATCAACGCTTCCCTTTCAGTCCCTTCGAAGAAGCTTCCAATCTGTGTCTCCCTCGGCTCTTCTTCCGTTCCCAAATTAATACATGATAACACCTCATCGGCAGCTTGGGCCCGACCTTCCTTTTGATTGATAACTTGCTTAGAAACTTCTTTTATGTATTCATTGTTTAGTGTGTCCGCTTCTTCTAATGAGTCATTATTAACTAAGTTAATTTGATTAAGTTGAGCATTATTTTTAGTTAATTTATCATTAAGAAGATTGGCTATGAGGGGATACTCAGAAAGATCTAGATTTTCATTCATAGCGAAAGGGAAAACAACATTTGCAACTAACTCATAGTCTTCTGACGTGAGGTCATCAGACTTGGAAGACGACTCAAACTCAAAAGAAAACACATCAGACTCAAACAAAACAGATGACTCTGAAGAAACAGAGGACTTGGGGAATCGGGGAGACTCGACGGGAGGAGGCATCGGCCCGGTTCTTCAACCATGTATTCCTTCGTGGCTACGGGTCCGCCAAATACGCACCAATTCTTCAGCTTTCCAACCATGGGTGTCACCAACGTCCTTGGATCCGTATCATCTGCCTGCTCTGCCCCAATGACTGCAACCATATCATCTTCTATATTCAGATTCCCCAAATGCAACGAGGTTCTGACCATCCCATTCTTCTGCATCCTCTGAAACTGCAATGTTTTCAACCATCGGCTCATCCAAAGATACCTGCCCTAGCTGATCGGCCAACCCATCTTCGGTCTTGATGACGTACCGGCTCTGGACTGTGACAACCTTGCCTTTCTTCTGACGTGGATCCATGAGAACCGTCTTCAGCTTCGACCTATCAACTTCTGTATCCCTGAAAATTTCGAAACCTTTCTGCAGCCTGCCTGTATGATCAAACCACGGCTCACTAAACTCCATGCAAGAGAATTCTTCGCCCTCCTTGACAAAGTAACTGTTGAGGGAAAGGCGGTATGGCCTCATCTCTCGCTGTTGGTAGGGCAGCTTCACCCTTTTGATGTATTCAATTCTTTCCATCTCGGCTTTATCTTCGGGAGTAAGGACGTAGCCCAAACCTTGGTGGTTGCGATGATCAATAGCCTCCACTATTTTCGTGGGTCCTTGGAGATGCCTGCCAAGCCCCAGTCCTGGTACAAATCCCATGTTTCTCATCATTCTTATAGCTGGCCGTACTCTGTCTGATGTCTTTGTGAGATCTACCGCGCAAACTTGTGCCTGTGCTATTAGCTGAAAACCGCTGAACATAGAACTACCCTCTTCGTGCTGAATCTGTAGGACCGGCTTTCCCCCAGTGCTTGTTCCTTGAGATGTTACCAGATCGCTGTAAATGAACGTCACTTGATCGCCCGGCGGAATTTCACACATTGATGCAATGAGGAAGGGACTCCATTCATCTGATGCAACCATGGCCTACCCAGCAGCATGGTGAAGGGGGAAGGTATGTCTATGACTTGAAACTCAGCAATCATAGTAGTGGTCCCGCAAGTAAGGGGCAAGCGATTATTCCCAACAACGACCGGCTAGTAGAATCGTATCCTCGCACGGAATGAACTGAAGGTCTCAAATACGTGGGACTTAGATCAAGGACGTCCATCGTCCTGGAAGGCGGTATGTTCACCGCAGAACCGTTGTCTATAAAAATACGTGGCAACCTCTTTCCGTTGACTTCAATAGTGATGTGCGGTGGTTCATTATGATCCGATCCAAACTCCGGCATGTCCAACTACGAAAATGTAATGATATTCCCAAAGTGTATGTTGCCGATCATCTGCGTTACATCCTCTGGCTTTGTATCAGACGGCACCAAAGTCGCAGCAAGATTCTGTTCCAACATCATCCTATGGGCATATGAGGACGTTAGCAAGGACCATAAGGATATATTGGCTTGAGTTAGCTTCAGCTGCGTCAGGATAGGGTCTTCTTTATCGGGGTTCACTACTTCGGTTTTCGGACCAAACACTTTCTTCGCCCCTTTATCTTCTGGTTGATACACTTTTCGGACCTCGTGAGTAGACTAACCCCATTCTTCTCCATATCAGATACTTCGCGTGAATTTCAGCCAACGAGAGAGGTTTAGGACTCTCTTCCACATAACCACCATTTAACGAGGCAACTTCTCTAGACAGTTCCTCAAAAGACAGCATATAACAAGAAAATTCTTTATAAATTGAACTCAAATTACAAGCGACACAAGCTGCCTCACTTGTCCGTCACAACAGACTCGACTGGATCAGTGAGGTCTTTCTCTACCATAGCAATATCACTAACAACTATCTTACTAGGATTTTCTACCTTCCCTTCAATGATGAGCTTACGCACGGCTCTTTTCAAAGCAAAACCGGCATACTCGGAGAGTTTCGGCACGAACAATCCCTTTCGACAACAGGTGAGAATACATCTTACGTCGACGGCCCAGTTTCTCAAAAGCATCTTCCATCTCTACCAAACTGATAAAATTACATTCCACCATGTGGATCCTATTGTTAGGGAGAGGATTTCCCACAACATTTGGAGACTTTGGTTTCTCCACCTTGCCTTGTCGAATCCAAGTCTTGTACCAAGCGTTTGAATTGAATGCGATAATCGGTAGTGTGGCCCTTGTACTTGTGGTAATTGCAATATTTGGAAGCATCCAAGTCTTCTCTTCGGGTTTACCGGTTCATAATTCTCAAGTGGCTTGACCAAGCCCTTCTTTACTAGCACTTCGAAAACCTTGCCCATCGGCATTCCAAAATCATCAAACACATCTCTCTCGCGGTGAACATTGTTATTCCCCCTCATTACAGCTTGAACATCCAAAGCAGCTTCTCCTTGCACATAATTTACTTGCCCTACTGGCTCTTTCTTTGCTTTGCGGTATTGCGGGAGCTCTATAGCGGAATGAATTACTAGCGGCCCGGTGTCCTTTGGTGGAGTGATCCCGGTGATGCCACTTTCATAACGTACGCCCGAATCCACCATTTCCCTAAGATTGGGAAAGTAACCATTACCAACTGCCAACTTGTGTCCGGGACGACAAGCACTTGTAGAAAATCTGTTTCTGTTCATTCTCTTTGGGCGGATACTGAATTTCGCTCAACTTATCATTCCAACGCTTGTAGAAGTCATAAATCGACTCTCCATTCTTTTGAAGCGTGTGCTCCAAATCAGCTCTATTCACTTGCCAATCCATGTTTGCTTGATACTTTTCAGAGAACACCCTACTAACCTTGTCCCACGTGTCCCTTTCCTCCTCATTCAACTTCAGAAACCAACGGAGAGCAGCCCCTTCCAATGTGCTATGGAACATTCTCGCCATCTGCTCGGGTGTACAATCTTTAGCCCTCATTGCCAACGTATAACTGTCTAAATGTGTCTTTGGGCAAGTGACTCCTCCAAACATGGCCATCTTGGGCATCTTGAAATCTTGAGGTAGGGGTGCAACTTTGCTCGGATTAAGCATCTTGATGGGGGACACACCTTGCTTTCCCATTTGCTCGGTCAATGCCTTCACTTGTTCAATCAACGCTAACACAGTCGGGTCTGTAGCAATGTTGGGGTTCTACATGGCAGGGGGTTGAGTAATGGTAGGGGAGGTGGAGTAGGTAGGGATATGGTGGCCGGAATAATTGAAGGGCAAAGTGGGAGGGGGTAGATTAGCAAAGTGGTTCTTGGGTGTGTTGGCAGGAGGTTGATAGGGTCCTTTGGATTTGCTTGAGCTCCCATACATGACAGGTGGTGGAACATTATTGTAGTTGCTTGGAACATAGTTGGGTAGAGGGAAGGTAGGTGCATTGGGATGGGCGGGATTAGGAGCATTGACAGTTTCATCTTCAACATCGACTACTTCATTCCCCATCAAGATAACCTTGTGTCCCCTTTTACTGAGTTCCTCAACAAAATGATCCTTCAGCTCTTGATTATGGTTCTTCAAAGTGCGATTCTGCTCTTCAAGTTTCTCAACCCTCATGGTTAAACCGGCAAAGTAGGCGTGTAGAGCAGGTGGAATGTCATTGAAGTCGGGGTTGACAGGACCTTCCATTGAAGTGACTGGCGTAGAGCCGGTTGCAGAGGCAGCAGGTGCGCTTGGAGTAGTGGGAGGCAAGGTTGTCATTGTTGAATGAAGAACGCGGCCCGACCTTAGCTCTGCGGAAGTATCAGAAAAGACTCGGTTTTAGGAGAGGGGTTGACTCAATGCAGTGTACTAGCTTAAAAATTTTATTTACAAAAGCTTGGTACATTTTAGTCCTACAAAGGTTGGAAGGGATACCCCTTTTTCGCAACTAACTAAATATCCTAAAGTGGTGAATCCTAACGACTAACCTTCTCGTATAGACAGTCAATGTGATTTTTATGAAAAGTACTACAAACCAATGATAGGCCAAGATCCTTTAACAATATATAACTCGTCCTCACATAGCACGTCCTTTAAAAGGAAATCAATTTTTTGTGCTCTTAATCTCTCGATAGATCTTGACTTATCATTGGTTCGTGGTGACTTAACGTAAAGACCCCATTAATTGTCTATATAAAAAAGCTAGTCAAACCAACCGGTCATATGGAGTGTATTCCTAAAAAAGGTGGGTGACGCAAGGGTTAGGTTTTAGGTTCCCACCGTGCAGCCGAAGCGCACTGATGAGTGGATGGCCAAGTGAGACTCGGAAGGGAGGAGACATGATCACCACACTTCCCGCACTTTGGCTTCTCCGAAGGGTAAAAGGGTGTCTGTGCAGTGTGACACGGACTCTAGTGGTAGTGTGAGGTAGAGAAATCTAATTCTTTTTAGAGAAAAAAGAGAAAGATTTTTTATTTACATGAAATGCATGCATGCAATGCAACAGTTAAGAGTAAAGAAAATAAAAAGAAATACAACACCACAAAGGAAAACGAAAGTCTGACCCACTTAGTTTGAAAAGATTTCAAAAGCAGGTCCCCAGAGTCGCCACCTTGTGAATACTCCAGTCCCGATGCAACGCGCATTCGGAAGTTTGAAATAATTAATCATATAATGTCGAATCGAAATGGGATATTCATTTAGTGACACTCGCTTTAAACCATATTAAAATATTAGTTTAATTTTGAGAGTCGCCACGCCACTTTGATATAGCCCAAAGCTTTGAAAAAAGGCTAAACAGTTAATTGGGTTCGGGGGTCAAGTTACAACAGAAGAAGAAACGCTATCACTCCTATTGCCCGACGGATCGGTCTTTCTAGCATGTGGGGTGTTGGTTGTGTGCGGTGTTTACAGAAATAGATAGAAGAAACGGGATCATGCATAAGGAGGAGGGGAGAGAAAGAATTAATTGATGATCACACCCTAGAACCTTTGAGTTAGGCCCTCGGAAGGTGCACTAATCAACGTTCATCCTTGGGGGATTGTTGATCATGGGACAATTATTACTAAGGTGGAAGGAAAGAAATAGTTCCTAGATCCATTGGGTTTCTTTGGGCGAAACCTTAGATCATCCTCGGCTATGAACAATATATTAAAATAACCCTAAATCTAGCATATATGGTATAAGCAAGAGATAAAGCAATTAAAATATACTAAGCATGCAAATAATAATAATAGAGACAATAATAAAGAACAAGAATAAAAAAAGAGAGTCTTACCAATTGTAGCAAGACTTGGAGTCGAATCTTGGCGATTCGAGAGGAAAAGAAGAACTAAAGGTTAAAGCAAGTACGGCTTGCTTCTCCCGGAGAAATTGTGTTGAGAATATGGGGAGCCGGGCACCCCTATTTATAATGCCTCGGTACCTGGGCTGGGCTTCTAAAGGGTCGATCGGCTCTAGAGTAGAAAGGTCGATCGGCTCTAAAATAAAGGGTCGATCGGCCAATGCACGGGCAAAGGGCCGATCGGCTCTTCCAACTGGCGTCCTTTCCAAGCTGACAGTGACGGCGCAGTACGGAAGAATTAATGAATCTTTTTAGGGTTAGGATTTTTTATTAATTAACCGGGCCAGGTATTTGGACTACCTTTTTTCGGACCGGGTACTAACAATTATAAGATGGTGAGGCTTGTCATCAATGGGGACAGTTGTGAGAGGGTGAGCTTCTACCCTTGGGGGAGGTATCTAGAGGCTCTGATGGGAGATGCTGTGGTCGTGACTCGGCAGAGGAGGTGGTTGATAGGCTTGACCTGTGACATCATAAACTTGGGGGACCGGTTTTCCAGGCATCATGGTCATGTCCCTCCTTTTGGCGCTATTACTCCCCACGATCCTCCTCCTTTCTTGCTGCAGCCCAAGGTTTGGTTAGAGGATGAGAGGGATAGGTACAGGGTCGGCTTGACTGTGGAGGACTATTTTGATCACGCCACTTCGTACACCACCTTTGTGGAGGAGCGTTTGAGGATGCCACAGAGGTTGGTGAAGATAGCGGCTGCTCAGGGGTACGGGGAGGCAGAGCCGACCGATCCACCTGTTCCTCCGGCTCACCTATCTTACGTGGTGAATGGGGTGCCAAGGAGGCTGATGGTGCCTGTACCCGATACGAGGGACGTCAAGTTTACTCTTCCAATTGACAGCACTGTAAGTAACTCTGGATTCCTTTTTTCTTTTTTTTTCGGCTTTTTCTGCAATTATGGACCTTATCCTGGGATTTTCTGAGCTTTTCTCTTTCTCGCAGGTCCCTGCTCGCACTTATGACACCTTGGTGCGATAGAACAGGGGTTGGAAGCAGCTAGCTCGGTCTCTCTTGAGGAAGCTGGCTTGCGCGTCGAGGGCTGTGGGGAATGCGCAGGAGCTCGAGCACAAGAGGAGGCATGTCGGGAGTATGGCTTCTACATCATTGGCCTCAGAATACTACTCGTCTTCGACCACCGGCATGCCTCGGGGGCAAGGGCCTAATACTGACATCCTAGAGCAGCTGGCGGAGTATGAGCATGTGCCCATCAACTTGTCCGCCGTGAGTGATGATGAGGACTTGCTGAGGGACCCCGAACTCTTCGAATTGAGCAGCGACGATGAGTCGGAAGCTTAAAGTCTTTTTGGTCCGCGCTTAGAGAGGGAGAGAGAAAACAAGGAATAAAGTGATGCATGACAAACAATTTTTATTTATTATTTTTTTTATTTGGAGGTCAATGAGGCAAAGAAGTGTAAAGATCTTTTTTCTTTTATTTTCTTATTATTATTGGTATTTTACTAATTTGCAAATTACTTGAGCCTCGGGGCATTTTTTTGCATGGAAATGGGCGAGAATTGGGCTGGAATGTGTTATGATGGTGTATGAATATTTGAATGGTATTTGGGAATGATTTTGTGCAGGTTTTATTGAGAAAGTGGGGTGAGAATCTGTAAGTACCCAAATCTGGCTCATGCCTTCCGGTTAAATTTCCCGGCAATTTCGGTAAGTTTCCCGGTAATTCCCCGGACCTTCCTAGTGTTCCGGAAATATTCCGGAACAGTTCCAAATTAAATAAAGGCTGAAAGGGAGCCTTCCCAATTAAGAAACACGTTTTTCTTAATTGGGAGGAGGCTTCTAGAATTTGCCACCTTGCATGGTTCTAGAAATGCTGAGTCACAAGGGATAATGCCGCACGGCTGCATTAGCTCGAGGCCCCTAGCCGCACGGCTTCATTGGCGATTTCCAGACTGCCTATAAATAGAGCCCTCCTCTACCCATTTTACATACAACAAAATCAACCCACAAATACTCATAATACGTGAAGAAACCTCCCAAGAACAGCTGGAAGTTCAAGAAGGTGAAGAAGAAGCTCAAGAAGTCATCTCCCTCCTCCTTGAAGGCCCAAGATCAATCCTCTCCTCCTAGCTTCATCCAAAGAAGAAAAGGAAGCCATTGGTAACCTCGCACGCCCTAACCTTGCATCTTAATTGCTCTATAATTTCTCATTGCATTGCTTTTATCTTGCTTGGGATTTGGTAGATTAAAGATCATATCTTTATATTCCCCCTTCCCCTTTGCATGCATTAGGCACCATTTGCCATTAAAAATGTAGTCTTTATCCATAAAGGTGCATCCTTTGCACCTAAAACCCCTATTTTCCAATAAAAATATCATCTTTATGCATCCTTTGCATATAAAAATCAAATCTTTTCAATAAAAATGCATCCTTTGCATTCAAAATCCCTTTTCCAAGCATCATTTGCTTTAAAGATCCTATCTTTACCATAAACTAGCATCCTATGCTTTTCAAAGTGCAATCTTTATGCATCCTTTGCATATTGAATTCCAATTTCTTCATAAAAATGCATCATTTGCATAAAAATTGTGTCTTTATGCATCTTTTGCAATAAAGATCATTTCTTTAAATCAAATGCATCCTTTGCAACCCAAAAATGTCATCTTTTCATTAAAAATGTCATTTTTACATGCATTCCCCCATTCCCCCGTTAGTAACCTCGGAACGGACCGGTGTAAAAGATCCTATCTTTACATCGTTCCTTCCATTAATGTTTCATAATCTCTTTAGAAAGGGACACCTTTGAACCCTATATCTCCGATTATCACTAAAGACGAGTATGAAGCATTTATACGAGCTCGACCATCTTAAAGTGTAGGATTGATGGGCTAAGGACCCTCCTTTTCTAAAGAACCTCATCTTTGACTATAAAGGGAGTCATTCTCTCGATCACGCAAGTCCCGAGGTCTAAAAAAAGCGATGATCACAAGTCTAAGATGAGGACGGGATCATAATCCCGAATACATAAAATCCAAGAAATCCCGAGCGACAACCAACAAATGGTTTGTACGTCCGGAAGACGACTTGGGACATTCCCCCCCCCCCCTTATTTTCAAACACATGCACACAAGAAAGCACGCAAGCAAGCACGATTAATGGGATCTTGGGAGACTTACTCCGGCAAGGCACCTTGGGTGAACGACGATCCGTTCTTCCCAAGGGGTAACTTAACCTCTAAACCCATAAAACCTTTTTTTCAAAGTTTTGAGGTAATCAAAATGGCGTGGCGACTCCGTTTTTCAAATTAAACCGGATGTCTTCAAACTCGCGTGAATCCAACAAAACAAAAAATTTGGGCACACATTTACAGTTTGGCGACTCTGCTGGGGACATCCCAAAGGAGAAAAGCTTTATTTTCAAAAACAAACAAAAAAAAAAAATCGATACTCGGTATATAGGTGGAAACCACTTGCCCTTCCTGTACACTCCCTGATGTGGGAGTTGGGATAACCGGTGGTTTAACAATCCCACGTACCAGTATCCCTTTTCGAGAAATTTTTTTTTTTTTGAAAAAATAAATAAAATAAAAAGAAAGCTTTTCCCTTTGAGCGGGTTAGACTCCCGTCGCCGATTTCATTAATCGTGCTTGCTTTCTTTACTTTGCATTGCATCATTTGCATCCTGGAATCTGTGCATACTTTGAACGGGAAACAACCCGAAAAATAGCAAAAGGAGTGGAACCTGGAAAACTGATCCATGCAGTCGTACGGCTCAATCCTCCTTTGATTCTGACCGGGCGACCTCAGTGGCAATTCCACCAGGAAAAATCATGGTTAATCTGGTAGTCCTAGCAGCTTGGGGCTATTCAGCTCCATGACTGACTGGGGCTCCCAGAAAATTTACGTGCTTACGTGTTGCATTTTCCCCATCCCAAAAATCATTCCTTTAAAACACATTTTGAAAATCTCTGTTTTAACTCAAAAAGGAACATTTTTAGGAGACCGCACACTACGCGCACCTGATATATCCTGTACACTTTGCACGCACGTCCTTCAAACCCGAGGTGGTTCAGTGCGATCACGGACGGACCTTACGATGCTCCCGGGTGCGCACGGAATCATCCCAACCTCCCCATGGCAGCCAGTGTCGACCAATGCACAGTCCGTGTCACACGTTTCAAAAAACCGTGTCTTTTTGGTTGGTTTTTGGTTTAGTCCGTGTCATATAGCCCAGTTGCATACCCTTGTAAAGGTCAAGCCTTAGTTCATAACGGAAGAGGAACTCTGCCAAAATTCCGACAAGGAAAAATTGGCGAGATCTCGACTCCGACATTTGACTATTGACCTTGACACACTTGCAGAATGCGTTAGAGTCAAGACCGAGTCTTTGCCAACAAATCAAAATATCTTTCGCTCAGCGAAGCTCTGCAAAATTCCGACAAGGAAAAATTGGCAAGATCTTGACCGGCATTGACTTCGATTCGACTCACGCCGGCGTATGCAACGAAGTTCAATGTGACCTTTGTGTCATCCGGCTTTGCCGCCCGACCCATGCCTATTATCTTCTCGAACATTACCGAAAGTCAAAACGTCATTCGCTCAAGCGAAATTACGCCAAAATTCTATCAAGGCGAAAGACGAGACTTTCCGGTATTGCCTTGACTATAATCCGCATCGCTCGTGCGTTGAAAGTTCCTATGACCCGCTAGACCCGTTAGGAGCGTTCTTTACTCTCGGTCGGTGGGATCCGCGTGCCCTATAGGACCCTCGCCGGGGCATCCACCCTGGGAGGTCGAAATACGAGGTGGAATACGAGGGGCTTATAGACGTAGTGACGGAACCCGGCGATCCGGGATCTAGAGTAGTTACCCCTTTTCCAACCAAATAGATATTAATAAAAGACACTTGTTTTAAGTAAGCTGGAAGATTCTAATTTGCATATTTCTGAGCCTTCGGCTAAACACCTACCCCGAGTCTAAACCTTTCCTATCCCTTTCCCGCGGCGAAAGAAGTGGGTGAGAACACCGGGTCGGCGACTTGTTAGCGCGAGAATCCTCGGACAGGTTCGCGGGAATCCTCGGTTTGGTCGATCCGAGAGAGTCGAGAATGTCCGATTCGACAGAGAACAACCTTGGTTTGGGTAACCGAGATGACTAGGGAAGAAGAGCTAGCCTTAGCCTTGGAAAACGATCGTAAGGCCCATGAGGAACAACGAGGCCATGCTCATTGATGCGCTACGCCGTCACGGGAGTCCGAGATAGTGGTAGAGCCTAATGGTTCCTTGGTTATGGTAGAAGATGAAACTCGAGTAACCATCTCGGCCCCTAGCCTATAACCAATGCCCTACTCCATCCACATATGAGCCTTTGCCAAAAGCTGTCCCTTTTCGGCCTTTTCCGGTATCCCAAGCCATTAGGGTCCCGACACCCTCTCCTCCTCGAGATAAGGCCCGGCCTTGTTCCTTACCAACGAGAGAACAAACGCCACGGCTATCCCGATCCACGCGGCCTCTGCACTACCCTATGGGATTCACTCCCTCTCCCCGGTATGGGCCGTCCCGAGACAACTTCCAGGCCTCGAGAATCAATCAAATGACCTTTTCAACTCCTGCCACCTGCCACAGCAGATCTTCCACCCCCAACCTTGCCAATAGGATCCCACGAGGCTCCCTTTTCCTACTTACGCAACTACGAGCCTAATTCCTATGCCTGCAGTCGGCCTCGGGAAACACCGGACCGAGGCCAAGTTTACACCTATTTCCCTTCTAAAGACTCCCGAGCCATGGTACCGGCTACCAGCTGTGCCACCAGCGATCCTGCCACTCCAAATCGACAAGCACAGCCGAGAATCGAAACCGTCCCCCGACCCCAACATGACTTGGTTGATGGAACAAGTTAAGTCCATGCAAGAGAAGTTCGGGAACTGAACACCAAAAAGCGGCATATCGGATTGCGGTCGGCAAAATTGTCCCTCTTCCTCCAAAGTTCCGGATGCCGAGAGATTGAAAAGTTCAACGACAACCGATTGTCCCCGGACTCATATTGAAAGCTACCTTCTTGCCATGAGAGCTAAGGGTTTGTACACATCGACAAATGGCCGACCATTTTCATTTGTCATTAAAGGGTTCGGCTCTTAGATGGTTCCTACACGTAAAACCCAGGCTTAGAGCCACGGGACCAAATTAAGGAAGCCTTCTGGAGAAGTATAAGGCCAATTTGAATTGGGAAACCAGCGGGAATGACCTACAAGGCACTCTACGGCGCCCGGACGAGCCGGTGAGTGAATTTTACGGGAGATGGGCCTGGAAGCTCGGTGAAATGATGACCCCGCTAAATGAAGAGGAGCAGATGGAGATCTTCCAATCTGCTTAAAGCCTCAACTAAGGGTCCAAATTGGCAATTACTATTATCACTGACCTTCGAGCAATGGTAAATGCTTTGGTACCAAGTTTGAAAATGCCTTCAACATGGCCGGCCACGGGATCGGCCAGCTCTTATCGCTACAAAGCACCGAGTGTCAAACACCCATTTGTCACTATAAAGGGAAAAGAAACGGTCGGCGATGTCAATTACATCCAGAATGAGAAAGTGGGACAGAATTCAAGCCAAGTAGCTGCGAAGCCAAGACCTCGCTTCTATACCGCAGAAGATTTCGGAATGCCACTAGAAAAGGTCTTTGACGGTTTGGTAGCCGAAGGACTCATCGAGACCTTTGGAAAACTGGAAACCCAAAAACCCTAGTGTCGGAATGGACGAAACCAAACATTGCCGCTTCCACAAATATCATGGGCATAACACCAATGATTGCACCTACCTGAAACTCCTGATCTCTCGCCTAATTGAAGAAGGCAAGCTGGAACCACCTCGGGGTCCTAATGTGGTCAAGAACCCTCTTCCAGCTAACAATCGAGTCAACATGATCGAGTCGGGAGACAAATGCGATCAACTTTGGAAATCCGGAGATCATAGACATTACGAAGTTCAATGTTCCTTATCTTTGAATTGCAAGGAAAATGGAAAGATTTGATTAATGCCGCCACTATGGAAGGACAATTTGGGCCCATAGTCGGGCTGATTTTGTTAATGTTGTCGAGCTCGGCCTCTTTTCTATGATATCGAACCCAGAGTAACCATGGTCAAGATTATAGAAGAAAGGCTCACTTATGAAGGCTGCGAGTTTGAAGTAAAACAAGCCATGTTAATGAAAGTTTCTTGAGAACCCTTCATCACCCATGATGAGCATAATGTATTTGTAATGGCTCTTACCACTCCAGAGGATCAGTCCGGCCCTGTTTGGGAAAAGGTGGAAAGAAGAGTGAACCGGCGGAAGACTTTTGGGATGAAGAAAGGCGTATCTCGGATGCCGAAAGCACAAGCTGGTCCCTCGCCCCGGAGGTACGGACGAGATAAAGATAAGTTCGAAAGGAAATTCCGCCGGATCGGTCGAGGTATTCCCCATGGAAATGGTGTCAACAAAGGCAATTATGATCCACGGGATGCGCGGCCAAATCGCAGGCTGACAAGGCTGCTACTTCCCCGGGGCAACGGCGGGAAGGAGTGAGATCCCGGTCCAACCCTTGTCAAGCCACCCTCGAGTCAATAAGTAGTGTAGGGTCCAGAGTCGGTAGCGTGCATTCGGTTGAGTCGGGAATCTTTGAATTCCGGTCCTACGAGTCATCCAGAAGGCCTCACGCTGAGGACTATCAAAATGTAATCGATGTCATCTTTCCCCTTATTTTGAATGAAATGACGGATCTTTACGAGTATCCTCTTATTGCCAACTTAACAAATGATAAATTAACTCAAAACTTAACAACAGTTAATAATGAATCATTTGAACAAGATGCAAACACACTAAATGAACAATACATTAAAGAAATCTTTAAGCAGTGTTTCGAGAAAAAGAGAGGAAAACCGGGCCCAAGTGCCGAGGAGGTTTTGACAAGTGTGAACTTGGGTGCGTCGAGGAACCTAAAGAGACACAGATCGAAGCTTCTTCCCGGGGGTTGAGCAGGACGGGGCGATCGATGCGCTCGGAGAATACGTTGACGTGTTTGCATGGTCATACGGGGATATGCCGGGGCTAGACAGTTCGATAGTAGAGCACAGAATCCCTCTAGCACCAGATGCTAAGCCAGTAAAACAAAAACTGAGGAAGATCAAGCCAGAATGGTCTCTACAGGTCAAAGAAGAAATTGAGAAGCTACTGCGGGTAGGATTCATCAGAGTCATCGAATATCCGACATGGTTATCCAATATTGTGACCGTCACGAAGGCCAATGGGAAGGTGCGGCTTCTTTGTGTGGATTTCCGAGATCTAAACAAGGCCAGCCCCAAGGACGATTACCCTTTGCCAAACATAGACATCCTGGTGGACTCCACTGCCAACTACGAAGTCAAATCCTTCGTTGATGGCTTTGCAGGCTACAACCAGATCAAGATGGCCGAGGAAGACCAAGAAAAGACAACCTTCACCACACCGTGGGGGACTTACTGTTATACAGTGATGCCATTTGGGCTTAAGAACGCCGGGGCTACTTACCAAAGGGCAGCGACCGTGCTTTTTCATGACATGATCCACAAGGAGATTGAGGTCTACGTAGACGACATGATAATCCACTCCAAAGGCGAGGACGGGCAGCACTTTGTTGACCTGCGGAAGTTCTTTGAGAGGCTGAGACAACATTCCATGAGACTAAACCCTGCCAAATGCACTTTCGGAGTGACAAGGGGAAAAGTGCTTGGGTATATGGTCACGGAGCGAGGTATCTGAATGCGCGCTCACCGAAAATATATATATAATATAAGGAGTCGCCACGCCGTTTTAAGAGGAAATATTGAAAACCTTTGTTTTAGAGAGAAAACATGAGTTCGGGGATCAGGTTACGTGTTGGGAAGAACCGAGAGTTCACCCAACACGCCTCGTCCATAGACGAGTCTTTCAATCAAACACATCCAAGTAAATCCAAAGTGTGTGCAAATATCGATAATAAACGAAATGTGATAAAATGCATCTTATTAATTATGAAATGAGAAATTACATATTGTGAGCCCATTATTTAGGGAGGCCACATCCCTGATACAAACAAACTAGAACAGATTACAAAGGAAAAGAGTCACTGCAGATGGGTCATGTGTGTCGCATGACACATCGTACCAGTGACCACATGTGTCGCGTGACACAGGATCACTTGGGGACGAAGGTGTCGCGTGACACATATGAGCCTTCCGCGAAACCTCACAATATGAACTCGTAAATTATGTAAGCTATACGGATCTAATTAACAAGCTGAATTATGAACGAAAAACATAAACAACATCAAATCGACCCAGGAGTGTGGATATGGGTAGATCCACACCCCTTAGGGGCTCAAACACCAAATTCAACCAAATCAATCAATATGAGCTCAATTACACAATCTATGCAAGTTAAACAGAGAGATTGCGATTGCTAAATTTCAGTAATTCAGATAGCTAGGATCCGATTACTTTGAATCCAAACAAAATAGAACTATAAAATTGCAAGGAATTAAATGAGAGAGAGAGAGAGGGTTAGGGAATTGTTACCCTTGTTGATTCCACGAATTCTATATCTAGTCAGATATAGAATCCTTCAATTCTTCGTTGTAGATCTCACAGCTCGGATCCAAGGGTTCCAATTGGTGTAGGTAGAGAATTGGGTTTGGATGAGAGGGATTAGTGGGTTGGAAGGTAGGAGAGAGAGAGGTTTTGTGCTTGGGACGCTCGTTACACTGCTATTTTGGTAGAGTAACAGCAGGCTAGAATTGGGATCCATTTCAATGAGGGGGAGGGTCTTATTTATTGGCTGCAGTTGGCTGCCTTAGTATGTCGTACGACCTTACGCGTCCACTTTCCATGCCTCAAGCTGTCGCGTGACACAAGGTGGCTCAACCGCTTTTGGCGCCAAAAACCAGTTTCTGGAACATTCCGGGAAAATACCCAAAAGGTCCAACAGGTTTTATTCCCAAGGGGTCCTCTGGCATGAATGATGTACCAAAAGGTACTTCCTTCGCGGGAAACTCATGGAACGTTTCCGGAAGTCTCAGGATAGGCCGAGAATTTACCTAAACGCCCCTTAATGCAGTTTTATTATATTAAAATGCATCGAAAAGGTTGCGAATTGGATTGGCGTACTTACAGAGCCCCTCGGCAACGTCACTTTTGGAAAAAGTGGGGTTGTCGATAAAATAAGACCCAATCTCAATGAGCGGCTGGGGTTAAGGTGAAGGGCTAGAAAGGTGAGAAGGGGAAAATTATGGTTGGACCTTTCTGAGAAAGGATTCCTACGTATCCCTTTAAGAAGGGAATCAAGCCAAATCATAGTTCGGAATTACCAATACTGACTACAAGCAAGAAAGGGGTAGAGATGTGTCTTCATACCTTTGCTGTGCTTACCTGTGACTTCTGTTGTGCTCCGCTTGAGAGGCTTTTTCCTTTGGTTTGGCTCTGCTTGAGAGGCTTTTCTTCTTGGTGGGCTCCGCTAGAGAGGCTTTTTCCTTTGGTTTGGCTCTGCTTGAGAGGCTTTTCTTGGGTTTGGCTCTGCTTGAGAGGCTTTTCTTCTTGGTGGGCTCCGCTAGAGAGGCTTTTTTTTGGGTTTGGCTCTGCTTGAGAGGCTTTTCTTCTTTGTGTGCTCCGCTAGAGAGGCTTTTCTTCTTTGTGTGCTCCGCTAGAGAGGCTTTTCTTCTTTGTGTGCTCCGCTAGAGAGGCTTTTCTTGGTTTGGCTCGCTTGAGAGGCTTTTCTGGGTTTGGCTGCGCTGAGAGGCTTTTCTTGGTTTGGCTCGCTTGAGAGGCTTTTCTTGGTTTGCCTATTGAGAGGCTTTTCTTGGAGGTCGCACGATACGCATGCTTTTTTGTTTTGTTCTTTCTTCTCCAGCTTTGGTCGGAGGTCAGTCGTCGAGACTCAATTGATTATTGTACTGCGGGGTAAAACAACAACTCAACGCGCTACACTTGAATAAGCCTATTTTGTTAGCAAAGATTACTATATGTTAGCTTGGTTTGCGTGAATTGTCTGCTCGGGAAAGCGAACGCAATTATTGGGTTAAAGATCGGCTTTGTCGGGTTTATGTATGGTGTTTTGGGATTGTTTTAGGTAAGTGTGTATAGTAGGGGTCCTCTCCCGTATATTTTCAGTGGTATGTGTATGAGGGTAAGGGGTATATCGACGGCGGCGAGTCGGAAAATGCTCTGGGGTAATCCTTTGCGGTTTTTCCACCCCGTCCGCTATCAACCAAAGTATGTCGCCCGACATGTCGTGTCTGTTTGGCTTCTTACGTCGCACGACTTAGGGAGGCTCGTGACAGGTTCTTTTCAAAGTCGGTCCAGGCTCCATTCTGATCCACGTCTTCTTAGCGAGAAAACCCGGCAACCCTTATTTGGCGGATAATCGATTTCTTTGGTCAAGACTAACGCTTTTTGCTTTGCAATGGAACATTATAACCAAGAGATTGCTTCCTGGGAGTGCCAATTTCATCGGGACTTCGTCGAAATTTGGGGATTTCATCTCGAGGCAACATAGAAGTATCATCGACAAGCGGTGCAGTATGCCTTGCATTTGGTCCTTGAAAGATTGGAGGGTTGACCGGGATTTGCTTCGAGCATCTCCGCTTCGGGATTCCAAGTGTCATGCATTCTCTTTGTCATACAATTACCCTGACCCCAACTATGGAAGACTTCGTGCGTTGGCGAGGCTTGAGTAAGAGGCGGCCACTATAGCATTCCCACGGATACTGGTTGGTTGAGGAGCGGTATCGACTTTTATCTCTCGCTGCGGATCGCGAAAAATATTGCCTATGATTCTCGGGTGATGGGTCCATAGATTTGACTCGGATGGTTAGGTTGCGCCTGTCCAGTCCACTGATCTGTTTGACCTTTCTACCACTCCTGGATATGTTCATGCTGTCACACTTTGTCGGCTTACTATTTACTGCTACGTCGGGAGTCTGCCAGCTCAAGCACTTTGTTGGAGATCGTTAAGCAAATGAGAGGTGACCGGGGTACAGATTCTCGTCAAATTCGTTCTGGCCAAGGAGAGATGGATGTTGTACCACTGCTGCTGGCTGAGACTTATCACGGTATTGACAGGCTAGCAGGGGGATCAGAGACTTTATGGGAAGCGAGCGCCCAGCTTGTTATCTCTGTGGTTCTCTCGAGAGGTTACGCCCGATCGGGCCATTACCAGAGGGTCGGACGGCAATGCCATGGGTGACTTCGGCCACGCGGGTGATGAGGGACGAGGTTGTTGATAGTTGGCATATGAGGTTGTCACGGTACCACGACCAGCGATCGAGCTTTTGGATTCTGGCATTGGAATATACAGACCATGAGAGATATTCGGGATGGATCGGTAGTAGTCCGGTTGCACTGGTTTGCATGTATCCTCTTTACTGTGTCCCATCATTGGTGAGGCGAGACAGGTATAAGTATCCTCGGCGAATCATACGAGCCTTGAGGGAGGGCGGTGGCCGATACCGTTCCGATGTCCATGATCGAGCCAGGCTATACGGTTTTCAGCCAGATCTTTTCTGGAGGGCTTTCTTCCCACTCGTGTGCTCCTTCTACAGCCTAGAGGATTTACATTTCGACCCTGCAGTATTGGATTGGTATGAGGAGCATCGGGGTTACGTGCAGATTAGCTATAGAGACTCGCCGCAAGGGAATACTTGGGAGCGAGACTCTGCCCAGTCCAAGGCCCGAAATCTCGAGATATAGAGGCACGAGGAAACCTAGACAGTGTCACCGGCAATGTTTAGCAAGACGATTATGAGAGGCAAGAGATCCGGAGAGCTGCTTTAAGGAATGATCCAGAGATGAGAGCTCGCAAGAGAGGCGTTGCGGCAAGCGAGGATTACTAGGGCCGCCTTGAGAGGCGGGTGCGATTGAACCGCCCGGCCCGCGAGTTATTCCCGAATTGGGACGGGCTCAAACCGACTTGTTTGACATTCCTAAGCCAAAGACCTCCGGGGACCGAGAAAGAGGAAGGATAGAGGAGCAAATTCGGGAGCGGGGACGAGTATCTAGACACACATTTTCTTTTACTTCGAGAGTTTTGAGACTCTTTTGCTTTATGTCTTGAGAGTAGGAATTATGCGTATGAACCGAGTACCCTTTGATTACTTAATGCAGACAGTAATAGATGTTATCAATGTTTTCTTTTATTCGCAATAGTCTTTTTGAGTCAAAAAGTAGGCCGTGCTTGAACTCATCAAAAAGAATATTAACTCAAAATGATCCTTTGAAAAGCCTTGGAATGTAATCAAAACGCATTTTTGGTAAAAAGAGGGATTTTTGCGGCAATTTTAGGGTAGAGACCACAAGTGGTTGCCTACGTTCCCCTTTTGTAAGAGAACTAAGGGGCTCGAAGGTCTCCGTAGTTCGACTCAATTGACTTTAGTGTTTAAGAAAGGGGAAGATAGAAGGGGGAAATGGTGCAACCCCGTTTTTTACCTAGACCGCCCTCTTTTGGGTTTTCAGTCTAGTTGGGTATATTCTTTAGCACCGGACGCGTCCCTTATTTTTGCATGGACTGCCTTTTGAGAGGTTTTCGCCTCATGCAGGACAATTTTGTTGCGCCTTTATTTATTCATTTTATATATATATATATATATATATATATATATATATATATATATATATATATATATATATATATATATATATATATATATATATATATATATATATATATATATTTTTTAGAGGGGAAAGACTCGATCATACAAAATACCTCCGCAACTTGTCGCCGTTGACGGGGTGCGAAATGGGTTGCCATCCAAGTCTGCCCGACCCTGCATAGCTCCTCAGGAGAATACTTTCTTTACCAAGAATGGTCCGACCCAAATGGGTGCCCACTTGCCCAACGCAGCTGCTTTGATTTGAGGGCTTCATTTTAAGAACCGATCACCGAGCTTTGATATCCCTGGGTTTCACTTTCTTATCGAAGGCACGGGCCATTCTTCTGCGGTATGCCACTGTTATGCTCCATGGCTTTTAGTACTGCGTTCAATCTAGCGAGCCAACTCATTATATCGACTTTGGAGCCATTCGATCTCGTTCACCTCATTTTCAAGTAAGACCACGAGGGAAGGAATTTCTAACTCAATGGGCATGACGGCCTCCATTAGTAAGTCGAGCATATGGGGTTGCACCGTGGCGGTTCGGATCGAAGTGCGATAGCCCCACAATGCTAAGTGCAACTTTTCTGGCCAATCTCGTCCTCGCTCGGCCATCTTCTTTATGATCCTTTCCAAGTTCTTATTGGCGGCTTGACGGCGCCGTTTGTACGTGGCTTTGTACGGTGAAGATTTGTGGCGCTTGACTCACGTATTCGGTGAGCAATCGATCGGTTTCTCCTCGAAATGAGTGCCATTGTCGGAAATAATCTCGTTCGGGACCCCATAGCGGCGAAGATCTGTTCTTTTATGAATCGGGCAACTTTTTTGGCTGTGAGCACTTTATAAGATGCAACTTCTACCCATTTCGTGAAGTAATCCACGGCCACTAATACAAATGCATGCCCATTGCTCCCAGGCGGAGAAATCTTCCCAATGACATCAATACCCCCATGTTGCGAAAGGCCACGGAGTTGTCATACGGTATAAGTCGTGAGGCGGGATGTGGTTCGGATTGGAAAATCTTTGGCACTTGTCACGGAGTCCGCACGAAATGGATGCAATCTGTCTCCATAGTGATCCGAAGTAACCCGGCTGATGATGCTATGCATGATGGATCGAGCGTTCATATGAGGTCCGCGAGCACCGTTGTGAACGTCTTCCATTACTCTTTGAGCCTTTTCTTTGCGATGCGAGTAGGAGCGGACAACCTTCTCTTTTCTTCCATAATTCATTGCCGAGTATGACATATTGCGGCGACGGTCTCTTTAGGGCTGCAAGCTTTTGGCATGTACTCTTTTGAATCTCCTTCTTGATCCACGAGGAAAGGATGCTTCCCCATACTTGAGGTATTGAAAGATCTGATTGTACCACGGTTCGCTGACGGCCTCGATCTCAATCTCACAACAATATGCGGGATTTTCTCTTGCCGACCACGAAAGGCTTGATTGATTTTCCTTACGGGATTTCCATCAAAGAGGCTAAGGTAGCGAGCATCTGCGAATCTGTTCTTGTCCGCGGTAGAAGCTGGAATGATACTTCTTTGAATTGGCCGACGAGTTACTGCGATGTAAGCATGGTACTTACGGAGACATGGGTCTATAATTTTCCATTTGTTGGCGGCCTGGTTGATTATCAATTGGGAATCACCGAACACTTCCAATTCTTCCACATGTCGCTCAAGGGCAGCTTCTAGACCGGCTATGCAAGCTTCGTACTGAGTTTGCATTGTTGGTGGCCGAGAAATTCAACTTGATTGCTATGGGAGTATGCACTGTCGTTCGGGTCTATCAAAACCATTCCAATGCCATTTCCTTTCTTGTTAGGCTGCTCCATCAAAGAATAGCGCCACTTGTTTCCGCTTTCTATAGCGAGGATCCCTTCATCTGAAGCTGGAGGTCCGGCCCTTGATCTTACATCTTTGTGGAATTGACGGCCAGTGCTGCAAATGCACGCCCTTTGATCGATTTGCGAATCACGTATTTGATGTCGGGTGCCGGGAAGAAAGTCCATTTTGCCAACTTGGTGGAGATGTTTCCTCTGTCACCTTGGAATAGATATCTGATCGGATCCATCTTGGAGACTAAGTGTACGGTGTGGGACGGCATATAGTGTTTTAGCTTTCCAACTACCCATACGAAAGGCTGCGCAAGTCTTCTCGAGGGCGAGTAATTCACTTCACTCCCTTGGAATTTACGGGCGACGAAATAGATGGCATTCTCAATCTTTGAATCCTTCTTTTCTTGTGCTAGCATAGCCCGATGGCTGTGTCAGTGGTATCGGATATAGAAGTAAAGGCTTGTCTCCATGAGGTGGGCGAGAGGATGGGAGGATTGACGAGGTAGGCTTTGATCCTTTCAAAAGCTAGGCGGCATTCCTCGTTCCGAGACCACTTCTGATTCTTCTTTAGCGGCTTGAAGATCGGCTCACATATGGTGGTCAATTGGTTGACGAACCTGCGATGTATTGCGGGCGACCCATGAATCCTTTTACTTCGAGAGACGGTTGCAGGCGGCTTCATTTCAATAATTGCCTTAACTTTCACAGGATCTATTTCAATGCCGCGCTCGGTGACCATGTATCCCAGAACTTTACCTCGAATAACCCCAAATGTACACTTGGCCGGGTTCGGTCTCATGGAGTGTTCTCGGAGTACATTAAAGAATTTCCTCAAATCAATGAAATGCTTTGTCCGTCGATCCTTTCGAATGAATAATCATGTCATCCACATACACTTCAATCTCCCGGTGGATCATGTCGTGGAAAAGGGTAGTGGCTTGCTCTCGATAGGTAGCCCGGCGTTCTTCAAGCCAAATGGCATTCTTGTGTAACAATAAGTACCCCGTGGGGTTGTAAATGCCGTCTTGTCTTGATCCTCTTGACCATCTTAATGCAGTTGTAACCCGCAAAACCATCAACGAAAGATTTGACCTCGAAGTTCGCGGTTGCATCCACTAGCATGTCAATGTTGGGCAAAGGGAAGTCATCTTTAGGACTAGCCTTATTGAGATCTCGGAAATCTACGCGAGACTCGAACCTTTCCATTTGCTTTGGTGGCTATTACGATGTTCGCCAACCGGTCGGATATTCAATTACTTTGATGAAGCCTACCCGTAGGAGTTTTTCAATTTCTTCTTTCACTTGTAAGGACCATTCGGGTTTTATCCGCCTCAATTTACGCTTGGCCGGCTTGATTTACGGATCCAAAGGTATTCGGTGTTCCACAATAGAAGCATCCGGCCAGGCATATCTTTGTAGGACCAAGCGAACACATCCATAAATTCCTTGAGCAATTCAATCAAAGCAACCCGCTCATCTCAGGAGAAGAAGCTACCAATCTGCGTTTCTTTGGGTTCTTCGGTACATTCCCAAGTTCACTTGTTGTTAATACCTCGTCGGCGGCTTGGGCCGGCTTTCCTTTTGCTCACAAGTCTGTTTTGAATCTTTTTCTAAAAATTGTTCACCGATTAAGTCTGCATTATCTTCAATTGAATTAGGCTTAATTATTTTAAATCTTGATGATTATTTTCGTTAAGCATTCAATTGTTAAATTGGCAATCACGGGGTACTCGAAAGATCAACCACTTTATTTAAAGCAAAGGGAAATACGGTGTTTATAACTCGAAGACGGTCTTCGATCGTGAGGACATCGAGACCGGTCGAGAAGACTCAAACTCTATGACAAGAGACTCGGGAGGCGGCTCAAGATACGGGGGTGAATTTAGACTTGGAAGGACAAGGACGGGGTTTGAGCCCTAGCTTTTCAATCATAGTCTCTTTGTCGGCGACCGGTCCCGGAGCGAAGTCCGGTTCTGCACGGTCATACTGCGGCGGTCTCCGGCTTGACTATCTCCACATGAGATTCCTTCTCGAATTCTAGCATAGCTATCACTTCTTTGTCGAGAGGAAAAGTCAATCGAGATCAATCGGCTCCTTAGCACCATCTCTCATTTACGCAAAGACGTACCGCTCCACGGAGGTTCGGCATTTTGTTCTTCAAACAAATCTGCTAACTCTCCATCAATATCTGCGGGGGTCGGCACATGGAAATTTTACATATTGTGGGTTCATCCAAGGCAAGCTTTTCAAGCGATTCTCACATTCGGGTCCCCGAAGTGGTAGGTTGCTCTCGTAGGTGGCGGTCACACCTTGTCTTTTGGGCAAATTATCAAACATTTCTTTCATCGGATTCTTGATATTGGCGAACCTCGGATCATCTTCATTCTTTCTCTGCTGGAGTAAGCTTTGGCTCGGGACAAACAAACATATCTCCATCCTCTCGACAAAGTGCTTATTCGGAGACCATTTGTATGGGCGCATTTCGGGCCTCTTGTACTTTCTCACAGTTGCAGAGGTCATCTTCTCTTTGAAAGCCTCGGTTTTGTCATACACCTTATCTTCCTTAGTTACGGCATACCCCGGACCTTGCCTATTTCTCTTGGCTGGCTGGCAACACAAGCCTACACGGTCCACTGTTGGCGTTTTCCCGGCCCAGACCGGGGATATAGCTCATACCTCTTAGCATTTTCAACACGGGAGGAATCTTGTATGCGAAGATGTCGTCGAGTCTATAGTACGAGACTTGCCCCTTAGGTTTCTCGATTGTGAATCCGGCGAGCATCGGATTTTCTTGGTCAAGCTTGATCTCCATTCTTGGTAAGGTATTTGCGCCGGTTTCTCCGATTGTAACACTATCACCATAGATGGTTGTTAGCACCCCCTCTTGTACAAACTTTAAGCATTGGTGAAGCGTGGAAGCTACGGCTCCAATCTCGTGGATCCGGGGTCTACCCAATAATGCGAGAACGTAACGAGGAATGTCTATAACACGAAACTCCACCATCATTTCCTTGCCTCCAAACATCGAGATTAAGGGAGACTATCCCTAACACTTTGCCGGGATGTTGAATCATAAGCCTTTATGGTGCGGTTAGAGGGTTTGAGGTTACTGCGCGTTGATGTCGACATACTCATCATTTTGGCGGGAGCACATTCATGGCTGATCCATTATCTATCAACACATGGGGAATCAACCTTAGTCCCTCCGGAGGCACCGTAATGTGTAAGGATTCGTTATGTTTCGCACCGTAGCGGGCAAGTCAAGATCTATGAAAGTAATGATATTCCCATCTTGAGCCGTTCCAATCAAGCGACATGCTTCATGCGGGGTAGCGTTGACGGATACCTTCGTCTTGGATAAGGCTTCTTCCGGCTTTAATTTGTGAGGGTAGGAGGATGTAAGTAGGGACCACAAAGAAATATCGGCTTGCGTTCTTTTCAAGCTGCGTCGGTATCGGGTCTTCTGAACTTCTTCGTCTAGCTTTGTGAGGATTACGAGAGGAGCGAGGGTTAGAGCACCTTAGCTGCTTTCCCTTTTCTAGATGGATGCGGATTACTTACTCCCAACATTCTTCTGAGCGCGTCAACAGTTAACTTCTTGCTGGTCGTCAACCACGAACTCTTTGCTAGCTTCCTTGAGTTACGATAATGTTAGCGGGACGAGTGATTGCGGTATGGCGAAGCCGCTTGTCGTATCTCATTAATGGTCAAAGGTGTTTCCCAACTAGCCGCTATTACGAGTTCCTCCAAGGAGATTGGGGATTCTCTAGGAGTCATTGAAGATATAGCATTAACAATCAAGCGTTCTTCGTAATCATCAAGTTCAACAATATTATTCACATCATGTAAATCATCGAGATACGAACATAACGAGAAGTTATCTTTCATTTCATCGAACGAGGAAATTACATCGGTTTCGACCCCATTACATCCATTGCTATCATCCCCAACTACGGGTTCCCAAATTCTAATACATTAACAAAATAATCATTCTCAAAGTCAATAAGGTTCACATTGTTGTTCGGCGAGAGGATTGTTGACAATATTCGGGCGAGGAGATTTTTCTATCTTCTTGTCGTCCACTAAACTCTGGATTATCTTCTTGAGAGTCAAACATGAGTTCGTAGTGTGCCACTGGAAATTGGTGAAAACGGCAATACTTGCTAGCATCCATGTGAGGATTAGGGCGGCGGGGCTGTAGTTCTCCAATGGCTTTATCATGCCGGTTCGTAGCAAACCGTTAAAAACTTCCTCCGTTGACATACCCAAATCATCAAACCTTGGTTGTGGCTTAAAGGAAGCCTCATCACATTACGCATGTTGTTAGCTCCCTTTTGAAGATTATTGATACTATTATCTTTGGCGGTTCTCTTCCTCTCGGCGCCATTCTTTGAGGCAGGATTGGATGCCCGATATCGGTAACTTCCACCCTTGTTGTTGTTAGTGGTGTTTGCACTTGGAGTTTGGTTAAACAACTTATTCTCACTCCTTGCTCCCATCCCCACCATCTCTCGCGGATCTGGGTACCATCCTTTCCCAATGGCTTCTCTAAGTGCGGCTTAACACATGATAGAAAGATGTCCTTGGTCTTGGAGGATTGGCTCCGATAACTCGTTGAGCTTAGCATTCCAACGCTTGTAGAATTACGTGATTGACTCATCCGACTTCGAATTGTCCCACTAGATCATCCGCGTGGTACGCCACTCCAAATTACCCTTGTACTTCTCCAGGGAAGGCTTGTTATACGGCTCCAAGTAGTACGGCATTCTTGCTTCAAAGCTAAAAACCATGTAAGTGCCGATCCTTTCAAAGTTAGGTGGAAGTGGGAAGCCATGAATTCGGGAGTGCAGCCCATTGCCCCCATTGTCATCACATAAGTGTCTACATGCGTCTTTGGACGGGCGGTACCATCAAAATCCAGCTTGGGCATCTTAAACTTGTGCGGCAAAGGTGTCACTTGGGCGGGATCACGACTTTAAGACCACTAGAACCCACGGTTAATCTGTCAATCTGTTGTTGCATCTGTTTCGACAAAGCGGCTACTTACGGTGCCAAACTTGAAGTACGAGGAATTGCGGGAGCCACCGTTGACGACGGTATTGGGAAATCAGAATTAGGTCCCACGGGCAAAGCGGTTGGTGGAAGACCAAAAGTACTAGGAATTCCAATATTCTTTGTCCAACAAGCTAATCGAGCTCGGAATCTTGTTCCCATACATATCATAACCGTTGAATTGCCTACCGAGATTACGGGAGTTGTATTGCGCCGACTGACTTTTGTGCACTGACCAAAAGAAGATAATCTGAGGCGACACACGGAGTGAGTAAGGGGTGGAACCATAAATATGCCGAGTAAGGGTGGAACATCTTTGCTGGTTGAGAAAAGCTGTCTTGAGTGCAGGCTAGCTTTGGTACCTTGAGACAACGTCTGAACTATACGATTTTCGAGGCAGTGCGACCATTCTGGCGAACACCATCTTGAACACCACGATAACCATCCGGATACACTTTATCTTGAGGCTGGGAAAAGGCTGGTTGGCGAGGTCCATCTTTGAAATTGTGGTCTTTGGAGCATTAGGAGTTGGAGAAGCGGTGAGATCAAAGAAATTTGTGGGCCGACCGTCATTTACTGCGACACCTTCTTTGGATAACCTGGCCATACCCTTGAGAAGACGGGGGAATGAGTCTTCCTTGGTCACTTGCCACCATTCTGTAGAAGCTACTTGATCGAGAATCTTTGAACGTAATTCCTTTGGGGGAGGCATCGTATTGTAGCTAAGTGGTTTGGGTGAGCGGTGAAGCGGATCCGATTTCATTGTGGCTATCTTGTAATCTCTTCATAGGAACCATCCTCCCGACGAAGTACCGAAATCCCTTTGGCTCTCATAGCTTCTACGAATCGGTTGTGAGCTTCTTCTTCACGAGACTTGGCATTTTGAACTAAGAGACAAGCCTCACGCTCCCGAGCTAGAGCGGCTTCCAGCATCACCCTCAATTCCTCCGTAGTCATCTCATTCAAACTTGTCTGACCCACTGTCACTGAGCCTCCGGCGGACTGAGCAGAAAAAACATCTCCATTGCCGACCATTTCGATTCTAAACCAACCGACACTGCTTGTACACGGATTAAACGACCTCCCGAAGCAGATGAGAGGACCTAACTCGCCGTAGCTGCAGGTGTAGAGAGGGGTTTATAAGGTGCTTTGAAGGGAAAATTTTTTTCTTTTTTTTTTTCTTTTCTTTTTTTTTTTTACGGGAGAGGGAAAGAAACGGGACAGACTCACGCAAACACAAATTTATTTATGTTCAAGTATAAATCAGTATTTTAAATCCTAAATACAGTTGGGAAAGGATAAGCCTTTATTCATGCTAACTATGCCTCGGGGGAACCTAGTGACGCGACGTTCGAATTACATCAAATGTCTTGTTTTGAAACATATAATAGGTAATGATACCTAACCAAACCCTAACATCTTTATGGAACGAAGAGGTTCGTCCAAATTTCTAAGGAAATTTGGGCAGCATAACGGGTCTTTTCGAAGAATTTCGAAGAAAAATCCGGCATGACCTCTCGTCGGTACATGTTGGCAATGCGGCATGATCTCTCGTTTAGAACACGCCACGAGAGTGACATGTTCCCACGTGAAATCATGTTGCATTTGGCAACATGCCCACAAGGTATGAGGTTTTGGGAGAAGGTATAAGAATCTATGATATTTTTCAAAAACAATTCATTTTTGTTGTAATGAAAACATCGTATCAAAAACCAACCGTGGGTAAGGTTTAGTGTGGTGCCACCTATAACGCACTAGGGGTTTAGGTTTGATTTCAGGCGCTCAAGCGTAGGCGAATTTTATGGCCGTCCGCGATGCCGTCAATCGCACCCGAGGGTTCTAAATCTAAGTGATGTAGTGTGCGGATGACTAATTCGTTTATTTGCAAAAAACAAGATTTTTTTTTTATTTATTTTTTATTTTTTTTGTTTTTTTTTAAGAAGAAAACACACACCCTCACACAAGGTAAACAGGGAACAATAACCAAATGAGTCACGCTTTGGTCAAGGGCCCTCAAACCCGGTCTTCGATGATGCATTCGGTGGCCACCTTTTGTCGCGTGACACGGGACAACCGAGAGACAAAGGTGTCGCACGACTTGGGTGGTCACCGAACCGGCGGCTCCTCAAATCATCAAATCATCCCCTGCTTTACCATATCAAGAGCAACACAGAGATACCAATGCACAACAAATGACCATAAGCACAAAGGGCTCACAAGTTCCATAATCAACAAAATGTAGGCATCACAAATGATTATCGAATAATGTACACAACATGGATGCATTGGATGTCTTTTGACTAAACGAAAGCTTGACCCACTTAACACTTGAAAAACAGGTTTTCAAGTGAAGTCCCCAGCGGAGTCGCCACTGAATGCGCGCTCGCCGAAAAATATATATAAATATAAGGAGTCGCCACGCCGTTTTAAGAGGAAACATTGAAAACCTTTGTTTTAGAGAGAAAACATGAGTTCGGGGGTCAGGTTACGTGTTGGGAAGAACCGAGAGTTCACCCAACACGCCTCGTCCATAGACGAGTCTTTCAATCAAACACATCCAAGTAAATCCAAAGTGTGTGCAAATATCGATAATAAACGAAATGTGATAAAATGCATCTTATTAATTATGAAACGAGAAATTACATATTGTGAGCCCATTATTTAGGGAGGCCACATCCCTGATACAAACAAACTAGAACAGATTACAAAGGAAAAGAGTCACTGCAGATGGGTCATGTGTGTCGCATGACACATCGTACGGTGACCACATGTGTCGCGTGACACGGGATCACTTGGGGACGAAGGTGTCGCGTGACACATATGAGCCTTCTGCGAAACCTCACAATATGAACTCGAAATTAACGAAGCTATACAGATCTAATTAACAAGCTGAATTATGAGCGAAAAACATAAACAACATCAAATCGACCCGGGAGTGTGGATATGGGTAGATCCACACCCCGCAGGGGCTCAAACACCAAATTCAACCAAATCAATCAATATGAGCTCAATTACACAATCTATGCAAGTTAAATAGAGATTGCGATTGGGATTCGATAATTCGAGATAGCTAGGATCCGATTGCGAGATCCAAACAAAATAGAACTATAAAATTGCAAGGAATTAAATGAGAGAGAGAGAGAGAGGGTTAGGGAATTGTTACCCTTGTTGATTCCATGAATTCTATATCTAGTCGAGATATAGAATCCTTCAATTCTTCGTTGTAGATCTCGCGGCTCGGATCGAAGGGTTCCAATTGGTGTAGGTAGAGAATTGGGTTTGGAGGAGAGGGATTAGTGGGTTGGAAGGTAGGAGAGAGAGAGGTTTTGTGCTTGGGACGCTCGTTACTGCTGCTATTTTGGCAAAGTAACGGTAGGCTAGAATTGGGATCCATTTCAATGAGGGGGAGGGTCTTATTTATAGGCTGCGGTTAGGCTGCCTTAGTATGTCGCACGACCTTACGCGTCCACTTTCCATGCCTCAAGCCGTCGCGTGACACAAGGTGGCTCAACCGCTTTTGGCGCCAAAAACCGGTTACGGAACATTCCGGGAAAATACCCAAAAGGTCCAACATGTTTTATTCCCCGAGGGGTCCTTTGGCATGAATGATGTACCAAAAGGTACTTCCTTCGCGGGAAACTCATGGAACGTTTCCGGAAGTCTCGGGATAGGCCGGGAATTTACCAAAACGCCCCTTAATGCAGTTTTATTATATTAAAATGCATCGAAAAGGTTGCGAATTGGATTGGCGTACTTACAGTATCGAAGTTGACCCCCAAAAGATCAAAGCCATTATGGATATGAGGCCACCTCAGACCCAGACAGAAGTCAAGAGCTTTATGGGAAAAGCTGCGGTACATCGGCCGTTTCGTCAATCGGTTGACCACTATGTGCGAGCCCATCTTCAAGCTCATGAAGAAGAACGCAGACACAGAATGGACCGAAGAATGCCGGGATGCTTTTGACCGAGATCAAGGCATACTTGGTACATCCTCCTCGGGTGCTACATGCCCCCACAAAGACATAAACCTCTTACGCTCTATCTCACTTTGTCAGCGATACGGCGGTTGGGGCTATGCTTGCTCGGGAGAAGAAAGACTCTCGGGTAGAGAATGCCATTTACTTTGTCGGCTAGGAAGCTGCAGGGAAGTGAGCTCAATTACTCGGCATGTGAAAAAGACCTGTGCGGGACTGGTGCAGGTAGTCGGCAAGTTGAAGCATTATATGCGAAGCCCACCCTGTGAATTTGGTCTCAAAAATGAACCCCATCAAGTATCTCTTTGATAAACCTTCCCTCTCGATGCGTCTAGCAAAGTGGTCCTTCTTCTTAGCAGAGTACGACATCAACTATGTGACTAGAAAGGCCATCAAGGGTTAAGCGTTGTCAGACCACACAGCCGGCAAACTTCCCGATAATGAAGACAGAGGGCTGAACCCCAATTCCCGGATGAAGGGATCTTTGCGATCGAGCACGAAAACCGATGGCAATTATTCTTTGACGGAGCCGCTAACAAAAGAGGAAACGGTATCGGGATGCTGCCGGTCGATCCGAAAGATGAGCATACACCCATAGCCCTCAAGTTGAACTTCCCCGCCACAAACAATGTTGCCGAGTACGAAGCACGCATTGCTTTGGTTTGGAAGCCGCCTTAGAAAGGAATGTCAAGGAGCTAGAAGTTTACGGAGACTCGACGATCATCAACAGGGTTTCCAACAAATGGAAGGCTGTGGACCCTAATCCTGGCAAATGCGGTATCATGCCCATATGGAGGAGTTATTTGGACGGTTCAGAGAAGTGACCTTCCACTACTTGCCAAGGGAAAAGAACGGTCGCAGATGCCCTAGCTACTCTAGCCTCATTGGTGGAGATCCCCGAGGGAAAAGCCATAAAACCCTTCCGAGTGGGTAGAAGAGAAGCCCCGACCTATACATTTGTGAAGTAGACACAGGACCCGAGCCTATAAAGGAACCCTGGTACAATCAAATTTACCAGTTCCTCAAAGATGGAGAGTCAGCTTTCAGAGACGAAGAAGGTAGACCGAAAGAGGGTGTCAGAGCCAAAAGCTTACAAGCCCTGAAAAGGTTGGCCTCCCATTATGTCATTCTAGGAGGCAACCTGTACAAGAAGCGGTACCAAGGACCACTCCTCTTGTGCGTCACTCGAGAAAAGGCCAAAGAGTTGATGGTGAAGTCCACAATGGTCCACTGCGGTCCTCATATGAATGCCGAGCCACGATGCAAGTGATCCTCGAGAATGGGTTCCTCTGATTTCCATGGAAAGCAGTGTGTCCAGCACGTCCGAGCATGCGACAAGTGCCAGCGGTTTGCCAACCTCAACCATCTCCCGCCTCATGACCTGTACTACATGACGACTCCTTGGCCGTTTGCAACTTGGGGTATTGATGTGATAGGGAAAATAGCCCCGACAGAAAGCAATGGGCATGAATTTGTGCTAGTAGCCATCGACTACTTTACCAAGTGGGTAGAGGCCAAGTCCTACAAGGTCCTCACTTCTAGAAAAGTGGCCCAGTTCATCAAAGAAAACATAATGTGCAGATATGGGGTGCCCAACGAGATCATTTCCGATAATGGGTCGCACTTTGAAGGGGACTGCGATAGGTTCTTGTCGAGTCGAATCACTCGCCACAAGTCGTCTCCGTACATACCTCAGACTAATGGAGCCGTAGAAGCTGCTAATAAGACGCTCGAACGGATCATCCGGAAAATGGCCACCCGTGGTCACGATTGGCCCGAAAAGCTGCACTTGGCACTCTGGGGCTACAGAACGTCTGTCAGAACAGCTACAGGAGAAACTCCTTTTGCCCTAACCTACGGGATGGAAGCAGTGTTACCGGTGGAGTTGGAAATCCCGTCATTAAGGGTCCTCCTGGAAAACAGTGTCAATGAAGTAGAATGGTTGCGTAGCCGGCATGATGAGTTGGCCCTGCTTGATGAGAGAAGGCTGAAAGCCATGGAACACACCCGAGCCTACCAGAGGCGGATGGCCAGAGCGTTTGATAAGAAGGTCAAGGCCAGAGACATCAAAGAGGGTGACTTAGTGTTGAAAGTGAAGCCCCCTACCAGAGACAACCCCCGGGGAAAATGGGAACCCATTTGGATCGGCCCTTATGTGGTGCGAGAAGATACTATCGGGAGGAGCCATGAAGCTTGCAGAGACTGGACGGCAATCCCTTTGTCCACCCGGTCAAGCGGTGATAAGCTCGGAAGATACTATGTCTAAAAGAAAAATAAAAAAATATATATATAAAAAAAAAGAGTGCAAAAAGAGGAATGCCCGGCTAATTTGAAAACCCCAAAAAGGGCGGTCTAGGCAAAAGACGGGGTTGCACATTAAAAAAAAAAAAAGAAAAAGAAAAAATCTTAGTGCAAAAGAGTAATGCCCAAATTAGGCCGAAAACCCTATAAAGGGCGGTCTAGGAAAAAACAGGGCTGCACATAAAAAAAAAAGAGAAAGTTCACCAGAATGAACTACGAAGACCTGAGCCCCTTAGTCTTTCTTGTAAAAGGGGAACGTAGGCAGCCATATATGGTTCGGTCTAAACAATAAAAAAAGGGCAATCAAGCTTCCACGAAGTGCGTCCTAAAGGGTATTTCAGTTTTCATAAAACGGGTCCCAATCAATAAGACATTTGAATTTCCATGAAATGTGTCTTGATTAATTTCTAAGATAATATTTCTTGTTCATTACAAGTTAAAAACTTCTTGATGAGTTCAAGCACGGTCTACTCTTGACTCTGCTAACCTGCTACAAAGATCTAAAATACAAAAAAATGCCTAAATAAATTAATGTGTTTGCAAAATGGCAATAAGGGAATCCTAAGAAAAGATCTGTCAGTCGTCATTCGCTGAGTCTTCTTTGGTCTTCTTCCCTTTACCTCGACCTCGTCGAGTTTTCTTTCTCTTCTTCTCTATAATGTCGGTATCCCTCATTCCGATCTCCGGTATCCTCACTGGAGCCTCTACCAAACCCGTGTCAATAAGTGCCCTCTCTACACGAGCACGAGTCTGCACTTCCTCCCTCTGAGCCTCAGTCAAAGGAGCGACCTCGGACAATCTCTTGTATCGAGCCTCCATATCTCTGATCGGAGTCACCCGGCCGGTTATGGCGACTCGCCTTAGCCTCGATCTCCTCGAGTTCTACTCGAGTCGCGATCGGTCCCCAATAAAGTCCGACGTCTCTCCCTGAGAATGACCTGAGTCGCTCCCATCTCCCTCTCGTACCGGTCCAAGTAGACGGTGGTCAAGTTGGTGGTCTTCTGCTCTGAAGATAGCCACAGGTGGGAAAGCGGCATATGTCCAAGCCCTCGAGAAGAATGAGAAGGCCAATTTGGGATCTCTCATGTCCAATGGCACCACCTCCATGGTCCGGATGTCCTCCCAATCACTCGGTGGCTCTTGTAATGCCCCAAGCTGCTGGATACCAAACGGGGTATATAGAAGGATGACCGGCGAGAACCACGGAACCCTCACGGCATAAGACTCCTGAAATATCCTCCTGATGCGCAATCTCCGGTGAGGTATCCACCAACGGATGTCCGAAGTGGATAGCCTAGCCATCGTCGGCTCCCGGCTACCACTGGTCCTATTGCCTCGGTGCACCTCTCCGAGAAATCACCCAAGGGCACCGAGTCGGCAAAGCCCCGGAAAAGCCAGAGCCTCTCCTGTGACCACAAGGTCGGCACAGTGGACTCCCAGACCTCATGAAACGGTCTCCCTAGCCATCTGTCGATGCCATGCAATGTCTCTCCCAAAACCAATGGGACAATATCCTTCCCGACCTGCGATCTCGACCATGTCTAAAGGCCGCCATGACAGATCCCCACGGACTCGGCGGTGAACAAAGCGAGAAAATATGCAGAGAATGAAGGCATCCATAGCCACCGTGGTCGCAGCCATAGCCGGAGACCCAAACCTGCCCAGGGATATCGTAAAGGTCAATCCTATCCAGGGCTATCATTATCCCCTCGGCCTCTTCCAAAGAAATGCGGAAAAGATGCAAGCTTTACCGCCACCGGCACGTCTCCGATCAGCGGAATAGATATAGCCTCAATCTCGGGACCCCCAATCAAGGCTCGGGAAGTCTTCATGCGTTGGGACAATCTCGTTGTAGGAAAAGCGATAAACATGTCTCCGGACGTCCCAAAAACCTTGCCGCTTGCTCTCAAAAGGTCCCAATCGGGCGGGAGATCCCTCAAATGCCATAAAGACTTGATCTTGAAGGAAGAATCAAGCGGAGTCCCTTGTGAGATTGGAAGTTGTGCTTCACCCAAGATTGAAGATCGGACGAGAAAAATGGTCTCGCTTCCCCCTTTGCAATCGACGGGCTTCTCCATCGCAAAATGACCAAAGATGGTGTCTTTAAGTCCAAAATGTGCTCTGGGAACAATTGGGACAAGTCTAGAGTGAAAATGAAATGAAATGGCCAAGCCTTGCTTTTATTCGAGAAAATGACCGAGTTCGGACAGACCGTGAGCCGCACGGCTTCATTTGCCCTCTGGACAAAACCGCACGGCTACATTAGCCATCTGCAGAAAAAATTCTGCAGCAACCAAGTTGCTGCCCCAAAGGGAGTTTTCACCCCACTTTTTCAACCAAAACCTGTACAAAAACATGTCCAGAAGTCATTCAAGCATTTATATACCATTATAAATCATTTTGGCCCAGTTTCAGCCCCAATTCCAAGCAAAAAGCTGCCCCGAGGCTCAGATAATATGCAAATTTAAAAAGCATAAATTAGAAAAGTAAATAAAGCATTAATACAATGTCTTCGCCCCATCGGCGCCCAAATAAAGCAAAAAATAAACAAAGTGTGCATCAAATGTGTTCATTGTTTGTTTTGATCCTAAATCCACTATAGAGACCTCTTAGGCCTCCGATTCTTCCTCTTCCTCATCGCTGCTCAGCTCATAGACGCTAGCCTCCCTCATCAGGTCCTCCTGGTCGCTCACATCAGACAAATGGACATTATCGTGCCCGTACTCAGCCAGATGCTCCAGGATGTCAGCGTTGGGTCCCTGCCCTTGAGGCATGGCACTGGAAGAGTACTCCGAGGCCGATGAGGTAGACGCCGTGCCCCAGGCATGCCGTCTCTTGAGCCCGGGCTCCTGTGCATCCTGCCGCCTTTGAAGCGCAGCCGGCTTCCTCGAAGAGAAGGCCAGGCACATGTCCTTCCGGCCCTATTTTGCACGACCGACCTATCATAAGTGCGAGTGGAACACGAGAAAAAGAAGAGAAAATCTCGAAGAAAAAAATCTTAGAAAATCTCGGAATTGCAAAAAGCAAAGAAAGTGAAAAAGGAAAGACCCTAAAAGTATACTTACAGTCTTTGTCGGGCGGCGGGGGTATCTTGGGGCTCCTAGTGTCGGGGACGGGAATCCTCATCCTCCTCGGAACTCCGTGGACCACATAAGACAGTGCACGGGAGGGATCGGCGGCGGGTCGATAGGCTCATCCTCCCCATACCCCGAGTGACCGCGGCTTCACTAGCCACGTGGCGTCCTCGGTCGGCTGCTCCACAAACACGGCGTAGGGGTATCCATGTCAAATACTCCTCGGCCGCCACGCCGCACAGTACCTAGCAATCTCATCCTCTAGCCAATCCACGGGCTGCGGCATCCGTCTTTGGAGGATCTGAGGAGTAATGGCGTCCAATGGAGGGACATGGCCATCCTTCCTCGAGAAACAGTCCCCCAAATATATGACATCACATGTCGGCCCAGTCGACCATCTCCGCGCCTCGTCGCCTCAACGGCCTCTTCCAAAGAAGATCTCCGGGATACCTCCGCCCCCAAGGGTAGAAGTCCACTCCGTCAGGCCCATCCCTGTTGATGACCGGCCTCACCATCTTGTAATCAAAAGTGATCCGGGTCTTTCCCGTGAACTTATCCCTCGCATCTCCCCTCCAGCGAACCATAGCAGGGAAGATGGCGATATCGCTCTGTTGGTTCCACGGAAAGAACCTGATCACCTCACAGAACCAGACCTGCATGTTCAAAACATCAAAAAGGTCATTTCTCTTTCATAAAAGTCTCAAAGGCAGAAAGTAGAAAGAGAAAAAGAAGGAGGGACTACCTCGAGAGCAAAGGAGAAACAGTCCATGGAAGCAGCCTTATTCCGGCTGTACAGATCCAAAGAGAAATACAGCTCCGCCAATCCGGCCTCGCCCCACGAGACCGTCCCAATCCCATCCACATCCTCCAGAGAGTCGAGGAGGCAAGTCATGGCCAGTGTCCTGCACTAGCAAAAATGGTGACCGACGGCATCAACCATACAAAGGCTCTAGCAGTGGCTTTGGGCGATCACATCGCTAACGGCAAAGTCCCGTATGCGGTTACGGATGCGCCACCTCGACATTCCGTGTCTCCATACCCGAGTCCCTTGGGAATCGGCTCAAACCCGACCAAAGCTCGGAACTCCTCACATTGTAATGTGGTCCCTCCAAGTCACGGGCCTCCCAGTGAGCCGAACCGTAGACAGTGATAGCCGTGAAATCGGCGGAGTCAGCTGTCAACTCTCCCGGCTCGGATGGAAGCTATGAGTGCTATCCCACCAAAACTCGAGATAGGGCACGGACCAAGCCCTTGCTCTTAGAGGTGATATGGATCCCCGCCAATAGCCTTCGATGAATAAATCTAGGCCACGGTAGCCCGCACCAGCTTGGGATTCACCCCATTCTTCTCGAAATCGGCATCCTCTCGCCAAAGTCATTTGCTATCTCAGATGGTCCTCTAGACTTGTTCTCCTGTAGACAAGCACAACAAAGAAGTGTGTCAATCATTCATCATTTTCAAAAGCATGCATATATTCAAAAAAGTGCACATGTTTTCAAAAGAAAAGCATTCACAAAAGTTTTTCTAGCATCATTTGCATCAAAAAAGCGTCTTTCATCACTTGAAACACGTTATGTCAAGCCCCATTGCTTTCCTAAAGCACAAAGTCACAATTTTCACAAATTCTTTGCACAAAAGCATTATTCTTTCAAAAATGGCATGCATGAATCCTTTTCATCTTCCAAAAATCTTGTTTCTCATTGATAATCAAAATTTTGACCTAGTTCTAGCACGTGCAAGAACTCCGTCTCACTTTAGACAATTATCATTCTTACTTTATTTTCGAGAAAAAGTGGGTCATTCCCATTATTTTTGTCAAAATAAATTGCGCATGCATGTTCTTAGCCTCATAGGCTCATCATCAATGTTTCAAAACCATTCAGAAATCCTAGGAAAATCCTAGAAAATTCCTAAAATTCGGGTCAAGCCCTAAATCAATGAAAATTTAATCAAAATGGACGGAATCGAGCCAAATAAGAACGCTTACCCCAACCGGACGCGGGTTCGTCGATTTATGCTCTCTTCTCCCCGGGTAAAGCTCCGACGGAGGCGTAAGAAAGTCATACTTTCTTTCCGTTCGAACGAGTTCTTTCCTCCTCCTTCTCGCAGCCGCGGAGATATTTCTTCTTGCTTGCCTCGGTATAGGATTGCCCTCCGGATCCATTCCAATCGATAGAAGCAAAGGAAATTGAAGAATTTTGAAGAAATTCTCTACTTCCTCTCTCTCTTCCTCGGCAGTTCTTGAGCGGCAATAATGCCCAATGCCCATTCAAATCTGTTTTAAATAATCTGGAAAAATCAAGCTTCTAGCCGTACGGTTTCTTTTTCTCCATCTCATGCTTGGGCGGCCTCATTCGCTATGAGCAGAAATTACAATCCTGCCCCTGGACCTTCCACTTGGGCATGCAATTCCCGTTATCTTTTAACTAAGATAACATCTTTTTTCAGAAAATATCCCTTATCTCCTAAGAAATTAAGCTTTATTCCCAGTCGCCTCCGTTAATTCTGTTATAACGGGATAACGCTAGGTGACAACCTCCGAATTGTCAAAACTCTAAATTTAGCTTACCTCTATCCTCTGGATAGCGACGTATGCTAAGTTCTCTAAACTTAAGCTACCTCTATCCCGAATAGCGACGTATGCTATGTTCTCTTAACTTAAGCTACCTCTATCCCGAATAGTGACGTACGCTCAAGTTCTTCTAAACTTAAGCTACCTCTATCCCGGATAGTGACGTATGCTAAGTTCTCTAAACTTAAGCCACCTCTATCCCAGATAGTGACGTACGCTCAAGTTTCTCTCAACTTTAGCTACCTCTATCTCCTCGATAGCGACGTAAGCTCCTAGTTTCCTCAGGTGACAACCTCCATTAATTGTCAATCAGGTGACAGCCTCCATTAATTGTCAAAACCTTCAAGGATCCTAGACATCGTTCCTAACTATCTAGTGATGCTTGAACTACGATCAAGGCTTGATTCCTCCGAGATACGTAGGTAGCCTTTTATAAAAGGTCCAGCCATCCGACCACTTTGGTCACCCTGTTTCTTCGTCACTCATCAGTGATGAAGTAACCCCTCATAGAGGTTCAGATATCTGACCACATTGGTCACTTTTAACATATCCCTAGTAGGATCAATTGCTTGACCTCTTAGGTCATTTTCTTCTACTTCCCCAGCAAGAGACCAGTTTCTCTTCTCCATTCCTCAGCGGATCTATTCCGAACTACGGTCTGGCTTGATTCCCACTCGGGATACTGTAAGTACCCCAATCTAGATCACCCCCTTTCAAGCACACGGGAAGCACCGCAGACTCATCAACGCAGTCTCGACGACCTCTGGCACTAAAAACCCTCTCAAAACCCCCAGCCAAACAAAGGGAGGGGCCTTTCTGGGACAAAAAGGGACAAAAGGACCTTTTGGGAATTTTCAGGAAATTGGAAAAGCACACATGGTCCGTACGGACCTCTTTGCTTTAATAATTACTGAATCCTCTTAAAGTCCACAATATTCCCTCAAATCCCGGGGAAAATGATTACCCTCTGCAGAGTTGAGTCCCGTACGGACCTCTTTGCATGTCAAGTTGGTCCGTACGGACCTTATTGCTCAGGGAACATCATAATTGCAGAATATTCACCATCATCACAGATTCCCTCAAATCGAGGAAAACCAAAAGTCTGGATTACCAGGGAGGTCCGTACGGACCTTCTTGCACCAAATCTGGCACTATAAATAGAGGGCTCCCCCTCCTCATTTTCACACACCTCCCACTTCTCTCTTCCTCCCTAGGCCTTTTGGCTTTCCCTCTAAGTCCTCTCGAGGCACTCCCGGCCTCTTTCGGATCCTTCCGAGGCCTTCCGAGCTCCCTTGTGGTGCTCCAAAGCCTCCCCGAGCACTCCCGCGACGCTCCCGCGCTGCCCCGAGGCACTCTCGAGGTACTCTGAGGCCCCTCGTGGTACTCCGAGGCCTTGCACAGTCTTTCCACGGTGTCCCGGCTCTTTCCGAGTCAAACCGGCGATCCCAAACCACGCCGAAACTCTGCCCGAGTGACTCCTGCCACCCCAACTCACGCCGAACCTCTGCCCGAGTGATCCCTGCGATCCCCACGCACGCCGAACCTCTGCCCGAACGCAGCCTGCAACATCAACTCACGCCGAAACTCTGTCCACAGACAACCGGCCCCTCCCGAAGCAATCCCGGTCCGTACCGGAACACTATTCCATCCTCAAACACTATTCCCCAGCGGAAGAAAGACACGAACCAACATTGGTAAGGCTTCCGTCCATTACTATTTCAATACATTTCAATACGTAGTGTACAATGTAGACATCCGACACAGCATGCATTTTTAAAAAGCACACACACACACACACACAACATTTTAAAGGATATTAGGGGTATCCGAAAGACTCGTTTTACGAGGCGACTCGGGTGAGCTCTAATATTCTAATATTCTCTTCCCGAGGAGTCATCTGACCTCCGAACTCAAAATCTCATCACACAAAAACAGTTTAAAATTATCTTTAAATTGATGCCCTTTTTCAATGTTTTGGGCTTAATAAAAACGGCGTGGCGACTCTACAAATGCGAAAACAAACGGCGAGACACATCGAACTCGGAAAAAAAAACCCGGCGCAAGCGGGAAAATGCCCGGATGCGGGCGCGATCGCGTGCCTCTCGGATCCGGGTAATTTCGGTTAGCGACTCTCTTTGGGGATTTTTTTGTTTTAAAATCTTTTTAAACAAAACAAAATATTTTTAAAACGATGATGAGGGTCAAACTTTCATTTTACCCCTTTCTTTAACTGTTGTGTGTGTGTGCACGTGCTTTACTTTTTATTTTATTTTACAAAAAAATAAAATAAAAATAAAAATAAAATGCATCAATATACATCTGTGCATACATTTAAAATTCTTCAAAAACTTCTGTTTTACTCAGAAAAAGAATTTTAGAGACCGCACACTACGCGCCTGCTTGCTTTGCCTCGGTTACACCGCACTCTACTGTCTTGCCTCGGTTACACCGCACGCTACGCGCCTTTGCCTCGGATACATTGCACTACAACCCTCAACCCGGAGTGGTCTCGGTTGCGATCCGTTTGGTCTTCCTAGGCCTCTTGGACGCGCACGGGATCGTTCAAACATCCCATCCTAGCCAAGCTTCAACCACACGTTTGAGTCTTGAGTCACACTCTGTCCGGACTCGGTTGGTTTTTACCCGGTCCGTGTCATACGGCTGGATACATATACCATGCCGGCCATTTTCGAGTCAAGGCTCGGAACTCGAGATCCCTTGCGCAAGCAAAGCGATGAAAGGTCATGCTTTAAAATCTTGACTGATCTTGATTTCGAAGCTACACCCAGACGATGTTCCGTCCCGGATATACATCCATGCTCACATGACACCATGTCATCCACGCCTTTGATACGTCGGCCATGACAATATGACCCGGCTAACGCCCAGCGTCACAGATCCCTTGCGCAAGCAAAGTAAAGAGAGGTCGTGCCGAACTCTTGACACGATCTTGACTCGGTGGCGGCATTTCGGTTCACTATTCACATGGCTAATGCATCAAAAACGAACATGACAGAGCTCGGTCCTTAGGTTCGATTTTTTCTTTTAGGCCGGTGGAAACCGCTTGCACTATAGGACCCTCGCACAGTGTCCACCACTGGGATGTCGAAATACGGGTGCAAAACGAGGGGCTTATAGCCGCGAGATGGTCTCAGGCTGACCCGGGATCTAGCATAGTTGCGAAAAAGAAGAGCAATCTTTTCCAACCGACCTAGGACTCACGAGAAAACATGTTTTAAGTAAATTAAAACAAAAAAAAATCATAAAAAAGAAACGAAACCGCATGCCACGTGAGCTTTCCCCCTTTTATCCCGTGAGGCCATTCACGTGTCTAAACCTTGCCCATCACCCCCTCCGGCTAACAGAGAGTGGTCGAGAGTACCCGGGAACCCGTCTCCCGGTGTCAAAACAGCAAGGTCCTACCTCCTTCCTAGCTCTGTCACCGGGACGGTCCGTCGACTCCCCATGGCCAAGTCGATGGATAACAACGATGAGAACGGGACCTTACCCCCAAGAAATTTCCCAACATTGGAAGAAGTTTGGCGAGGTCCTCATGGCTATTGAGAAACGTCAAGGTGAGCAACAAGCCTGGATCGAAGGTGCCATGCACCACTTCGGAACATTAGCCACCCAACTACACCGGGGCTTCCCAAGTCATGACGCTCCTCTGGCCTCTAACGTCTCTCATTGTTTCCCAAAAGTCAACCTGTTACCCCCGTACGAGCCATGCAATTATGACATAAGGCCATAGGACAGTGCGAGAGGAAAGCTGCCCATTCGACCTCTGAGGTCCGGTACCACCGCCGAACAACGAACACACGTTCAGTGGGACCGTCTGCGATTGCGGTGCTTGTCACGGAAATGGAATTCCGGGATGAAATGAATGAGGGCCGTCCTCGAAGAAAGAAGAAGCCATCTTCTCAACAAAAGCGAAAATGAGGTATGAATCCGGTGATCCCACAGTCGGAACCCTTGGAGAACCCTCGGGAAAGTTTGACTACTATGTCATCTACTCCGACAAGTCTAGCTGCACGAGGCCATGGCAACGTACGCTCATGATCAGTGGGACGACTCATGCCACCGAAGGCCCGAAGGTCCAGATAATCCAACCCTGTCTTGGGAAGATCTCAAAGCCACTATTGACGCTTCGGTAAAAGCCATGACGGTGAACGACATTGAAATGCGCAGTCTGGCCTTACGCCAATCAGGCTCACTCCACTACAGAAAGTGGGAGAGACAAGCAAAACCATAAGTCCATAAAGTGAACGTTCGACACGTTCCGGTCAAATCCCAGTGAATCCTCCACGAGACAGGCACAAAAGGCCAGCCATACCTGAGCCACGTGAGCGAAAAGGGGCCCTACGCCAAGAAGGCGAAATTCTTGGACCACAAGGCTTTGAAGATCCTGTCTTAACACGGCTCAAGCACTCAGGCTAACATCTCACTCTGGTCCTGGATCTACGAGCTTCCATGCCTTACCCTACCTAAGCTCGAGAGTTGGAAGAAAGCACGGCCCCGAGACCATGGTTCCCATCCACGGTGACACTGATGAAGCGGATTCGGATGATTGGCAACGTTAATTACGGCTTAAATACTCATCACTTTTACGCGAGCTCGACCTTCCAAAATTTGGGGGCGACCCGCAAATGAGCCTCTCTACATAACAGTTCAAGCCCCGGACGAGCGTCGTCTCCCACGGGTTTTGGTAGATGGGGGATCATCCATGAACGTCCTTCCGTAATTATGGATTTGCTGGAGATCAAAGCTCAAGCGATCTAAAGCCTCCGACTCGAGCAATCAAGGCAT